>CM051244.1:45557321-46263154 GCA_027917425.1 Gastrophryne carolinensis | reverse complement strand
GGCCTGATTAGAGAACCCCTGGCCCGCATTCTGCAGTCAAAGAACGGGCATCAGGAGCAAGGGCGAGTGGCACATCTTGCAGTTCCTGCAACCAAATATAAAATAATTTCACAAAGCAAAGGTAACCAACTAAAACAATAACTCCTACAACAAATTAAGATTCAAGTTCAACAATCCAAATATAATTCACAAAGGACATAAGTCTAAAAAAATATAGCAATTATATGGATGTGTGGGAAAAGAAATGTTTACATGCTAAGGACTAATTAAGGTCAGCATTAAAATGCTTCTATAAGGCATACATGAAATGTATTAATTCAGGTATGCATTGCTATACAATTTATGGCCTCGGCCATGCTGATACATGCAATGCCTTGGTGCTAAAGGCGCTCAGACTCCTCCACATAGCCGCAAAACATGTTCAACAATAGCAATCCGAGGCCTCAAAGGTCCCGTAAGTGGATCGGAAATGAAACGGATTTATAGGGTGGTGATCCGTCGGAAATCATCTCTCTGAATCAGACAGAAACCCATCCCAGCAACGGAAGTTTTCTGAACGAACGGAAAATTTCCGATTTTGTTTGGAAGATGATCCGAACTAACAGAAATGTTCCGATTTGCTTCCGTTCATCGGAAGCGCATTCCCGAACGTTCGTACGAATGAAAAATGAACGAAAAAAAGCAAAAAAATGACAAACACCCACCAAAACTTTCACAGACAGCTACGGAAGTCCGGACGAATGTGTCTTTGAATCGAGGCTATTGTCATTCTCATCCACATCTGGTGCTCTTTCTACCCTTTTAGCATGGCTGAGTGGGGAGACTTTCTTCTTTTTCCCTCCCCTCCTTTCTTTCGCATTTGTCCTGCCATGAGAGAAACATTCTGAGAAGGCTGGCTAGGAGGATATATAACCGGGCATGTGGTTACTGGGGCCACTGGGTAGAGACAATTTGGCTCGAGATCCCAGGGCTGATGACTGGGTACAAGGGAGCAGGAGCCGGTGGCTTTGGTTGCCCGCATCTATGGCAAAGTGCCATATAAGCCCTGTTTAGTGACTGGCAGTTTGGACACCATCAATCGGCAGAGAGGGTCTGGCTTAGGGAGCCACTGCTCCTTCATAAGGGGGTGGTCCTGCTTTGTCCTTCATCGTCAGTTTACTTTCATTCAGCTCTTTTCCTAAGAGGTAATACACCTTTTTCACTATTACTTTCTGTCTACTCATAGTATACGCTTCCTCTGCTGCCTCCTTCCACATACATGCAGCTTGTAAAAGTCTCCTGTCACTTTACAATCCTCGTTTGTTAGAGATACTTGTTCTCCATTCTTCTACATCTAATTAACTAACATTACTCTCATTAAACTGTGCTGCTGATTGCTGCCTTCCCTTTTCTTTGACTCAATTTTAATTTTTAGGAGAGTATCTTCGCCAACTTGGCTTTTTAGCTCTTGTTCCCCATTGTGCTTTCTTACAGTCTGGACATTTGCCAAACTGCCTGGACGCAAATTCTAAGAATAAAACCTCTCTCCCCTGAACTCTATTTGATACAGCACTTAGAAAGTCAAACAGCTGTCAGAAACAACACTGGGATTCCAACCACGATGCACAAGGTCACATACACTCCTATCATCTACAAAAATGTATAATCACACAAGGCAGACACATTCATTCATCAGTATTTCAAAGTTAAGGGGTTCTTACTCTCACAGTCTAAGTACTGTATTCAGGGTGGAAGACCAGCTGCTTTGAGGAACGTGCAGACCAGGGGCGTAGCTAGAGTGTGGCTGGAGGGGCACTTCCCTCCAGGTGCAGCAGTTCAGGGGTTGCCAAAGGGGGCCTGAGCACAGGTTGGGGGCACCATTTCGAATCTTTGCCCCGGATGCCAGAAAGCCTAGCTACTCCTCTGGTGGAGACAGCTAGACAAAAGGCAGAGAGAAAGGTAAGAACAGTTCTTACCAAGTGTTCTTATCTCTGCATTCTGTCCAGATAGTCTCAGATGGTTGCTTCGACCGTTGGAACTTTTATTCTCACCCCAATGTTGGGTGCCAAGTATGATAAGGCAATTAGCCGGCCTGAAGCCTTGTGGAACCAAATTAGGCGCATTGTAGTCACTGGTGACTAGGGAGAGGCCACATAATAAGTACAGACTGACACAGGTTCAGAATGCAATCATGTGGCTTTCTCTGCCAGTTTACTGGAAAGTGGGGCTTAACGTGATATTAAAGGCTAAGCCTATTATTACATCATTGTGTAAGGCTACATTTGGCACTGTCCTAAAATATTTTCCATTTTTCAATTGAAGAAGAAATGGCCGAGATGTTAAAGTTTACAGGTTCACCTTATCTCTTCTCCTATCTGGTGAAATTCTCAGGCTTTTTTCTCATGAATTGAATTTTTTACTACCATGAGAATCTTTTTCAACTCTTAGTGAGTCGAGGCCATTGTCTGAAATGCCCAGGTTTAGCTGTTCAATTTAGGTCATTTTGAGTGTACTGAAAAAATATATGCAAATTTTGTATAGTCCTCGATATCGATATATCAAAGGAAAAACTCTGTCTATCCCCCTTGTACGGACCATATAAAAATATTCAAGTGATGACCATTTAACAGTTTACTATGCTTAGAAACATCAATATTTATTTTAATCACACAATTAAAATGAGAATACAAACCGCACATGTGTCATGATTCCTTTTTGTGCAGCATAATCACAAAGATTTAGTGTTTTGCCTGTATTAAAATTTAGTTCCTCTTTAAGAACGCGTTTCGATAAATCTTTTACTTGATCTAGAATAATTTTCAAAGCATTATAGAATATATTCAAAACATACCAAATTTTTGCCCTATGAGACACACTTATTTTTCCTCAAAAGTGTGTGGTGTGTGTGTGTGTGTGTGTGTGTGTGTGTGTGTGTGTGTCTGATATCAGTGCATCTTATGGGGTGAATGTAAGAAAAAACCTTACATTCCATGGCTTCCCCAACTTTGTAGTCTCCGCTGCCTCGCTTCTCTGCTGCAAGTTCCGAGCATCCAGTTTCAGCCCCAGGGTAGGGCTTGGCCTGTTACTCCTGCCATCGTCCAATGACACTAGCAGGAGTTACAGGCCATACCCACCCAGACGGGAATCGGCCAGCTCTGAACTTGCGGCAGGAACGTCAGGGAATGTAAGATACGTTTTTTTTTTTTTTTTTTTTGCTTGGTTTTCAGGGTATGCTGCACACTACCTGTATTTAGGAGGCCTGCACATTGCCTGTATTGGGAATGCCCGCACACTGCCTGTATTGGGGATGCCTGCACATTGCCTGTATTGGGGATGCCAGCACACTGCCTGTATTGGGGATGCCTGCACACTGCCTGTATTGGGAATGCCCGCACACTGCCTGTATTGGGAATGCCCGCACACTGCCTGTATTGGGGATGCCCGCACATTGCCTGTATTGGAAATGCCCGCACACTGCCTGTATTGGGAATGCCCGCACACTGCCTGTATTGGAGATGCCAGCACACTGCCTGTATTGGGGATGCCAGCACACTGCCTGTATTGGGGATGCCTGCACATTGCCTGTATTGGAAATGCCCGCACACTGTCTGTATTGGGGATGCCAGCACACTGCCTGTATTGGGGATGCCTGCACACTGCCTGTATTGGAAATGCCCGCACACTGTCTGTATTGGGGATGCCAGCACACTGCCTGTATTGGGAATGCCCACACACTGCCTGTATTGGGAATGCCCACACACTGCCTGTATTGGGGGTGCCCGCACACTGCCTGTATTGGGGGTGCCCGCACACTGCCTGTATTGGGGATGCCAGCACACTGCCTGTATTGGGGGTGCCCGCACACTGCCTGTATTGGGGATGCCTGAACACTGCCTGTATTGGGGATGCCAGCACACTGCCTGTATTGGGGATGCCAGCACACTGCCTGTATTGGGGATGCCCGCACACTGCCTGTATTGGGGATGCCCGCACACTGCCTGTATTGGGAATGCCCGCACACTGCCTGTATTGGGGATGCCAGCACACTGCCTGTATTGGGGATGCCAGCACACTGCCTGTATTGGGGATGCCCGCACACTGCCTGTATTGGGGATGCCCGCACACTGCCTGTATTGGGGATGCCCGTACACTGCCTGTATTGGGGATGCCCGTACACTGCCTGTATTGGGGGTGCCCACACACTGCCTGTATTGGGGATGCCCGCACACTGCCTGTATTGGGGATGCCCGCACACTGCCTGTATTGGGGATGCCAGCACACTGCCTGTATTGGGGATGCCAGCACACTGCCTGTATTGGGGATGCCCGCACACTGCCTGTATTGGGGATGCCCGCACACTGCCTGTATTGGGAATGCCCGCACACTGCCTGTATTGGGGATGCCCGCACACTGCCTGTATTGGGGATGCCCGCACACTGCCTGTATTGGGAATGCCCGCATACTGCCTGTATTGGGGATGCCTGCACACTGCCTGTATTGGGGATGCCAGCACACTGCCTGTATTGGGGATGCCAGCACACTGCCTGTATTGGGGATGCCTGCACACTGCCTGTATTGGGGGCGCCCGCACACTGCCTGTATTGGGAATGCCCGCACACTGCCTGTATTGGGGATGCCCGCACACTGCCTGTATTGGGAATGCCCACACACTGCCTGTATTGGGGATGCCTGCACACTGCCTGTATTGGGGATGCCAGCACACTGCCTGTATTGGGGATGCCTGCACACTGCCTGTATTGGGGGTGCCCGCACACTGCCTGTATTGGGGGCGCCCGCACACTGCCTGTATTGGGGGTGCCCGCACACTGCCTGTATTGGGGATGCCAGCACACTGCCTGTATTGGGGGTGCCCGCACACTGCCTGTATTGGGGATGCCTGAACACTGCCTGTATTGGGGATGCCAGCACACTGCCTGTATTGGGGATGCCAGCACACTGCCTGTATTGGGGATGCCCGCACACTGTCTGTATTGGGAATGCCCGCACACTGCCTGTATTGGGAATGCCCGCACACTGCCTGTATTGGGGATGCCTGCACATTGCCTGTATTGGAAATGCCCACACACTGCCTGTATTGGGGATGCCTGCACACTGCCTGTATTGGGGATGCCTGCACACTGCCTGTATTGGGGATGCCTGCACACTGCCTGTATTGGGGATGCCCTCACACTGCCTGTATAGGGGATGCCTGCACACTGCCTGTATTTGGGATGCCCTCACACTGCCTGTATTGAAAATGTCCGCACACTGCCTGTATTGGGGATGCCCGCACACTGCCTGTATTGGGGATGCCCGCACACTGCCTGTATTGGGGGTGCCCGCACACTGCCTGTATTGGGGATGCCTGCACACTGCGTGTGTTGGGGATGCCTGCACACTGCCTGCGTTGGGGATGCCCGCGCACTGCCTGAATTGGGGATGCCCGCACACTGCCTGTATTGGGGATGCCCGCACACTGCCTGTATTTCGGATGACAGCACACTGCCTGTAATTTGGGATGACAGCACACTGCCTGTAATTTGGGATACCCCCTCACTGCCTGTAATTTGGGATGCCCCTCACTGCCTTTAATGTGGAATACTGCTTACTGCCTGTAATGTGGAATCTGTAATGACCGGGGGGAAGTCTGCACACTGTCTATAATGGGGTGATTTTGGTTCAGAATATTATCTATCAATTTATATACTGTATTTTTTGCCCTGTAAGAAGCACCTGCCTATAAGGTGCATCCTGGATTTGGAAGAGAAAATTTTGGAAAAAAAAATAAATAGCAACTTACAATTTAGGACTTAATTAATATATTTGATCAACAAAATGCCCTTATGATGCCCCCTGTTAGAGGGGAAATAGATTGTATCAAACTATTTGATACATTTGCAAGTTGCAAAATTAACGTTGCTGCATTTTATAAAAGCAAAGTATCATTAATTACTAATGCTTACTAAAGTGAGTAATGCTACTTTGTTTTTTCCCCTCTAACATAGGGCATCATAGGGGAATAATCCTGCTCACCTATCGGTCATCACTTGAATATATTTCTGTGGTCTGTACAAGGGGATAGATGGAGTTTTTCCTTTGATATATCGATATCAAGAACTATACAAAATTTGCATATTCAAATATTGGCCTTGAATCACTAAAGGTAGAAAAAAATAACGCTTGAAAAATTAGATCGCATGCGAGAATTTTTTAAACTTAGGAGTGATTCAGAATGAATGTTGAATTAAATTTGCATAGTCGAATACACTCGAAACAGTATCTAAAAAATGTACAAGTGTGTGTTTCTGCTGCTTAGCTGAACTGACCTGTGCTGTCCCTTTGTTGTACTTAAAGTAAAACAAAATCCAGGATTTGGACTATCCTGGCTTTTGGCTCTTTCCCCCGCTGTGTGAAACCCCCCAGGTCGCCGAAACCAACTCACCTCTTCCTGGTCTTATGGCGCATGCGCGGCCGCTCGCCCAGTCAGCGTGCTCGGAACCGCTGACGTCACACCTTCTAAACCTTCGTCTAAGGTGAGCGTCTCCGATCGTGCTGATGGCCGCATCCCCCGCTACCCTCTAATAGGGAGTGTGCCCATGCCGGCCATTCACAAATGCCTGGCGCGGGCCACGCACCCTGCTAGAGGGATACAGGGATGCAGCTGTGGCTTTTGCGCCATTGGACCGGAAAAGTAGGTAAGTGTATGGGCAACCTGGGGGGTTTCACACATCATCCCGATTTTGGATGCCCCGGGGGGGAGGAATCGGCTGGTCGTCATGGGTTTTTCAACTATGTTTTGGTCTGCTCTACGGGGGCATCCCGATTTGGAAGTAAGTGAGAAACCCCACAGGAGCGCCTATTTGCTTAACTTGACCTGGGATTCCACGGGTTTCATCCACATCAATTGCACACTCTCATGCCCAGCAATGAACTCTAAATGGAACGATTATTGGGCGCCTCCCACTGGCTGTGCCCCTCAGCTACACGCACTGACTGGTGGCCATTCAGATATGCAGGAAGGGGTGTGCGCATTAGATCCTTCCAAAGGCTTGCGCACGCACAGTGGGATTGATGAGGTAGGTATAGGGGATATCCTGTGGGTTGTACACAGCACGGCACCCCAATTTGGTATAAACTGGGCCAAGCTGTAACCCAGTCTTGGAATCTTTGAGCCCTAGGGTTTTGGTCTGCTTTAAATAGAGCTGATATCAAGGATGTAGCTAAACCCATAGCACCCCAGAAAGGTACTCCATCGCTTTCTAGCTCCAGCTAATGAGCTCAGTTGGAATAACAGCACTGTGTCCTAATATTAAAATGTAAAGTCCATTTGTGGTATAAAGCAATAAACAGCCTATACTCACCTAGCCCAGGGTCAGCTGATTCAGCAAGGCTCGTCATCCTGTTATCAGCTGATTACAAGCTCCTCCTACTGACTCCAGTGTGCCCCAGTCCAGCGCAGCCTGAATAAGCAGTTCCAAGGGTCAAGTCAGAGGTGTAGCTCAGCTTTCTGGCACCCAGGGCAAAGATTTAAAACTGCGCCCCCACCTATACTCAGGCCCCCCTTTGGTGCCCCCCTGACCTGCTGCACCTGGGGCAAGTGCCTCAACTGCCCCCCCCCCCCCCCAGCTACGCCCCTGGGTCAAGCGACTATAGCTGAAGATGTATTGCTGTTATTATGTTATCATGAGAATAGCCCTTCTGCATCCTCTTTGGTTCACACGTACAAGTGATGGCATGTCTGGGGTCCGGTGCATGTCTTTGGGTGTGAGCGTGTGCATCTGGGGGTGTATGCATGTGTGTCCAGGAGGGAGTGCATGGACAGCTAGGAGTGCATGTATGCACATCTGTGGGTGTATGCATGTGTGTCCAGGAGGGAGTGCATGGGCATCTGGGGGTGCGGGTATGCACATCTGTGAGTGTATGCATGTGTGTCCAGGAGGGAGTGCATGGGCATCTGGGGGTGCGGGTATGCACATCTGTGGGTGTATGCATGTGTGTCCAGGAAGGAGTGCATGGGCATCTGGGGATGCAGGTATGCGCATCTGTGGGTGCATGCATGTGTGTCCAGGAGGGAGAACATGTGCATCTGGGGGTGCGGGTATGCACATCTGTGGGTGCATGCATGTGTGTCCAGGAGGGAGTGCATGGGCATCTGGGGGTGCAGGTATGCACATCTGCGAGTATATGCATGTGTGTCCAGGAGGGAGTGCAAGTGCATCTGGGGGTGCGGGTATGCACATCTGTGGGTGCATGCATGTGTGTCCAGGAGGGAGTGCATGGGCATCTGGGGGTGCGGGTATGCACATCTGCGAGTATATGCATGTGTGTCCAGGAGGGAGTGCAAGTGCATCTGGGGGTGCGGGTATGCACATCTGTGGGTGCATGCATGTGTGTCCAGGAGGGAGTGCATGGGCATCTGGGGGTGCGGGTATGCACATCTGCGAGTATATGCATGTGTGTCCAGGAGGGAGTGCAAGTGCATCTGGGGGTGCGGGTATGCACATCTGTGGGTGCATGCATGTGTGTCCAGGAGGGAGTGCATGGGCATCTGGGGGTGTGGGTATGCACATGTGCTTGTTTACGGGCGTGTGGGGGCCACAGTTGTGGGTGTGCAGGGGCGAGCATAGCCGGTTCTGTACATCCGCTGGTGTGAGAGTAAGAAAGGACAGGGCCCGCCCGTTCGTGCCATGTCTAACATTCTGCCATTTTAAACTTTTAAACCTAAATTTATTTTGAAAAAAAAAACACAAAACTGATCCAAAAATACATACCTCCAAGAAACAAGAGCAAGTAACTGTGTCGTTATACCTGGGACGTATTAATTGTAAAAAAAAACGGAGAAGAAGAAAGCAGATTTCTAAATAGTGCTTTTTCCCAGCACCCTAATTACCCAATCATATCTCCCAACTGTCCCTGATTTGGAGGGGCTGTCCCTCTTTTGAGTCTATGTCCCCCTGTCCCTCGTTGGTCTCCTCTTTGAGATGTAACATGCAGATCTGCAGCAATAAATGATTCATTTGCCTATTCAGTGTTTGTATTGTTGTAACTGTTACATCCTATCGCCTATCTATCTCTCAAGGGGGTGTGGCCTAATTTACCAAATGTCCCTCTTTCCCACCTGGAAAAGTTGGTAGGCATGCGACCATGTCCCACCTCTCTGCACTCCCTGTCCTAGAATCATCCAGGAAAATGCAATGAAACAACAGGTCACCTAAAAGGCGGCATGAATATCCCATGTGATTGGGAGGAAACAGGACACAGGACAAACTCATTAAATGGGATGAGCCAACCTCCAGCTGTAAATATCTTCCTCCACTAATGGTCAGGCATTAGAGCAGGCAACGGCTTATTGTTCTTTTCTTTAAAGTGGACCAAAACCCACGGCAATCAGCCCGGGAATCTATAAGATTCCCAGGCTGATCGATTCCCTCCCCTCAAGGCATACAAAATTGGGATGGCCTGGTGTGTGAAGCCCCCCCATACACTTACCTTTTTTCCTGGTCCAATGGCGCATGCGCGAGCCCCGGGCGCATCCCCACTATCCCTCTAGCAGGGCGCTTGTCCGTGCCAGACATTTGTGAATGGCCAGCGTGGGCACGCTCCCTATTAAAGGGTAGCAGGGGGTGCAGCCATCAGCGCACTCGGAACCGCTGTGCATGTGCCGTAAGACCAGGAAGAGGTGAGTTGGTCTTGGCGACCTGGGGGGGTCTCACACCAATCGGGGGTGCCCCAGAGTCAAGGACCAAAACTGACTATCCTGGGTTTTGGTCCACATTAATGAAAGTTTTAAGGTCTTAAAGAGAAGCAACCACTTCTAGTGGCAGTGGTTTCTCTTTTTGTTGGGGCATCCCGATTTGGAAAATGTGAAACCTTCCCTAGTTCACCCAGGGTCTTACCTTGTTGGCAGTCCCATGGCTTAGCTGACTATGTCTTTTTTTCAGAAGAACATATTTGGGACACCAGGGATGTAACTATAGAGGGTGTAGGGGGTGGGGACACACCATGACCCAAGATGTCGGGGGCGCATCATTGTGGCAACTCCACTCATTTTGTCATATTTGTGCTCACTTGCCATCATTTAAAGGAGCCATACTCAACTGGCGGACCAGGGTCCGAATGAGGACCTCGGTGTCAGATTTCTGGATCCTTACCCTGGCAGCCCTGCACTCATTTGCTTCTGTGTTGCCGTGGTCAGCACTGCCCCCTTTACCTGATTGGTGATGGTTAGTCTCCCTGCCAGTGTCATGGCTCCCTGGCACCTAGCATAGCTATATGAAGTACTGCACGGGTGGGAAGTGGCACTGCAAGGTACACAGACTTAGTATCTTAGCCCCATGTATTCCTGTCCCCCCAGCTCTTCCCTATCCATCCCTTTCCCATCCATTCCTGTGCCCCCAGCTTTGCCCCATTCATCCCTTTCCCATCCATTCCTGTGCCCCCAGCTTTGCCCCATCCATCCCTTTCCCATCCATTCCTGTGCCCCCAGCTTTGCCCCATCCATCCCTTTCCCATCCGTTCCTGTGCCACCAGCTTTGCCCCATCCATCCCTGCCCCCGCAGCTTTGCCCCATCTATCCCTGTCCCCTCATATCTGCCCCATCCATTCCTGTTTTCCCAGCATTGCTCTATCCATCCCTGACCCCTCAGCTCTGCCCCATCCAGCCTAGTCTCTCAGGTCCATTCACTCCTGTCCTCCCAGTTCTGCCCATCCAATTCCCGGCCTCCCAGCTTTGCAGATCCATTACTCTTTCTTCCAGCTCTGGCCATCTACCCTCCCCCAGCTCTGTCCTTTCATTCCTGTCCTTGTAGTTCTGCCCATCCATCCCTTCCCCCAGCTCTCTCCATCCCTCCCTGCCCTTCCTGTCTATTAATCCCTCTTCCATACAGCTTCTCTCCCATTTACCTGTCTCCCCCGAGCTCTATCTATCCATCCTTGTTATCAGACCTTATTGGCAGTAACACTTTAAGCCGTAGTCCACCCTTGTACAAGGCCTGCACAGAATGCAAGGAGGGGGGGTTAAAGCAGTGTGGCCATGCAAGGAGGGGGGGTTAAAGCAGTGTGGCGCGAGCCAGAGTTGTAGGTTTTGTGCCCCCCCCCCCCCCAGTGCCCAATAGGATTCCTCTTGGGGTGGGCAGTTTTGCTTGAGGAATCTATAACCCCCCCTCCGTGCGCAGATTTCTAACTATCCACCCCCCATGACAGCCCCCTGCTTGGAACTTCACCTCTCACCAGATGCCTGTAAATGGACCTTTACAAGAAGTGGTTGAGTACCCCAGATTTAGAGTAATGAAGGGCCATTTATCTCTGCAGTTTCAGTCTTTAGTAGTGTTGGGCGGACCCCAGCTGCAAGGGGTTGGTACAGAACTTTGCTAGTTTCAGTTCCAAAACCTGTACATGGACTTTAGCCAGAAGTCTGTGTTCGAGTTTGGCCCGAACACGGAAAAGCTCGGAAAAGCTTTGTGACGTCCATAAGTCACAAAGGAGGAAGGGCATGCCAGGCCTTGGCACACTACCTACATTGCAATAATAATAGTTTTTGATCTTCAGCCATTCCTGGTTTTTGTGTGTTCCAGAGCTTACCTGTGTTCTCTAGCCTGCCCACTGTGACCCCCGACTATTACCCCCAACTTCTCTTGCATGTTTGTCCTTGAATTGCTAACCTGATATGACCTTGGACCATCAAACCACTCTTGTTCTTTGGACTGATCTCCATGCTTGATCCTTGGCTTAACCCTCATGAATGATCATACCCTGCCGGTACCAACGTCCAGCCTACTCAATTGCTCACATGTTTGTGACCCACTGACCTTGGATTTTTGTATGGACAACCAACTATATATGTACCATATGTACCAGCCCAACCAAGTGTTTTGGCATTTTCATTAGCTGATTTCACAGCTTGGACCTTTCTTGCAGCCCATCCTGTTCTCCCTTGGCTCTAATGGGTTGGGCTGAGACTTCGGTTTCCCAAGTTTAACGTCTTGTCGATTCTGGCATGTTATCTGGCTCATATTTCAGAATGTGTATTCTGTGCAGAAGAACTACCACAAGCGCACAAGCGGTTTCCTTGCTATCAGTGCTCCCCCACATGTCAGCCTGACAAAGCTGTTTTTCTTTGGCAAACTGTCAAAATTCAGGGGAAATATAACTTTGACCTAAGACCGAAACTAATAAAGTAATAATTTTATATAGAGTATACAGTATACAGAGTTCTTTTTATCTAGAAATTATACAGGCAAAGGGTGGTATACCATTGGAATAACACTCAGACCTTAAGTAGGTTATACTTGTGTGTGAAGATTTATATAGGGAGAAGCCCAGGTTTAGTGAAGAGAGTAGCTTAAAAAATGGCGAGGGAGGGGGAGAGGAGCTCTGGGCAGCCCTTACTCAAGAGGCCTTCCGCCCTCTATAGAGTCTATTATTAACTCTATTCCCTGGGCTTTTGCTGTGGGTCAACTATAGCCATAGGGATGGTACCAATGTGTTGAGGTATTGTTTGTTTGGTAATACAATTTAACCTTTTCCCTGTGGGATAAGAAGATATGGTGCTATAATACATATGTTCACAATAGTGCCTGCTTATTGATCATATTCCATTGCCATACAATGCAGTTCTAGACAGTGCTTTGTTCATAAGATTTCTTGGGTAAAACTAATAGGTTCTGCTGAGTAGACGCATTTCGCCTGAAAGTGGCTTCATCAGTTCTTGTAGATCATATGAGTTACATACAGGAGCTCAGAGGAGCAGCTAGGCTTTCTGGCACCCAGGGCAAAGATTCGAAATGGCACCCCCCACCTGTTCTCAGTCCTGCCTTTGGCACCCGCTGACCTGTACCTACTGGAACCTTTGGTGCTTTAAATTATGTGTACTCCACATCTCAGTACAGGCATCCCTTTGCAGGAGGGAGGGGTATAGTTTCCTTTCCACCATGTGGCCCTTGGTGGTCTGCCATTCAGCTGTAGTAAGTCAGCATCAGGTAATACCCCAGCTTTCCACTGGGAGGGCACCGCCACAGCTGGTGCCCACATCTCCCCGAATGGTGGGGTACAACACAATGGGGCATCTCGATATAGACAGGGGAGGATGTGCTGGGCTTTGTTCTGCTTTTAAGTTGCTCACCCCAGCTGATTTCTTATCCCTGGAGCATCCCAATCTGTGATACCCTACTTTACGAAACCTCCGGGGATCGCTGGCATACCCACTATGCAAGCAATTCCACCCCTGAGTTTTGTTTCGATTTACAGGGGCATCTAAATGTGGAATGCCCCTGTTTGTGAAAGACCCCCCAACCCCCCCCCCCCCCCCGCTGGTTTGGCCGTTAACTCAAGCTGGCGATCACACAGTGCATTCACACAGTTCCAGGAAAAGAACGAAGGGGGGGGGGGGGGGTCACACACAGGGGCATCCAAAATCAGGAGAATCTATATTTGTGTAGACTCCGAGGTCAGGTTTGAAACTAGAGTTTTGGTCCAAATATCATGATCCTTAGGGGGCATCCAGATTTGGAACGTCTCTCAGTGATGTGACGCGACTCTTCACCACAAAGGGGCCCACATAAACCTGGAGCCGGTCCTGGTCTAGGGGGCAATTGCCGTCAGCCACTGCTCGTCATGTCCATGTACTTTTGATCCGCCCACTTAGCATCCTTTTTCATTGCTTTTTCCTCCACTGACGAGAAGGTCACCTTACTCCATTTACCTAGCACACCAACAACTTGCGGTTGGAGAATAGCGGCCACCCTTGGGAGCATCAGCCGGGTCATCATCTCTTTAATGTGTGATTTCTCTCTCTCTCGCTTGCTCGCACTTTCCACACTCATTTATTTTCAGTTTTCCAGCTGGAGCTTTCTGTAAATGAACTGCTTCTGGAAGCTGAAAGTTGGGTCATACTCTGACTGCCATTTTCTGCATGATTTATTTTGCGGAAAGGTTAAAGGCTGTTAGCCATGTGATGAAATATTAATAGCCCCTGCCAGTGAGGTGTTCATTACCACATCAGATGAGACCAGTAAACAGTTTACAGCGTGTTAAGTTTGGCATTAGAAGCCAAGACCGCACAAATCGCCGGCAAACCAGATATAGCATGTTTAGTCAGCTAGTCAAGCGGGATATGGTCAGGAATGTATTTGGTGCTCATTCTTGGGCCTCCTTTTTGTTGAGTCAAGTTGCAGTCCACGATTTTAGAAAAAATCTCACCCCACTGGCTGCCCCCTAAATGTGGAATTCATGTGCACCTAGCACTCAAAAATCAACTGCCACCCTCAGCCTGCTCAGATCCCTATTTAGCATTCCAAAATGAATATGCAGAGTATGTGTGAAACCCCCTGTACCCAAAAACTAGCTGCCCCCCACAAGCAAATCCCCCTCAACCCCCCCCCCCCAAATTTTAATATCCGGCAAATATGTAAAACCTCCCCCAAAAATTGAATGTGCAGAGAGTACATGGATCCTGTAGATGCGTAGTCATTTTTGGGGGATGATTGATGCATATACATACAGCCCCCAAAATGAATACTATATGTATATGCGCCTATCCCCCCCCCAGCTTACAGGATGAATGTGCAGCCTGCTATTGGATCTCCTTGTTAGACCCCCACCCCTAAATATTTTATGCGGAGTGCAGGCATATACACCCCTCAGGCCCTTAAAATATATTGACCTCCCCGCACGTGCCTCCTACCATGCCACAGAAAGATCCTTAGCAGTGCAGTACAAGGGATTGAATGAAGACAGTGAGTGAGAAGGGAGTTTTTGGGGGCATAAGGGCTTAAAGTAAAATTCCAGTGAACCTAAAATCCCCCTGTCCTGCCTTGGTGCCGAGGCAGGATGGGGGGGTTGCAAAGAAAAATACCCCTTACTTTATCCATGGGCCAGCGCCGCTCTCCTAAGCCTATAAGGCAGCCGCTGAAAAAGACACAAAGCGACATCCCCGGGTCTGCACCCGCTGCCCATTCTATTGTGTGCTGAGCTGCACGTCCGGTACAGCAGCAGCATTTACATGCCACCCTGCACTGCCCCGCTGTTTCCTGTCCCCTGGCTCAGGTGCAGGTACCTGGAGGTGGCGGCAGGGGCAGCTGCTCGCGGCGGTGGTGGTGAAAGGAATTCTCAGTGGCAGTAGAGGCAGGGGGAGATCAGTCCCCAAAATTTAATATGCGGCATATATGTAAATCCTCCCCCTATCAGCCCCCAAAAAATGAATGCGCAGAGAGTACATGGATCCTGGGAATGTGTATTCATTTTTGGGGGCTGATTGACGCATATACATACAGCCCCCAAAATGAATACTATATGTATATGCGTCTATTCCCCAGCTTCCAGGATGAATATGCAGCGTGGTATTGGATCTCCTTGTTAGACCCCCACCCACTAAATATTTTATGCAGAGTGCAGGCACTGGGACAGTGGCGGGACTGTCATCTCTGGTCAGGCACTGCTGCAGCCACCCCTTGGGGGCCTTCCACTTGTCCTTGCTGGAGGAAGAAAGACTGAAGGCCCCCAGGAAGCTTTCTGCTGCAATGTCTGAGCAGAGGAGCAACGGCTATGGATCTGGAGGTGAGGGTGAGTATGGCCCTTTCACCACAACACACCGGAGGTAAATCGCAAAGCATACGCTTTACCTGTGGTGCCCATAGACTTCTATGGGGGGCGTTTTGCAAACCACAGGGCACTGATGTGAAAGGGCCCATTTAATATAATGGGCTGTGTTTTCTGGACAGTTATGACACGTGGGGTATTTATACTCTAATGTGACGCAAACAACCTGGTCACCTGGTGTGAAAGGGCCTAAGACCAGCCCCAATTGGGTGCTCACAGTGACTGCTCACCTAGTGGTGGAGGAATACAGGTCATGGTTAGCCAAGAGATATGTCCCCTATTCCAGTAAGGGGAAATTTCACTCTTCTGCAGCATCCAATACCGTTAACATACAATATATATTTATACAATAACATTCTAGAAAATTATGTTCTTCCAATGACTCCACACTGCTATAAATAGAGAGATATTATGAAGAACAGACTGGCTCCCTCCGTTAATAGAGTCTAATTTGAATCATTGATCTTGGTTATGCTCAGAGCCACATTTTCATTTGCCCCAGTGATTGGATGCGGTAACTACTCCTCTCTTATTAATTCACGTAAGTATGAGAACATAGCGCATGCCATAAAACACTGCTGACACTTATTGCACAGTGACTGGAAGACAGTCACCAAAGCACTGCTCCTTTATGAAGTCTAAATGGTTGCTCATGCAGATGGCCTCAAGGTCAGGCTCATTCTTAATGTTTCTTTCCCTTATAAAGATTAGGAACTGTGATGTACAGTATAATGAGATATATATTCCAATGATGATGGCCTATAAATGATAGGTCTATAAATATAACATGGATGTCAGGTCTGGGCTTGCTAATTACAGTTTGAGACCTTTCTTCCTGTTTACATCCTAAATGGCCTACAGTACTATCAGTAGTTCTGATCTGAACCCCAAAACCTATGAGTCCCACTCTATCTGTCCCTGAAAAGGGTCAGTGTAAGGTTATTCCCCAAGTCCCAAAATGGTTGGTCAGCTTAAGCTAGGGCCCTTCAAATGTATAACTTATTGGCATATTTCCATAGTGATAAAAATATTCTTTAATCAAAAGTCCATGAATAGCCCCAGGGCCATTATATGTGGGCCATTGGACAGCATGGTCTCAGTGCGCCTATGAGTAACGGGGCAAATATTACATTGCATTTTACCACAGATGCAAGTCCGGAGTTCCACTTTATTTCCCTCCTAGTCATCAATATGCACTCAGGAAAAGGAATGAGCATTGACAGGTTAAGCAGGGCAGATCACAGACCCCCCCCCCCCTGCTGACTGTCACACCTCTAGCCTGGTAAGGCTCCAGTTGGTCTGCAGCTCGCTGGACCCCTGGCTGTGAATTTGTCACATGAAAGAGAGGAGCTGCAGACATCCGGCACCAACACAAATCGGACCATAGCTGCGCCCCTATGTGTCCCAGCACCAAACCAGGTAAATGAGAACCATCTCACAAAACCGCACATGGGGATAGGTTACTGTGGGCTCAGCAATAAAGGAAAACCAGGTAAATGGAGATCTAAGGTTCTGACCCACTTAGGGACCCCATTTCTGGACTCATCGGATGCCCGGCGTCCAGCCCAATCGTTTGGTACCGCTTCCAAAGCCATACGACCCCCCTGCTCAAAGTTATAACCCCTAAAGGGTTTTAGGGGCTGAAGCAAGCCCCAGAACAGTGGGAGGTGACAATCCGTCCCACAGAGGGAAGGGGGTGGAGGGGTCTCACCACATAAATAGGGTAACCCTGAGCCAGGCATTTGTCACCCCTGGAGAGGTCACGACTCCCGCGTGCCGTAGGTGTCCACCCACCCAGCTTGCCACTTACCTCTTGTGGAAGCCATCATCACCACTACTCTGCAAACTGCATATTAAGGTAACTGACTCATTGTTTCTCTGTGTAACTCACTCTATCCTGTAACCGTCTCAGAACAGCATTTGTATCATCTGTATCATTTCATATTCCATCATAGCCAAATGTTTGTTATCACTGCCTATTGTGCTTATAGCATTAAAACTTACATTTTAACTTGAGCGATCTGTTTGCCTTAAACCAAGAATCTGTGTGTCCGCAGGCTTTGAGCCTGTTTCTGATAGGAGAACTCGGACAAGGGTTTTGGGGAACGAGGTCTGTGTGTCAGGAGGTCCCTGGTTTATAGTTGGATCATGTGACCCGCGGTTCTCTGACAGCGCCCCTTTGTGAAGAGTCACATCACATCACCGAGGAACGTCCCAAATCTGGATGCACCCTAAGGTTCATGCTATTTGGACCAAAACTCTAGTTTTGGTCTACATTGAAGCGCACCAAACCCTTTAAGCTTGACCTCGGAGTCTAAACTAATCTAGATTCTCCTGATTTTGGATGCCCCTGTGTGTGACCCCCCCCCCCCTCCTTTGTTCATTACATTCCTGGAACTGGTGAATGCACTGTGGGATCGCCAATTTGAATTAACGGCCAAACTAGGGAGGTTCTTTCACAAACAGGGGCATCCCAAATTGAGATGCCCCTGTAAAGAGGACCAAAACTCAGGGGTGGAATTGCTTGCATAGTGGGTATGCCAGCAATCCCAGGGGGTTTCACTCAGTAGGGTATCACAGATTGGGATGCTCTAGGAAAGCTGGGGTGGGCAAAAACCCAGTACTTCCTCCCCTGGCATCTAAATCAAGATGCACCATTGTGTGGAACCCCGTCATTCGAGGAGATGCCGCTCAAGCACCATTAGACACCCCAAAGGCCGGTCCTGTCAGTGCCCCCCCACGAGGGCCAGCTGCCCCGCCTTGCCGGGTGCTGATGCCGGCCCTGAATAGCATGACCCCTAAACCACACCCCTACCTTGCCTAGTGTCCCTATTCAAGGCCCTGAGAAAATGGTCAGATTATCCTATGGTAAATGTTACACTTTTCAGCATCCTAAAGGGTCCAAAATATAACACTTCCCACTTCCCATTCCTAGTCAGGAGATTACAAGATACTGAATATATTATTCCGACAGTCCAGTCACAGCCTATCTCTTGACAGTTTACTTTGGGTAGCATTACAACACCAACATTTTATTTAACCATTGGTCCATTGGTGTGAGCGATTGTAACAAAAATCTCTCTTTTCATTTTATTGCAGCTCCCGGTAATGGGAGGGGCCTTTATGGATTCACCAAATGAGGACTTTGGAACGGAGTATTCCCTATTCAACTCTTCGGCCAACGTCCACGCAGCGTCCACTGCCCAAAGCCCCCCAGAAGAACCTCCACGCTCTTCCAACGATGCCATCTTGCTCTGGATTGCTATTATCGCCACCATCGGGAACATTGTGGTGGTTGGCGTCGTCTACGCCTTCACTTTCTAAGAAGAGCATTGCATCGGATGCTTCCAGACACAAACACTATTTTTTATTAATGTTCATGCCGCATTCATTATTTAAAGGCCTGCCAGGCCTAAAAACAGGAGGGATCATAAAACATTTAACATTTGAAATGACGGTTCATTGTTCATTGTGAGTTGTAAATAATCCAAAGTGTGCTATGCCTGGAACCCCCGGGTGCAGGCACTTTCTGCTATATAGAAATGAAAGGCCAGTAGATTGTGACATTGTGACATCACAAGTCTGATATTTATATTGTCCTAATGTCGAAATTTCTGATGTAGACCAAAGCAATTCGTAGAAAGGCTGCTGCCAACCTATGCTCCCAGCTGTTTAAAAAAATTAATGACCTCATAAGGGGTTAAAATAATCCCAATATCCCTAGGGTATGATAACATGCCAGGAGGATCTTTAGGGACTTCTTTCCGGTCACTGACCATCTGCCATCATTGTCCTGAAGATCGACTATTTCTCTTACCGGGAAAAGCTAAAGCTTTTGATTTCACAATACACATGGAAGTCTAAAACACATTTTTGGATTTGCTAGATAGTGACCCACACCTAAATTGTGTAGAATCATTAGAACATTTAATTTAAGGTTGCTCTTTAGTAGAACTGAGAAAATCTTTTGATTGACTCCTCTAAATCTGACTATGAAATTTGTTTCCAGTCCAAATTAATCTGGACAAGTTGGATGTACTAGTATCATAAATAATGTTATTTAAAAAATGTATGAATTTTGCCCCAATTTTAACATGAAATTTGCTTCGAGACCAAAAAAATTTGGATGAATTAGTCATATCGGTATCAAGTCTAATCATTTTATCTCTATTGATTTGCTATTTCCTAATTCTTAGAAATACAAGTAAAGTCTATTTTTTAAAATTGTTTAGAGGATTTTCTACCTTTAAAAGAATATAGTAACTGAGTTTGATTGTGTTTATATTTGTATGATTTATTAATATTGGCATAGGATACACACACAGACTCTCAAGAGAGTGCCGTAAGCAGTTCAGAAAATTGCCCCAACTCAGTAACTTATCGTACTGATAGTTTGGGTTACACTTTTTTTTGTCTTTGAAGATTTCCAGTCAATGGATGTGTACTTGGCTATGGCCACCAACTTGAAAGTGGACCAAAACCCATATTTTTTAATAATATGCTTTGGATCCCTCACCCTACAGGCTTTTTAGATGGTTTATCCATTCTGTCTTCTCTCCTTTCCCATTAATAGGTCAGGTAATTTCCTAGATTGCTGGGGGTTTAAGAAGCAGGACCAGGGATTGCCAGAGCCCAGGATTTGAACCTCTGGTGCTGGGTCCCTTTCATTAATTAAATGCCCGCCCCTGGGGCTGCAATCTGTAGGCGTAGGTGTCTAGGAATAACATGCCAATGTTATTGAGGTTTACAATATGTCAGAACATACTAAAATGCTAAAGTGATGTTTCTACTCCTAGGGACTATTGGCAGGGAAAAAGGTTTACAATATGTCAGGGCATACTAAAATGCTAAAGTGATGATTCGACTCCCAGGGACTATTGGCAGGGAAGTTGGTTTTACATCACTGTTTGTATTTAGCCGCTTTAACAAAAGGTTTTTACATTGCAGTGTCCCCTGCCATGGATTGGATTTTCATTAACTTAAAGTGGAAGTAAAGCCAATACAATCTACAAGGTCATTCTATCCCCCATCTTCTGGGCATCCCGATTTGGGATGCCTATTTTCTTTGAATGTGCCATAGGAACGTCTGAATTTGGGCATCACTACATGTACTTCTGTGTTTCTTTGGTGTTGGAAGCCACATTTTACTACCAATAGGGTTCGCTGTTCAGGTGTGAATGGGGCACGCTTGGCACCACACAAACTCACCCTGGTGAACCCCACTTGCTACCGGCAGCCACATGGACCATGTGCCTAATTTCAAGCTTTGGTGGAGCTGAATGTAGTGAGCCATCCCAATTCAGGATGCCTGGGGTAAGACATGCAGGGACCCAGGAGGCTTTCAGCTTCATGTTCTATATTCCCTTACTTTCCTATTCGCATCCACACTCCTCAATCTTTTAAAAACATTAACTCTTGTATTAAGCTGCCACCGGTTTCTTATTTTAGAACCGTCATCAGTTCCTTTTCTTGGCCACAAATCTCAAAAAAACATTTAGCACCTGTTTCAGCACTCTATTTCATACCTCCATCCAATACTTTTTTCCAGAAATTCCATGCAATGCTACAAAGCAGATCCTCAACCCAATCCTTTAGAGAATCTCCTCTTAACCCTTAACAAATCTCTACCCAATTCTGATTCTTAAAACCTCTGTTAACTTCCCTTCCTGAACACTCATCCCATTTAGAGCCCTCTAACCCTCTTTTCATCATCCACCACATCCCAGCACCAGCACTTTTTACCCCCAAATCTACTCCCAATACCCTAAACCTCAACCCAATATTCTGAACCTTCATTCCAAAACATTGTTGGTGTTTGTTTCCAAAAACTTTATACAGAAACCCCTCCAAATTATATTTAAAGGAGCACTATCGCAAGATTGTGTAACATTAAAAATCCATAAAAACACATCGGCTAATTTGAGGAGGGGTCACTTATACACGCAAACAGAATAAAACTCCCGCTAAGCATGTGATTTATTGTCTCATGGTAGGAATAAAATCCAGGGGTGACAGGTTTAGTCTATCAGGGGTGACATAGCCTGTCACCCCTGATTTCCTCTTCCTTCCATTAAAATTAAAAAAACAAGCCTGGCTGGATATTTCTTGATGTCAGGTGTATAAGTGATCTCTCCTCCCACCATCCAGCATATTTATTTGGATTTTTATCATTGGCTATTTTTTCACAATAGCGCTCCCTTAACTACCACTTTTTGCATTCTATTTCAAAAACTCTATTAGCATCCACCTTCTGTACCATCCTCAACCTAATCAAACCAAGACCCATTTCAAATCAAATCAGTCCAGCTAAACAGTGTAGCTCGACAATAAGGTTTCATGTATAGTACCACTTTTGACACCAACCATGGCCAAATACATCAGCTTTATATTTTGGCTTCAAATGGGGCTAAACCCAATTTCCCACCCAATTCATTGACAGTTACACTTGCATGGTTATATTCTGATTACTCTTATTCATCATTTGGTCAATGTATTTGGAAAGCTTTAATTAACCATAATGATCAACTCTAATATGACTCCTGTTTCTTGAACCTGTATTATTTTAATTTGATCCACCCAAGGACTGAACAGATTTATTGGTTGATGCATTCCACTAACATCTAATCAAGCCATTCCTCCAATATTTCTATTTTTATCAAATAGACAAGAACTTTAAATGAATCATTATGTTCAAAGCAAGAAAAATTTGAATTACCAAATAGTAACCCACATACCAAAATTCAGTGGAGATGAGTGAGATTGGTCCGAATCTGACCATGAAATTTGTTTTGGGTCTAAATCGATTTGGACAAGTGGGCAAACTAAGTTTTTATAGTAGTTTGTTTAAAAAAATTACCAGCGCCTTTGATGTCTGACTGTGAGATTCGTTTTGGGACCAAAAAAAATATCTGAAAGAATTTGTGTCAGTTTTTTCAATTTGAGCCACCCAAAGAATTTACTACTTTACTGGTTGGTGCATTCAACTAACATCTAATCAAAAATATCCATCACTGCTTCAAATAGTTTCCGGATTATTATTTTTCAAAGCAGGCAAATAGTCCAGTATCATCAACGCAAGATAGACCGGAAAAGCATTGCCTCCATATTCCTCAGCAGAATGATAATTACACGCGTCTCCAGCTGCACGCCACAGGACAACGAAGCCAAACATGTGTCAGGTTTTAATTAGCTAATTATCCTAACAAAGCGCCTCCACCAAGTGCAAATGGAACATGGAGCCCCGCTTTGTGTTTATGTTTACAAGCAAAGTCAATTTCATAAAAACTAAGAAGGATTATTTTTCAAGGGCTTCTTCAAAGTTTGAGTTTTTATTTTTCTCTTTGACATTTTTGAGTGGTTTTGACTCGGTGATAATATTTAGACCTTTAGCCATAGAAATATAACAAGAAAGTCTCAGTTAAGGCCCAGTCTTTATCTGTCCTCGTTGTTTAAAGCAAACCAAAAGCCTTGTCACCGATTCTAGAGTCTAAAAGATGGGTTGCAGCTTGCTCACTTTGTGCAAACCTCAAAATCTCCCATTTTCTTATCTTTGTTCTTGCTGCCACAATACATGTGCATGAACTGCCCACCAGGGAGATCTTAAAGAGGAACAATGAACCTCTAAATGGCCAAGTCCTATTAGACCCCTTGCCCGGTTCTGCATACCTTTTGGAGGTCGGCATCCTCCAGATTGCCGACATTCTGCTGCTTATTGAAGGCCCTGGTGTCTTAGCCGTCTAACACTGACACAGCGGGGCTTAGCCACCTTCACTGGATTCCCCCCTGCTCCCCGTCCTTGCAAGCTGGTCTTCCAATCTCGCAGCTTTTATCTGGGCAGAGATAAGAGGTGCAGACAATTCACTACACAGGTGCAAGATCCCAGGAGCAGTACAAAGGCAACATGGTGCTTCCCTCTGCGGGCACCTGGAGAAGACCGGACGAACACAGAAGGAAGGGCAGAGGACCGGTAAGTATTATTATCCGTTTGTGCGATCAGAGGTGGGACTATAATCAACCCTAGTTCCTCTACAGGTTCCTTACTGTACTACATGGGACTTCAGCAGTTATCCTTTCGCTATCATCCAGCCAAATTCCTCTACAGGCTCCTCGCTGCAGTACCTGGGACTTCAACAGCAGGTCCTTGGCTGTGATACCCCTGGTCTTATTGGTAGCACCTTCTGTAAACTCTTAGCTTGGATGTACAGTATAGTGTGTGGTTGGTTTATCACACATTCAGGGTGGTTATGTGGATGCAAAATGGTTTGAGTGGCCCACAGGTATAAAATGGTGGTACTGAGGAGCACTTAAAAAGTACAGATGGGCCCAGGGTGGTAGGTGGGTGCTAAGATGATATATACATCTTGTGGGTGGCATGTGAATAGTGGTGAGTTGTAAGGGAGCAATGCAATTCCATTATAACTGGACACCATTTGCTTGCACATGGCCCAGAAAATTTCATGAATTTCAGACAATTGTCATTTCTATATTTATTAAGAAACATGTTAAGTATCTTACAGTGTAGCGGGTCTATATTATATTGAGAACTTGTATATAACTTTTTCCAATCTATTGAACATAATGATTCCTCCCTGCAAAATACTGGGGATATTAATGTTTTACATTTCGGGTTATGTGATTTTTCTATGTGCTCTTGATAAGTCATAACAATTTTTACTGTATTTTTGTGTGTATGTATATACTGTAATAAAGGACAAAAAAAAAGACATGAAGACTGTTAATCTTTATTATTACTGCTTGGCATTGACAGAATGGTCTTTCATGATGCCCATTCAAAAGGTTGCACAGGTTAAATGTAACACTTGAAAGGAGACAAAAACCCATAGTCCCATTTCCCCTCACTTCTTTAAGCAGACCTAAAGTCTAATAAAGACTGAGGGATGCTGAATACTCTTCCCCCCACCCTGGGCATCTGATTTGGGAGGCCCACCAGTATCAGTAATATTATTAAGGTGGACGGAGTAACAGAGCATCAATGACGGCAGCACAAAGCAGCAATATGGCATCTGGATGTTGATTTAGGAGTTGGATCCTTAAAGAGGAACATTGGAGAGGTTAACCCCCCCCCCCCCACAAACTTCACCAATCTGCTGCTCCCCTCCTCCAGTTTTACCTTTGGGCACTAAATACTCGCCTTTCCGGGCGACCCTCCAGCAGGCGGCGCCATCTTGCATCCCATCATGCACTGCACGCGGGCCCCGCATTGCCCATGAATGAGATGCAATGGGGCTGCCCTAAATCCTGCTAGACTTCACTGAGCGGCGCAGAACTTTGAAGAGCACGGCTAAAGCTGTACTGTAACAGATGGCTAAGCCGGCGCAAGGGGCAGCGATTGGGCATGAAGCAGCCTGATGTCAAAGATGTCAAAGCAGGCAGCGGCAACATCCACCCCCCCCCCCCCACATTGGCCCCTTCCTTTTTTTGGTCCAATGTTACTCTTTAAAAGGTGGGCATGCCACAGTCCTGAGTTCCAAACTTAGGTTGTCCTATTAGTAGTCATATGACCACAGGGAATAGGTAACAGAGCAGCACAAAGCACCAAGGGGTATCTGAAAGCCACATTGCCTAACAATTCCTACAAAGACTAAAAATGGCCTTGATTCACATTGAAAAGGGTGGTCCACCTGTACCCTGGACTACAATCCGGTGCACCAGGCACAGGGGCTGGTATCCCTTTTGGACATGGCTGCATAAAGTTACGGAGTTCCCAGGCTTCCCCATCTTTGTCATAGACGAGGGAAGACGCTTCACTCATTATTTAAATGACTTTCTGATCTAATCTTATGAAGTTCTGTAAGTTGGTTGGAAAAACGTAACAGGTTTCCTCTCATTTTATATATATAATGAACTTTTATAATATATATAATGAACTTTTCTAGCTAGTGTGTGTGTGGTGGTAGTGGGAGGTGGCAACAAAGCTGATAGATGTTCCTATAAATGTCTATATGCGTTGGCGATAAGCCGACACGGCCTTCATTACGACGCACATCGCATGTTCGCTTTTAATGTTTTATTGATTGCTCACATCTCTGAAGCGCAATCTCAAAGGGCGATCAATATTTAACGGGAGAGGTCTAGTAGAGGAGAAGATTTTCCAACATCAATTAGATATTTCCTAACCTCCCAGAACGGGAAAGCTCATTAAAGAAAGGTGGACGGGGTCTTCTGATCAGGGATGGCTTGCGTCAATGAAATATTGAAGCAGAGCTAAAAAGGAGAGTTTTAAGTTCTGATTTTCTTGGCTGCACAGGAACGTGGTCCTATCTACAGCACAAATGGACAAACTTAAAGCACAACTCCTGCTTACTTAGTTTTAACTTTTTAACCCTGCACTCAAAAATTAAAAGACTACATTTGTTGCTATGGTTTAAGGTCACATACAGTTAAAATGGGCTGGGAAAAGTACTCAAAACAATAACAGAAAAAAAAATAATAATAAATATATAAATAAATTAAGAAAATCAAAATATACATTTTTTAACAGGTGTCAGAGGGCAAATCATGGGGTAACACCAGGGGGATTGTCCTGCACAAAATAGGGTAGAAAAGTACTCAAAATAATAACATACAACAACATTAAAGAAATACTTAAAAAAATATAAAACCATTAATAAAATGTTCATTTTTCACAGGTCTCAGAGGCCAATTTGGGCATTGCCCTGTACAAAACCCGCTAGGGAGGGTAATCAAAATAATAACAGAAAACTAAAAAACTAGAGAATAGATATTTTATTGACTGGATGTGTGGGGGGTGAATTTCCAAAGCTAACCGTCCATTTCATTGTCTGTCCATGGACAGGTGGCACACATCTTGAAGGACAGCTAGGGACAAAGGAACCTCTGCTAATTATCCGTTTCAGGCCACTTCTGGGACAGGCTGCTCATATACTGAGACGTAGAGAAAAACATTTGCTAATTGGCCTTTACAGGGAACTTCCAGGGACAAGTGACACAGGTGGCTGATATAATGACATGGACGTGGCCGTGGTGCTGATGGTGATGAAGCTGGTGCTGCAGGGAGAGGACATGTTACATCTGTGCCTGCTACACCTTCCTCCAGTGCCAGCAGGCGCCAGGCTTTCTGGCATATTCTTGTAGGCCCCAATACCGCTGCCACAATGGTGAGGCAAGATCAAGTTAAGGCATTGATAGATTAGATCATGGGTTCCCAACAGATGGTACTAGTCCCACTGGTGGTACCTGAGATGCTCACAGGTGGTACACGAAAAACCTGTAAACTCGTCCTGCATCTGTACCCCAACCTGATCTGTTGCCTTATGCAACTGAAGCATGATTTGCACCATAAATATATAAAACTATTATTTTGAGTGATTCATTCACTTTATAAAAATTGTGTTTTGTATGTTTTTTTATTAAGGGTTTAGGTAACTGACAATGCTCACACACCACTTTATTTAAAGTGGACCAAAACCCAGAACTTTAACTATCCTGGGTTTTGGTCCTTTCCCCGGGAGTGCCCTGCTGTGTGAAACCCCCCCAGATCGCTGCAGCCAACTCACACCTTATCCCGGTCCCACAGCGCGTCTAAGAGCAGTGGCTCTGACGGCAGCGTCCTCTGCTTCCTTCTAGCAGTGCGTGTGCACGCGTCAGGCATGCTCCCTGTTAGAGGGAGGCGGAGGATGCGGCCGTCAGAGCAGCTGCTCGTAGATGCGCCGTGGGACTGGGAAGAGGTGAGTTGCTGCGGTGATCTGGGGGGGTTTCACACGGCAGGGCATCCCCATTCGGGGAAAGGAACGAAACCCAGGATAGTCAAAACTTTTGACTATCCTGGGTTTTGGTCCACTTTAACCAGAAATTGGAAAGTGGTACCTGATGAAAAAATGTTGGGAAGCCCTGGATTAAATGGAACACGGTGCTTCAAGTTCCAGTTCACCAGGACCTGCAAAGCAAGCAAAGAAAACATGTCTTTAACCCACTCCACATCTGCAGAGCCCTCCACCTTACTCCCATTCTTTATATTTGCTGAAACACCTGCATGTGCCACCTCAGCTCTCGATTGCTGTAGTGCCACCTTTCCAAAAGGAGTCTTCATTCGTCTACATTAAAGGGCAGCAAGGCTGCCAGACTAGAGAGGAAACAGATCCTTAACCTGTTGATGTTTCATTATGCAGGAAAAACATTCGGAAATATTCTAGATTTTTATCAAGAGGGCCATAACTGCCCTGACCCAGTGCGTACGCCAGTATCACCTCTCTCCTTTTACCTTCAAAACAGACTGCCAGGTAGAGCTACAAACAAGACTCCTTATGAGCTATGGAACTGCTAGAAGTCTGACCTGAAGCAAAACATATTATTTGGAAGCAAAGCACTTGTGCATGTTCCAAAAGAAAATCTTTCTTACAGGAGATCTGACTCTCAGAGGTTATATATGTAATGGGCAGAATCCTGTTGCAACACTACAAGTAGGAAGAATTAGAACCCTGTCAGTGGAATAGCCCCTGATAGTGATAGAAATCTGTTAGATGCAGTTCTTGGGCCCATTGCATCATGACACCACATGATGGCAGTGTTGCCTAAGAAATGGGTCTCTTAGATTAAAATAGTCTGGTGTACTTCTTTAGGTTAAGTAAACAAAGTCTTGACCAGATGGCATTGGCAACATTAGCTGTCCTGCCATCGGCCGAGCTTTGCAACTGTTGGTGTATGTGGAAACATTACAGAGGTTACATAAAGGGGAGACCAACCCTTCTAGACTGTTCTGTTCGGTTCTGTGCTGTTGTGCTCTAATGTAGTGAGGAGCGAAGAGGGAACGCTGCTGTAACCTATTGGATTGTACCACTGGACTTGTTGTATTATACCGAGGATGGATGCATCAAATAAACGCCAAGTGAATTCACCAAAGAGTGTCGTGTATGGATGCAAGCAGCTATTACAGAAGTAAGTGCACCTCCACCCACACATGCCCGCACCAACATGGAATACCCTACCCTAGGTCCAAGAACCCCCCCCCCTCTCCCCAGGTGCGTGCCCCCGGCCAGGTACGCTCCGGCTACATATAGATGCAAATTGGGTTAGAGATACAAGTGCTCGTAAATCAACAAGTGGTTACTTGTTCAAGTTAGGAGAAGTTTCAATTTCTTGCTTCAGCAGAAAATAGGCATCAGTCGAGTTTTCTTTAACAGAAGCAGGGCCAAGAAGTAATTTGGTTGAAACAGTCACATGCATAGTGTGTTTAACCTGGTAACAGAAAAGGAGCTGTTTGCTTGCTCCATGTTGAGATGTGTTGCTGATGTATCCTGTTCATGTTCCTGATTGTTCCTGAATAAACAACCATTGGTCCTGCACACAAGAAGTGTCATGTACAATCTGCTGCCAACATTAATATTTATAGACTTGGGAACCAATCAACAGCCATAGGTGACACCCTTCCATAGTCTATGTCTAGCTTCACAATCATGCAGTTGGGCAACACCTAGTATCCTTACACCCTACTTCAATACCTACATTAAAACTAACTAAACTGTCAAAAAAGTATAACTATTTTAGCAGGGGTGATGCCAACCATGTTACATTTATTACTTAAACTTATACTTCCTACTATAAAGACACCAGTCACTATGCAGTGGCGTTCCACCCCAGGCAAACCATCCTCTGTAAGCTAAGCTTCTCAGATCAGCCTGAATCGCCAACGCCACCATCCCTCCCCTTCTCTTTCTCTCCCAGTATTCCCTTACTCTAATATTTCTTCTTCCTCCTACTTACATAGTTATTTACTCTCACTCTCATTGTTTTCTATATCTAGTTTTCTTCCTTTCCTCTGTTTCTAGTATCAGAGCAGTGCGTGAAACTGTAAACATGCTAACCACAACCATATACGTTATGGGGGTCATTTAAAAAATGATTCGTCGGGCATTCACCATCTTTCCGGATTTACTAAGTGCACTGTGATGTGTTTGCCCGCAATGTCCATGTTTACTGGATTGATGTCACTTTCATTTTCCGCAGCACATGCAACTTTTTGCTCGCCTGTTTGAAGCAGCAAATCTCATAGGAATCAATGTTATTTTCAGTGACATTTTTCTTTTAGGCCTTTTTTATCATCTTTATCTTATTTTTAGGCCATGAACATCAGATATTTAACCATTATGTAAAAAACAACACATTTTTAATAAAACTATTTTTCTGAAGCTTTTCAAAAAACCCAGACACTCCCCAGACACTCCCCCAGACACATATATATTCTGAGACCCCTCCCATGCAAACATTTGCTGTAAAAGTGTGTTTTCTGGAGGATTTCATGATATTTCTACCCCAAACCCACCACAGCAGTTTGCTAGCATTTGGCAAACCATTTTTCAAAGTAAATACCGCTATTTTTTTACAGCAATGTGCGACACACACACAGCAAAATGCCTGTCGAAACTCAGTCGTCACTTGTGTTTGCTGCTGCAATTTAAGCTACATTTGGCATGGTTTTCCCCTCGCACATGACGAATGTGCAGGAAAGGTGAATGCCGCAAATACCCAGGAATGCTGTAAATCAGGCCCTATATTATAAGACTATAAGAGACTAAGACTATAAGAGTTTTTTCAAAATGAACTAAAGTCATAACTCATCATGACCAACTATTCCTTATCACAGGATCCCAGCCAGACCAATAGAACTATACTTGTATATGTATTATGTCTATGTATTATTGTAATGTCTACTGCCTTTTGATACATGTATGTTATGCTTCAAACTTTGTACTTGTGTAACAAAAATAAAAAATAGGGCATCTCAAAAAGCATACATTATCTTAGCACCCTAAGGTGTGAAAACTTTATGGTATAAATCTTTGTGCCTCCACCTCGCTTCAAAGAGCTCACCCTGGCCACTTACCCCCAGTTCCTCCAGGCTGTCGCAAAGTTACTGCTGGAGCCTTATATTCGGCAGTCGCCCATGACAACCCTGAGTCGTCAGGTGACATACTTCCTGTTTGAGGATGAGCCGTTTTTCTGGGCTGAAGCCAGGTTAAATCATAGTAAACATCTCAGTAAAAATGTGGTTGAAGTCCTGCTATTTATAGCTACTTCCTATTTAAGTATTCCTGAGACAGTGTTTGCTGGCCATGACCTGAGTACAGTTTTTGCAGCCCAAAAAACAGAAATTTCAGCTGAATCTGACCTGTCTGTCCAATCTGACCTGTTAGTCCAATCTGGCCTGTCTGTCCAATCTGATCACCCTGTCGAGTTTGATCGCCCTGCCGAGTCTGCCGAGTTTGATCGCCCTGGCGGGTCTGCCAGGTTTGATCGCCCTGTCCAGAGTGACCATTCTGTCCAGTTTGATCGCCCATTCCGAGTTTGATCGCCCATCTGCCGAGTTTGATCGCCCATCTGCCGAGTTTGATCGCCCGTCTGCCGAGTTTTATCGCCCGTCTGCCGAGTTTGATCACCCGTCTGCTGAGTTTGATCACCCTGGCCATTTCTTCGTGGACTTTGATCCTGGGGGGACTTCTATGTCTGCCAAGTCTTCGCCTGCTTCGGGCTATGTCCCTTTTTTACCCATCCTGCGGAGCAGTTATTTAAAGGCAACAATTCTCTGTAGTATACAGCTTGACCACCAGGTGGCGCTGTCCTGCAGAGCTCCAGGAGATCATCCAGCAACTGAGCAAATTGCTGGCTGGCCTTTATATGCTGATGCTGCCATGCGGTCAGTGGCTCAGCATTGAACTCTGTCTTGAGAAACCTGTGCTCTGTATCAAATAACTCTGAACCCGGATTCCTGTAACTGGACCTCTGAACTTGAACCTGGACTTCCTTTTCAGCCCTCTGTTTCCCTCCTGTTGCCCTGGTTTCCCTCTGGGACTTTGAACTTACCTTTGGACTGGATTTCTCATGCATGTATGTTACTTCACTGCACACTGTTTTATGTATAGCACTCTGAAAGTTTGTTTTTTCACAATAAACACAGTTTGCTGCATATACATAGTCTCTCTGCCTTGCAGTACTCAAATTACTGGTCACTCTTTATTAGTGGATTTTTCCCTTGAGAAATCTGTGACAGACGATATCAACAGATGATCTGGGGTTAGTTCTCCAAGATGTTTGAAAAAAAAATCCCTGACCAGCTCCTTCCTTGTAATCATGAACTTGAGATGTGGGCCAGGGTTAATTTCAACCCGAAAATTGCACTAGCAAGTCAGGAAGGTGGCTTCCTGGACCCTCCACCCTTTAAACTTTGGTTCACTTGAACCCCTTACTAGTTCATCGGTAGTGAAAGGAGGATCCTGCCTAACCTGCAATTTTTTTTCTTTAATAAAAAAGGGCCAAATTTTACCAAAATATTGCTAAATTATTGCTAAATATCCCTGTCCAGCTCCTTCCTAGTAGAAATGAGCTTGGGATTAGGGTCATGGTTAAAGGGTATTTCCACTTTCGGTGGCATTTTTTTAAGTTTCCATTATTGTATGCCAAGATGATGTCTTCAATGTGCTAAGCTTATCTGTTATTTTTTAAATTTTCATTAACTCTGTATAATAAAAGAAATTTTTTTCCGTAGCATCAATGTGTTTACCTTTGCTATGTACACCAAAGTGGTGATTTTGAGTACATATCAGGGACTCCCTCACTCTAGCTTGCTAATGATCTGATTGGCTAAGGCATAGACTGCTGGCCCCCCTACTGTTTGAACTTTTGGTATCTTCGGACCCCTTACCAGTTCACCAGTAGTGAAGGACACTAAACCAACCTAATTTACGGCCTTATTTATCAAGGGCTAGCGCCAGGTAGTGTCTGACGAGCGCCAGGTACCGCCAGCTAACGGCGGCTACCGAATCAAGTACGCCCGGCGGCGGTCACAATGACGCATTTATCACGCTAAATGAGGCTAGCGCCGGCGAGAGCGTCAGCTAGCGCGGGATTCATCATGTAGCCGACTGCAACGAACAGCGCCGCTGCTAATCCCATCACAGCGACAGGTATGACCTGGCGCTCCCTGGCGTTGTCCAATGCATTTCAATGGAGCAATCTTTAAATAATCATAATTAATTGCTATTAATGTTTTTTTTTTTTTTTTTTTTTTTATGTCAAAAATTCTGTGACCACTTCTGCAATTTTAGGTTTTTTTTTTTAAGTAAAAAAAAAAAAAAAAAAAAAATTGTGCAGAATTGATATTACAGGTCTGATATTCATGTATTCATATTACAAAATGTTTAGAAAAACTTGTATAATTTTTACATAAAAAAAAAAAAGGTTGTTTGGGGGTTAAAAACTACTTTACACACATCGCCGCCAGCGCTCTGGGGTTTAAACAAGGAATTCACAGCGCAAGAAATTTTTGAGCGTGATTTGTTAATGAATCTGCAGCAAGCCGTTCGCTCTGGCCATTCGCTGTCAGGCGCACCCATACAACGCGGAACCTGTGAAACAGCGACCCCTAACCCCGTATTCAACATTACCGCACACCGACTGAGTCGCTGTCAACAAGCAAACCCCGGCCAAGCACAGCGAATACTAGCTGGCGCTGTGAAAATCACGCTACTGGCGCTCATCTGTCGCTACCTGGCGCTATTAATGAATCGACCTCTTACTGTAATATGCTTTTTGCATTAAAAAAAATAGGTAGAAAACCTGCAGTCAAATATATTGAATCCAAGATGCAAAAGTGCTCTTCATAATACTTTGTCTTGCACCTTGGTTACTGTTAGACACAAGAGAATGCAATAAGCAGTTACATTTACTTGGGTTGGATTTTTGTCTGAGATCCTGTCTCCATTGAGTTCACTTGTGAAGAGCCTAAGCTGAGCTCGCCCATGAAATATATGTCAAGTATAATTGATAATGTGGGCGCTTGTGTGCTCGGCTTCCTACAAAGTGGCAGTAACTGTGTGTGTGTGTCTTTGTCTGCGTAATTCCAGCGACGAGATGCTGGTAAAACAAATTAATCTGGCAGAAGGCACAGGAACATCTGCTCTCCGCAGATCTAACCCCTCTTCATTAGGGAAGCCAGAGAAATGAAAAGCACACATATCATAACATAATGTGACTCATCTACTAAGCCCTGCCCTCGCAGCATAAACCAATGGTGAATGACCTGCACAGCTCCACATCAAGCAAATGTTTTTTGCTAAGAGCTAAATATATATAATAAATATGATACGTCATAGAGGCATCTGCTCACACTGCAACTCTTATATTGCCGCTATGTTTGTGACTGGGGGGGTCGGGGGTTGCTCTGCATGGATAAAGGCTTTAACCTTCAACAAAAAACTGTTCTAACTCAAATTAACCAAACACCTTAAATAAATGGAATTCAAATAGGCACATCTGTAATTACTAATCTAGTTTATGCAGATTATAGTCTGGAACTTCTTATCCCACCAACAAAACATTAACCTAACTTACCTACCCTTCCTTCAAGCGCACTGGGGTTTTGTGTGTGGCCTTAACTCAACTTTTCATTTAATCACTGGGGTTTGTGTGTTCTGTTATCCCGTAACATCCTCTAAGCACCGGGGTGTATCCCCCTATCCTACAAGAAGCTATAAGCACTGGGTTTTGTGTGGAGCCTTAACCCACCTTTTAATTGAAGCACTGGGGTTTGTGTGCTGCCTTAACCCACCTTTTCATTTAAGCACTAGGGGTTGTGTGTACTGTGATCCTGCAACATCCTCTATACACTAGGGTGTATCCTACAGGTATCTATAAGCATTGGGTTTTGTGTGGAGCCTTAACCCACCTTTTCATTTAAGCACTGGGGTTTGTGTGTTCTGTTATCCCATAACATCCTCTAAGCACTGGGATGAACCCCCCTATTCTACCAGAAGCTATAAGCACTGGGGTTTTGTGTGAGGCCTTCACCAACATCTTCCTTTAAGCACCGGGGTTTTGTGTCTGGACCCTTAGCCCACCTTTTCATTTAAGCACTGTGTTTTGTGTGTGGCATAAACCACCTCTTCATTTAAGCACTAGGGTTTGTGTGTACTGTGACCCCATAACATCCTCTTAGCACTAGGGTGTATCCCCTTATCATACAATATGCTAAAAGCATTGGGTTTTGTGTGCAGCCTTAACAAACATCTTCCTTTTAAGCACTGGGGTTTTGTGTTGCTCCCTAACCCACATATTCATTTAACTCTAAACAAGGTAAATGAAGACACAGCCAGGGAGGACCAAAGAAAGGACCCCAGTATGCAAAGACAATAAACTCACGTAATGAACGACCACCTGCCCACAGCCCCGCCCGTCTACGCGTTGCGTGACGTCAGACCGCGTCACTTCCTCAGGAAGTGTCCTGAGGAAGTGACGCGGTCTGACGTCACGCAACGCGTAGACGGGCGGGGCTGTGGGCAGGTGGTCGTTCATTACGTGAGTTTATTGTCTTTGCATACTGGGGTCCTTTCTTTGGTCCTCCCTGGCTGTGTCTTCATTTACCTTGTTTAGAGTAGTTAGTGTGAGCACACTTTTTGATTAGGACTGTTTATTATGGATTAGTTATTACGTGGTATTTTGGGCACACATTATATACACTTATACATAGTTTGTGATATTGAAGTAGGCTTATTGTTGTTAGCACGTATGCACCTTTTGTCCAGCCAGGGTTCATTTATTCTTATTGATAGGTTATCAACTTGTATTAGACCCCTTTTCCCACTGCCCCCACACACAAGCTTCCCTTCCTTTTTGTCTATTGTCCTTAATGTTTTTTAACTTTGTCTAATGTTTTGATATATGTTTTATCAATTATAAATAAAATCATGTATTTTTAAGAAAATTATAGCGGTGGTGCCTTGGTTTATGGGTGGACTGACATGTAGTGGGACTTGTCTTCATAATTTTGTTCCTTTTAGCACTGTGGTGTTGTGTTTGTGGCCCTTTAACCCACCTTTTTATTTAAGCACTAGGGGTTGTGTGTACTGTGATCCCGCAACATCCTCTAAACACTGGGGTGTATCCTACAACAAGAATCTATAGGCATTGGGTTTTGTGTGTGTCCCAACCCACATCTTCCTTTAAGCACTGTGGTATTGTGTTTGTGGCCCCTTAACCCACCTTTTCATTTAAGCACTGTGTTTTGTGTGTGGCCTAAATATACCTTTTCATTTAATGGGACACTCCAGCCCCTTCCTGCAAAAATAAAAACATAACGCCCGCCCTGCCCCCTTCAAATAGCGATCCTGCTAATGTAATAAAAGAAAAAAGAAGACATTCGCCTTCCCCTTGGATCCGAAGCCCTTTAAGCACTGGGGTTTGTGTGTATTGTGATCCCACAACACAGTACATATAGTTCAAAGCACCTGTTAGTGCTCTGCAATGCCTATAGTTCAAATCACATGTGTGTTGGTGCTCTTTTCAGTTCAGGGCACTTAAAGGAGCACTATCGCGGAATTGTGTAATGTTAAAAATCACTATAAACATGTTGGTTAATGAGAGGAGGGGAAACTTATACACCCGAACTGAATACAAATCTTACCTAGTCTGTGGTTTATTCTCACATGGTAGGAACCAAAGCCAAGCGTGACAGGTTTAGTCTATGAGGGGTGACAGAGCCTGTCACCCCGGATGTCCTTTTCCTTCCATTAAAATAGAAGAAACAAGCCTGGCTGGATATTTCTTGATGTTGGGTGTATAAGCGACCCCTCCTCCCATCATCCAGCATATTTATATGGATTTTTATCATTGGGCCATTTTTTCACGATAGTGCTCCTTTAAGGCACATTTTCCTGCAACTTATTTTTTATTTGTCCATTTCGGGCCACTGTAACAATGCAGAAAGCAGCAATGTGACCGTGGTGCTTCTGCTGCCTCTGGTAATGAAGCTTATGGTGCAGGGAGAGGACATTGTTGTAGGCTCCAATACGAATGGCAAAGTGGTGAGGCCACGAACAAATTGAGGTGGTCATAGATTATATGGCACGCAATGATACCAGTTCCAGGGGATATTCTTCCACCCACTCCACTGCAGCCGCGAATGCAGAGCCCTCCTCCTCACTCTCCGTAAAATCTGCAAGGCCGTCCCAGCCAGAAGTCACAGAGTCACTAATGCTCTATGATTACATGCCTTGCTGGGATACCATGGGCCATCTGCCTTTTTCTGCCCCAGTTGCAGACCTAGGGCTCACTGATGCTCAAAAGTTCTGTTCTGTGAATGTAGCCAGTGTACCAACACAGGACACCCTGAATGGTGACGAGACCCAAGTGACGACTGCTGCAGCTTTCTGCAATGTTGAGGGTGAGAGGGTGGTGACCATGAAGGAGTGGGTGGAAGAGGATGCCAGGAGTGATGAGGAGGTCCTAGAGCCAACATGGACTGAGGATCGGAGGCAGAGGTGGTGGTCACACAGCCCCAGGCAGCCAGCAGAAGAGGGACCACTGCCCACCACACCCAGGGGCCGGGTGCACCAAGGTAGGCTCACAGGATCTCACCAGCGAGGCATTTTTTCATGCAGTCCACAGTGAACAAGACAGAGGTCATTTGCAAGCTGTGCCAACTGCTAATCATCTCTGCACCTCGTGCATGACCAGGCATCTGCAAGCAAAACATGAGCTGCAGTGGCCGAACAACCAGAAAAACCTTCAAACACCTGAGTCTCCCTTTGTCTCAGCCTCCACCTCCCCAACAACAAAGCCACCTGTCTTACCCACAAAGGCTGAATGTGGAAACCTCACCACCTCCAGCACCAGCAGCACCACCACCACCAAGCCAGTCCACATCATCCCAAGGAAGCGTTCATATTTTCATCCCACAAACATTAGAGAGAAAGAGGAAGTTGGACCCATCTCACCCATGAGCTCTGGCCCTGAATGTGAGCATTTCAAAATTGCTGGCCTTTGAAATGGCCATTCCACCTTGTGGAGATGGACAGTTTTAAAGATCTCATGGTGGTGGCAGCCCCACAAAGTACTGTACCAGCCACCACTACTTTTCTGGCCAGGCCATCCCTGCCATACACCAACAGATTTAGAAAAAAATAAAATGTGCCCTGGGCACCTCACCATGGACACGTAGACAAATAAGCATGGGCAGGGACTTTACATCTCTCTAATTGCCCAATAGATCACTGTAGTGGCAGCTGGGACTGAGACGGTAAGCACTGTGGCACAGATCCTTCCACCACCCAGAATTGCGGGACATCATTTGGTCCCTCCTGTAGCCCCCTCCTCCTCCTCTGCTTCCTACTCAGGCAGCCGGCGCAGCCCCTGCACCACCAATTTGAGCACAGCCATTTATAAATGGCAGCATGTGGTGCTAAAACTCATCTGTCTGGGCAAAAGACCCCACACCGCCCAGGACCTGTGGTCTGGCATCCACTGCTGGCTGCTGCTGTTGCACCTGAAGCCTGGCAAGGTGGTGTGCGACAATGGGCTGAACATCGTAGTGCGTTGAGGCACATTCTGTGCCTAGCGTATGATCAACTTGGTGGTGCAGAGCTTCCTGGCCTATTATGCAGAGATGCCGGACCTGCTGCACAAAGTGCAAAGCGTGTGCTCGCACCTTCTGCATTTTCACCCTGCTGTCGCTCATCTTTCTGCATTGCAAAGGAATTTCGTCCTTCCCACCCATCGCCTCATTTGTGACTTGCCCACAAGGTTGAATTCCAAGTTGTATATGCTGGAAAGGGTGTGTGAGCAGCAGCAGGCGAGTTCCAGCTCCAAAATGCCTGACCAGCACCACTTCACCACCAGTGAGTGGACCTCCATTAGGGACATCTGCCCGGTGCTGCAGTGCTTCCAGTATGCCACCAATATAGTCAGTGCTGATGACGCCATAGTCAGCGCTACCATCCCCATCCTCGGCCTGCTGGAAAAAATGCTTCAGGCCATGACTGAGGAGGAGGAGGAAGCAGATGAGGAGGAGAAAGGCCCATTTTCCCCAGCTGTCAGGACAGTGCACACGTGGCTCGCAGGTTGGGTTGCTGGGCCGAAAGCGGGTGGGTACACCAATGTCCGGCCAGAGGACAGCTTTGGAGAAATCTGAGGAGGAGGGGGAAAAGGAAGAGGACTACTTTCTCTCACAGCAGGGTGCCGCCGGAGAAAGAATCAGGAGTAGCAGGAGGAGGAGACACCTGACACTGAAAACTGCGTCTCCTTGTCTCAGGGCAGCCTGGATCACATGAGCCACTACATGTTCCAGTGTCAACCAGTGCAAGGACTGCATAAATGCCCTCATAATAGCCAGTGCAGATTACTGGGTGGCCACCCTGCTTGATCCCCGCTATAAGGACAACATCACCTCCTTGATTCCTACACTGGAGCAGGAGTTTCCAGCTGACTTTAAGGGCTCAGTGGTGGCACAAGGAGGAGTAGGAGCAAGTTGACATCGCAGCAGGGGCACCAGCAGCACCTCACAGGGGAATGTTAGAACAATACAGAATGTTAGAACAATACAGGGGGTATTAGAACAAGGGGAAAGTAGCTTGAAGGAACCCTCTAATGTTAATGTATATACATCTTTTTAAGGCACAACATAATATGAACCCCCTATGATGATTATATACAAAAGTTATGCTTGCTTATTCCTTCTATATGCGTTTTCTTAAACATAATTTGGCCAATGGGCTAAAGAATTTTAAAGCAAAAGACTGTCAGAGAGGCGCACTCAGCCAATCAGTGCACTCACTGTCACTCTAGCTCCTGAGTGGCGCCGCCAGCCGCAACCCCTACATGCCTTGCAGTCGCTTAGAAAGGCCGGGCACAGGCGTGCACATGGCTACAGATGAGCGGGGATGCAGCCGTGCGCACAGATGCAAAGAAGGCTCTGGGTGTTGAACTTGGATGGCCCTGGAGCCTTTTAGACACCAGAGCCTTCAATGTTCTTCTTTGAACTATGATTGCAGCTTGCCACCTGCCCATGACCTTTGGCTTACATCTGACCCTGTCTCTGCCAACCAGCTGCTGCCAGTCCATATTGGTGCTAAGGAATCACTGCTTGCTTGCCCAGACCCAAGATTCCCCAGTAGAACAGCCCCGGGCTTCCCACACAGCCCAGCTTATCCTCCCTTGTAGGGGAGGGGGTTCTAGTGAAGACCTAAGATTATGGACTGCTGGGTTGAGTTTTGGGTTCTGGGTAGTAGTCCGTGCCTGCCTTGCTTGCAGTGTGGCCTTGGGACCCAGCAACCAGAACTTAACCTTGAACATGACACACTGGTGCCCTGGTGAAGACAGAGACATAGGCTTTCTGGCACCCAGGGCAAAGATTTAGAACAGCCCCCCTACCTCTGCTCAGGCCTCCTTTTGACACTGCCATAATCCGATGCACCAGGGGCACACGTCATGCTTGCCACCCCTAGCTACGCCCCTGGGTGAAGACCAAGGGTTACTGGACCCACTGGTCATCTGGTGTGCAGAAATCCACACCCACCACCCCTGTTGCCCCTCCAGCCCTCATGTCTTGCAGACTTTTGAGATCTACCTGACCCATTCCAGTGTTATCCCAGTGTTTTTTTTTTTGTTTTCCCTCTGTCTTTCAGATCTTAGGGATCATCCTTTGTGCATCAAGTCTTAGAGAACAACTATCTTCTGATATGCTTACTGAGCCTGAGAGGATCAATTGTGGTTGAAGCATGCAGCTTTAAATTGCGGATGGAGACCTGAATAATGGACAACAGCCAACTCGGCCATTACATTTTTTTTCTAGATTTCCCTTATTCGATGAATTGTTTCTATCCTCATCTGCTATAAAAATATGCAAAAAAATGTTGTATATAGGACTCATCTGAAGCAGAAAGATATCACTGGGGATCTTAATGTACATTGTGAACCCTTTTTCGAGGACTATGACTCAGACACGATGCATCAGCCAGCAAGCGACCATCAATATTTCATATTTTTATCATTTTCTTCATATATGTGCTAAAATGTCTTTCCTTGGAGGTCGATAAAATACTCTTTTCATTGGAGCTGATCTGAACTGATGAATTCGGACAGTGACTTTTAATTCACTAGATAAAAAATAATAAATTGAAGTACAGTAGATCATGCTGTGGGTGGTCATCCACTTCTTATCCATATAGGGATTGGGGATGGACCGACTGAAAGCCTGCAACCAGCAGCGCATGTCTGCACAAGATTTGTGCTGGGTTATAGGTACCTAAAAGAATCTGTAGAGTTGCTGGGAAGCAGGAAAGCTTTCAATGACTTAGAGGATTGCTGTGACTACAGGAAGCCTGAGAAGCCTGTGTGTTGGGACCCTTATCGTGCTTGATGCTATGTTGAGGGGACAAACAGGGGGTCAGATTGCACAGTGGGCGATCCTACTGGTGGCTGAAAGCCTACTTTTTTTCTCTTACCTTTCCTTTTTTTTCCTTTTTGCCTCTGTCATTTTGGATTGGGCCAGAGGGAGTGTGGGAACCTTCTAAGAGATGTGGCTGTATAGATGGATTCCTCTTCCTCTCAACACCCTCCCAAAGTTGTTGCTATGGTGGGATTTCCATGGTGGTAAGTGTCGGGGCTACCAGCTTAACTCCCTATGAATGGATAGGGCTGGAGCTGACCAAGTCTGTTTATATGAAGGGTTCCTTTTCAAACATACAAACCATGAAACCATGACCTGTTCTCTCAAGGCAGAGGTTGGGGAACACTGTTCTAGATATAATTTCGTCTTCTTTGACTCTAAAATACACAAGAACAGATGTTCACCCAGTGTTCCCGGAAAACTAGATTATGGTTGAACTAAACCGAATCGAATCTCACACTTGTTATTGGTCAACCAAACTCCATTTGGCTTACAGTTGGTCAATTTTTTCATGAATGCAGTGGTGGAGGTTTAAAGAAGAGCAGCAAGGGAATTGGTGCCACTGAGGAAGTTTCAAGCTGTTCCCCCTTTGGCATAACCCAAGTCTTCAGGAGCTAAATTCTTCTGGATATAATTTTCTGGGAGAGGCTTGTTGTGGTGTCACTAGGCCACTTTCTATCCTTTGAACAGATGCAAAAGGTAAAAGGAAATAAGTTCAATTACCCTTAAAGGGTAATTCTACTTTCGAAGACATTTTTTTAAAGTTCCAATTATTGTGTGCCAAAATGATGTCTTCAGTATGTTAAGCTTATCTGTTTTTTTGTAGTTTCTATTTATTTGCAACTCTTACCTTAGCAATGTACATCGACTGGTAGCATTTGATGTACAGATCAAAGATTTCCTCAATCTAGCTGTAATTCAACTTACTCAGATTTATTCACAATCTTGTATTCCAGTAGGAAGGGTTACTGGCAGCCTTCCCAAGTGGGAATGGTCATTCTTGCTGCTTGACTCAGGCAAAACTGCTAACGTGCTCACCTGTTGCAGAGGAAGGATTCTGGGATATGTAGTCAGTACTACATATCCCAAGCCAGAAAAAACACTCCCATCTTGGGATCATAGACACAAAGGAATATAACTTGGAAACAGAATGCTGATAACTAAATCACAGGTCTGGGTGCACAATCCTAAGAGGAAAACAATAAGGCACACACCAAAGACCTGACAAATAGGGAGTTTTCCTTTAAGCACATGCTTTACTTTGGGGTGTTTGGCAGCCCTACCCGTGAAAGTAGCTATTAATGTTGGGCATTGTTCTGTTCAGGGGACATGTTGTTTCAGATTTAACTTGTTTTTTTTCTTGTTTGCATATTAATTTTTAGGACAATGTGATTTTGATTCTGCTTTTTTATTTTTAGGAAAACCCTGTGCAACCAAATAAGAGAATGATGATGGCACATGACAACAAGCTGGGTACTCTGAGAAAGCTTAAGGTATGTATTTTCAGGGAATATATGGTTTGTGGGGGGTATTCCAAATGTAAAGGGTTTTTTGGGTTATAAAAGTGCAAGACAAAAGAGACTATATGAAATCATATAGTATGACTCCGCGGGATAAACCAATGTAGCTTGTTCACAGATCCTTTTTCCTCATAACTCTTCAAGTATTAACTTGAACTATTCAGACTTTGTCATTAGGCTAATGACAACGTTACGCTATGTGCGTTTTATCTTTTCTGTTCCTCCTTCATTGATCCCATGTTATAAATTAACTACGGAGTCTATATCAAAGGAAGATATTGTTGTGAAAAGAAGTTGCCCTGTGGGGTCCTTTTGAATGTGACATGCTATTCTAAAAGAAGGTTTCTGGTACATGCATTTGATTGTCTGGTGGCTGGGATACACTTTTTGCTTATAAGAGCACAGCTGGTGAAGTTAATACTTGAAGAGTTATGAGGAAAAAGGATCTGTGAACAAGCTATCACTGGTTTATCCCGCGGAGTCATACTATATGATTTCATATAGTCTCTTTTGTTGTGCTATTAATCAGACTGCTCTGACACAGTCTTTTGGACTCCCTGCGCTGGAATTCACATACATTTATATTGCAAATTGTTTGGAGATAAGAAGTGTTTTTTCTTAAAGGTGTAGCGCGGCTTGTACATTGGTGATAGAGTTGGGAGCATCTCCAGCCCATATTCTATTTACTATTGTGTGTTTTGTTCATTATAAAAGTGCAAGGTGCACACTTTATCTGCAGTGCTGATTACTGCTTTACTTTTACCCTTAACCCTTTAACCGCCAGCCTATCTTGAGATTTTGTCACCCTTTGTTGCCAGATTATTTTGCACTATTTTGCGCTCCCCATGTTCAACTGTGATATTTGAAGGGATTTTCAGGGATTTCCCAGGAAAGTGATATATTGTTTTTTTCAGCAGAGCCTGGGCTTTAACATGAAATGTCTTGTTCGTCATTTTATAAGTGTATTCTTAATATTTTTGGGTGAAAAATGTGCAAAAAAATTAAAAAAAACCTATTTTTTACAATTTGTAGTGTTTTTTGTAACAAAAAATTTAAGTTTGTCAATAAAATCTTATTGCGTGTGAAACCCCAATTTCTCCCAGTCACAGCGGTACCACATATGTATAGGTAGACAACCTTTCCTGCCCAGGAGACTCCCCCAAACTGAAACAACGCTTTAGGAGATTTTCAGATAAAATACAACTATGCTATGCAATATGCGCACCTTGCAGTTTTTCAAGAAAAACAACCCTTTACATTTGAAATACCCCCAACAAACTATATATTCCCTAGAAGTATACAGGCTTTCTAGGCGTACCAGGCTTGTTGACATGGGTGCAGTTTTCTGGAAGTAATCCCTCAATGTATTCTTTGGTTGCACAGGGTTTCCCTAAAAGCAGAATCAACCACATTTTCCTAAAAAAAAATATATGCAAACCAGAAAATCTGAAAAAGCAACATGCCCCAAACAGAACGATTCCCAACATGCATAGGTTCTGTCAAGGAAAGAGTTGCCAAACACACCAAAGTAAAGCATGCGCATAACGGTAATTTTACTTCAAAACTTCAGCTCTGCAGACAAAGTGCGCACCTTGTGCTTTTTCTACCAAAACAACCCTTTACATTTGGAATATCCCCCATAAACCATATATTCTCTGAAAGTACACATGTTAAGCTTTCTAAGCATACCCAGCTTGTTGTAGTGGGCTCATCTTTCTGGAAGTAATATCTCGAAGAATTCTTAGGTTGCACAGGGTTTCACAAAAAAAATTATAAAAAAGCAGAATAAAAAACACCTTTTCCAAAAATATCAATATGCAAATAAGAAAAAACAAGGTAAATCTGAAAGCGCAAGGTCCCCCGAGCAGAACAATGCCCAACATGCATAGGTACCTGTAACCTTTTAACTGCCAGCCTATTTGAGATTTTGTCACCTTCTGCTGACAGGATATTTTTCACCATTTTGCGTGATGTTTAACTGTGATTTTTGCAGGAATTTCCAAGAAAATGGTATATTTTCTTTTTGTAGCAGAGTTTAGGCTTTAACATGAAATGTCTTGTTTGCATTTTTTCTACTTTTTTTAAATATATTTTTAAATAAATAAGTAAATAAAAAAAAAAATATATATATTTTTTAAATTGTCTCCTTTATTTTAACAAAAACATTTATTTTATTAAAGAAAACCATATTGCATGTGAAAGCCCCATTTCTCACATTTACAATGATACCACATATGTATCGGTAGCCCCCCGTTCCTGTCCAGGTTATCCCCTAAACTGAAAAGAGCACTTTATAACATTTACAAGAAAATACAATTACTATCCACATAATAAAGGGTTAAATTAAAAAAAATTGGTATGGGGTCCCCCTTCAAAGGGGGGGAACACCATTTCTTGGGGGAATTTTAAGGTTTTTTTTGGCAGGCAGGTAACGGGGGGTCTCGGGGTTAATGGCAAGTCACCCACTAGCCGCAGGGGACTTGCCAGACCCAGAGCCTTGTGAACTGGTATAGGGGTCTCATAGATCCCTTACCAATTCACAAAGGGTTAAGAGTAAAAAAAAACACACAGAGACACACTTTAAAAATAACTTTATTAAAAATATATAATTTTTTAAATTATTTTTTTTTAATACATACCTCCCATCTATCCCTGTGTCCCACGCTAATCACTTAGGCTTCTGCTCTCCTGCTGGAAGCCTTTTATACCTACTGAGGGGGCGGGGCTAGAAGTAAAGATGGCAGCGGCCATCGGAGATCCGAGGGAGGAGGACTGTTAGGCCCCCTCCAGAAGATGGAAGAGTGGGGGGGGGGGTCATCGAAGCCCCCCCCCCCCCGTGAAGAGGAGAGCCGGCGGGAGCTAACAGGCACACAGGTGAGTAACTGTCATTTTTTTTTTTTTACAGATAATTCCGGCGGCTGCTGAAACGGGGGGGGGGCACCCTATTTTGGGCACAATTGGTGATCGGAGCCCCTCTGGCTGAAGAGGAGACCCGGCTGGATCGAACGAGGGGTCAGGTAAGTGACTTTTTTTTTACTTTTTCTACTAGCAGGGGGAAAGTCAGGCACGTAAAATTTACGTGGCTGGTGGTTAACTGCAGGGGAGGCAGCCACGTAAATTTTACGTGGCTGGCGTTTAAAGGGTTAAAAGTAGCTATGAATGTTGAGTATTGTTCTGTTCATTTAGAAAAATGTGATTCTGCTTTTTTATTCCTTTTTTTAGGGAAACTATGTGCAACCAAAGAATTAATTGAGGGATTACTTCCAAAAAACTGTGTTAAATAACGAGCACACCGTTTTTCATTGAATGTAAAGTTCCAATATGTATTAGGATGCAATGAAAGTACCAATAGCAGTCAGTACATCAAATGGTCCTGGCCAACGTTTCAGGGGATCGGGGTCCCCCTTCCTCTGGGCCAGCTAATAAACAAATTGCCATCATGTGAGGGGTTAAATAGAACTAAGAAGATAGAATCCCGCCTGACGTCATCAATGACGTCATAGTAAATATTAATAGTAATCCAAAATAGTTAAATACATTAATATATCAGGTAATCCATAAATTCAAATTGAAAAAAACAAAAAAACGCATCAAAATACTAACGAGGCACAGTTGTGTCCCGGTCAGCCCCCGCCATCGCCGTCGGGACTGCTTGGTATCCAAGCAACGCACCCGAGCCCCTGCTTGCTAGGGAGGATGTCCAGTGGGCGGGGCTAGAAGTCTACTAAAGACTTAAAGGAGCCGCAGCACTCAACCATGCTCAGACCATTTTATAACTAACCTAAGAGGTGCAAGTCAGCAGGGCAATTAGGTTACTAAAGACTTAAAGGAGCCGCAGCACTCAACCCTGTTAGCTTGCAGACCAACCTGTAATCTGTAATCTGTAATCTGGTAAAAACAGAGGCTCGGTCACACACATCTGCAGAAGTATGCTAAGCTGCACCACCACGCCAAGGTGCCTCTATGGGTGCAGTCCTAACTCTAATCTATGAGAGCCCCATTTGGGTCATACAATGCAAGAGATAAAATGGGAGCAGCTTACCTGAGGTTGCCCTAAACCTCATGTGCAAGCCATGGGGTGGAAGAGTCAAGACCTTGCAACACAGCCTAGACCCCACACCCCATGTGCTTGCACAAATTCAAAGTGAACAAAGGGGGAGTGGCAGCTGCTCAGACCATTTTATAACTAACCTGGGAGGTGCAAGGGCAAGTAGGTTACTAAAGACTTAAAGGAGCCGCAGCACTCAACCCTGTTAGCTTGCAGACCAACCTATAATCTGTCTCTAAATCTGGTAAAAACTGAGGCTCGGTCACACACATCTGCAGAAGTAGGGGCTAGAAGTCTGCCCAGCTATAAGTGATGTCAGTGAGGCCCGCTCATGCCCGAGGCATGGTTATTGAACAGGTTGGGATACACCGACGCGGTGGTGATCCGCCACCTCCACTTAGTACAGCGAGAAACTTTTTGAATCCATGAATTGGATACCATACAACTAAAAGGACTGAACACCTCATTTGGGTTTACAAACTTTTTAGACCGACGCTAAAGTGACTTTATTTAGCTGCCTTGATGTATTGAGGTCCCCGAAATGTTGGTCGAGAGCATATGATGTACTGACTGCTATTGGGACTTTCATTGCATGACTTCAATTCAATGAAGACCCTAATGAAGACCCTGGACTGGTGTTAGATGGCTAGATCCAGGCCTAGGTGAGCTTTTTTTGGCACTAGCAGGGAAAAATGCCAGGCACATAAATACTATGGGCTTTACACCCAAAGTGAGTAGAAGTGAGCATGTTTAATCTACATGCTTGATGATGAAAGGGTTCAAAATCTAGTCCTGCAACATGCATCTGCATATTTATTTATTAAGCATTTATAGCAAGAGTATAAACATATGACTATCTAATAGTCATCCCTTTGCTTGATGTGCTGCTCTTGGTCATTGGCGTCATCATTTTCGGTCACAATAGAGGTGATTCAGCACCAAGTGCAATCAATGTGGTTTAGGTGAAAAAAAGGTGAAAAAAGTAAGTTTAGCTAGTCCTATTCATTGTCTACCTCAGTAGGTTGATTCAGCATCAGGTGTAAAAGATGGACTACTATTTAATTTTTCACTTAGAGATCACTTAGTGCACCCAGTACTGGATTGACTTCTTTTGTCCCTTGCATCGCATCACAACGAATAGAGCATAGCGCTCCATTATCTGTAACAAAGGAGACGTGCTAGGCACTGCTTCAGAGCTCTCGCTTGGCATGAAATGGCTTGATCTTAAATTTGCTGCCAATTTATAGTGAACTGGACTCAGAGGCAGATACTGTAGAGGATAAAAGGTGAGTATAGTATTTTTTTGTTTTTCATTTATTTTGATGTATTTATTTTTTAAATTAGCTATATCTTTTAAAAAATATAAATTTATTTATATATATTTATAAGTCATCACTGCCCGCCATTGGCACCACTAGCATCATCAGCATTATCAGCATCATCACCATGCATGACTGATTCCCTGCATCTATGCCAATCATTGGCATTTTTTTTTTCAATTTCCTCTGGTGCTTCCTCGGAGATCCTACAATGACTTTTCAGAACCATTTTTAGTAGGGTTATTTGCTGCCAACTCGTCACTATTTATAATGTCAATAATAATGTAGAGTACTGTAATATATATATATAAATTTCTAACCCAGGGGCATCACGAAAAAAACTATTTTTGGCATTGAAAAGTCATTTAGAAGCTCTGATTCTCCAGTGGCATCCTGATACAACAGACGAGTACTGAGTGCCTCTGGCACCTTTGCGAGCATTATGGGTCAGCAGCTTTCATGGTCCATAAGCTTGCTCCAGTGCAGCGTGTGATCGCGGAGTGGGTAAATGAAAACAGGTGAATAATTCTCCGAGAGGAGCAAAGAATGATTCTTCGAAAAAACAGCATTATTTGCATCAGAGCATATCCCTGATATAGTTCTTTACCCGTGATGCTGGGCTCCACTCCTGGTTCAGAGCAGTTCATGCACCATCAGACTACATCTGCTCTCAAATATGTGTGCGGAAAAAAACACAATCCCTGCTATGGAGCATCTGGTGCTTCCAGGAAAAAATGCTTCCCCACAATCTATCTCAGATTCGGTTATATATGAATTTAAAGTGGACCAAAGCCCACGCAGACCGGCCCGGGAATCTATAAGATTCCTGGGCTGATCAATTCCCCCATCCTGGGGCATCCAAAATCAGGATGCCCTGCTGTGTGAAACCCCCCAAGTTGCCCCATTCACTTACCTTGTTTCCCGGTCCAACGACTCATGCGCAAGCATCCAACTGCTCATGCCCAAGCGCGGCAGCATGCCACTATCCCTCTAGCAGGGCACGTGTCTGTGCCAGGCATTTGTGAATGGCTGGTGCGGGCATACTCCCTAGTAGAGGGAAGTGGAGGATGCGGCCGTCAGCACGCTCGGAGCCGCTGCTCTTAGACACGCCGTAGGACCGGGAAGAGGTGAGTTGCTTTAGGCGATCTGGGGGGGTTTCTGGTAGCAGGGGACCCCCGATCGGGATGCCCTGGGGGAAAGGACCAAAACCCAGGATAGTCAAAATCCTGGGTTTTGGTCCATTTTAAAGTCCAGCTCCAAACAAACTGAATGTTTGACCTGCTGACCCCTGAATGTCATCAGAAGATAATCAATCCCCAGAACAGCTAGGTCACTTCTAGTGCTCTTGGAACTATGGGAGAAAGAAAGATATTTTAGTCTGACCCTAGTGGGCAGAGAATTCCCGGTCCCAGGCCAGGAACCTAGACAAGAACACACTCAAGGAAGTTGGGGGTCAAGGTCAGAGGCCTTTGACATTTTTATTGTCATAGGAAAACAAGTTTAAAGAAGAACATTGGACAGTCTGGGGATTTCTCAAAAACTCCACAAACTTCGCCCTCTGTTCCTTATAAACCCCCGATTCTGCCTTTGACAGGTTTAACTTACCTGTCCTCTGCTCTTCCTCCTGTGCTTGACCATTCTTATCAAGTGCTTTCCGTAGGGCAGTGCCATCTTGTCTTCTTCTCTGTCCCACCATGCACTGCGTTGCCCCAGAGATCTCGGGCCTGAGCTGTGAAGTCCTCTTCGGCGGGCAGCTGCAGAGAGGATCAGAAACGCCACAAGATGTCGGCACAACTAGCATGGACAGAGGGGGGGGGGGGCGTCAGGGGACATCAGGGTAGCTAAGTTTCCCCGACGCCTGTTAAAGACGGCTAAGATGCCGGGGGGGGGGGGGGGAAGCAGCAGGATGACGGTGATCTGGAAGACGCCATCATCCAACCGCGATGAAAGATTGTGGTGGGGGGCTGTCAGGACCTAGCAGTTTGAAGGTCCGAAGTTCCTCGTTAAAGCACAAATTTCGTATTCAGCATACAACAGTTAGGAAAAGGGGAGTAATCTGAGTGGTCCCCCATCACCCCACTTCACGGACTGCATGGGCGTCTTTAGCTTTCAAGGGGCCCACAGCCAGCCTTCCTTCTCGGGCCAGCACATAGCCCACAACACAGGAGAAACCACAATTCAGAAGTTAGTAGTAGCCTAGATAGAAAAGCGTTGAAGCAATCTCCCTATCAGTTAGTCATGGTCCCCTGTTTCCTCCAGGGCGCGCCGCTCTCCGAGAGCTCTATTGCTACTTTGCAGCTCCACTCTTCTCATCCCTCAACCCTGACTCTGTCTTCTCACTTAACAACTCTTCCTTTGAATGCGCTCTTTCCTACTCCTCTCATTTTGTATCTGGCCCCACCTTGCCAGCTCTAAGGCCCACCCCTCCCCCCGTCTCTGCAGGGTTTCTAGCCTGGTATGTGCAAAGGGGCTGTCTTCCAGACTCCATTCTTGCCACTTCGTTTACTGTGGACAGTTTTCTCTGGGGCCGCCGGGTTAAAAGCCCCTATGCATCCTGGGAGACCCCTAGCTTGTTCTCAATGATCCCCAAGGGCTATCTGTGCTCTCCCTATAAGTTGTGCTCCTTTTTTTCTCAAACCCCCCTCCAGCCACTAAACACTACCTTTGTCTGTGCAAACCTGTTTTTTGGGCTCCTTAAAGCCAGGGGTCAAGCTGAGAGATCAGGTCAGAAAGTAAGTGTAGTCAGACACAGGGTGCATTAGTATAATGTAGGTGAGCAATCCAAAGACAAATTCAAGGGAGCTGTCAAATTGGTAGCTGGAGATCGCCGGGTTAGCTCTAGATTAAAACACATATGGAAACCAGCGCTGACTAAGGATCACGTAAAGATGCAAGCTGTGCCATTTAATATCAGGATAAGGACTACACAAGGAAGGTATTTGTTCCAGGGAGGGTATAGGTCTACTTGTGAGCACAAACTTTCAATGAAATAATGGACAATAGCTCTGCTGAAGTGTAACTACAGTCTATAGGAAATCTTGCCCTGTAGCACAGGCTTCCCCTGCTGCTAGTTTAAATGCCTGGTTGTGCTCTGCGCACTAGTGCTAATTTAGCAACACATTGGGTTGTCATATTTTCAGGCAGGGGAGCATGTGCAGCTGTGAGGAGTAGTAAAGAATAACATAGGCCACTACACCCTCCCATGGAAATCTATATTGTGTGGAAACTTGGAACAATCAAAAAAGTGGGAGATAGTATCTTATCAAAAATTGTTGGTGAACCCCCAATCTTTTCAAAAAGGTTTGAATTGGGGTGAAATTTATAATATCTAACAAGCCTAACATTGGGTTAGGAAGGATGATTATTAATGAAATCTATTGGTGGAGCAATTTATTGCAATGCTGCTGGGAATCTGGAGAGGGGATTATTAATTGGATGCAAAAAGATGGGAGGGGAATTATTAACTGGATGCAAAAAGATGGGAGGAGGATTATTAATTAAATGGTAAAAGACAGGAGGGTGTTATTAACTGATTTGTGTGAGTGGTTACTTCGGGCAATCAGAAAATGGGGAGGTCGTACTTTGTGAAACAAAGTTGGAAACCCTCTGATCTATTCAAAAAGTTTTGGATGAGATTTACAGTATCTAAGGCACCTACTGTAAGCAAGCCTAATGTTGGGTTGGAACTATTATCAATTAAATGAACTGGTGGAGTTAAATAATTGCAGTGCCTGCAGGGAAACAGGAGAGGGGATTATTAATTGGATTCAAAGGGATGAGAAGGGGGTTATTAATTAAACGGAAAATAAAAGGAGGGCGGTTATTATGTGAATGGTAAGGGTGGTTACTTAGGACAATCACGAAATGGGAAGGTGGTATTCCATGAAAAAAACATTGGAAACCATGTTTAATCTATCCAAAAAGGTTTGGATGGGATGAGACTCTACGAGTCAAGAATGAGGCCCTCGTACAAACATGAGTCTTGACAAGGACACCCTGACACAAACCTTCTTCTGCTCTAGATGCGATGTGATGTACATATCAGGAAAAATGTATGGATTTGTTCTGCAGGAAACAAACATTTTCCTTCCACCATTTCTGAATTATTTTTACGTTCAAGCAACCATAAACATTGTTTTTCCCCCTCGAGTAAGCTGACCAAGTCCTTCTTTTCTTATTTTTGCCGATAAGGCAAGCACAGCCTGAATGGTGTCACTTAGGACAATGTCATGCTGTCACTTTGAGAACCGAAGAAGGTAAGTGACATGGATGGCTCATTCGAGGTGTGGGTGGAAGTGTCAGCCAAGCAGTCGGATTTCTATAATTTGACATTCTTCACTGAATACTCCCAAATGCTGAAATCCATGATGATACTGTGTGTAAATCCTAAATATTCCTAAATCCTAAAAATGTATTTCATCTCTATATATCTATATATATAATCTATATCTGAAAAGCAATGTACAATACCTCCAAACCTACAGCAAACCTGTAAACAGGTTCACATAAAAATTCAACTATCATTCAAGAGCAACAACCAACTCCCTAGACTCTATAAGACTCTTGGACCAGCGGTCCCCCTCTTTACAGTGGAGTTCCACTTTAATATTTACTTTTTAATATTTAATATATTATATTATATTATTATATATTTAATAATATATAATATTTATAATATTTAAAGTCAGTTGGTGTGAATCATGATCATACCTTAACTTATCTCAACCCATTTAAATAATTAAAGGTCGATTTAGCTCTAACTGTTGCATGGAAATGGCTGCATACAAAGAGCAGTTTTTCAGGTGTTTCAGCAAAACACCCACATTGTGTGCAGCTGTGCGAATGCTAGTACCTAATTTATCGCCCATTATAGGCTCACGCTGCAGGGGTTAAAAGAGCCCCAGTATTGCCCCAGTGTTCAACTGATACTGCACAGGTACGACCTTTTCCACAATTGCATATTGCATTAGCTACCCTACCAACCAGTTCTGGGCACCCATTCATAGAAAGGACGCTTTGACTATGGAAAGGGTGCAGAGGAGAGCCACCAAACTAATAAGAGGAATTAAAGATCTTAGTTATAAGGAAAGATTACGAGAATTAAATCTGTTTGGTCTTGAGAGGAGATGACTGAGGGGGACATGATTAACTTGTATAAATATATAAATGGACCCTACAAAAAATATGGGGGAAAACTATTTCAGGTAAAATCCTCTCTAAAGACAAGGGGGCGCTCCCTTCGGCTAGAAAAAAAGAAATTTAATCTCTGGAGCTGACAATCATTTTTTGCCATAAGAACTATAAATATGTGAAATAGCCTGCCACAAAAGCTTGCTGCAGCATGAACCGCTGACAGCTTCATAAAAGGATTAGATGCTTATAAAAAAAAATATTAACAGGTAAAATAGCTGTTATGAGTAGAAAAAAAAAATAAGTTCCCCTACCGCAACACCCTTGGTTGAACTTGATGGGTATATGTCTTTTTTCAACCGTATTAACTATGTAACTAACTATGTAACCCATTGTGTCCTAAATAAGGCATAGGCCAGATCAGTGACTACATTGTTCTATACATTTTCAAAAGTTGTCAGGTTCAAGTATCTTGACCTTCTGAGTTCAAATCTGATAATGAAAATGTTTAGTCGGCTCTTGTTTCTGTAGCATCAAAAGGTTTTCCTTTTACTGCTATGTATAATTAAATCGGACCTTTATCCTGAATAAGATCTTATATGTTCCCCGCACCCTGTGCATACAGATTGCTCACACAAAAAGTATTGTTTTCTGAGCCTTTAAACTGGACCTTCACCATGATTTATTGAAAAGCCCAAACCCTTAAAAAACTATTCCCCAGCATCTAAAATTAATATATTTTAATTTTTTAGTCACTTGCTTATTATTCTTTCCGCCACTGGGCTGCACCTCTGTTAAGGACTTTAGGATACGGGCGCCGCCATCTTGACTCAGAAGCCTCACACTTACTTACAGGGTTATAGCTGTGCTTTGCTCAGACAGAGCAGAGCTAGGGCCAGGAAAAGGTCAGCAGTCCCAGAATGCAGAGCAGTACAGTCAGAAGGCATTTCCTGTTTGCAGGCTGCCTGATGTTCCATAAGCCACCATCTTGGATGTTTAAAGGCTCATAACATGCAGTAGATGATGTGGGCAATCTGTATGTACAGGGTGTGGGAAACATATAAGATAGACTCTTATTCAGAGTGAAGGACCGCTTTAAACATACAAGATGATGGCCTGTGGTGGCCTGTGGTCTTCCTTTTCCTGACCCCAGTGCTGCTCTGGCAGCCACTGTCCCACTGCTCCTCTGCTCAGCATGTGATGCTGGTAAGGAACAAGGAGTAGCAAGATGGCAGAGGCCATATCCTGGAGTCCTGAACAGAGTTGCAGCCTGGGGGAGGAAAGAATATTAAGTAAGCAACTAAAAATTAACAAACTAACAAACTAACAAAATAAGGACTAATACAAAATGTGGTCCTCATTCAGTGACAATCCATTTTTGCTTGTCTCTTGTACTCCTGCATCGTATCATCTCTTACAATTACCCAACAGTAATCAGCAAACATTGATGGATTCTATTGTTTCAATATCTTCCCTCCATAGCTGTAATATATTTGGTGGCAAAAGATGTGATGTTACAGCCAAGATCCTAATATGTTTTGACAGGATATTTCGCCAACTCTTCACATTTATCTGCTCTTGAGTTTTCCCCAAAAATAGGTACCCTACAACAAACGGGGAAACTCATCTGGCCTGATGCAAAGCCTCCTCGTTCAGCTATCCCGTGCGTTTTTCCGTTGTTTTTGGGCTGTGATCGGGTAAGGAAAGGGTGCTACATTGCTTTTTGTGTGCGTGTATGCGCTCAGGTGTTTCTGCAGGCGCCTTTCCGATTGACGGCTCGCAAGAGGCTGAACTCCGTGAAAACGGACTGGCCGTTGATTGGTCCATTTTTTAATTGATTCAAAACCTTGATTTCCGATTGAAACAAGCCCAATTTAACGAGGGTGTCGACCTTTCACTTACGGCAGTCTTAGCAGCCGTATTTGAGATTTGTGACTTGGAAATGCATTCTGCTGTGCGTGAGCATTAAAGGCGTCAGCTACGCGGCCTGGGTGTTTTGAGCATGGCAGAAACCAGGCTGCACCGCACACGTCTGGACATCGATGGCATGCATGACCTTGAGCTATTCGAGCTCACCCGCCTTAACCGTGTTTCTCTCCAGGACTTGTATAGGCAGCTGCGGCCATGGTTAGCCCGCACCACAAGGAAGGGGCATGCAATTGCAGGTATGACCAAATTGGTTGGCTGCCTGCAGTTTTTGGCAAACGGCTCGTTCCAGAGACTGGGTGCCTTCTCCGTGGGGATGTCCCAGTCTACGCTGAGCCGCAGCCTTACCAAGTTTTTGGATGGCATGGCTACCCTGGCACCCAAATATATTTTTTTCCCTGACACAGTGGAAGCCTGGAATGCGGTTAAGCTGGCCTTTTATAACATAGCCGACAAGCATTAAACACAGGGAGGAGGAAGAAGAAGAAGAAGAAGGAGGAGAAGACATTAAGGTAAGCATTAAACACAGGGAGGAGGAAGAAGAAGAAGAAGGAGAAGAAGATATTAAGGTAGGCATTAAACACAGGGAGGAGGAAGAAGAAGAAGAAGAAGGAGGAGAAGAGATTAAGGTAAGCATTAAACACAGGGAGGAGGAAGAAGAAGAAGAAGAAGAAGGAGGAGAAGACATTAAGGTAAGCATTAAACACAGGGAGGAGGAAGAAGAAGAAGAAGGATATTAGTTTAAGGTAAGTTTTGGTGTTGGTAAAAGTGTCAGTTTGATGTATGAGCAAAGCTTGAGGGAGGACTAGGGATGTGCGCTTGCGTGGACCCAGATTGTCAACAGGAAATCCATGGAAATCTAAGTATACATGGCAAAACAATCGGAATCGGGGTGAAAACGGAAACAGATGGCAAGAAGCTAAGTTTGGAAACGCATTAAAAAGGAGCCAAAAACGGATCGTCCGTGTGAACGGCAACGGAACCCACGACCACGCGGAAAGCACCCGAGAGGGGAAAAAACACTTCCCGAATGAAGACACATAAACGGATCAGTAACGGAGCTCTGCCGACGCCGGCTCTGAATCACATTTGAACCCCGAGATAAACGGAATTAAAGCGGGACTTCAGAGAAACTGAACAAAATAAGGTCAGATCGGGGGAGGCTCTGCATCAGGCCAATCATCTTGAAGGTGTCTATGAATCTGAGGTCCAGTAAAGACTTGTTCCTTTATCTCTCCTTCACTCAACCTTGGTAGGTTCTCAGGGAGATACTTGAAGGTTTTTGCATTTTTATCCATTGCCTTTTGTGATGCTATGCTTAATTTTTTGTTCCCAAGAATTGTAGAATCTCATACAATGAAATTTGCTCTGTAGAAGGTACAACAGCCAACTCAGGTGAGCCAACATGGCTGATTCCGTTGTTCTTAGAACGACTTTGGTTTTGAAGGGACAAGTTTGGAGGGTTTTTGGCCTAGGCTAAGTTTCATATATGTATTGACATGCTAATTTAGCTACCTATTTGATTTGAGACCAGCCAATCAGAGATCACCTGTCCTGGTTTGAATGACACGTAGGAGACAGCACTGGAGGGAAAGACCAACTTCTTGGGAGCATCGGACATTGGGGCTTTCTCTGGACTGAACAGACCTACTTTGGAGATGAGAGGATGAGACCTGTTTTCTTTGGGACGCTGATAGACTGACTTGAACCTGACAGCCATCTTGTGAAGGAATTGGAATTTTGGATGAAGCCTGCTGATCTTCCCCTGACCACTTAATCCAGAGTCTTTGTTGTAGCAGAGCCTGGAAACATTTGTAGTGTACTTTTAGCAAGCAAGGTACAGTGTAAATAGTTTTTTTAAAGCACATTTGGGGTTTTCCTTGGAGTTTACTGCCATATGAACTTATTTAGGTGCAATTAGAGTTGAGATAGTTGAGCCTTTAAATTGCCTTATACATTTAAAGGCTGCAACTGTACTCATAGATTCAGAAAATATTGCACCCTAGCATTTACACCTTACAAAGTTCTTCATTAGGCCCAATGTGATATGCAATGGTGGTAACTAAATCATACGTGGGTCAACCAGGTGCTGGATGCAGGACATTATTATTCCCTGGTTGAAGTGAATGTTGGAGAGGCCAGTCAATCTTTTTGCAGTGATATTGGTATGCAGTACTACCCCACTCACAGTCAGGGCCCGGTGGGTCCCACTGCTTTGGGGCAGTCTGGGCTGCTACCGTTAATAACACTCCCATCCAATCCCAGCCCCCCATCCCCTTCACCACTCTATCCCCTCACCCAAGCAACCCCAGCCCATGTCCTCAGCCCCAATAAGCCTCAGTCTTGAGGCACACTGGTTGACTGGCCAGGAAGCAGCAGAGATGCCACTGGCTGCTCATGGGCATGGCGGGTGCTGGTAAAATCCCAGGCTGATTTTTGGCCCCAGTCCGCCGCTGTCACCCAGAGAAAGAAACAGTACTTTGTGTGTCCTCCCTGGAAGAGGGCAACCACCATAGAGAGGCCACAAATTTTGGTCATGTTTAAGGGCATCTCAAAAGCTGTTTCATGTTGTTTCTTTCATATGGACTGAATAACCAATTGGATTTGAGGTAGCGTATAGCCGTTATGCTGCAAGATGGCTTTTAGGCTTGCTTTGGATTAAACGATGAAGAGCCTTCATTCCTCTGGTTTATGACTTATCTTTAGAGCTTTTATTAAAATGTTTATGTTGTTGCATGCCACAAGATTGCCCTTCATGAAGAAGTATTGGAAGAAGATCTTTATCACTGTTGCAGAACAAAGAAATCCGAACATCACCCGCTAGGAGATTCCACTGCTGTGCCCTGAAACCTAAGAGCTTGGCCATACTCCACATTCTTGACAAGATCGTTCAGTTCACTTTGTGTTATAAGGTGCAGTTCAGTTGAGGTTGCTGACAGAAAATCTGGTTCATGAAAGGAAGATACTTTATGGCACTAAGCCACCACTTTGGTGCTTTTGGAACCAGCAGTTCTTCTGTATTGCAGTACTGGGTACTAGGCCTATTATAGATGAAATGTTTGGATACTGTGAAGTCCACTTTTCTTGAAACTTCTTTGTTAATGGACGGAATCATGCAGAAAGAGCAATAGCTAGTGTGATTGGTTGGCTTACTCCAGATCATTGGAACTGCAAAAGGTAGAGATTACCTCATCCCTTGTAACCACCCGGTAAGATGTGATGCATATCTATGTGTGGAGAACAACTTCTTATCTACTATTCTACAGCCAAATTACAGGGATAGGATTTAATTATTGCCGTAGACAAGTTTCGCCATTGTGACTTCTCCAAATGTAGCAAAAACAATCTCCTTTTCAATGTAAGAACAAGGCATATCTGAAAAAACATATAGAAACATGTCTATATGCTAATAAACTAAGCTACAAAGAGAGCATTTAAAAAAGTAGGTGATGCAACTGTAATTACTATTACGTAATTGGAGCTGAGTTGCCCTTTTGTGTTTGGTCACCCTAAGAAGTAATATACTGTAGACCATGAAACTATAAGTAATATATAGGGCAAAAAGCAATCTGTTGTCTATTTAGTCAGGAGAAGCATATTTCCTCATGTGCTGTCTCTGCATATGCAGAAATATAACTATAGTGTAAGCTTTCGTGAAGCTTTTTATTTTGGATGAGGGGAGCAGCTGCTCAGTATCTTCTGAGATAGACGAAGCATAGAAGATTTTCCTTGCGTGCTTATTCAGCAATATCATACATCTTTATATATTCAATAGGGGGAAAGGAGAGCTGTTCAATGTTCTCTCAAATAGAAGAGGTATATTTTGCGTGCTATCTCTGCATATCCAGTAATATGGTTGAGCAATGCACTGTAGGCCATAAAACTAAATCATTTGTAGAACAGAAAAATCAGCTGTTTGTTGTCTACTTAGACAGGAGAAGCACAGATTTTTCTGTGTGCTATGTCTGCATATCCATCAATATAACCATGTAGTGTAAGCTGTCATGAAACTTTTTATTTTCAGTGGGGGGGGGGCTGCTCAGTATTTCCTAAAACAGGCGAGGCATAGGAGGTTTTCTTGTGTGCTGTTATCCAGCACTAGGGCCATTTAGTGTATGCTGTCTGTGACATGCCTCAGACATCCGGAACCAACACAAATCGGACCATAGCTGGGCCACTATGTGTCCCAGCACCAAGCCAGTACAGAACCAGAACGGGCCCACAAAACCGCACATAGAGGTAGGTTTCTCAGGGCCATGCGACAAGGGGAACCTAGAGAAATGAAGATCTAATTTTCTGACCCATTTAGGAACTCCATCTTTGGGCTCATCAGATGCCTGGCATCCAGCCCAGTCATTTGGTGTCATATTCAGAACCAAATGACCCCCCTGTTCAAAGTTATAACCCCCTAAAGGGTTTTAGGTGCTAAAGCAGGCTACACAACGGTATGAGGGGGCAATCCGTCCCACAGAAGGGAGGAAGTGAAAGGGTCCCGCCGAATAAAGGGGGATGACCCTGGGCCAGGCTTTTGTCACTTCTGGGGGAGGTCATGCTGCAGCGTGCTGGAGGTGCCCATCAATAGGCTTGCCACTCACCTCCATTATGTGGGAGCTCTTCATCACCACTCTACAACTGCAACCTAAGATAACTGACTGTTGTATCTCTGTGTGTAACTCACTGTAACCTGTAACCCCCTTCTCAGAACGACATTTGTATTCATTGATATTCCATCATAGCCAAATGTTTGTTATCACTGCCTAGCCATCTTTTTGCCTTAGCCATGAATCTGTGTGTCCGCAGGCTTTGGGCCTGGTAGCCTCGCTAGGCGGGCTCGGACGGGGGTTTGGGAAAGCAGTCTGTGTGTTGGATCACGTGACCCGCGGTTCCCTGACACTGTCATAAATCTTTATATATTTAATAGGAGGAAAAGAGTGCTGTCCAATACTCTCTGAGACAGAAGAAGTATATGGGATTTTTTGTGTGCTATCTTTCCATATCCAGTAATATGGCTATGAGAGTTACTGTAGGCCATAAAACTATAAACAATGTACAGGGCAAAAAAGTAAGCTGTTTATTTTCTACTTAGAAGAAGCATAGATGATTTTCTTGTGTTCTTGTGTGCTATCTCTGCATATCCAGCAGTATAACCATAAAGTGTAAGCTGTCATGAAGTTTTTAATTTTTGATGGGGGGTTCATTGTCTTCTGAGACAGTGAGACAAATGAGGCATAGATTTCCTTGTGTGCAGCATATCCCACAAAATGGGTATATAGTGTAAGCTGTCATAAAGCTTTATACTGTAAATTCAGTAGGGGGGGGGGGTGCTCAATGTCCTCTGAGACAGAAGAGGCATATGATACCTTCTTGTGTGCTGTCTCTACATGTTCAGAAAAATGGCCACATAGTGTAAGCTGCCAAAGAGTTACATAGTTAATATGGTTGAAATAAGACATGTCCATCAAGTTCAACCAAGGGTGTTGGGGTAGGGGACGTTATGTTTTATTTCATTTTATTATTTTTTTTTTTTTTACTGATAGCCGCTAATAGTAACTGTTAATGTTATTTTCTTCTAAATAAGCATCTAATCCTTTGTTAAAGCTATCAGCGGTTGATTCTGTAACAAGCTTCTAGGGGAGGCTATTCCACAGATTTATAGTTCTAATGGTAAAGAAAGACATATTGCACATATTGCAGCAATAGTGGATTTGGGCCAATAGTGAGATATCCTTGTGTGTTGTCTCTGCATATACCGCAAAATTACCATATAGTGTAATCTGTCGTAAAGCTTTATATATTCAAATGGGGAGAAAGGTTGCTGGTCAGAGTCCTCTGAGACAGAAGAGGCATATGATATTTTCTGATGTGCTGTCTCTGCATATACCACAAAATGACTATATAGTGTAAGCTGTCGTAAAGCTTTATATATTCAAATGGGGAGAAAGGGAGCTGGTCAGAGTCCTCTGAGACAGAAGAGGCATATGATATTTTCTGATGTGCCGTCTCTGCATATACCGCAAAATGACCATATAATCTGTCATAAAGCTTCATATATTCAAATGGGGAGAAAAGAAGCTGGTCAGTGTCCTCTGAAACAGAAGAGAGAAGAGACATATTATATTTTCTTGTGTGCTGCCTCTGCATATTCAACAAAATAGCCATAAAGTATGAGCTGCCAAACAGCTGCATATTGCAGCAATAGTGGATTTGGGGCTTTAGTGGGTTTGGTGTGATCCTTCATCTGCTAAAACACCACAGGTATCCTGTGACACTAAATAGGAAAGCCACAAAAGCCTGCAGTTTCAGGGATGACGAGCTAAAAAAAGAGGGCCTTTTAAGGTACCCAATGACTTAATGTCTGCAAAGATGCACTTCAAACCACGATAAAATGAATGTGGTCATGAGTCATGGCCCATCAAGGCGCCATTCCTCGTGCATTCCTGTAGTGATGGATGGCATGCTGTTTGCACCATATCCTGACTTTTAATGAATAATTTATGTTGGTGACTGGGAGACACATTGTTATTCCGAAGGCAGCGGAGTGTTTTTAAGGCAGCGGTGGCGGGAAGTTAATGCAAGCATAGAGAGCATCATGTCAAGCTCAAGGTCAGAGAGAACAGCATAGAGGAAATGAAGCAGAAACATGCCAAGAATAACACATATTGTTGGCACACGTATGACGAGGCGCATGACAATAGCTGATGCTGCAAAGGCACAGCCGGGAAACTGCCAAGCTATCTGCCAGCAATGGGGTGCAGATGCTAACTGGCTGCAACGCTGCTAATATAGGGGCTAAGTCTGAATATTTCTTCTGGAATGTTCGCACAATTCTTAGTCACTTTCATCATGTAGACCAGGAGGGCTACACCTTTTGAAGATTGTGGGCTACTTACATTAAAGGAGCACTATCATGAAATTGTGTAATATTAAAAATCCATATAAACACATCGGCTAATGAGAGGACAAGTCCCTTATAGACCCCAGTTGAATAAAACTCCGGCCAAGCTTGTGGTTTATTATCTCATGGTAAGAATAAAATCCAGGGGTGACAGGTTTAGTCTATGAGGGGTGACAGAGCCTGTCACCCGGATGTCCATTTGCTTCCATTGAAAGAAAGAAAAAAAAGCCTGGCTTCATATTTCTTGATGTTCAATGTATAAGTGACCCTCTCCTCTCGCCATCCAGCATATTTATATGTATTTTTATCATTGGGCCATTTTTTTGCGATAATGCTCCTTTAAGTGATTTGGTAACCGGTCACAGGCCACAATGAAATGGTTCAGAATTTCTTTTTAATTTTAAAAGATTTTTTTAAATAAGATATTTAATAAATCTAGATATTTAATGTCTACTTTCAAAACCAACAATATTGCCTATTCATACTTCACCCCCCCCCCCCACACACTGGATTAAGTGTGGTGGAGACCCCTGGTGGCAAAATCTGGTGGAGGCCCCAGACATGCAATTTTTTTTTCCTTTAAAATAATAGTCCAGCCAAGTAACTGATTAGTGGTTGTCTGGCACCTGCCTACTTACTGGAACGTCAGATTGAGTCCCTTGTGCCACCCTTGTGTGGGTGCATGCTGCTCAGGAACTCTTGCTTTTCCATTCATTCCGTATGCCCAAAACGTGTCACAGGGTCCCCGCTGTGGGGCACGTATATCATTAGGTTTGATGATTTGATTTTGCACAAGCACACCTGCATTTTATGTGGATTATGGCATTTTAAACCTTTGGATTAAAAGTTATGTTTTCATTGAATGAGATGGCTGGACACCTCACTGACCACTGAGGGTAGTGTAGTCACCCAGTTGGTCCAGCAGAAAACAGTTCCCTGAGCTGCCAGCGGCTGTGCTTGGTGGCTTATGTGCAGTGAGTAGAGATGAGCGAATCGATTCTGACGAACCCAAATTCGTTACGAATTTCAGGAAATATTCGATTTGTTACGATTCCGAATATCGCTCGAATCGCTTCCTTAAAACTCCATTTACTGCTATCCAGCCCATCTAAAATGGTGGATCCACATGTCAGGACATGTCCCATGGGGCAAGGAATCCTGGGTAGGTGTCACATGCTACCTATCAGCAGACAGGCTTACTGATGATGTCACAGCCCCATATAAGCGGCGGCCATTTTGCGGAAGATCAGGCAGGGAGAGAGCGAGGGACAGATAGATAGATAGATCAGAAGAAGCGAGGGACAGATAGAGAAGGAGAGGGCCTGTGACAGTGACAGAGAAAGAAAGGGACAGTTTAAAGTGTTTGCATTAGCTTCCAAGCCTATTTAGTGTCAATAACACACCTGCCTATTTAGCCTTTCCTTTTCCTGGTGTCATTCTTTAAAAAGTGTGCTAGCATTAATATTTTAGGACTACCTGTCTATTAACTGGTTGCATTTTGTAATCAACGTCACTTTACCACAATCAAAGGAGCCAACCTCTGTATGTGAGGAGGGAGCATCCCAAACACTAGCATAAATATTTCAAGACTACCTGTCTATTAACTGGTTGCATTTTGTATTCAACGTCACTTTTCTACAATCAAAGGAGCCAACCTCTGTATGTGAGAAGGGGGCATCCCAAACACTAGCATAAATATTTATTTCAAGACTACCTGTCTACTAACTGGTTGCATCTTGAAATCAACGTCACTTTACCACAATCAAAGGAGCCAACCTCTGTATGTGAGGAGGGAGCATCCCAAACACTAGCATAAATATTTCAAGACTACCTGTCTATTAACTAGTTGCATTTTGTAATCAACGTCACTTTTCCACAATCAAAGGAGCCAACCCCTGTATGTGAGAAAGGGGCATCCCAAACACTAGCATAAATATTTATTTCAAGACTACCTGTCTACTAACTGGTTGCATTTTGAAATCAACGTCACTTTACCACAATCAAAGGAGCCAACCTCTGTATGTGAGTAGGGGGCATCCCAAACACTAGCATAAATATTTTAAGACTACCTGTCTATTAACTGGTTGCATTTTGTAATCAACGTCACTTTACCACAATCAAAGGAGCCAACCTCTGTATGTGAGGAGGGAGCATCCCAAACACTAGCATAAATATTTCAAGACTACCTGTCTATTAACTGGTTGCATTTTGTATTCAACGTCACTTTTCTACAATCAAAGGAGCCAACCTCTGTATGTGAGAAGGGGGCATCCCAAACACTAGCATAAATATTTATTTCAAGACTACCTGTCTACTAACTGGTTGCATCTTGAAATCAACGTCACTTTACCACAATCAAAGGAGCCAACCTCTGTATGTGAGGAGGGAGCATCCCAAACACTAGCATAAATATTTCAAGACTACCTGTCTATTAACTAGTTGCATTTTGTAATCAACGTCACTTTTCCACAATCAAAGGAGCCAACCCCTGTATGTGAGAAAGGGGCATCCCAAACACTAGCATAAATATTTATTTCAAGACTACCTGTCTACTAACTGGTTGCATTTTGAAATCAACGTCACTTTACCACAATCAAAGGAGCCAACCTCTGTATGTGAGTAGGGGGCATCCCAAACACTAGCATAAATATTTATTTCAAGACTACCTGTCTACTAACTGGTTGCATTTTGAAATCAACGTCACTTTACCACAATCAAAGGAGCCAACCTCTGTATGTGAGGAGGGGGGGTCCCAAACACTAGCATAAATATTTCAAGATTACCTGTCTATTAACTGGTTGCATTTTGTATTCAACGTCACTTTTCCACAATCAAAGGAGCCAACCTCTGTATGTGAGAAGGGGGCATCCCAAACACTAGCATAAATATTTATTTCAAGACTACCTGTCTACTAACTGGTTGCATTTTGTAATCAACGTCACTTTTCCACAATCAAAGGAGCCAACCTCTGTATGTGAGGAGGGGGCATCCCAAACACTATCAAAAATATTTCAAGACTACCTGTCTACTAACTGGTTGCATTTTGTAATCAACGTCTCTTTACCACTATAAAAGGAGCCAACCTCTGTATGTGAGGAGGGGGCATCCCAAACACTAGTATAAATATTTCAAGACTACCTGTCTACTAACTGGTTGCATTTTGTAATCAACGTCACTTTACCACTATAAAAGGAACCGACCTCTGTATGTGAGGAGGGGGCATCCCAAACACTAGCATAAATATTTATTTCAAGACTACCTGTCTACTAACTGGTTGCATCTTGAAATCAACGTCACTTTACCACAATCAAAGGAGCCAACCTCTGTATGTGAGGAGGGAGCATCCCAAACACTAGCATAAATATTTCAAGACTACCTGTCTATTAACTAGTTGCATTTTGTAATCAACGTCACTTTTCCACAATCAAAGGAGCCAACCCCTGTATGTGAGAAAGGGGCATCCCAAACACTAGCATAAATATTTATTTCAAGACTACCTGTCTACTAACTGGTTGCATTTTGAAATCAACGTCACTTTACCACAATCAAAGGAGCCAACCTCTGTATGTGAGTAGGGGGCATCCCAAACACTAGCATAAATATTTCAAGACTACCTGTCTATTAACTGGTTGCATTTTGTATTCAACGTCACTTTTCCACAATCAAAGGAGCCAACCTCTGTATGTGAGAAGGGGGCATCCCAAACACTAGCATAAATAATTATTTCAAGACTACCTGTCTACTAACTGGTTGCATTTTGAAATCAACGTCACTTTACCACAATCAAAGGAGCCAACCTCTGTATGTGAGGAGGGGGCGTCCCAAACACTAGCATAAATATTTCAAGATTACCTGTCTATTAACTGGTTGCATTTTGTATTCAACGTCACTTTTCCACAATCAAAGGAGCCAACCTCTGTATGTGAGAAGGGGGCATCCCAAACACTAGCAAAAAATATTTATTTCAAGACTACCTGTCTACTAACTGGTTGCATTTTGTAATCAACGTCACTTTTCCACAATCAAAGGAGCCAACCTCTGTATGTGAGGAGGGGGCATCCCAAACACTATCATAAATATTTCAAGACTACCTGTCTACTAACTGGTTGCATTTTGTAATCAACGTCTCTTTACCACTATAAAAGGAGCCAACCTCTGTATGTGAGGAGGGGGCATCCCAAACACTAGTATAAATATTTCAAGACTACCTGTCTACTAACTGGTTGCATTTTGTAATCAACGTCACTTTTCCACAATCAAAGGAGCCAACCTCTGTATGTGAGGAGGGGGCATCCCAAACACTATCATAAATATTTCAAGACTACCTGTCTACTAACTGGTTGCATTTTGTAATCAACGTCTCTTTACCACTATAAAAGGAGCCAACCTCTGTATGTGAGGAGGGGGCATCCCAAACACTAGTATAAATATTTCAAGACTACCTGTCTACTAACTGGTTGCATTTTGTAATCAACGTCACTTTACCACTATAAAAGGAACCGACCTCTGTATGTGAGGAGGGGGCATCCCAAACACTAGCATACATATTTCAAGATTACCTGTCTATTAACTGGTTGCATTTTGTAATCAACGTCACTTTTCCACAATCAAATGAGCCAACCTCTGTATGTGAGGAGGGGTCAACTCAAACACTAGCATACATTTTTCAAGACTACCTGTCTACTAACTGGTTGAATTTTGTAATCAATGTCACTTTACCACAATCAAAAGGAGCCAACCTCTGTATGTGAGGAGGGGGCATCCCAAACATTAGCATAAATATTTCAAGACTACCTGTCTATTAACTAGTTGCATTTTGTAATCAACGTCACTTTACCACTATAAAAAAGAGCCAACCTCTGTATGTGAGGAGGGGGCATCCCAAACACTAGCATACATTTTTCAAGACTACCTGTCTATTAAATGGTTGCATTTTGTAATCAACATCGCTTTTCCACAATCAAAGGAGCCAACCTCTGTATGTGAGGAGGGGGAATCCCAAACACTTGCATACATATTTCAAGACTACCTGTCTACTAACTGGTTGCATTTTGTAATCAACGTCACTTTACCACAATCAAAGTAGCCAACCTCTGTATGTGAGGAGGGGGCATCCCAAACACTAGCATAAATTTTTTAAGACTACCTGTGTCACGGATATCTCAAGGGAGATATCCATGAATAAAGAGTGACCAATAATTAGAGTACTGCAAGGCAAAGAGACTGGGATTGTGCAGCAAACACAATGTGTTTATTGTGAGAAACAAGCAAACAAACACTCTGATTGCTATACATACAGTGCAGTGAGGAAAATCATACAGACACAAAGTCCAGTCCAAAGTAGTCCAAAAGGCAAACAGAAGTGAACCCAATGGTTCACAAGGAAGTTCAGGATTCAGGGTTCAGAAATCAGATTCACGTTCCAGATGAGCCCTGACTACATGCCAGACTCAGCATATAAAGGCCAGCAGCTAATTAGCCCAGGTGCTGGCTGATCTCCAGGAGCTCTGCAGGACAGCACCACCTGGTGGTCAGGCTGCATACTATAGAGAAACAGGTGAAGGCTAAGGAGGAACTCCAGGCATGACAGTATCCTCCCCCCAACTAGGCGGGCACCGAACGCCTTTAAATAACTGCTCCGCAGGATGGGGATAAAGTCCGAAGCAGGCGAAGACTTGGCGGACATCGAAGTCCCCCCAGGATCAAAGTCCACGAAATAATGGCGCGGGCGATCAAACTCGGCCGGCGGGCGGTCAAACTCGACTGAGGGGCGATCAAACTCGGCCGGCGGGCGATCAAACTCGCCCGTCGGGCGATCAAACTCGGCCGACGGGCGATCAAACTCGGCCGACGGGCGATCAAACTCGGCCGACGGGCGATCAAACTCGGCCGACGGGCGATCAAACTCGGCACAGAGGTCACTTTCAGCAGGGCGATCAAACTCGGCAGACGGGTCATTTTGGATAGGGCGATCAAACCCGGCAGGACAGTCACACTGGACAGATTGCACCGACAGCTCAGATTGAACAGACTGCACCGACAGCTCAGATTGAACAGACTGCACCGACAGCTCAGATTGAACAGACTGCACCGACAGCTCAGATTGAACAAACTGCACCGACAGCTCAGATTGAACAGACTGCACCAACAGCTCAGATTGGGCTGGAATTTTTGATTTCTGGGCTGAAAAAACTGTAGTCAGGTCATGGCCAGCAAACACTGTCTCAGGAATATTTAAGTAGGAAGTAGCTATGAATATCAGGAATTCAACCACATTTTCACTGAGATGTTTGTTATGATTTAACCAGGCTTCAGCCCAGAAAAACAGGTCATCCTCGAACAGGAAGTAAGCCACCTGACGACTCAAGGTTGTCATGGAAGACTGCCGAATATAAGGCTCCAGCAGTAACTTTGCGACAGCCTGGAGGAACTGGGGGTAAGTGGCCAGGGTGAGCTCTTTAAAGCGAGGTGGAGGCACAAATATATATCCGTCTGTGGGAACCGTGGGACAGTCAGAGTCCATAGCAACAAATGCCCTATGGACATCTTGGGGGCTAAAGCTGACTACACCCGCAAACAGACAGACAACCCGCCTGCGCCACCAGGGAGGCAAACTGCCGATTACCCAGAAGCGTAGGGGACCTGGAACTCAAGGAGCCCGTAATCCACCTACTTCTTCAGCAGAGCTTCTGAAGGTGAAGATGCACAGGCCCTGGGTAATCCTGTGGTGGTCGCAGACTTGGGAAAGGGGAAACACAGGAGAGACAAATACTAGACAGACAAGAACTGGGTCTCACACTACTAAACAAGGATTGGCCCCAATACAGACTATGGCAAACTAAAGCTAGGAGGCAAATGCAGACTCAAAGTAAAATCTAAGGCTGGCACTAGGACCCGGCATATCCTCGCCAAGCCAGCTCAGCCTTACAGTCTCTTATGGCCTTTTTGGGCTCAGTATTCTGTCATGGATATCTCAAGGGAGATGTCCATGAATAAAGAGTGACCAATAATTAGAGTACTGCAAGGCAAAGAGACTGGGATTGTGCAGCAAACACAATGTGTTTATTGTGAGAAACAAGCAAACAAACACTCTGATTGCTATACATACAGTGCAGTGAGAAAAAACATACAGACACAAAGTCCAGTCCAAAGTAGTCCAAAAGGCAAACAGAAGTGAACCCAATGGTTCACAAGGAAGTTCAGGAATCAGAAATCGGGAATCGGGAATCAGGTTCCAAATGACAGAGTAAAATGCTGAGCCCTGACTACATGCCAGGCTCAGCATATAAAGGCCAGCAGCAAATTAGCCCAGGTGCTGGCTGATCTCCAGGAGCTCTGCAGGACAGCACCACCTGGTGGTCAGGCTGAATACTACAGAGAAACAGGCGAAGGCTAAGGAGGAACTCCAGGCATGACAACCTGTCTATTAACTGGTTGCATTTTGTAATCAACGTCACTTTACCACTATAAAAGAAGCCAACCTCTGTATGTGAGGAGGGGGCATCCCAAACACTAGCATAAATATTTCAGGACTGCCTGTCTACTAACTGGTTGCATTTTGTAATCAACGTCACTTTTCCACAATCAAAGAAGCCAACCTCTGTATGTGAGGAGGGGGCATCCCAAACACTAGCATAAATATTTCAAGACTACCTGTCTACCAACTGGTTGCATTTTGAAATCAACATCACTTTACCACAATCAAAGGAGCCAACCTCTGTATGTGAGGAGGGGGCATCCCAAACACTAGCATAAATATTTCAAGACTACCTGTCTACTAACTGGTTGCATTTTGTAATCAACGTCACTTTTCCACTAAAAAAGGAGCCAACCGCTGTATGTGAGGAGGGGGCATCCCAAACACTAGCATAAATATTTCAAGACTACCTGTCTATTAACTGGTTGTATTTTGTAATCAACATCACTTTTCCACAATTAAAGGAGCCAACCTCTGTATGTGAGGAGGGGGCATCCCGAACACTAGCATACATATTTCAAGACTACCTGTCTATTAACTGGTTGCATTTTGGAATCAACGTCACTTTTCCACAATCAAAGGAGCCAACCTCTGTAAGTGAGGAGGGGGCAACCCAAACACTAGCATAAATATTTCAAGACTACCTGTCTATTAACTGGTTGCATTTTGTAATCAACGTCACTTTACCACTATAAAAGGAGCCAACCTCTGTATGTGAGGAGGGGGCATCCCAAACACTAGCATAAACATTTCAAGACTACCTGTCTACTAACTGGTTGCATTTTGTAATTAACGTCACTTTTCCACAATCAAAGGAGCCAACCTCTGTATGTGAGAAGGGGGCATCCCAGACACTAGCATAAATATTTCAAGACTACACGTCTACTAACTGGTTATATTTTGTAATCAACATCACTTTTCCACAATCAAAGGAGCCAACCTCTGTATGTGAGGAGGGGGCATCCCAAACACTAGCATACATGTTTCAAGACTACCTGTCTATTAACTGATTGCATTTAGTAATCAACGTCACTTTTCCACAATCAAAGGAGCCAACCTCTGTATGTGAGGAGGGGGCGTCCCAAACACTAGCATAAATATTTCAAGACTACCTGTCTACTAACTGGTTGAATTTTGTAATCAACGTCACTTTTCCACTATAAAAGTGACAACCTCTGTATTTGAAGAGGGGGCATCCCAAATAGTAGCATAAATATTTCAAGGCTACCTGTCTACTAACTGTTTGGATTTTGTAATCAAAGTCAGTTTTTAAGAAAACTTTGCCTTTCGCCGGGGGGGGGGGGGGGGGGGGGGCATCCCAAATACTAGCACTTGTCTTTTAAGAGTACCTGCCTACTAACCTTTTGCCTTTTGTATAAAAAAGTCTGGTTTACAAGTTTAAAGAACCCATTGCCTTTCACTTGGGGCCATTGATGGTGCTGGCGCTTATCTTTTAAGAGTACCTGCCTACTAACCTTTTGCCCTTTGTATAAAAAAAAGTCTGGTTTACAAGTTTAAAGCACCCATTGCCTTTCACTGGGGGCCATTGTCAGTGCTACCACTTATCTTTTAAAAGTACCTGCCTACTAACCTTTTGCCCTTTGTATAAAAAAAAGTCTGGTTTACAAGTTTAAAGCACCCATTGCCTTTCCCTGGGGGCCATTTTCAGTGCTAGCACTTATCTTTTAAGAGTACCTGCCTACTAACCTTTTGCCTTTTGTATAAAAAAGTCTGGTTTTAAAGTTTAAAGCACCCATTGCCTTTCACCGGGGGGGGGGGGGGCATCCCGAATACTAGCGCTTAGCTTTTAATAGTACCTGCATCTTTACCTTTTTTACATTTTGAACAAAAAACAGGTTTTAAAACTGCCTGTGGTGCATTTAACTCTGACCAGGGGCATCCTGTGTAAGACCATCTGACAGTGTCTTTTTTCATTAGCTTTTAGCTACAGTGTCTGCCTATTTTGATCTAACTTTTCTACACACCTGCTGTTACAAAAATACTACTCCAGGTGTAGTGTAGTGTATTGTTTTCCCCTCCTAAACGCAGTAAAAATGTCAGGCAGAGATGTGCCAGGATGTGCACCGAGGAGAGGCTTAGATTCATCAGGCAGAGGTCCCAGCAGACTAGGGGCGAGTGGCAGCAGGAGTTGCAGTGAGAGGCCTGATTTCCCGGGAACTGCAAGCCGTCATGTCTCTACCAGCAACGCATCTGCCGTCATCGATTGGTTAACGCAGTCATCGACCTCATCACAAGTGACATCTGACACCCCCAGTCAACAGTCCGTAGATTCCTCGGACACATACCTGAGTTGGCATGGCCCGGGAGCAGCCCCTGTCCTTCCATTGCCTCTGTCCTATGCCCCCCCTCTCCAGCCGACGTATCTGATGCTTTGGGTTCAGCTCCACTATTCAGTGAGGACGATGTGTTAGAGGACAGTCAGCAGCTACTGCCCAGCCAAGAAATGGAGGAGACATCTGCCGCTTCTTCCGCTAGGCAGACAAACACTGAGGAGGAGAGTGGCATGGGAGATGGTGCGGTGAGAGTTCCGTCTCCTGCAGCACACGCTCTTGTGGAAACCGAGGAGGACATCAGTGACGTGCAGATACGACTCGATGATGATGATGAAGCGATCGCACAGTGCAGAAGGGGCTTCATCATCATCAGGAGAAGAGGGTCTCTGGTTGCCCTAAAGTCAGCAGCTGAGGCAGTAGGGTTGGCAGTCAGCATGGTGGCAGAATTGGGATGTCTGGAGCCACATGTGGCCGGGGGCGGGGTAGACCACCTGCTGCACAGCAGGCTGCCTTCCCCGGAGGTAGTGGAGCAGGGGTTCCTGGAGTTGGCAGCAGTAGCAGTGAATTAGTGTGGACTGTTGGAGGGAAAATTAGCTACTCGGCAGTGTGGCACTTTTTCATCAAGCATCCGCAGGAGGGTAACCTGGCCACATGCAAGATGTGTAGACAAAAGGTCAAGCGTGGCCAGGGCCCCAATGTTGGTACCACAGCCCTGCGGCAACACATGCAGCGTCACCATAAAGCGGCCTGGGAGAACCGAGGCTCCGAAGTGGGGGTCCAGCCTGCTGCGTCAGTCAGTGCCATGCCGCTTCAAATTTCACCCAGCCAAGGCTCCAGCACCTTAGCCGAAGGTAAATGTGTGTCATACCCATCCTCTGCCACTCCAGATGCTCCTGCTCCTCCTACTAAAAGTCACTCATCCCACCAGCAATCTATCAGCGAAGCCATGTCCAAGAGACAACAGTATGAGCCCACTCATCCTATGGCGCAGAAGCTAAATGTGCTCCTGTCCAAGTTGCTGGTGCTGCAGTCCTTCCCTTTTACGGTGGTGGACTCTGCAACTTTCATTGAGCTGATGGCTTGTGCTGAGCCGAGGTGGAGAGTCCCAATCCGTCATTTCTTTGCAAAGAAGGCAGTACCAGCCCTGCACAAATTTTTGGAGCAGAAGGTGGGCCAGTCCTTGAGCCTGTCGGTGTGCACCAAAGTGCACGGCAGTGCCAACATCTGGAGCTGTAACTACGGTCAGAGACAATACATGTCCTTTACGGCCCACTGGGTGAATGTGGTTCCTGCACAGCAACTTGGAAGGTCACACCGCTTCAGCCTCCACGCTCCGAGGCCGTTTTGCCTGTCACAGTGTGCGACTCCGCCTCCTCATCCTCCCCCGTCTCCTCAGCCTCCACTGTATGGTCAATTCTCAATGCCCCTTCAGCCTACCATGTCTGCAGGGCATGGCGGTGTCACGCTGTGCTTCACATGATTTGCCTTGGCGAGCAGAGTCGCACAGGGGAGGAGCTCCTGAAATTAATTCATCAAGAAATCAAAACATGGCTTACTCCGTGAAAATTGGAAATGGGAACCATGGTGACTGACAATAGGAGTAACATCTTGTCTGCGCTGCGACAAGGAAGCCTGAGCCATGTGCCCTGTATGGCACACGTGTTCAACCTAGTTGTCAAGCGTTTTCTGAAGTCTTCCCCCCATCTGCAAGACATCCTAACAACGGGAAGGAAACTTTGTATGCACTTCAGTCACTCCTACACCGCCAAGCACACCCTTCTTGAGCTACAGCATCGGAACGGTATCCCCCAACATAGTCTGATTTGCGATGTTCCCACCCGTTAGAATTCCACCCTACATATGTTAGATCGACTAAACGAACAGAGAAAAGCCATCACTGATTTCTTGATGATCCATGCAGATAGGGGGACTCCCCTGTGTAACTTCAATGTGAACCAGTGGCAGCTCATACGTGACACCTGCCGTTTGCTCAGGCCCTTTGAGGAAGCCACTTTATTTGTCAGTCGCCAGGATTACGGGATGAACGTCGTGATTCCGCTGCATCATGTACTACAACACATGTTGGAAACCATGGCTGGTCAGGGCACTGGAGACATGGCGCATACATTTCACGGCCACATAAACCCCGTGGGGGCAGAGGAGGAGGAGAAGCACAGGAAAGCACAGTTTAGTTTTGGCAAAATGGGCGGTTTATCTAGTCATCTGACAGGAGAGGGGGAGCAGGAGCAGCCAGTGGAGCTAGAGGGTTGTGAGGAAGGTGAGACAGAGGACCCAGACACGCCGTGGCAGTATGCAGTGGAGATGGAGACAGGTAGTCCCTCCGGGTCACTTGCACAAATGGCACGATGCATGCTCACGTGCTTGGGTAGTGACCGCAGAATTGTCTCTATTTTTCTGCGGGATGACTTCTGGCTCTCCACCTTATTGGACCCTTGCTACCGGCACAAAATGGGGGCATTGTTTACACCTGCTGAGAGGGAGGACAAACTGACCTACTACAAAGACATTCTACGTAGTCAGTTGGCTGATGCCTATCTGCGCCATGGTCCATCTTCTCGCAGGTCTGACTCGGGGGGACCTCTGCGCTCACCTTCCACTGCCATGGCTGCCAGAGGGGGGGGGGGGGTGTTGGGTGGCAGCAGCAGCAGCAGCTTCATCAGCAGCAGTCTTCAGTCGCTAATGAGTAGCTTTCTGCACCCGCATAGTGAGGCTACTCATGAGCAGCAGGAAGACCTGGAGCAGGGCCTGAACCAGCAGGTAGTGTTATACCTTGAAATGACCATGCCAACACACCTTGAGGATCCGCTGGACTTCTGGGCAGCCAAACTTGACTTGTGGCCGCAACTGGCAGAGTTTGCCCTGGGAAAGCTGTCCTGCCCGGCCAGGAGTGTGCCATCTGAGCGGGTCTTTAGTGCTGCGGGGGCCATAGTAACGCCAAGGAGTATTCGTCTGTCCACGAAAAATGTGGAGAGACTCACCTTTGTGAAGATGAATCAGGCATGGATCAGCCAGGATTTCCACCCACCAATAGCTGATGCATGTGAGTAGCTGATGCATGGTAGCTCCTTCTGCTGCTGCCAACTCCTGGGTGTGTCTTTCAGGCAATATATGGGCTCCTTCTACTGCTGCCAACTCCTGGGTGTGTTTTTCAGGCAATATATGGGCTCCCTGTGCTGCTGCCAACTTCTGGGTGTGTCTTTCAGGCAATATATGAGCTCCTTCTGCTGCTGCCAACTCCTGGGTGTGTCTTTCAGGCAATATATGAGCTCCTAATGCTGCTGCTGCCAACTCCTGGGTGTGTCTTTCAGGCAATATATGAGCTCCTTCTGCTGCTGCCAACTCCTGGGTGTGTCCTTCAGGCAATATATGCTGCCAACTCCAATGTTTTTTTCAGGCAATATATGGGCTCCTAATACTGCTGCCAAGTCCAGAGTGTGTCTTTCAGGCATTATATGGGCTCCTAATGCTGCTGCCAACTCCAATGTGTTTTTCAGGCAATACATGGGCCCCCTATGCTGCTGCCAACTCCAGGGTGTGTCTTTCAGGCAATATATGAGCTCTTTCTGCTGCTGCCAACCCCTGGGTGTGTCTTTCAGGCAATATATGGGCTCCTAATGCTGCTGCCAACTCCTGGGTGTGTCTTTCAGGTAATATATGGGCTCCTAATGCTGCTGCTGCTGCCAACTCCTGGGTGTGTCTTTCAGGCAATATATGAGCTTCCTATGCTGCTGCCAACTTCTGGGTGTGTCTTTCAGGCAATATATGCGCTCCCTATGCTGCTGCCAACTCCAATTTGTTTTTCAGGCAATATATGGGCTCCCTATGCTGCTGCTGCTGCCAACTCCTGGGTGTGTCTTTCAGGCAATATATTAGCTCTTTCTGCTGCTGCCAACTCCTGGGTGTGTCTGTCAGGCAATATATGAGCTCCTAATGCTGCTGCCAACTCCTGGGTGTGTCTTTCAGGCAATATATGGGCACCTAATGCTGCTGCTGCTGCCAACTCCTGGGTGTGTCTTTCAGGCAATATATGAGCTCTTTCTGCTGCTGCCAACTCATGGGTGTGTCTTTCAGGCAATATATGGGCTCCTAATGCTGCTGCCAACTCCTGGGTGTGTCCTTCAGGTAATATATGGGCTCCTAATGCTGCTGCCAACTCCTGGGTGTGTCTTTCAGGCAATATATGAGCTCCCTATGCTGCTGCCAACTTCAATTTGTTTTTCAGGCAATATATGGGCTCCCTATGCTGCTGCCAACTTCTGGGTGTGTCTTTCAGGCAATATATGAGCTCCCTATGCTGCTGCCAACTCCCGGATGTGTCTTTCAGGCAATATATGAGCTCCCTATGCTGCTGCCAATTCCACTGTGTGTCTTTCAGGCAATATATGGGCTCCCTATGCTGCTGCCAACTCCAATGTGTTTTTCAGGCAATATATGGGCTCCCTATGCTGCTGCCAACTCCTGGGTGTGTCTTTCAGGCAATATATGGACTCCTAATGCTGCTGCTGCTGCTGCCAACTCCAGGGTGTGTCTTTCAGGCAATATATGGTCTCCTAATGCTGCTGCCAACTCCTGGGTGTGTCTTTCAGGCAAAATATGGGCTCCTAATGCTGCTGCTGCCAACTCCAGGGTGTGTTTTTCATGCAATATATGGGCTCATCATGCTGATGCCCCCTCAAGGCTCTGTAATTGTGCCACTCTGCGACAGCTAATCTAATAGCGACACCTCTGATCTGCATGTCATACTTCTTTACAATAGTATTTCACTAACCCAGCATGCATCCTATGCATGTTACAGCCAAGCAAAACGTTCTGCAACCCTATGGAGGCTCTCGGACGCCCAGAAATAGCCGTTTTTAATAGCAATTTGTCGCAAATAAATTCAGACTTTTTCCTGGAAAATTCGGCGAATCTGGAGAATCTAATTTTTCAAAAGTTCGCTCATCTCTAGCAGTGAGCGTCCACCGATTGACAGCTCTACATGTACCCATCACTGTAGTGTTGCTGATGGCGGCTTTGCTGCTTTGAACACTCTGGTCTGCCCTGTGGTGGCTTTGGCTGCAGGTTTGCAAAAATGAAAATAGGCTTGCCCAGGCCGCTGATAGCTTTATTGCTGGTCCCGCTGCCCGTCAGATCAAAGAATGAAAAGCCTCCTGGACCAGAACATAACCCAAAGGTTGGTGGAGGCCCCCTTTTCAGGGCAAGTGGTGGAGGCCCGGGGTGCGTGCCCCTTGCGCCCTCCTCATAATCTGGCCCTGCCCACACCAATCCCAAACACATGCCGAGGATGTTTTTCAGCAGCAGAGGACCCTACAGTGGTATGGTAATAGTACAGCACAGAGGTAAACATCTGGATTTCTTTGGAAAAAGAGCATTGGGTTTAGGCACACATGCCAAGGATATTTTTCAGCAGCAGAGGACACTACAGTAGTATGGTAATAGTATGGTAATATGGTAGTATGGTAATCATTTTTTGACATAAACAGTATGCTTCGAGTTGGTGGGAATTTATACCCCTTAGGGATTGGGTTAGGATATGGGGCTGATGGTTATCCATTAGCCATATAGCCATATAATCAGAGGACCAAGGCAATCTATATGTGTATTGCTAGCATGTTACATATACATTTGGTAATAGGGTGGTGTAGTGGAAGGACATAAGAGTCCCCTAACAGTTTGCTCAAACCATGAGAAAAGTAGCTTGAAGTTTTGTCCAAGCAGAGAGCTGACTCTTACTGCCCTCACACTGCCGCATTGACTGATAGGGTTATTGGGGGAGATTCTGCACACTGCCTGTAATGGGGGAGTTAGGGGGGGATTCTGGACACTGCCCATTATGGGGTGATTGGGGGGGGGGATTCTGCACACTGCCTGTTATGGGGGGATTTGGCACACTGCCAGTTGTGAGGTGATTGGTAGGATTCAGCACACTGCCTGTAATGGGGTGATTGGGGGGATCTGCCATGCTGCCTGTAATGTGGGAATTGTTGGGATTCGGTGCCCTGTCTATTATGGGGTGATTGGGGGGGATCTGCCACACTGCCTGTTATGGGGGGATTCTGCAAAGAAAGGCATGGAGGATTCCCCTGTGTTCTATCTTTGCATACAATGCCATAAAATTGCACACAGACAGCAGTACAATTTCCCTTTAAAGTGGACCAACACCCAGGATTTTCACTATCTGAAAATCAGGATGTCCCGCGGGGAGGGAGCTGATCTATAAGATTCCCGGGCCGGTCAGGGGTGGGTGTTGGTCCACTTTAAGAGTAGCACTTGTAGGATTTCACTGCCAGCTCATGACTGTCCAATATCCTTAAAAATAAAAAAAATCTAAAAAAACTAATGACCTGAAATATGCAGCAAATTGTCTCCTATGCAGCTGGTCGGGCATGCTGGGAGCTTCCTTGCCCGTCAGCAGGTCACAGATTCCCCAGCACTAGTTTGAATTTATTTAGAGAGAGTGTTTTGGTTTGGTCTGATTAATGATCAAGACGAGGGATGGGAGGTGACAGCTGCGCGCCGGCCTCGGCTCTGAATGGGGATGTGACATGGCACTTGGCTCCCTCGCTTGGCATATTTGCTGGCTGCATCTCTCCGATCAGCGCTGCGCACATTGCGTTTCATACGTTTTAATTTATTTTCAGCCTGCTCCTCCGAAGTGTCACTTCCCGTTATACTCCCCTCCGTCACATCGCCAGCAGTGTATGTACCATTTACGTGCCCGCTATGTAACCATTTCACTGCGCTGCTTGTTTGCCAATCCACTCCCATCACAGTGCCAAGTGCCAAGTAGCAAAGCATTGAAGTTTAAAGAGGGCATTCCGATTTGGGATGCTCTTCAGTGTAAAACCGATTTGGGATGCTCTTCAGTGTAAAACCCCCACCCTAAACTTTAAGCATTCCTCCTTTAAAGCAAACCTTCAGCGTCATTTAATGAAAAGCCCAAACCTTTAAAAAACGATTCCCCATCATCTAAAATTTATATATTTAAAGTTTTTAGTTACTTTTTATTCTTTCCCCCACTGGCCTGCAACTCTGTTCAGCATGCTAGGATACGGCCACCATCTTAGCTCAGTAGCATCACATACCGAGGAGAGGAGAGGGGTCAAAACTGCAGGGGGCGGGATATAGCTGTGCTTTGCACAGACAGAGCTGGGGTCAGGAAAAGGTCAGCAATCCCAGAATGCAGAGCAGCACAGTCAGAAGACACTTCCTGTTTTCAGGCTGCCATCTTGGATGTTTAAATGCTCAGAATATGCAGTAGATGCAGGTAGGATGATTTTTTATGTGAGCAATCTATATGTACAGGGTGGGGGAAACATATTAGATAGGCAAGCATATACATGAATGACATCTTTCTATTCATTATTAATTATTGGAACGATGTGTGCCTCTCGCTGGCCCAACCCCCCCCCCCCCCCCGCGCCAGTGCTCCACATGTGATGCAATGTAAGTTTACCCACAAGCTTTCAGCTAGCCTTTTAGACGCTACAGCTGGGTGTAAAAGGTTTTGGTCCACTTTAAAGCAGACCTATCATAAAAAATCACATTTCAGTTTATCATCTCTTCCCGCCCCAATGTTCAATCTTGCTGGCTCCAAGATCCCTGTCTGCAGTTCAGCCACCTTTAAGATGGTGATTTTACTTCTATGTCAATAATGCCCCTTCACGCCTAGCCATTTGTGTTGTATTGGAGTACAAATATGTATTGTATTTTGCCTTATCTGCAGTGCATTGAGGTGCTGTGGAGGGGCCACCTCCTGGTCCATCGTCGCTGGTTCGCAGCTGCTGTCATGGGCCTTTGTCCTCTGGTCCAGCCCCTGCTGCAGCCACCTGCTTCTGGTCCTTCCACTGACTCCTAGCTAGAGCAGAGAGCTGATGGACCTAAGAAGGTCTCTATTGTAAGTCCCAGACTTGAAAAGAATGCTGGGACCCATTGCCGCTGGTCGTCTCTTACCGAGCTCCTTCATCCTCTGCTGCCTCCTGCTGATGTCTGTACCGCCCCCCTCCAGGTGCCCTTGCTGCTGCCACTACTCTTCAGGGGGAAAGGAAACAATGGTGCGGCATGTACTGTAGACTGTGTGCTGTGTCTGTGAGCTTTTCCACCACAATACACTGGAAACGGCACTATGTGAAGTGGTTTAAAGTGGACCAAACCACCAAGACCATGATTTTGACTATCCTGGGTTTTGGTTCTTGCCCCTGGGGCAACCTGATTGTGGTACCCCACTCTCCAGGTCACCAAAACAAACTCACCTCTTCCCAGTCCTACGGCGCATGCATGGCCGCTCGTCCAATCAGCGCGCTCGGATCCACTGACGTCCCTTCTTCTAAGCCTTCGTCTAAGGCAAACATCTCCAAGCATGCTGACGACCACATCTCCTGCTACCCTCTAACAGGGAGCGGGCCCATGTCGTCCATTCATAAATACTTGGAGCATGCACGCACTGCTAGAGGGATAGCGTGCAAGTGGCCACAGCTCGCATATGTGCCGTTGGACCGAAAAAGAAGGTAAGTGTATGGACGACCTGGGGGGTTTCACACAGCGGGACATCCCGATTTTGGATGCCCTGGGGGGAGGGAATCGATCGGCCCAGGATTCTTATAGATTCCCCTGGCCAATCGTCGTGGGTTTTGGTTCACTTTAAAGCTAGAGACTCAACACAAACGCAAATGCAGGTCAAGCACAAGTGAAACACAAGTAAATCACAACATTAAAACCAAAGGGTGCAAAAAGATCTTTATACAGGTGGTGGACACGGCAGCTGGCAGTTGAAATGTGATACTTACCAAAATTTGCAACACGGTTCATATTTCCAGTTGTGACATGGAAGGTGTGTCAGTGAGCAGGGCCAGCCTAGGTCACACCAAGCTCTGACTGCCTCTGGCACTTTCCCTGGCCAGGCTTGTAAAAAGTAGAAGTGCCCGCTGAAAAAACTTAGTCGCAACAAACCCAGCTGATCTGTTCTTCCAGCTTCTTGCAGTATAAGAATCCATCAGTCACAGGTTTATGTGAGCCGTTGGGCGGCATGGTCTCAGTGGGCCCCTTTGTGGTGAAGAGTCACGTCACATCACTGAGGAACGTCCCAAATCTGGATGTCCCCTAAGGATCAGGCTATTTGGACCAAAGCTCTAGTTTTGGTCTACTTTGACGCGCACCAAACCCCTTTAAACATGACCTCGGAGTCTAAACGAATCTTGATTCTCCTGATTTTGGATGCCCCTGTGTGTGAACCCCCCCTCCCCATTCATTCATTACTTTCCTCGAACTGGCGAACGCACTGTGGGATCACCAGTTTGAGTTAACGGCCAAACCAGGGGGTCCAGGGGGGTGCCCCTTCCTCTCTCCTCGGGCATCGCTGGCACACTGCAAGGAGATATGGGCACCAGCTGTGGCAGTGCCCTCCCAGTCCACCGTCGCACACCCCAAAGGTCAGCCCTGTTAGTGGGCCCCCTGGCAGCTGCCCCACCTTGCCCGGTGCTGACACCGGCCCTGGCAGGGCCACATCCTTCCCATTCACTGCAATGCAGGGGTTGTACCGAGGCCTGGCAAGCCCCTTTCATTGTAGTGACTGATCCTGCACCAGTGACTGAAGTTTGGGCACGGCTGGTGCAGGATACGATCCAGTGGTCCGGTAAGTTGCTGACCGTCAGCTACAGGGAAAAAAGGTACCCTTTTATTTTTTTTTATTTGGGTGGTCAAACCCTTTAAGGACCCTTTATTGTGTATGCCATGCCTCGATTTTGCTAAGAATTTTTTTCCTGCATCCTCAGCCATTGTCCTTGTTTGCCCTTGACTAGAAGTTCAACAAATATTATAATCAGAATAATCAAAATAATTAGCAAAAGAGCCATTATTATATGAAATACGTAAACAACGAAGATGACGTTCCAGCCATGGAAAGCGGTGCTTCATGGGGAGGTTGAGTACACGCGAGCGACAGGATGATTATCATTCCCGGAGGACTTCATAAGTTTCATATTGAAATACTTCTCATGGTGAATCTGCCACAGCAATTTGGGCCTGGAGCTTCACCACCACTATGCAAGAAAATCAAAAACACTTATACTGGAAAAATAACTGGACAGAGCCTATCTACAAATAAAGACAAATAAGTTACCTATCTGGCAGTGGTGTACATAAGGCTGATGGGGCCTCATTGCTGGGGCCCATCACGAGTTCCCATACATAAGCCCCCTCCCACTCACTGTCACAGTTGCATTGGGGCCGAACATCACCGCACGTTTGTTGGGGGTGTGGTTGGGGCATACATGGGGCAGGGGGGGGCAGGCCATTGAAGGGAGGAGATAACATGGCTAAGTATGATGAGGGGTAAGAGAAGTAGGTAGGCGGCATGGTGGCACAGCACACCACTTATTCAATCTGCTCTGCTGCCACTGGTGCCAGGTGGCAAATAGAGGGGGAGTCAGCTTGCACTGGGCCCTCTTCTGCTTGGGTCCACGGCAGCTGCCTTCACTGCTTTTATGGTATGTAAATAGAGATGAGTGAATCGATTCTGACAAACCCGAATTCGTTACGAATTTCATGAAATATTCGACTCGTTACTATTCCGAATATCGCCGCGATTCGATTGCTCGAATCGCTTCCTTAAAACTCCATTTACTGCTATCCAGCCCATCTTAAATTGTGGATCCACATGTCAGGACATGTCCCATGGGGCAAGGAATCCTGGGTAGGTTTCACATGCTATACCTATCAGCAGACAGGCTTACCGATGATGTCACAGCCCCATATAAATGGCGGCCATCTTGCGGAAGATCATTCTGACACTGTATTGCAGCCAGAGCAGATCAGGCAGGGAGAGAGCGAGAGATAGATAGATAGATAGATAGATAGATAGATAGATAGATAGATAGATAGAACAGAAGAAGCGAGGGACAGATAGAGAAGGAGAGAGCCTGTGACAGTGACAGATAAAGACAGGGACAGTTTAAAGTGTTCGCTTTAGCTTCCAAGCCTATTTAGTGTTAATAACACACCTGCCTATTTAGCTTTTCCTTTACCTGGTGTCATTCTTTAAAAAGTGTGCTAGCATTAATATTTCAAGACTACCTGTGTACTAAATGCTTGCATTTTATAATCAATGTCACTTTTCCACAATCAAAGGAGCCCACCTCTGTATGTGAGGAGGGGGCATCCCAAACACTAGCATGAAAATTTCAAGACTACCTGTGTACTAACTGGTTGCATTTTGTAAGCAAAGTCACTTTTTCACAATCAAAGGAAGACACCTCTGTATGTGGGGGGGGGGGGCATCCCAAACACTAGCATAAATATTCCAAGACTACCTGTCTGATAACTGCTTGCATTTTATAATCAACGTCACTTTTCCACAAAGGAGGCCACCTCTGTATGTGAGGAGGGGGCATCCCAAACACTAGCATTAATATTTCTAGACTACCTGTGTACTAACTGGTTGCATTTTGTAATCAACGTCACTTTTCCACAATCAAAGGTGCCCACCTCTGTATGTGAGGAGGGGGCATCCCAAACATTAGCATAAATATTTCAAGACTACCTGTGTGCTAACTGGTAGCATTTTGTAAGCAAAGTCACTTTTTCACAATCAAAGGAGGCAACCTCTGTATGTGAGGAGGGGGCATCCCAAACACTAGCATAAATATTTCAAGACTACCTGTCTAATAACTGCTTGCATTTTTAAATCAACGTCACTTTTCTGCAATCAAAGGAGCCCACCTCTGTATATGAGGAGGGGGCATCCCAAACACTAGCATAAATATTTCAAGACTACCTGTCTAATAACTGCTTGCATTTTATAATCAATGTCACTTTTCCACAATCAAAGGAGGCCACCTCTGTATGTGAGGAGGGGGCATCCCAAACACTAGCATAAATATTTCAAGACTACCTGTGTACTAACTGGTTGCATTTTGTAAGCAAACCACTTTTCCACAATCAAAGGAGGCCACCTCTGTATGTGAGGAGGGGGCATCCCAAACACTAGCATAAATATTTCAAGACTGCCTGTCTAATAACTGCTTGCATTTTTTAGTCAAAGTCACTTTCCACAATCAAAGGAGGCCACCTCTGTATGTGAGGAGGGGGCATCCCAAACACTAGCATAAATATTTCAAGACTACCTGTCTAATAAGTGCTTGCATTTTATAATCAAAGTCACTTTTCCACAATCAAAGGAGGCCACCTCTGTATGTGAGGAGGGGGCATCCCAAACACTAGCATAAATATTTCAAGACTACCTGTGTACTAACTGGTTGCATTTTGTAAGCAAACCACTTTTCCACAATCAAAGGAGGCCACCTCTGTATGTGAGGAGGGGGCATCCCAAACACTAGCATAAATATTTCAAGACTGCCTGTCTAATAACTGCTTGCATTTTGTAGTCAAAGTCACTTTCCACAATCAAAGGAGGCCACCTCTGTATGTGAGGAGGGGGCATCCCAAACACTAGCATAAATATTTCAAGACTACCTGTCTAATAAGTGCTTGCATTTTAAAATCAAAGTCACTTTTCCACAATCAAAGGAGGCCACCTCTGTATGTGAGGAGGGGGCATCCCAAACACTAGCATAAATATTTCAAGACTACCTGTGTACTAACTGGTTGCATTTTGTAAGCAAAGTCACTTTTCCACAATCAAAGGAGGCCACCTCTGTATGTGAGGAGGGGGCATCCCAAACACTAGCATAAATATTTCAAGACTACCTGTCTATTAACTGGTTGCATTTTATAATCAACGTCACTTTACCACTATAAAAGGAGCCCACCTCTGTATGTGAAGAGGGGGCATCCCAAACACTAGCATAAATATTTCAAGACTACCTGTCTAATAACTGCTTGCATTTTATAATCAACGTCACTTTTCCACAATCAAAGGAGCCCACCTCTGTATGTGAGGAGGGGGCATCCCAAACACTAGCACAAATATTTCAAGACTACCTGTCTAATAACTGCTTGCATTTTATAATCAACGTCACTTTTCCACAATCAAAGGAGGCCACCTCTGTATGTGAGGAGGGGGCATCCCAAACACTAGCATAAATATTTCAAGACTACCTGTGCACTAACTGGTTGCATTTTGTAAGAAAAGTCACTTTTCCACAATCAAAGGAGGCCACCTCTGTATGTGAGGAGGGGGCATCCCAAACACTAGCATAAATATTTCAAGACTACCTGTCTAATATCTGCTTGCATTTTATAATCAACGTCACTTTTCTGCAATCAAAGGAGCCCACCTCTGTATGTGAGGAGGGGGCATCCCAAACACTAGCATAAATATTTCAGGACTACCTGTGTACTAACTGGTTGCATTTTGTAAGCAAAGTCACTTTTCCACAATCAAAGGAGGCCACCTCTGTGTGTGAGGAGGGGGCATCCCAAACACTAGCATAAATATGTCAAGACTACCTGTGTACTAACTGGTTGCATTTTGTAAGCAAAGTCACTTTTCCACAACCAAAGCAGGCCACCTCTGTATGTGAGGAGGGGGCATCCCAAACACTAGCATAAATATTTCAAGACTACCTGTCTAATAACTGCTTTCATTTTATAATCAACGTAACTTTTCCACAATCAAAGGAGCCCCCCTCTGTATGTGAGTAGGGGGCATCCCAAACACGAGCATAAATATTTCAAGACTACCTGGTTGCATTTTGTAAGCAAAGTCACTTTTTAAGCAAACGTTGCCTTTCGCCGGGGAGGGGGGGGGGGCATCCCAAATACTAGCACGTGTCTTTTAAGAGTACCTGCCTACTAACCTTTTCTCTTTTGTATAAGAAAAGTCTGGTTTACAAGTTTAAAGCACCCATTGCTTTCACCTGGGGGGCATCCCGAATACTAGCACTTTTAATAGTACCTGCATCTTTACCTTTTTTACATTTTTAACAAAAACCACATTTTAAAACTGCCTGTTGTGCATTTAACTCTGACCAGGGGCATCCTGTGTAAGACCATCTGACAATATCTTTTTGCATTAGCTTTTAGCTACAGTGTCTGCCTATTTTGATCTAACTTTTCTACACACCTGCTGTTACAAAAATACTGTTCTAGGTGTAGTGTAGTGTATTGTTTTCCCCTCCTAAATGCAGTTAAGATGTCAGGCAGAGATGTGCCAGGATGTGCACTGAGGAGAGCCTTAGATTCATCAGGCATAGGTCGCAGCAGACTAGGGGCGAGTGGCAGCTGGAGTCGTGGTGAGAGGCCTGATCTCCCAGTATCTGCTAGCGGTTGTGTGTCGACCAGCAACGCATCTGCCGTCATCAATTGGTTAAAGCGGTCATCGACTTCATCACAAGTGACATCTGACACCCCCAGTCAACAGTCCGTAGGTTCCTCGGACAAAACTCTGAGTTGGCATGGCCCGGGAGCAGCCGCTGTTCTTCCATTGCCTCTGTCTTACACCCCCCCTCCAGCTGCCGTATCTTATGCTTTGGGTTCAGCTCCACTATTCAGTGAGGAAGCAGCTACTGCCCAGCCAATAAATAGAGGAGACATCGGCCGCTTCTTCCGCTAAGCAGACAAACACTGAGGAGGAGAGTGGCGTGGGAGGTGGTGTGGCAAGCGTTCCGTCTCCGGCAGCACTCGCTCTTGGGGAAACCGAGGAGGACGTCAGTGACGTGCAGACACAACTCGATGATGATGATGATGATGAAGCCGATCGCACTTGGGAGCCCGGTGCAGAAGTGGCTTCACCATCATCAGGAGTAGAGGGTCCCAGTTTGCCCCAGAGTCAGCAGCTGAGGCAGCAAGATGGCAGTAGGGTTGGCAGTCAGCATGGTGGCAGTAGGGTTGGCAGTCAGCATGGTGGCAGAATTGGGATGTCTGGAGCCACACGTGGCCGGGGGCGGGGTAGACCACCTGCTGTGCGGCAGGCTGCCTTCCCGGAAGGTAGTGGAGCAGGGGTTCCTGGAGTTGGCAGCAGTAGCAGTACTTTTTCATCAAGCATCCGCAAGAGGGTAACCTGGCCACATGCAAGATGTGTAGACAGAAGGTCAAGCGTGGCCAGGGCCCCAATGTTGGTCAGTGCCACGTCAGCCAGTGCCACGCCGTTTCAAATTTCACCCAGCCAAGGCTCCAGCACCTTAGCCGAAGGTAGCTGTGCATCATACCCATCCTCTGCCGCTCCAGATGCTCCTGCTCCTCCTACTAAAAGTCACTCATCCTACCAGCAATCCATCAGTGAAGCCATGTCCAAGAGACAACAGTATGCGCCCACTGGTGCTGCAGTCCCTCCCTTTTACGGTGGTGGACTCTGCACCTTTCAGAGAGCTGATGGCTTGTGCTGAGCCGAGGTGGAGAGTCCCAAGCCATAATTTCTTTGCAAAGAAGGCAGTACCAGCCCTGCACAAATTTGTTGAGCAGAAGGTGGGCCAGTCCTTGAGCTTGTCGGTGTGCACCAAAGTGCAGTGCAGCGCTGACATCTGGAGCTGTAACTACGGTCAGGGACAATACATGTCCTTCACGGCCCACTGGGTCAATGTGGTTCATGCACAGCAACTTGGACAGCTCACACCGCTTCGGCCTCCACTCTCCCAGGCCGTTTTGCCTGTCACAGTGTGCGAATCCTCATCCTCCGCCGTTTCCTCAGCCTCCACTGTACGGTCAATTCTCAATGGCTCTTCAGCCTACCATGTGTGCAGGGCACGGCGGTGTCACGCTGTGCTTCACATGGTTTGCCTTGGCGAATGGAGTCACACAGGGGAGGAGCTCCTGAAATTAATTCATCAAGAAATCAAAACATGGCTTACTCCACGAAAATTGGAAATGGGAACCATGGTGACTGACAATGGGAGTAACATCTTGTCTGCGCTGCGACAAGGAAGCCTGAGCCATGCGCCCTGTATGGCACACGTGTTCAACCTAGTTGTCAAGCATTTTCTGAAGTCTTCCCCCCATCTGCAAGACATCCTAACAACGTGAAGGAAACTTTGTATGCACTTCAGCCACTCCTACACTGCCAAGCACACCCTTCTTGTGCTACAGCATCAGAACGGTATCCCCCAACATAGTTTGATTTGCGGTGTTCCCACCCGTTGGAATTCCACCCTACATATGTTAGATCGACTATACGAACAGAGAAAAGCCATCGCTTGTGAACCAGTGGCAGCTCATGCGCGACACCTGCCGTTTGCTCAGGCCCTTTGAGGAAGCCACTTTATTTGTCAGTCGCCAGGATTACGAGATGAACGACGTGATTCCGCTGCTTCATGTAATACAACACATGTTGGAAACCATGGCTGGTCAGGGCACTGGAGACATGGCGCATACATTTCACGGCCACATAAACCCCGTGGGAGTGGAGGAGGAGCAGCACAGTGAAGCACAGTTTAGTTTTGGCGAAATGGGCGGTTTATCTAGTCATCTGACAGGGGAGGAGGAGCAGGAGCAGCCAGTGGAGCTAGAGGGTTGTGAGGAAGGCGAGACAGAGGACCCAGACACACCGTGGCAGTATGCAGTGGAGATGGAGACAGATAATCCCTCCGGGTCACTTGACCGCAGAATTGTCTCATTTTTCTGCGGGATGACTTCTGGCTCTCCACCTTATTAGACCCTTGCTTCCGGCACAAAATGGGAATGGCATTTTTAACACCCGCTGAGAGGGAGGACAAACTGACCTACTACAAAGACATTCTACGCAGTCAGGTGCCCGATGCCTATATGCGCCATGGTCCATACTCTCGCAGGTCTGACTCGGGGGGACCTCTGCGCTCACCTTCCACTGCCATGGCTGCCAGAGGGGTGGCAAGAGCAGCAGCAGCAGCTCCATCAGCAGCAGCCTCAGTCTTCAGTCGCTAATGAGTAGCTTTTTGCACCCGCATAGTAAGGCTACTCATGAGCAGCAGAAAGACCTGGAGCAGGGCCTGAACCAGCAGGTCATGTTATACCTTGAAATGACCATGCCAACGCACCTTGAGGATCCGCTGGACTTCTGGGCAGCCAAACTTGACTTGTGGCCCAAACTGGCAGAGTTTGCCCTGGGAAAGCTGTCCTGCCCAGCCAGTAGTGTGCCATCTGAGTGGGTCTTTAGTGTTGCGGGGGCCATAGTAACGCCAAGGAGAACGAAAAATGTGGAGAGACTCACCTTTGTGAAGATGAATCAGGCATGGATCAGCCAGGATTTCCACCCACCAATAGCTGATGCATGCGAGGATCTGATGCATGTTAGCTCCTTCTGCTGCTGCCAACTCCTGGGTGTGTCTTTCAGGCAATATATGAGCTTCCTATGCTGCTGCCAACTCCAATGTGTTTTTCAGGCAATATATGAGCTCCTTATGCTGCTGCCAACTCCAATGTGTTTTTCAGGCAATATATGGGCTTCCTATGCTGCTGCCAAGTCCAGAGTGTGTCTTTCAGGCAATATATGGGCTCCTAATGCTGCTGCTGCTGCTGCCAACTCCTGGTTGTGTCTTTCAGGCAATATATGGGCTCCCTATGCTGCTGCCAACTCCTGGGTGTGTCTTTCAGGCAATATAAGGGCTCCCTATGCTGCTGCCAAGTCCATTGTGTGTCTTTCAGGCAATATATGAGCTCCCTATGCTGCTGCCAACTCCAATGTGTTTTTCAGGCAATATATGGGCTCCTAATGCTGCTGCCAACTCCTGGGTGTGTCTTTCAGGCAATATATGAGCTCCCTATGTTGCTGCCAACTCCTGGGTGTGTTTTTCAGGCAATATATGAGCTCCCTATGCTGCTGCCAACTCCAATGTGTTTTTCAAGCAATATATGGGCTCCTAATGCTGCTGCCAACTCCTGGGTGTGTCTTTCCGGCAATATATGAGCTCCCTATGCTGCTGTCAACTCCTAGGTATGTCTTTCAGGCAATATATGAGCTCCCTATGCTGCTGCCAACTCCAATGTGTTTTTCAGGCAATATATGGGCTCCCTATGCTGCTGCCAACTCCAGGGTGTGTCTTTCAGGCAATATATGGGCTCCCTATGCTGATGCCAACTCCTGGGTGTGTCTTTCAGGCAATATATGAGCTCTCTATGCTGCTGCCAAGTCCTGGGTGTGTCTTTCAGGCAATGTATGGTCTCCTAATTCTGCTGCCAACTCCAGTGTCTCATTCAGGCAATATATGGGTTCCTTATGCTGCTACCAACTCCAGGGTGTGTTTTTCAGGCAATATATGGGCTCCTAATGCTGCTGCCAACTCCAATGTGTCTTTCAGGCAATATATGGGCTCCCTATGCTGCTGCAAAATTCAGGGTGTGTTTTTCAGGCAATATATGGGCTCATCATGCTGATGCCACCTCAAGGCTCTGTAATTGTGCCGCTCTGCGACAGCGAATCTAATAGCGACGCCTCTGATCTGCATGTCATACTTCTTTACAATAGTATTTCACTAACCCAGCATGCATCCTATGCATGGTACAGCCAAGCAAAATGTTCTGCAACCCTATGGAGGCTCTTGGACACCCAGAAATAGCCGTTTTTAATAGCAATTCATCGCAAATAAATTCGGACCAAACTATTTTTCCCGGAAAATTCGGCGAACCGGCCGAATCGAATTTTTCAAAAGTTCGCTCATCTCTATATGTAAACCCCTGCTGTCTGTGTAGGTTACAGGTGTGATTTCCTGTAGGTCATATCTGGACCATTTATGTTGTATCAAACTTATTGGTACAGTCAGGGACGGATTGGGTTTGGCAGAGGCCCCTGTGCAGAAAATCTGGTGGATACCCATCATAAAATATACTTTTTGCTTTAAATTAATAATCCAGTGCACAGATTTTCACCCCCCCCTCCCCCCTCTGAACACTGGTCCGGGCCTTCTCCCTCAATCTTAAGAGACACTAGTAGCTTGTTTCCAGTGCTCCCTAGAAAAGGCCTCACCTTGCTAATTCTGGCCCGTTGTTACAGCTCGGGGCAGTAAGCAGGAGTCTCTTCCTACCGTATCTGCGCTGCTCTTCTGATGTTTACTGTTTAAATCTGCAGGAATGCCACCACTGGCATCTTTCCTGTCTTGGCCTCCCGTTGACCACAATGAACAAGTGGTGGAGGCCCCCTTGACATAGTAAATGGTGGAAGTCCAGGGACACATGCCCCTTGGGCCCTGCCTTTAATCTGCCCCTAGGTACAGTACTTGATTTCCATTGTATTTGCAACTGGTTCGTTGAACATGGATTTTTGCACCTTTTTTATGTTCCTTGACTATATTGGCCAGATAAGGAGTAATACAGTATATTTGGGAGAAATTCATGTGAACCAAAACCCTCTGCAATCGGCACTCCCCCTGGGGCTACCAAAATCGGGATGCCCCGCTGTGGGAAACCCCCCAGGTCGCCCCATACACTTAGCTTGCTTCCTGTCCAATGGCCGCTATCCCTCTAGCAGGTCATGCTCCCTGTTAGAGGGAAGTGGGGGATACGGCCACCAGCGCGCTCTGAGCCGAAGGCTTAGACGACATGATGTCAGCGGCTCCGAGCTCGCTGACTGGACGGAGTTAACGATCTGGGGGGTTTCACGCAGCGGGGCATCCCCAATCGGGGTGTCTCCGGGGAAAGGACCAGAACCCAGGATAGTCAAAATACTGGGTTTTGATCCACTTTAACAATGGAGTGATGGAAATACTATGTGGAGCATGGTTAAAAATGTGTTTAAATGTCAAACGCATAGAAATTAAATACTGTTTGAAAAATGCACACCAAAACAAAACAAGACTGATGCTCAAAGTGTATATACAAGGAAGAAAGCATTTGTTCCTGGCTGAAAATAGGGATACATAAAACATTACAAACATTTCTATCCAGTAAACAGTAAAGCTGTATATAATAAGGAACAGCTGCTACACAGTTAACAGGCAGAGGCTGCTCTGGGGGTGACATCGCAGTTAGAGGCCCAGTGCAGTCTGGGAAAACAGAGATGATAAATATCTCTGTTACTTCCTGGTTTTGCCAGTTGTGGAGTGTAAGAGTACAGTACAGTGTGTAGTAAGTGCACCAGAGTTATAGTTACAGTGCACGGGAGCCAGTCTAAACCCAACAGGGTGACTTTAAGGCTTAGTGAAGTAAACAGAGAGAGAACGTGGAATCGAGAGCACCTTTTGGGGAAGTTAATACACACAGGAAGTGAAACAGAAGATTCTGTAGAAAAGTACAGTGTGAACCCCTTGGAATAAGGAGGATCGGGAGCATTACACTGAAGACCATCAGAAAGGTAGCAAAAGTTGTATAGCCCCAGCCCCTAGTGAGACTGTGAGTGCAGAGACTGTCATTGTTTAAACTGAAGTTGCTGAATAGAGAGTTGTTTTGTGGAATAAAGTCATGGAAAGAGTCTATTGAGATTGTGTACTGACTCCAAAGACCCTAATGTTCCCTCAGAATCCTAACAAATCCGTCAACAAAACCTGCACACCGCCCAGTCCTGTTAGTGGCATGTGGGCAATATAATTTGGTGGCCCTGGTACGGGGATTTTGAGCAGAATTGGTATCCCCGACCAACTTTTTAAATGACAGAACGCGGCGGATGGAAACGGATGCATCGCTTGGGTGTCTCAGCTTAAGTTTTCTTGTTGTAAAGGGGGTGACCACCCTAAAGATAGAGGGTCCTAAGTGACCTGAGAGGGAGTCTCCAGGGAGCTTTGACCAGAGACAAGGCCTGGAAGATCTAGAAAAAGGCAAGGAGCAGCATACAAGGGGTTAACTGTGGACAGCAGAGAGACTTTGCGCCATTTCTGAGGTAACACGCAGCTTGTGTGGTGCCTTCAGCGCTGGGCCGAGATACTTCGGCAAGCTCCGGGAGTGCCCCAGGAAGAACACACTGTGTAACACAGCAGACTGTGTGTCTGCCCCTCTCCACAGTAGCTTGGAAACAAGTCAAGTGGCGGCACTGACCCAGCATTATAACACCACACTGCTGACAGTGGAAATGCACCATCGTTACAGACGCAATAAGCTCCCCAGCACAGCTCATATAGCCACCCACCCCAGCCACCCTAACAAGCCAAGCCCTGTGCACTAGCAGAAGTCAGAAGCATCCAGTCACAGCCAGCTTCTAAATAGTCTTAAAGGGATGGGGCACAGCCAGTGAATAATTGAACTGATCCTAGCAGAAAAGTGCCTTGTTCTATAAGAGGGATCGTCATGGATGTGCAGCAGCAACTAGATGCTAAAGGTGAATCTCTCCTGCCATAAACCCATGCAGAACTGCATGTTTTGCAATGGCAAAACATGCCAGGATACCAGAATAAAGGTTTACCCATGCTCGCACACCACAACCATTAACGAAGTACTAGATGAGGTGGAAGAGAGTGAGGAAGAGGAGGTTATCGTGGCCTTTTTGCAGAGGTTAGTTTATCACCACTTTGGGGGCAGGAGACACAGAGACAGTCCCAGCACCTGAAGAGGAGATATCCTCCCAACAGAAGGTGCTGCAAGAGTTAAAAGACTAGTTCCTTGCCCTGCAGCAAACTGTGCAAGAATCAGCTACTGCGCTGGAGGGGGTATTGGGCTCTAGCAAGTCTCCAAGCAAGTCAAAGCCTGTGACTCCAACAACGAGAACCAGTCCCACTGCAGAGATCATCATCAGGAAAGAGTTCAAGATCGAGGAGTGAGAGTAGAGAGAGACTGTCTTATACTAATCACATTCACCAGATAGACTTGGTGGTTCAAAAAGGATACAGAGATGAGGAAATCATTGAAGCAGTGATGAAAGCCATCAGTCCAGGGTTTGTCTTGGGAATATGCTGGAGATGAAGAACTATCTTAACTACACACTACAAGGAGAAAAGCATTACTGATCTTTACTATAAGTTGATCAACATTTCACAACATAACCTCAAAACTTCCTGTTCAAAGCTATTGTGCTTAAAGAGAGACTTTTGTTTGCATCCCGAGAGGACGAATTGGAAGAAAGGTTTGATTCAGGGTTAATTCAGAAGAAGTTTATCAGATCAGTATGGACAGGTCTGTCATCACAAGTGAGACTGTGGTAACTGTTCCTTATAGCGGTTTTGCTAAAGTGACTGTGTTGGTGATGAACTCCACAAACCATTAAGTGAGGCTTGGTCCTGAGACTTGCTGACTGCCTATAGAATCAGATTAATACATGCAACAATGTTCTGAAGAAGTTGGTATGGAAGCTATTGTAAGCACCGTGCAAGCAGTACAGGTGCAGAGCGAAGAATATATACCAACCTGGTATTCTCTGACCATGGACGAAACTGTGAAAGACCTGGACCAGATTTCAAAAGAAACAATCAGGAAAGCTCAGAAAGAAAATAAGGTCATTGGAAGAGATGGTGTCTATAGACTTTCTACAACTTGACAGGTGCAAGGGAGGCTATGAATATATCGTAGTAGTCATGGACCATTTCACCAGATTTGCTCAAGCCTATGCAACTGCAAACAAGTCTGTAAAAACTGCAGCACAGATCTTTAATGAATTTGCTCTGAAGTTTAGATTTCTACCAAGGAAGAGAGTATGAAAACCAACTCTTTGCTAAACTGGGGAAATACTGTAGAAAACAGAAATCCCATACAACATTTTACCACCCAGAAGGAAATGGACTAGTAGAACGCTTTAATCGCTTTACTGTCAATGCTGAAGATTTTGACTATTGAAGAGAAGAGAGATTGGAAGAATTCCGTAACAAAGCTGCTTATAACTGCCCAAAGAGTGATGCTACAGGTTACTCTCAATTCTCAATTCTAACTTTTCTTTGGAAGATTACCAATTGATATCATGTTTGATACTCCAGTTTCAGAGACTTACTTGGAAAGAACATATGACTGAGTCCTACAACATTACTTCAAAAGTTGTCACTAAAGGACAGAACAAAAGTAAGTAACGTTCTGATAGAAAATGTCATGGAGCAGAATTATCAACAGGTAGTCGTGTGTTAATCAGAAATCTACATTTAAAAGGGGGACCTGGAAAACTTTGTTCGTATTGGGAAGACAAAATCTATGTGGTCATTAAGAGAAAGAAATAAGACAGCCAAGTTTATGAAGTGAAACAGGAAGCAACAAGACAAGAATCTTACACCGAAATCTTACACACAACTACCTTGAGACTTCGTTCCAAAAGGACAACCCCAACTTAGAAGTAAATCCACCTAGAAATCAAACTAAACCTTCAAGAAGACAGCCACTACAATAAGCTGGGTACACCTAGAAAGCTTAAAATGTGTACTTTCAGGGAATATATTATTGTATATTATACAATATTATATAATATTATATTGTATATTGTATATAATTATATTACCGCATTTTCGCCCTATAAGGCGCACTTATTTTCCCCAAAAGTGGGGGAAAAATGTCTGTGCGCCTTATCGGGCGATAAAAAAAAAAACTCACCCGTTCCCGGCGCTCCCGCGTTGCCTGTTACACTGCGGGAGCCCAGAGGAGCGGCAGGCTCTGTCCCCGCCCCGCCGCTGTGATCGCTGTCTTTTACTGGTCAGGGCAGCCAAGTCGGCGCAGGCCACGCCCACCTGTTGCCCTGACCTGGGTGCTCGCATGTGCCCCAGGCAGAAGAAGCAGCAGATAGAGGAGCGGTGGGGGCGCTGTCTCTGGCCCCGCCGCTGTCATCGCTGCCTGTAAAAGACAGCGATCGCAGCGGCGGGGCCGGGACATAGCCCGCCGCTGCTTCTTACGGCCAGCTCCGTGAATGGGGTGGGCGTGGCCTGTGCCGACACTGATGCGGCACAGGCCATGCCCACCCCATTCACGGAGCCGACCGCTCAGCGGAGCGGTGTCAGTAGAGAGGTGAGTTTAACTTTTTTACTTAAGCCGACTGGGGGGGAAAGGGGGGGTGCCAAACAGCCTATGGGAATTGGGGGGAGGGGGGATGCCACACAGCCTATGGGGGGAGAGTGGGATGCCACACAGCCTATGGGGGGAGAGGGGGATGCCACACAGCCTATGGGGAAGAGGGGGATGCCACACAGCCTATGGGGGAGAGGGGGGTGCCACACAGTCTATACAAATGGGGGGAGAGGAGGATGCCACACAGCCTATGAGGAGAAAGGGGATGCCACACAGCCTATGAGGGGAGAGGGGGATGCCACACAGCCTATGGGAATTGGTGGGAGGGGGGGATGCCACACAGCCTATACAAATGGGGGTAGAGGGGGGATGCCACACAGCCTATGGGGGAGGGGGGATGCCACACAGCCTATACAAATGGGGGGAGAGGGGGGATGCCACACAGCCTATGAGGGGAGAGGGGGATGCCACACAGCCTATACAAATGAGGGGAGATGTGGATGCCACACAGCCTATGAGGGGAGAGGGGGATGCCACACAGCCTATACTAATGGGGGGAGAGGGGGATGCTACACAGCCTATGAGGAGAGAGGGGAGGCCACACAGCCTATGAGGGGAGAGGGGATGCCACACAGCCTATGGGAATTGGGGGGAGGGGGGATGCCACACAGCCTATACAAATGGGGGTAGAGGGGGGATGCCACACAGCCTATGGGGGGAGGGGGGATTACAGACAGTGAGGGGCATCCCTCATTACAGTCAGTAAGCGGCATTCCTCCATTACATGTATTGTGTAGCACCCCCCGTAGAAAGCTGTACAATAAAAAAGCTGCAGGCGTGTAGGGTAATCAATTTATGCCTGCCTGCCTGGGCAGCAGCGCCCCCTGGCCTCTCCAGAGATAAATTACACACAGTCCAGCAGAGAGTCAGCCTTATCAGTAATAATAACTGCAATACACCTGAAAGTACTACAAGCTAAACTGCCACATACGCCCCATGTTGCAGTGTATGATCGCTGGAAAGCACCAGTGGGTGCTGCTGCCCGGCCAGGGAGTCAAAAGGTGACCACTCGAACGTCATAATGCATCTTGTTAGTGTTTTTTATGAATATTGGGCAAAGGCTTAGTAAAAAAGAAACACAGGATTATTATGGGTCACTAGGCTTTTGCTGCTTTTGACCCCATTTGTAAACTTTTTAAAGCAAAATCAATTTGAAAAATAGCTATTTGCCAAAAATCCTCTTTATTAAAGATTTCAAATGAGTGATTATTACAAATTAGTGATTAGTAGATAATTAACAAAAATATAATCACGCCATTATATACAAAACCTATTATTCTTCATCTATGTAGCGCCATCATTTTCTGTGGCACTTGAATAAAATAAATGCTGTAGACTGGGGTCGTACATATGGGACTAAAACAATAAATACAATTAAATTAACAGGCATATATCACATCACATCACACCTAGTCCATGCTGCCTACAGTAACAGAAAGAACACTTATAATATGAGCTTACTAAGTGTGGAGACATTGGAAATGTAGCACAACCTCGGATAAAATCATTTTTTAGTTCTGGGTAGAGCAGGAAAGGGCTGAAATCAGTTTGTTCTTTGTTGTTGTGGCCTGTGACCTCCTTATAGAGGTTCATGGTGACCAAGCAGGAAGTGTTTCAGAAAAATAATAGGGGCCACAGGGTGACTATAACGCTGTAAAGGTCCACGCCCTACCTTTGGGCCTGTACCCTTATAATTTGCAGGAGCCCATAAGACTACTGCATCTCCCACCCACATTAATAGAATGCCTGCACACCTGTGGCCAGAAAAACTCCCTGGTTGGCTGCGAGTAGCCGAATGCCACAATTTGGATGATGGGAAGACCACAACTGAGGCACATTGTTCTAATTAAAACCAAAACATTAATTTAAAAATAATGTATTTTTAAAATGGGAAAATGTATCCCCCTTTAAAGCCTTATAAAGCTAGAGGTTTCCTGTAATTATGTAAATTTAGGACAAATTCCTCTTTTATTTTAGTACAATATCTTCAGATCAAGCTAGGGTGCCCCTTAAAAAAATTAAAAAGAACAATACCCAAGTTCACATTTATGCTCTGTGTTTATTGTTTATTAAAAAGAACAATACCCAACAATCGCAGTTACCAACCAAGGACTGGGACCAAAAATGAGACCGTGAATTTACAGGCTCTGACCAGCCTATTGCCAGCCCATAAACTCCCTCGGCCCACCACCAAGGAGCTCCTCAGCTGACCATGTTGCAGGAACATATCATGGGTAGGAGTGGATATGTCATGGTACTGAAACTTTAATATTATAGGGGCAGATACTGTGACAGGGTATGCCCCCCCCCCCCCCCCCACAGTTATGATGGTAAGACTAGAGCATTGTAGGTAACATGGTCTGGTGTGTCTTGGCTGAGATGTGAGACAATGGGGCCAGGTATAGGAAAAGAGGCTGGGGGACCATAAGGAACAATTAGAGATAATGGAAGAAGCAGTGCATAGGCTCCCTTATGAGGTAGGCTGCATGTTGGAGGCTACACCCAGCCCAAGTGGCCCTAAAGCAGTGTGCCCCCCTAGGATTTTTCCCTGTGCTCCCTATGGCCAATCTGCCCCAGTTTGTATCCTTGGCTTTATATACTGATGTTGTATCATAAAGAAAAGGGAAATTCTTCCTCTCTAAAATTACTTTGTTAAAGAACCCTCTAGCTTTACATAAAAAATGATTAAAGGAGTTAAAAAGGAAATGATATTTCACTGTGAAAATACATTATTTTGTTAAAGAGGAACTTTGGACATAAAATAAAAAGGGGGAAATTCCTCCCCATCAGCCTCTACTTACCTTTTGGATGTCCCGATCCTCGCCCCCGCCACCGGCTTAGCTGAGGTGAGTAGTAGCTACCCAAAGGTAAAACCGGAGGGGAGGGATAGCGGATCGTTGGGCTTTGGAGGAGGTTGTAACCTCCCCAATGCTCCTCTTTAAAGGTGTCCTCTGAAATTAATTGTGAAGCTTACTATAGTTAAATGGAGTTTCTTCTTTTTCCACTTTCAAATACATTAGATGGCTCATGGTAACCTCGGTCATTATCTACAGAAAAAAGTACAGAGCTGTACAAATAGGATTTGTACATTTTGCCAATATTCTGTTTTAGCTCAACCAAATTTGTTAAATTCTGGTTGAATTCACCTTTGGCCCAATTCCAAAGCCCAACACTAATAATAATAAAATTAATCTAGTAACCCCATTGCTGTAGCCTTAGACCATCCATCGGTTCTTTTGTTGGTTGTGGCAAATGTAATTCTTCCCAACTCTATCCAAAATTACAAACATGTTTGTCTTGAAAATGATGACATATCATACTTCATAGCATCATAAGTTAATACATTTGATGTAACATAATACATAATATAATTCTCCAATCAGAGGTAGACTGAAAGTTGTGGCCTAAAACATGACAGACACTATGGAGAAATGAAATGCTGTGTGGTCAACTGGGCAGACATCAGGAGGTCCCTATAAAGAAACTTTACATTCCCTGGTAATTGGAGTAGGTGTATCCAAAGTTGGAGGAATTTTGCAGGAAGTCCTTGTTCCTGTAACATGGGAAGTAGGGTGTGGAACATTCGTTGGGGCCTTGCCCTGGCTCATCATTTTCAGGGTAGATATCTGGATTGCCATTGTGTCTGGAAATCCACTCTTCAAATATCCTGAAACCAGAATAAGTAAGTAAGTATGTTTGTAAGGAAAAATAATGACCAGTGGTTTATTTTCTCCACATATCAAACATCATACAGAAATCATAACTAAATACCATTTTGTTGAACACAGCCTCTTGGCTTACAGTCAGCCCCGCTATCGGGCCCTAAAACAGAGCAGGCCTCTCAGCCTTACAGATTCAGTGGTAGATCCCCCATAACAGGCTGAGTAGCAGAACCCCACCATAACAGGCTGAGTGGCAGACCCCCCCATAACAGAATGAGTATCAGAACCGCCACATAACAGAACCCCCATAACTGGTTGAGTGGAGGAACTCCCCATAACAAGCTGTGAGGCAGAACCCCCGATAACAAACTAAGTGGCAGAGCCCCCATGACAGGTTGTGAGGTAAAGAAGGTGAGTTGCTGGGCGAACTGGGGGGGTATCACACAGCGATTTTGGATTCCTCTGGGGGTGGGAATCAAGCGGCCCTGTAATCATATAGATTCCCGGGCTGATCTCTATGGGTTTTGGTCCATTGTAATCACAGAAAATCTAGCTAAAGAATGCAGGAACTGAAAAAAGGGAAAATAAGAAACTCCAAACTCGTGCAGCACAGATATGTAGGCCTAGCCAGTCCTGAAACATAGGCACATGCTAACACAATGACCAGGATGTAAGCCTAGTAGGGTGCTGGAAGGATTGCAAGCGGGGCTGCTAGCTCACAGACACAATGTAAAAGAGGAAACCACACAGAATTCTTCTGCCCTGTTGGATGAGTGGCAAGTACACAAAGCTCCCCAAGCCTGATGCAGTACATAATGAGGTTTGACAGCAACAGATATACCTGACCATTACACTATGGATGTAGACCTAATGGTACCAACACTTTCTGACCATTTATGGACGAAGGTGGAGCCTTTGGTGCAAGGTGGTGCAACTCCAGGAGCGCTTACATTTCTGACTATACCATCCATATTCAATGGAGAGCAATCGGAACCGGCTAAACTCATTGACTGAAAAAGAACATTAAAGACTTACAGTATCGATAGTAAAACTTACTTGTCAACAAAACAGTGATGCAGAAAGAAAATTGGATCATTGCTGGAGATCGGAACCTGGGACATGGTCCCCCCGAAGTAGACATGGACTGAGTTATGCATGTTGGTCTCGAAAGTTATCCCATCTGATGGCCTCAGGAAACCTGCAAAAAGAGATTTTAGAGTTTATCATAAAGTATTTTTTTTCTTTGAATGGGGAGGAAGCAGGTCTATGCGTTACTGGGGGGGGGGGGGGGGGGTCCAAAAAGAGACCACCATATTTTCAACATATTTTACTTCTACCAACATGTAGGGTGTAGGTCTTTTTTTCTCCATTCTTTATTAGTGGTTTCCTGTAATTCTAAAATGTGGAGGAGGAAGGTATTTAACATCTATTTTTTTTTTAATGATGATCTTCTAAGAGAAGTATATGTCACCCACAAATAAAGAATCGAGAAGACGTCTCCATCCCCCATTGGTTGCAAAAGAAATTTAAAATTTAAAAAACATTCACGATCATCAAATCAATCTCTGTATCTTGTAAATTTATAATAAATAAAAGAACCTGGTAGAGCAATAAATTAAAAAAAAATAAATCGAATGTGTGGTGGCCTCCAGGACAGCCTTAGGTGAAATGTCACCCTGTGCAAGATTTCAGAATGGTTCCCCAAAAAGTAAATGCATAGATTCAAAATCAGACAGGAAGAAGAAACAGAGGGTCCATAGAAAATAGAGAGATAGAAAGAGATGGATAAAGCATGGAAAAAGGAGGAGGAAAGAAGTGAAAGGAAAAGAAGATAGACAAAGGAAATGTGAAAAGAAGAAGATGAAGGGAGATAGGAAAAAGAGGAAAAGTGAGAGATAAAAGGAATGTTGAAGAGATACGGAAAGTGATTAAGAGAGGGGGAAGGAGGGAACGCAGAACAGAGAGGAGTAGGAGGAAAGGTGGAAACAGGGCGGAAGACATAGAAAAGGATGAAAAAAGAGGAAGATGGAACAAAGGTGGTAAAAGAGAGAGAGAATTGGGGGGATGAGAAAGAGAGATGGAGGGAAGGTATGAAATGGAAAGAGGAGGATGGAACATGGAAAAGAGAGAGAAATGTAGGGAAGGTGAAACAAGAATGATGGAAAGAAGATTACAGAAGAGCGACGAATGGAGGAAATGTGGAAGATGGAGCTAATGTCTAAAAAAGGGGGAATAAGGGTAATTTGGAAGAGCTGTTCCTAGGAGAGGACGAGCAAGGTGATTGCCCTGGGTGCCAAGGCCATTGGGGCGCCTTAATCCCAGCCATCCTGTTTTTTGCAGATGAGTAAGGGCCATAGTTAGACAGCTGGGTGCTGGGTGCTGTGTGCAGACCTACTTATGGCTGCCCTCAGCAACAATGGAGATGATCAGCAACAATGGAGAAGGTGGCATGGAATGGAAGGCATTTGATGTAATCTCAGAATGTGGCGAGAACCAGGTGACACCTAACAAGGAGTGGAGGTTGATCAGCAGCAGGAAATGGACCCATTTGTGGCAGCGGAGTTGAAAGGTGACATCATGTGACTCACTACTTTAGGGCCCACTAAGGCTCTCTACTAAGGGCCCACGCAAACCTGTAGCTGGCCCTGACCCCAGGGGCCAGTCATGATTCCCTTAACAGATAAGTCTAAAAATAATTGAAACAAAAAACACATTGCCCACCTTCCAAGGCATTCCTAAAACTTCTCCTGGATGCTCTGTTGTACGGAGGCAGATCGAAGTCTTTCCATTTCAGAGTGTCCTCCACATTCTGGAAGGAAGGTAGTCTGTTGATGATAGGATGAACACCGGGCTTCCTGTGCAGTTTTTCCATCTGATTTTTATCGGCAGCATTCAGGCAGTAAGAATCAGCATAGTTATATCCGCTACAAATAGACTTAAAAAAAGAGAAAAAGCTTGAACCACATTGGGAAACTCAACAAATTTCCAAAGATCCTATTGAAACAACACAAAGCACTTACCTTCCAAGAAGCAAAATAGGAGTACTCACTGAGAACCCCCTGGACGTCATTATCACCCAAGAATTCATCGGTGCAGATTGAGCAGTTAGTTTCTCCTCGCCAGTCATAGTATGGCATGCCGAAGGTTTCATCCCCTGTCAAAAGCTGAATTTGTCTTTCCATTAAGGCAAGGCCCAGACGATGCCAGCTTGGAAAAGCCGGACCTTGATGAGCATAGTTTCTTGCGGCATCGAAAGTGCCGTTTCTCAAAATGGGCTTGGTGGAGTAGTAATGGATCCAGGCAAAAATGTCGTAGATGGTAGCGTCAACAAAGCGGTACGTGTCTCGGTGGTGGCGGTCACCGGTGTATAAGACGACAAAGTCCTGACTTTTTGTGCTTTTGGCCAGCGACAGATAGCTGAAGAATCGTTTTCTTTCAACAAGCGTAAGTTGGCGAATTTCCTTCCGCACGACGGTAATTTTACGTTCACAATTGTCCCCAAAATACCCAGGCTTGCAGTCCCCACAGTTAAAGCCACCGTAGTTTCCAAAACATTGACACGTTTTTTCATAATAATGACGCGGCCAGTCCAGGCGGTCGTCATCGTATTGGCGCACCTTACCGGCTGCTAGGGAAGTAAACACGACCCAGTTGCGGCATCTGCCGCGGCCCAAGAGAGAGCCACAAGGGCTGCCATCTTTCCAAAGGGGGCAACAAGTCTTCGTCCGAAATGCAACATCTGTGGTACAAGCTCTTGGGAACTGACCATGGACTACATGACAACCAAAGATGAAGAGAAAATAGACAAGAATCATTTTGGAAAAAACCTGAAAAGAACCTGGAACATACAAAAAACAGATTGTTAATGTTAAAGAAATTGCCCTAAAAAGCCAACCTCACAGAGGTTCAATTAGGATGCCCTTCTGAGAGTCATAAAATGACCTAATCCCTACCCAGGTGCTCCCTGTCACAGATTTCACATGAATATTGGAACTTTAGGCAATACTGTTCACAGTGTGAGTTGGTTAATCTTCCCATGAAAGTTAGTGTCATGATCCTTACAAAAACTCCCTGAACGATGTGCAATAGTCCCGCACCACCTCAAAATCAATGGGGTACAATGTGCCAATTTGGTGTCCCTAGGCAAGCCCAAGTACAGTAAACACACAGCCGTGGTCCCAGTTCACCGCAAATTGGACAGTGTCCCCACTGGTATCCTCACCCACGCGTTCCGTGACCCCTACGTCACTTTCTCAAGGTGCCAATGAGTAAACGGAACGAGTGGGTGAGGATACCAGTGGGGCCCAGCAGGGAGACTTTTTTTCAACACATAGGTGATCCTATTCCAGATAGTTACTCTTTGTTCACTGTCTTAATACTGTAATATATTAGCAATAGTAGCACTTTGATTTGCACAATTACTCTTTATTTAGTAGCATGGTTTTTTCAATGTGGAGGAATTTTTAGGATAAAGTTTGGGATCTATGGATGAATTGGGATGCTCCTGCTGTGGTCTTGCTTGCTTCTTTTAATGGTATGTTGTTTGTGATGTAAGTTATGTTTGTCATTTTTAAATGTTCATGAATTAAACATCGTTTTGTGGAGATGTATGTGGACAATTAGTGATTATTGTGGGGTGAGTGGTGCCGATCTGGACACTGTCCAATTTGCGGTGAACTGGGACCGCGACTGTGTGTTTAGTGCCATGATCCTGGTAAAGTGTCTAAGCATTGTGAGGAACCTGTGACATGGCTTCCAGGCCTGGTCTGCAGCAGCATTGTAAATGTGACCGTAGGCTTGTAACCAAAGACTGACTGATGCCTTTCAGTGTGGTCATTCTGGGAGGGAACTTGTAATACAATAATCACATATTTTAATAATAACATTAACTATGTCTCCATAGTTGTGTTAAACCTTCCTTAAGCCTAGAAAAGTGTTAATGACATTTTATTTTGTATCAAGGATCTGTTTCTAAATGCATACGCAAATGTGAGCACATTCCAAGCAATTTGCTCCAAGCAATAACTTGTGTCTATTGTATGCGAGAACCACCACACAAAGCAGAGCGTAGAAGAATCAAGCAGGAGTATAGATCTTCCCAGATGAGAACACACTAAACCTGTGAACTCAGGAGTGTGGCGTGTGGTCTCTGACTCAGCCAATCAGATGATTAGCAAGCCAGAGTCAGAAAGTCTATGCACTGTACACCAAATGCACCAGCTCGTGTACAGTTGCTAATGTCAACACATTATTTGCTAGAGAAAACAGTTTATTTTATAACACACAAAAAAGAAAAAAAGTAATTTTGGTTAACAATAGACACTTTTAAAAATGCCACCGAAAGTAGACTCCGCACAATGCATTAGTGTGAGCCTGGCCTCGCTCATTCTAGCCAAACATATAGATCTTCACACTAGCACTACAGGTATGTAAGGCATATGAGGCTTTTGGATCATTCTAATAAGCCCTTATAGCAGTGTAGGAGATATTATTTTTAATATTATCAGTCATGGGCGTTCATACTATAGGGGCAGGGGAGGCAACTGCTTCCAAGCCCATTGCAAAATGGGCCCTGTCCCCCCCCCCCCCCCCAACATGCAGCACCAGTGGTACCAGCCTCAGACTGGGGGCACAGCAGTTTGCAGTGTTGGTGCGGTGTCTAAAATGAGTGCTATAGGTTCTGTAGTGAGGAACAAAGTTGCCAGTGCATTGTTTACCCTGAGCACTCTTTGTATAGGACAGTCAGGTAAAAAAGCATCCCAAAAAGAAACAGACTGCACCACGTCCCCCCAAACCCAGGACACAAAGTGCACCAACGCTACCTACAACTCAGACTACAGTTTGTGACCATATCGAACTGTTATGTCTGGGGCGCATCACGAGGATGAACTTTACATTTAACCTAAATGTATTGTTAGTGAGTGGATAATCTGTGCTCTCCTGCCATAGTGCAGTGGCATCTAGAATTACCTCTTATTCCTATCATAGAAAATTGGACAGCATAGTATTTGCTATCACAGAGTGCACCACCCCTTTCGGACATGAGAAATAGACCCTGGTAACCTGGTGGGCCAGTTCAAGCCGGGGGGCTCGTAGATTGACTAACTTCACTGAGGGTAATTTACTGCTGGAGGTTCCCTTTTGAAGATGGGGACCCCAAAAAGGGCCTCTTAGGTTAGGGCATGCAAGCTGCAGTGGTTCCAGCCTCAGACTGGGGGCACATCAGTTTTCAGTGTTGGTGCGGTGTCTAAAATGAGTGCTAAAGGTTCTGTAGGGGCATAGTGCACCAATGCTACCTACAACTCTGATCAGAGTACAGTTTGTGACAGTATCGAACTGGTATGTCTGGGGTCCATCATGACCTAAATGTATTGTAAGTGGGGGGATAATCTGTGCTCTCCTCTTATTCCTATCATAGAAAATTGGACAGCATAGTATTTTCACACACAGTGCACCACCCCTTTTGAAGATGAGAAATAGACCCCTTAGTTCTGAGCATTCCCTGGTGGGCCAGTTCAAGCCAGGGGGCTTATAGATTGACCAACTTCACTGCCGGAAATTTACTGTTGGAGATTCCTTTTTGAAGATGAGGGCCCAAAAAGGGCCTCTTAGTTCAGGGCAATCCCTGGTAACCGGTGGGCCAGTTCAAGCCGGGGGGCTTGATTGACTACTTAACAGCAGGTAATTTACTGTTGAAGGTTCCCTTTTGAAGATGGGGACACAAAAAGGGCTCCTTAATTCAGGGCATTTCCTGGTAGCCTGGTGGACCAGTTCAAGTCAGGGTGACTTATAGATTGACTACTTAACTGCAAGTAATTTACTGTTGGAGGTTCCCTTTTAAAGATGGGGACCCAAAAAGGGTCTCTTAGTGCAGGGAATTGCCTGGTAACCTGGTGGACTATGGATTAACTACTTCACTGCAGGTAATTTACTGCTGGAGGTAAAGTCTTTTTCAGGGGGGGTCTTTCTGATTTTCTGAGGGGGCCTGTGAAACTGTTAGCAATAAGATATCATCGATAGAGTTACCTTAATGAAATGATGTTCTCTTCTTCAGAAGCTCCTGTTGCTGGGATCAATAGACCAGGACAGAAAAGCCATGGCTAGCATCGTTCTCTTTCCATATATATATAGTATACAAGTAGAGGATGTGTCACCGATATTGCAGGTAAGTATTTCTGTTATTACAGCAGATGCTTCACCTGTGTGGGTTTCCTGAAGTTATGTAAATCCACAAATAGCATCATTGTAATTCTTCCTTATAAAGTTATTAAACATTTCACCTATGAAGTAATTTAAATATGATGGATAGCATTGTTATGACAAAGTGGGGCGCAGCACGTGTTAAAGTAAAAAATAATCTGCTAATACCACCACCCCAAGGGGCATTATGATTCGGGAGGGGATGCCACCATAGTTAAGGTGATCCAGCACACATTTATCAGCTACAAATCTGTGATCAACAACTTTTAATGAAATGTACATTGGATTACATTAATGATACCTTGCAAGCCCAACATCAGGCAGAATTACTCACCTAGGCTGGCTCTTGTGCCCCTAGTGACTGCAGGCCAGCAATGGGCTTCACCAGAATGGTCAAGTTCAACACAAAGCATGTGCACTAATGCCCTGTAAACCAAACTGGGGACCAGCGAGGAAGGGGGCACCCCTGGTATCATAGCCCAGGAACACAGAAAGATCACTATTGCAGGCCGACTTTGGGCTTCCAAATAGTGGCGTAACTACACTTGCCAGGGCCCTGGTGGGAGCAAATGGGGCCCTTTCATGGCTCATACAGTAAACCCTGGGGACAGCCTAAGTTGGGATGTCTGCTGTGTGAAACCCCACAAAAAAACATACCTTTTCCTGTTCCCATGGCGCATGTTCAGGCTCTTATCCAGTCAGTGACGTATGCATACCTACCAACCTTTATGAAGCAGACCCTCTTCCCCGCTTTCGGCGTCGCAATCATTGACGTCGCTATCCAAAATTTTTTTTGAGGGGGGGCAGATGACATCATCCCATTGATGTCATCCCACTCTCGGCCTGATAGTTTCAGATGTGGTGATCGCTGGAGAGAGGGGTGGAGGGGCAGGGATCCTCTGTTCCCCTGCCTCCCCACCCCCTCCACTGATCACTTCATCTGTCATCGAGACCAGGGATAGAGCTGATAGTCTTTTACAGTTAACTCATTGTGAATTGGTAAGGGATCCATGAGACCCCTATACCAGTTCACAAGACTGGAAAGTCACCTGTGGCATTACTTGCCTCCCCAAAGCCTAGGAGAAGTGTCCATGGCCCATATAGGCTACGCAGGCTTGTAGCTTTCAGAGCCATGGCAGCTGGCCTGCGCATCCTGATCTACAAGCCCCCTATACTGGGAAGGGAGCCCCTACGGCACCTTTTTTGTTATTTAACTCATTACAGCATGGATAGTAGTTGTATTTTATTTGTAAATGTTATAAAGTGCTCTTTTCAGCTTGGGGGGGGGGCTCCTGGGCAGGAATGGTGGGTTACAGTACATATATGTTACAGTTGTACAGTTGGAATCTGGAGAAATTGGGCTTTCACATGCAATATGGTTTTCTTGAATAAAATGCATTTTTTATTTAAAATAAACAAGACACATTTAAAGAAAACATCATTTTTATTTTTTCATAGCGCAAAATGGTGTAAAATAACCTGTCAACATAGGGTGACATCTCCAGTAGGCTGGCAGTTAAAAGAGTTAAAAGTACCTATGCATGTTGGGTATTGTTCATTCGAGGGACCTTGTGCTTTCAGATTTAGCTTGTGTTTTCTTAGTTGCATATTGATATTTTAGGAATATGTGTTTTCTATCCCGTTTTTTTATCCATTTTTTAGGTAAACCTAAGTGAAGAATTCATTGACCGATTACTTCCAGAAAGATGAGCCCACTACAACAAGCCAGATTCACCTAGAAAGCCTGATGTGTGTATTTTCAGTGAATATATGGATTGTGGGGGGTATTTCAAATGTAAAGGGTTGTTTTGGTTGAAAAATGCAAGGTCCATTTATATTTAACTTGTTTTCTTGTTAGCATATTGGTATTTTTGGAAAATGTGGCTCTGCTTTTTTTTTTTTAATTTTTATTTAGTTTTTCAAATACAATACAGCAAGATATCAAGGAAACTAAGAGTTCAGAGTAAATACAAAGATGACAAATAGATAGCAGTGGCCCTGGTTTGTCACATGTATGGTCGTCCCCCACATTCAGATGCTTATGGTCCTTTTTCAGGAGTTTTCCATCCCTACAATGAGTCACAGGATCCAGGATCCCGCAGGGGACACTAACAGTATCTCTCCGAAGACTCCCGCCCCTCCAGATGTTTTGGCTTGTATTCGTTTCTTGCTTAAAGGCAATTGATTCAGATTTTGTATATCAATTTGCTGTTTATCTGTATGCTTTACGCTTTCTTCGTCCTTTGGAATAAATTTGTTTAAATTCGAGCCTAGTGTCTTAATGAGTTTGGGGTCAAATGAGAACATTCCATGATCAGTGCCAGGCCTACTGAGGGGAGTGGGTATGTGAAAAAGAAGAGGGGAGAAAGAGAAAGGGGAGTAGGTAAGGGTGCAGGTATGGGTAAGTGATATAGGATGGGGGAGAGGAGGGGGGAGATCCCGGCCCTCATGCCCCACCGCGCCAGGGGAACATATTAAAGTCGGTACCAGAGATCACGCATCCGGTTGCTGCTCGACGTAGGTTCTATGTTAGACCTCAGGGAGCCGAGGAGGAGGCAGGGCCGGCTGCCGAGGCCCGGAACATGTACCATGGCGTCCAAAGTAGACGAGTCTTTTTTTCGTTGTCTTGGGCCTCAGCTGTCAATTCTTCCATTTCCCTTATTCTATCCACCTCCCGGGTCCAGTCCTTCTCTATTGGGATATATTCGGTCTTCCAGAATCTAGGGATTAGCGTTTTGGCTGCGTTTATTAGATGTCTTAGGATGGATTTTTTATATGCCACCACGCTGCTATTGGTGTGGTGTAGCAGCATAAGGGCTGGGCAGAGCGGGACCTGGGATCCTATGATCTCGGTCATAGTCGTTGTTATCTTCTTCCAGAAGGCTGTGATTTTAGGGCATGACCATAGGATGTGTATTAGCATACCCTCCTCTATTTCACATCTCCAGCACATAGGTGTGGAGCTCGGAAATATCGTAGCAAATCGCTTTGGGGTGTAATACCACCTAGATAGATATTTATAGTTCGTTTCTTGTACTTGAGCTGAGAGCGAAGACTTGTGGGAGAGTAAGAACATTTTCTCCCACTCTTCTTTTGTGAACACTCTCTCTAGGTCTTTCTCCCATTCTCTGCAGAAGGGGGGTGTCGTCTCCTGCTCCGCTCCTAAAAACTGATATATCTGTGATATCACTCTCGTCGGTGAGTCCTTTTGCGTGGTCAAGGACTCAAACTGCGTGAGGTCTCGTCCCAAAGAATTTTTTGGGCCCATTTTCTGCAGGAAGTGCTGGAAGAGTAATAATTGCCAGGGGTCTAGATGCGGGTTACCCCATCGGCTCTTAAGTTTTTCTATGCTGCACCATTCTCGTCCCTTCACCAGGTCTTTCCCCCTAACCGTACCTAGGTCTCTCCAGCTTCCTTTGGCTTGCGGTCTCTGACTAGTGGATAGGTCTGGGTTCCCGATTACTGGGATCAGGGGTGACGGCCAGGGCGATATCTCTTTGCTCCTCCTAACCTCATCCCAAACATGGAGAGTCGCTTTAATCAATAAATGAAATCCGCCCATAGACTTGAGGTCTCTGTTGCCCATGGGATCTCTCTCAACGGGGTTTCTGTGCAGCTATTCTCTATAGCAGTGGTACTCAACTGGCGGACCGGGGTCCGAATGTGGACCTCGGTGCCAGATTTTCGGACCCCTTCCATGACAGCCCTGCACACAGTTGCTTATGTGTTGCCATGCTCAGAGCTGTCCCTGATCAGCTGTCCCTTGATAAACGATGCAGTGCTTAGTCTCCCTGGCACCTAGCATTGTCATACGAAGTACTGCACTGCACATTAACTATCCACCCCCCCTCGACAGCCCCCCGTCCGGACCTTCACCTCTCATGGGATGCCTGTTAATGGACCTATACAAAAAGTGGTTGAGTACCCCTGCTCTATAGCAACCCACTTCTTCTTTTTCCCATTTATTTCTCCCCCAGTCTATCATCCTTTGTAGATGTGCTGCTTGCCAGTACCTCTTCAGATTTGGGATCGCCAGGCCTCCTCTCGTTCTTGGTCTTTGCAGGAGGCTAAAGCGGATCCTCGGCTTCTTGTTGCTCCAAATGAATTTCAGGAATAATATGTTTAGGTTCTTGAAGAAGCTTGTTGATATACGGCATGGGAGGGTTTGGAATAAGTACAGGAGTCTCGGAAGGAATGTCATTTTAATGGTGTTCATCCTTCCCAGCCAGGTAAGCATAAGAGAATCCCATCCTGCCAGGTCTGTTTTAATTTTATGCAGCATGGGAACGAAGTTATGTCTAAAAACATCCTCTATATCTTTCGGGATTTTTTGTGCCCAAATAAGTACTACTGCTTCTGGAAGTCCAACATTGAGCGCTTCAGACTTGTCGAAATTGATCTTAAAGTCTGAGATTTTCCCAAATATATCAAATTCCTTCATGAGGTTTGAAAGTTCCACCACAGGGTTAGAGATGAAGAACAGGAGATCATCTGCATACACGGCAATCTTATGCTCTGTTTCTCGGACCTGGATTCCTCTTAGGTCTGCGTTTTTCCTTATGTAGGAAAGGTTCAACTGCCAGAGCGAAAATGGGAGGGGATAACGGGCACCCTTGTCTGGTCCTGTTTGAGATCTGAAAGGGTTGGGAGAGGTGCCTGTTTACTTTTACTCTGGCCTGTGGTTCAGAGTATATTCCTAGAATGAACTCTAGTGCTCTCCCCTGGAGTCCTATGTGTTTCAATACTTAAAACGCATATCCCCAGTTTACGCGGTCGAACACTTTCTCAGCGTCTGTAGATAATAGCATCATCGGGGAGTTGTCCATTCGGGATCGATGTATAAGATTTAGGGTCCTAATCGTATTGTCCCTGGCTTCCCTGCCAGGGATGAATCCGCATTGATCTTTCTCAATAATTCCGGTAAGTAGACAGCCATTCGGGCAGCTAGTATTTTGGTGAACAACTTAAGATCTACATTTAGTAGCGAAATGGGGTGATAGCTTTTACAGCTCAGTGGGTCTTTCCCTGCTTTGTGGATGACTGTAATGTGAGCCTCTAGCGCCTCTTTCGGGAATGCCACTCCAGTGTTGTCTTTCCCGGTGACGTTAAGAGCTCTGAGGAAGTGTTTACTTAAGGCACCTTCAAAATTCTTGTAGTAGGCGATGGTTAGCCCATCGGGTCCGGGGGATTTACCATTCGGTGTGGTCTTTATAGCCTGATGTAACTTGGCTCCTGAGATTGGTTCACCCAGCCTTGCTATTGCTTCATCATTTAGTTTCTTCCTGCGGGCGCAAGCTGTATAGTTCACGGTAGTATTCCTGGAACACTCTAGTGATATCTGCTGTTTTGTGCCATTTCTGCTGTTTCCCATCCAGTATTGCTTCAACAAAATTGATGGATTGTTGCTTCCTCAACTCTCTGGCTAGGAGGGCACCGCTTTTGTTTCCCCACTCATAGTAATATCGCTTACATCTCTTTATAGTGTATGCTGCCTTTCTTAATAGCATGAAGCTTAGCTGCTCCCTACATGTAGTCAAATCTTTTAGGGCCTCCTGTGCCTGAGTTTCTTTATGTTTCTTTTCTAGTTCTTGAATTTGTGAGAGTAGATGGTCTCTTTGCGCAGTGTGTGCTTTTTTCAGTCTGGGCGCATGTTGGATGAGTGTCCCTCTCAGTACCGCTTTGTGGGCCTGCCAGATTGTCATTGGCGTCACTTCATCTGTACAATTCCTTTCAAAATAGTCTTTTTAGGGCTGCTTGTGTAGATTCTACAGTTACAGGGTCCTTCAGTAGGTTCTAATTTAGCCGCCATGTCTATGCCTTCTTTCCCTCCTCTCTGGTGGTCATCGAAATCCATACCGGGTTGTGGTCCGACAGGGATGCCATATCTATGGCAGTTTCAACTATTCTAGGTAATAGGCTGTGTGAAAGCAGCACATAATCTAGCCTTGCATATGTCAGATGCACCGACGAAAAGTGAGAGTAGTCTCTAACTTTTGGATCGTGAATCCTCCACGGGTCGCAGAGCTGCAGTTTATGCAGGGCTTGTTTAATCTTCCATAGTCCGCCGTAGGGGATGGAGGACTTACCGGTGGATGAGTCGATAAGTGGGTCAAGAGTGGTGTTTAAGTCTCCTCCCAGAAGGACTTTCCCCTCCTGAAAATCTGCCAATTTGGTGAGGAAACAGGAGAAAGTCCAACTGCCCACTGTTTGGGGCGTAGACGGATGCTATTGTGTGCATTTCTTCCGGATAGCGTACCTTTCACCATTATATATCTGCCTTCTGCATCTGCGGAGGTCTCCATCATCTGAAATGGGACACCTCTGGCTATTAGTATTGCTACTCCTTTAGTTTTGGAGTCTGGCGAGGAGCTCAAATACCACTGAGGAAAGTATTTAGGAGACATCTGTGTCAGGTGTTTCCTTTGAAGTGTGTTTCTTGCAAGAAAACGATTTTGGCTTTCAATCCCCTCAGCTCTGATATCATGGCCGACCTTTTTTCAGGTACATTGAGGCCTCTACAGTACAGAGATACTACTCTCATGGCTGTCCCCAGTGGACCGCGGCTCAGCCCCGCCTCCATCCCGACCCCGGGTTCAGGCAGCACCATCTCCCAGAGTAATAGATATATAAATAGCTGCTACCCACTACGCGTTGGGCAGGTAGGGCACAGGGCAGAGGTCTCTAGCAGTGTAAGGTAAGAGGTAAGAGGTGGATGGATGGGTAGGGGTGGGGGAATCAAATTAATATTAATTCTCAAAAAATATTAACTTTTTTAGAAGGAAGTAAGAAAGGAAGAAAAAAGAAGAAATTCCGGAGAGAACCCCAAAAAAAAGAGATTGGGTCAGTAAAGGTTAAATTATTGACTATCCTAATATAGGATAGTCTAGTCCTGTGTCCTCTAGGGGGGGGGGGTCTCCGGCAGCCCTTCCCGGAGGAGCACTAGAATCACAGGGGGAAATGGATGCCAAGCGAATAGGAGCAAGAACCAGGGAGTCAAACCCAGGCCAAGAGCCATCCTCCCTATTGATAGAAGCCCACTGAATTTGTCCAGATACTTGTCCAGCACTGGGGTATCCAAGACCAGGGGGGGAGGGGGAGAGGGGACGAGTGGGTATGAAAACTTCGGGACCACAGGAACGCCTCCCCTCAAGGTCGGGTCATAGTATATATTGGTCGCGTTTCGGTTTACCGAAGCAGGTTACTCCGGGTGACGGCTTCCGAATCCGATCACTGGCTGTTGACTTTAGTTCCATAGAGCTCACCAACTCTGCGGTGCCCCTCAGCTGTATGCTGTTTTGGCGATTTCTGTTCTCCAAGTCGTCTTGTTGCACTTGGAGAGTACTCTGCGTGTGCCTTCTCGCTCGCGTTCCAGCACCTCTACTCTGGCTTGGATATTCATCTGCATAACTGTATTGGTTTCCACTCTGCTAGATAAGTCCACCATAGAGTTTTGCATAGACGTTAATTCTCTACGGAAAGTTCCTTCCATTCTAGAGATGTAAGACTCAAAGTTGGGTCTGGATGGTAACGCTTTAAGGGCATTTGTGATGTTGTACCTCACTGATTCTGCAATGGCTGAGATTAATGTACTGGGCAGAGGTGTCTCAGGGGGTTCTGGTTCTGAATATTTGATGTGCTGCTCTCTCAGCTCAGAGTATCTCATCTCCTCAGGGCAGTGTAGGGTCATATTTCTGGGTTTGGGTGGAGATCTGCGGTTCTGTCCACACTCATTAATCACCACATCTGAGGTTTTGCTTGTGGCAGGTCTGGGGGGTGGCATGTACTCCTCATCTATCTCTGGTCGGCTGGTTTGGGCACGTGAGACAGGGTGATGCTCTCCTGGGCAGACTGGCTCCCAGGCACTGCTCCCTCTGAGGTGCGCGCGTCTGTCCCTCCGCGCAGCCCCGCCTGCCGCCCACGCATGGTCCCGGCGGCAAGGTCTGTGACGTACCCCGGGGCGGTCCTGAGACTTACTGGCAGGCAACACAGCCTATAAGCTGAGGCTGTATGTGCTGCGCATAGGTGTCCTAGATGCTGATTTGCTGCATTGAAAAAGGGGGCAGGACTAGGTATCTCTCCCACCAGATGGGAGAGCTGACTGCATAGGCCCATACTCTGATCCCCAATCATCTACTTGGAAGCCAATCCCTCCCCACCACCGATCTCCCTCTTCCTCCACCCTGATGATCCCTACCCACCCAGACACCTACCCTCTGGACAACCGACCCCAAGCAGGTGCTGGCGCAGCTTCTGTCATAAGAAGGAGCCAGGCACCGCAGAGGCCAATGGCATGGCCTGCCCCCCCATCATGTTTCCCGGTTGGACCCAGTTGCCTGCACTGCTCCTGTAATAAGAGGAAGCTGGGCTCCCCCATGCCCTCAGTTCGGCCATCTGGCTCCATCATAGGTGAGAAGTCCCCAAACGAAAAGGTAAGGGTTATGGGGTAACTGGAGTGTATGGAAGTAAAAAAGTGGGCCTACATGTGTGCTGGTTAAATTTGTGCTCCTGGGGTATCTGGGGCAATTCGGGATGCCTCATTGTGTGAGCCCCCTGCCCCCCCCAGAGGCCTGCTCGAGGGTTTCACTCCAGAATTGAGATGTCCCAGGGACAACGATAGTGAAAATCCTGCTGATCCGCTTTAATGGGTGTCTGGGGCTAACTGATGTATATGTTTGGGGGTTTATGGGGTGGGGGGTTACTGATGTGTATGTCTGCGGGTTTATGAGGTGGGGGGTTACTGATGTATATGTTTGTGGTGAGGGCTTAATGTATATTCAGGAAGGCTGGTTTCCTCTATCCTCGAGTGCTGCCTCGAGTGCTGCCTGATGCCCCACCCCCCGTTTTCCACTAAACTCTCCTTTACTCTGGCTCTAAGGACGGTGTAAACAATGCAGCTGCATCCCCAGCATTTCCCGCTCTGACACCAAATTGGGATCCCCTCTCAGGTTGTAAGTCAGCTAGCTGGCTTTCAGGGCATGTTCCTCTGGACCAACGCACAGCTGAAGAATGCAAGCGATGCCACCCAATGCTGATGTGTGCAACTGGGATTCAGTAAGGTGGACCAAAACCCACGGAGATCGGGCCTGGAACCTATAAAATTCCCAGGCCGCTTGATTCCCCCCCCCCCCCCCCCGAGCAGGTCCAGAATTGGATGCCCCACTGTGTGACACCTCTGAGGCTGGGCAAAAACTCACCTTCTTTCTCAGTCCAATGGCACATGCGCAAGCAGCAGCCGCATCCCAGATATCCCTTTAGCAGAGCGCATACCCATGCCAGGCATTTGTGAATGGCCAGCACGGGCACTCTCCCTGTTAGAGGGTAGCGGAGGATGCGGCCGCCAGTGCGCTCGTGCATTGCCCAGCTCCCTTGCCTCTCCGCACAGCAGCTGCTCCGCACAGCAGCTGCTCCGGCTTAGAGGGAACATTGCTCCCAGGTACTGGATATGTCAATGCCTGTGCCCCCTGGGATCCCTGTTCCTTTCATTCCTCCGTGCATTTCCTAATGGACGAGTGCTGTCACTTTAAATGATTGCACTGTTGATCCCCCGCCTGCTGGAGTTCCCCCCTCGCCTCCGTGCTCACCCCTCTGCTTCTCTGCATCAGCAGCGCCTGATCTGCTTGTTGCGTGCGCTTCTGCTGTGGGCGCTTCTCCCCCTCGCTCCGCGGAGGCCGGCGCCATCTTGCCTGCACTCACCTCGCTCCTCACATCGGGCGGCGGTGACGCTCTCCTCACCTCCGGGGACCGAGGGGATGTCCAGCTAGTGTCCTCTTCACTCCAGCGTCCCTGGAGACGTGAGTCAGATGTTGTGGAGGGAGAGCGGGGCCATCCTTCCTCCGGCTGCAGCGTCTCTTCCGGCACCGCCATCCCTGTTAGTGGTGCTCCGGGACTTCTGGGGCTAATAGAGCCAAAATAAGAGGGGATTGGGTTCCTCTGATGGTGGCACGCTGTGCTTCTCCTCCTCCTCTTCTTCGTCATATTATTGTTGGTGCTGCTCTTTCGCTATGATATTCAAAAAGGGGGATAAAGTAGGGAGCCTAGTGCTTTGGCTTCCTACTCCTCCATCAGCAGGCCACACCCCCTGGCTCTACTTTTTAATTGTTTAGGGAAATCCTTTGCAACCAAAAAATTCATTAGGGATTACTTCCAGAAAACTATGCCCACGTCAACAAGCCTGGTATGGCTAGATAGTTTGAGGTCTGTACATCCAGAGAATATATATATATATATATATATATATATATATATATATATATATATATTTGTGGATGTCTATATGTTTGTGCTGTGAGGGAAGCATCTTAAAATCTTGCACAGGGCAATTTTTAACCTAGAGCCAACCCCAGACAGATAACATCTGAAATGCTTTTCACTAGCCGTGTGAATTAAAAATGGACGTCCAGTCATAAATAACTGAGGGTCTGCTTAATTCTGATTTGGCATTCCCCTTCAATGAAAGAGCACAAGGAAGCCTGTAATCGGACATTACTTACTGGGTCTGCAATTCTGGGTACTCTCTGCTCCACTTTACCACTGGTGGCCAATGGTATTCAAAGGAATCTGTGTACTGCACAGACCCTCCCACCAAGCCAACCCGACTGGTCCACCACCGATAGAATACAGAAGGGTGAGGGGTATTCCATTAATTATTATTACTATAATAATAATAATAATAAAATATTTTATATAATAAAATAATAAAAGACAGCCATTGCTGAATCATCCCCAATGTCAGACGAGGAGTTTAACAAGGAAGAGGTGAAGTAAGGCAGCCTGACATGGAGCAATCTAGAAGGAATATGTTGTCTTTAGTGTCATTCACAATGATGTCATTTATTACACATTACTGACACATTAAAGCAAAAAGGACACTGTGTTCACCACTCCTCCAATGGCCAACAAGGTTTGCCAGCGTAAAGTGACCAAACAACCTGAGGAAGTGGCCTGTGTTACTGGGCCACGGAATGCGTGGGATTCTTCATCTCCATGATAGCAGCAGCGGGGCCACCATCTTTCTTGGGCCTCACCTTTAGGTGAATTCCTTCCTTGTTGTAGCACCGTCTGTCATTTGAGTGTTTTTCTAGTATATTCATTTGGCACTTTATTAAGCACTATAGCACCTTTTTGTAACTTTCCTAAATTATTGGGCATATTTTTATTTATTTATTTAGCTTTTGGATACAATGTACACTAATTTGGGACCTTAAATTATTTGTCATTGCACAGATGGTGGGCTCCTGTGATGGATTTGTATATGTCTGTATGCGTGTGGTTTTAATGATCATGAAATGATGAGTGGTTTCATTTTAAATGAATAAATATCTTTTTGATGATTTTTTTCATAGTCATTATTCATTTGGGGCCTTTGGTGCTGTGGTGTTGGGCTGCTGTTTTGCGGTAGCTGGAACCGCATTCTGGTGTAAGTGGCGGGAAAGTATTTCTGTTATTACAGCAGATGCTTAGCCTGTGTGGGTTTCCTGATGTTATGTAAATCCACAAATAGCATCCTTGTAATTCTTCCTTCTGTAGTTATTAAACATTTCAGCTATGAAGTAAGTCAAATATGATTGATAGCATTGTTGTGACAAAGTGGGGCACAGCAAGTTTTTAAAGTTAAAGTTAAAAAAAATGTTGATCTGCTAATACCACCAACCCAAGGGGCATTATGATTCGGGAGGGGATGCCCCCATAGTTAAGGTGATCCAGCACACATTTATCAGCTACGAATCTGCGATCAACACGAACTTTGAATTAAATGTACATTGGATTGCATTAATGATACCTTGCAAGCCCAGCATCAGGCAGAATTACTCACCTAGGCTGGCTCTTTTGCCCCTGGTGACTGCAGGCCAGCAATGGGCTTTACCAGATGGGCAAGTGCAACACCATACAAAGCATGTGCGCTAATGCCCTGTAAACCAAACTGGCGACCAGCGGGGAAGCGGACACCCCCCGTATCATAGCCCAGGAACACAGAAAGATCACTATTGCAGGCCAACTTTGGGCTTCCAAATAGTGGGGTAACTACACATGCCAGGGCCCTGGTGGGAACAAATGGGCCCTTTCATGGCTCGTACAGTAAACCCTGGGGACATCCTAAGTTGGGATATCTGCTGTGTGAAACCCCACAAAAAAACGCTCCCTTCCCTGTTTCCATGGCGCATGCGCGGGCTCTTGTCTAATCAGTGCTGTATGCTATGCATATAGATACCTGGCACATGGCTCTGTGTATTCATAGACCTCAGCAATAGGGAGCAGCTGCATTCCCAGTTTCCCCTTAGACAAGGGAGCGCTCCCGCAGGGCTGGGTTATGAGGGGGTGCAAGGGGCCTCCACCACTTGGCCTGCAAAGGGGGCCTCCACCAACCTTTGGCTTATGGTCTGGTACAGGAGGCTTTTCAGTCTTTGGTCTGACTGGCTGTGGGGCCAGCAACAAAGCTATTGGAGGCAGTGGGACCCCCCTTGCCTGGGCAGCCAAAGACACCACAGGGCAGGATGGAGAGTCTAGAGCAGCAAAGCCGCCGCCAGCAAAGCTACAGTGATGGGTGCATGCAGAGCTGTCACTGCACATAAGCCACCAAGCACAGCCACTGGCAGCTCAATGCAGGGAACTGTTTTCTGCTGGACCAGCTGGGCGACTACACTACCCCCCACCCAGAATGGCAAAGCAGGAGTTCCCGAGCACCACGCACCCGCACGAGGGTGGCACAAGGGACTCGATCTGATGTTCCAGTGCCAGACAACCACCAATCAGTTACTTGGCTGGACTATTATTTTAAAGGAAAACAAATACTGTATCTGGGGCCTCCACCAGATTTTTTGCCCAGGGGCCTCCATCACACTTAATCCGGCCCTGGCTCCCATCTGAGTGGCTGGGTGCGGAATCATGCCTCAGCCCAGAGATAATGGCGGATGCAGATGCCGATGTCTACATCTCCATGGGAGTCAGGGCAAAAATGAGTATTGTTGCTACTCAGAGGAGTTTCACACAACGGGGCATCCGGATTTAGGTATCCAAAGGGAAGGCCAACAACTAGCTCTTGATTCTTTTAAACTCCAGGGCCAGCCAGGGGTTTGTTCTGCTTTAAGTGTTTTTTTTACTCTAGCTTCAATCTCTCTGTAAGGGGCAAAACGTGCCACTGTCACTCTTACACTCCAACATTTTCATATTTTACCCTTCCCCTTCTCTGTTTTTCTTTCTTTTATGCAATTTCTCTATCATTATCTTTTTCCTTATTTCCCCCTTTTCATCTCTTTTTCACACCTCCATCACCCCCCGGTTCTTTGCACATCAACCAGCTTAAAGTGGACCAACACCCACCCCTGATCGGCCCGGGAATCTATAAGATCAGCTCCCTCCCTGTGTGAAACCCCCCAGAAAGCCCCAAAAACGTACCTTATCGGCGACGGATAAGCCACCGCCACCGCCTCCCGCGCGTCCGTCTAGCAGGGTGCGCACCCGCGCCGGCCGTTTGCGAATGGCCGGCGCGCGCCCCGTAAGAGGGACGCGCGAGAGGCAACGGCGGCTTATCCGTCACTTGTCCGTCACCGATAAGGTAAGATTTTAGGGGCTTTCTGGGGGGTCCACTTTAACCTAATGCAGAGTGTTGTAGCAACAGGAAGCAGCTCGACACTTACGTGAGCCGCTCCTATGAGTGAGGACACTGGCAGCCGGTACTAGAAGTGCTGCTAGCTGCTGCCAGTGTCAGTGCCAGTGCTGCTCATGTAAGTGTCTAGATCAGGGGTGGGCAATTATTTTTTCCATGGGGCCACATGAGAAACTAAAAATATTGTGGAGGGCCGGGCCAAAAGGCTGAACTAAATTCTGCATAATATTAATTGTATTTCTTTATAAAAACCTTTCTTTTTTTAGCGGGCGTTTTGAGGGCTAAAGTCCCCTTCTGACAAGGATCATGTGCACTTAGCTGACTACTGGAGGGGAGGGTGATACCGGTTGGTAGGATCCACAGAAGGGGGGGGATATCGCCCCACAGATGTCAGTAGCTCACTCTTCCACCACACTGAGCAGAGCAAATGCAGCCCCACTTCCCTTCCTCTCCTTCCCCTTAAGCTTAGCAGCAGCCCGAGGATGGCTTCCAGTCAGGGCAGTTATGAGTAGGCGCTGGGGGCCTACCTCCTTCTCCTTCCCAGGTTGGGCTCTTCTTCACTGGTGGGCGTCCGCCCGTCCCTCTTCGCAGCGAGTCAGCGCTTCCTGAACTGTACGATCACTTAAGCAGCAGCCCATCGGCTGCTCAGTTCTCTCTTCCTCACGGAGTGGCGGGAGGCGCTGACCCGCTGCGAAGAGGGACGGGTGGGCGCCTCATAGGCAGGAAGAGCGGAGGGCCGACGAATCACGAGCGGAGGGATTCCGTCAGCCAGCTCAGCGTGGGCCGGTCAGAGCCAATCAAAGGGCCGTATACGGCCTCCGGGCCTTACAATGCCCAGGTCGGGTCTAGACGTTTCCAGCTGCACAGTCTGCTATACTAAAAATGCCCCCCTTACCACAAATTATTTATTTTACAGTCCGGTTTGCGATTCTCCTTGACAGGCGGGCCCCTATTGAATTCAGTGTTGACCAAGTTCGGGTCAAGATCAAGTTTGGCCGAACTTGCCGAACCTGAAGCTCTAGGGCAGGGGTACTCAACCACTTCTTGTAAAGGTCCATATATGTGCATACAGTGATAGGTGAAGGTCCCGCGGGCGGGGGGCTATCACGGGGGGTGGATAGTTAGAAATCCACACACTGGAGAGGGGAGTGGCTATGGATTTCACAGGCAAAACTAAAAAAAGGCTGGGATGGATGGTTTAGAGCTGGGGGGGACAGGAATGAATGGGATTGATGGGGAAAAGCTGGTGGGACAGGGATGGATGGGACTGAGCTGCGGCAGCGGGACAGGATTGGATGGGGCAAAGAGATTGAGAAGCCAAGTTTGTGTGTACCTTGCAATGCCACTTCCCGCCCATGCAGTACTTCATATTGTAGTGCTAGGTGCCAGGGAGCCATGACACTGGCTGGGAGACTAAGCACTTCATTGCCGATCATGCAGGGGGCAGTGCTGAGCAAAGCAACACAGAAGCAGCACTGTCAGGGCAGGGGTCCAGAAATCTGGCGACAAGGTCCACCGGTTGAGTATTGCTGCTCTAGGGGTTCACCCAACACTAGTCATGAACATTAATACATAGCATAAGATGCATAGGTCTTCCAGAAGGGGTGGACTGGCACGGTGGGCCACACTGCTTTTGTTGCAGTCTGGGCTGCTACCTTTACTAACACTCACATCCAATCCCTGCCTCCCCCCCATCCCCTTCCCCACTCCACCCCCAACCCAAGCAACCCCAGCACATGTCTGCCTACTAATGATTCAACCTCATCCTTGGAGCACACAGTTAAATGACCAAGAAGCAGCAGAGCTGCCAAGGGCTGGTCAAGGACAGGCCGGGTGCTGGTAAGATCTTGGGCTGATTTTTGGCCCCAGTCCGCCACTGTCTCCCAATAAGTAATTTTGTTAATTTAAAACAACTCTATAGCTTGAAGCGGGACCCCCATATAATCTTACCCCCCCCCCCCCCCCCAGACCCGTGGAGATAGGTGCTGTTGGCTCAGCGGTGACCCGGTTTTCAAGGAAAACATTTTTTTTACCAGCGAAGTCACGCGGTGGGGGCACTTTTTGAGAGAGCCTGCTGGCCTATAAAAACGCACCCCCAGAACACTGAAAGTTTTGACCTGCTTTAATTAATCTAAAACCGGCCTATGAGACTCCAGTGCCGGCTGATTCCCTCTCTCTGAGGTATATAGAAGTGGGATACCCGCTCTGTGAAACCCTATCATTTTTACCTTTACTACAAGACCATGATGCACATGTGGCCGGAGGCGGCATCACTCACACCGTATTACATCTATGCCTGGCCACGCTGCAACTTAAATGACTGTGCACAACCAAAGAATGTGAGTGATGCCGGATGCCGCTTGCAAGTGCGGCTGGCATTCGATTTAGCTTCACATTAATATGCGCGGTTGCAGAAGCTGATTGGAGGAGAGCCACACTTGCTCTGTGGGCTTGTGGTAAAGGTAAGAATCTGGAACGAACGGCGGGGTTTCACACAGCGAGGCATCCCAAAACAGGGTGCCCCACGTGGACGGAACCAAACCCTGGATAGTGAAGATCCCAGACTTTGGTTCACTTTAATATTCTTAACAGCTTAAAAGGAAGTCAGTTACAGCACTCAGTAGCAGGTCTGCTGGCTTAATGAGGAACATCTGGGGGTATTTCTGCGAGTGAACAGTGGTGTGATTAAGCTGTGAGTACTATTTCAATCCATGAATAACTGTATGAAATCAGTGTGTATTATGTTATGTTTCTCAACGAAAACTTTTATTGCTAGCTAGGGTATTGAGAAAGCTCTTTTCAAGCAAAACATGCCCCCCCAATGATATGACATCAACAGCAAAAAAACTCGGAAGAAGATGTCACAGTAATGTGCAATATTGACTCTGAATAACCATTTCAACATTGGTGTGGTTACCTTTAAGGAAACATTTAGAAATCACATTGGCACAATGCTTATATAATGTGAATAACCCATATCAAAGCCAAAATTAGATAAAATATAGGGCTATTACAATGTACCCCCATCCTGATGAGTCCCTACGCTAGAAGGTAGAGATGGGCGAACTTTTTAAAAGTTTAATTCGGGTTCGTCCAAATCAAACTTTTATTGAACTTGCTCATAAAACAGTCCAAAAAGTTATTAATTATTCTATACATTTGAATGTTCCTGGCTAAAACACATATATACACAGTTAAATGTGAGGCCAGCACAAGGAATAATCAAGGACACAAATTGCCATTCAAACACTAGTTTATTACACATATAAAGCATAAACTATGGCACAAATATATGAACCCAAATCCAAATAACCCAATTAAAAAGCGGCGTTGCCAAAACTAAAAGCACAGGGGCCCCCCATCCATACAGAATGACCATGCACCCCACCCATCCACTTACACACACGTCCCAGTAGGGCATATGTGTACATCGTCTGACAGACGGCCCGGCCACGCTCCCCCGCCTCCCTCACCTCAGGAGCTGGCTTCAGTGCCCCTCCCCCGGGACATCTTGATTTTGGATGCCCCAGGCTGTGTGAAACCACCTAGGTCGCGGCCGGTGCGGGCACGCTCCCTGTTAGAGTGAAGCGGGGGATGCGGCCGCCAGTGCAGAGCCGCTGGCCTTAGCCGCCGTCTTAGAAGCCAACCCGACTGGTCCACCACCAATAGAATACAGAAGGGTGAAGGGTATTCCATTACTTAATAATAATAATCATAATAATAACTATTATTATTATTATTATTATTATTATTATTATTAATATCTGATATGAATGTTGCATGCTAACCATCAGTGTGTCCTGACTATGCGAAAATGTTGTCGAACTGTCAACTCATGGGGGGGAGCTTATTGGTCTTTGTGATGAGCTAGCCTTCTAATGTATAAATACCGGGCAAATAACCATATATAAATACAAGGTGCACACTCCAATATACAAAAAAGATCATTTTAATTTCATATGAATTTAAGCATCAAAATACAATTCGTCAAACATATAATTACACAATATACATCAACATGACAAACAGAATATATATATATATATATATATATATATATATATATACAATATGTAATGATATCAGAAATAATTAATGTAAACAAGCAGCAAAAAAATAAAAATATGTATCTTCTCCGGCTCATTAAAGTGGGCCAAAGCCCATGGCGATCAGCCCGGGAATCTATAAGATCTATAAGATCAATTCCCTCTCCCTAGGGCATCCAAAATGTTGTGTGTGACCCCACTGTGTGAAGTCCCCCAGGTCGCCCCATACACTTACCTTCTTTCCCGTCCAATGGCGCTCGCGCAAGCCACATACCTCTAGCTTGGCCTGCGTGGGCACGCTCCATGTTAGAGGGTAGCGGGGGGTGCTGCCGTCAGCACTCTCGGAGCCGCTGTACTGAGACGAAGGCTTAGACAGCGTGATTGGAGTGCGCTGATTGGATGAGTGGCCATGCGTGCGCCGTAGGACCGGATATAGGTGGTTTCAGCGACCTGGGGGGTTTCACACAGGGGGGCACCCCGAAGGACCAAAACCCAGGAAAGCCAAAATCCTGTGTTTTTAAAGTGGACCAACACCCAGGATTTTCACTATCCTGGGTTTTGGTCCACTTCGGTGGGGCACCCCGCCTGGGGGTGTCCCGCTGTGTGAAACCCTCCAGAACGCCCGGAAACACTCACCTCACCACGCTCCTACGCGGGCGCTCGTCCAATCAGAGCGCTCAGAGCCGCTGTGGTATGCACGTACAAGCGGCATCCAACCACAGCGGCTCTGAGCGCTGGAGGCCGCGTCTCGCGCTTCCCTCTAACAGGGAGCGCGCCCGCGCCGGCCATTCACAAAACGACGGGTGCTCGCCCTGCTAGAGGGAAGCGCGAGATGCGGGCCGCGCATGCGCCGTTAGAAAGGGGTTAAGGTAAGGTTTCTGGGCTTCCCGGGGGGGTTTCACCCGCGGGACATCCCAATTTCGGATGCCCCGAAGGGAGGGATCTGATTGGCCCGGGAATCTTATAGATTCCCAGGCTGATCCCCCCTGGGTGTTGGTCCACTTTAAGATAAACCAGCACTTAGTCCTCACAGTACATCATGATAGTGGCATATTTCACAGCCAAAAAGATACATACTGTATAAAGTTCTAAGTGCAAATAAATACAATGTAGCAGCAATAATGTAAACATATATCGTTCAAGTTATGGAACAGGATGGAACAGCACTCAGCCTACACAGCATTACATGATAATAACATATTGCACATGATAGCATATTGCACAGCCTCAAGTCACATACTTATGACATCAGCCTAATCATATTACCAGAACTAAAGCTCAACCATACTCCTGCTTCGGGTCCATGTGATGCTTCATCAGAGGTATGCTTTTTTGATTTTTTTAATCTTGAAACACTGGCCACCCAGTGTTTCAAGAACAAAAAAAATCAAAAAAGCAATGAAATGACGCTTGCCACGTAAGTCAATTGATTCTGTAAGAAAATACACTCCTGCCACTTAGAGGTGGGCAGGCTGATTTTTCACTAATGCCAGGTAGCGACAGATGAGCGTCTGTAGCAGGCATTTCAGAGCGCCCGCTAGTAGCCGCTGTGCTCGGCCGTGGGTCGCTAGTTCTTAGCGACTCAGTCGCTGTGCAGCAATGATGAATACATTGTGGGGAGTAGCTATATGACCAGTACAGCGCTGTATGGAAGCGCATGTTAGCGACTGGTCAGTGCGACCGGCTCGCAACATATTCATCGAAAAACAGCCTCACACACCTCCGGCGCTCAAAAATGCTTCGCTGTAGCCCAGAGTTGGAGGTGTGATTAAAGGTTGTTTTTTAACATGTATCCACCAGTAACAAAGCGAAAACATATGGAATTACATTGTAATAACATTGTGACATGAACACATTAATGCCAGACCTGTAATGTCGAGTCTGCATAAATATATAAAACATGCAAAATATTTTCAAAAATGGCTTTTTCTAGGCCAGGAGAGGTCACAACAATATATATATATATATATATATATATATATATATATATATATATATATATAAAAAACCCTGTTTAAAGAGAAATAAAAGAACATCCATTGAAATGTATGGGAGAGCGGCAGGTAGCGAGAGGTAAAATGTGGCGCTCTGCAAGGCAGAACGCAGGCGCTGTACGCTGAGGCTGGGATAATGATGAATCAGATGCTACATGGCGTTATTTATGGCAGTCGCTCAACAGATTCTGCTTAATAAATGTGTAATTACGTTCCATGTCAGGCGTTCACCTGACGCTACCTGTCGTTACCTGTTATTTACAAGGCACTACCTGACGCTATCTCTTCATGAATAAGGGCCTAATTTAAGACTTGCGCCATGTATTGCCATTTGTGCGTCTATGTAGCGGCGCTTAGAGCGTCCGCTACAAGCAGGTGTCCAGAGTTATAACCTAGTGTAGAGGCCAGACAAGTGACTCTGTAGTATCCTGTCCAGCATTGATAAATGTGATGTCTGGAGGGTGCTGTAGAAGCGCTCTCCCTCAATCAATGCATATGTAGGTCCCTGAGCAAAAGCCACCCAGAGCACCACCACATATATAACAACAAGACAACGCTGCAGCAAATGATAGGTAGCACCAGTCAAGTGTGGCCGGCACTAAACCAGCACTAAAATTGGGCGCTCTAGCGTTGAGCGTCGGCCGTTATATGAAAAAAGTTTCTCAACACATATCCACCAGCATCAGAGCGAAAATACATGGAATTACATTGTTTTAACACTGTAACAATGACACTGCAATGGCAGACCTGCACATACAATTCTGCATTAAAAAAAATAACAATATAAGTGTTTGGTTGCTGGGCAGGAGAGGTCATGCAATGATTTGATCCTAAAATTAAGAAAAATAATTGATTAAAACACTATTTAGACAAGCAAAAAAACACCAAATGTATGATTAAAAAAAAAAAAAAAAAATTAAATGTATGGCATAACGCTGCTGAGCGACAGGTGCTACATGGCGCTGCTGAACATACAGGGCCGGCGGTTTACACTGAGCCACTGCTAGTGATACATGTGACGCTACAAGACGCTATTAGAGGCGCTTGGCTTTCATATATATAGATTCACATACTGCGCCCAGCGTTCACCTGACGCTACATGGTACTTTGTGGCGTTAGCGTTTTTTAAATAGCTCCCTTTTTTTTACATCAAAACAGTTTGTATAAAAGCCAGCAGTTGCGGAATCACTCCCAATGTCAGATGAGGAGTGTAACAAGGAAGAGGTGAAGTAAGGCAGCCCGACATGGAGCAATCTAGAAGGAAACTATCATATGTTGTCTTTAGTTTCATTCACAATGATGTCATTTATTACACATTACTGACACATCAAAGCAAAAAGAACACTGCGTGTTCACCACTCCTCCAATGGCCAACAAGATTTGAAGTGCAGAACAACATCTGTCATAGTAACTGGCACAAGCCATCATCCTCACTGCCACAACCACTTGCTGTTGTTGCCCCTCTCCACCGCCAGCTGTCATTCATGCCACTGCTACTTCACTTTACCCCCAGCCAACATCTTTGCCACTGATGATTTCACCACTAGTTCTGCTAGCACAAGATGTCATCCTCACCACTGCTGCTTCTCTTCATTACCAGCTGTCATCCCTGTTACTGTCACCTCTCTTTAGCACCAGCTGTCACCCTCATCACTGCTGCTTCTCTTTACTACAGATGCAGCTTTCTTTACCTGTCCATTTATTGCACCGGTGTATTGTGCTATCTTGACATCTTACATGCTTTTCAATGGCTTCTTTGTGATATATCACAATGGGATGAGCTGGGATGTGACGGTTGATGATTCCGACATCTGTACCTACTGCAGTCTTTCTCTACTGTTCATTCGCCTCACCATCAGCTTTTACTGTCACTACCACTGCTTCTGTTCATCTCCAGCTGTCATCCCTTCTGCCGCTTTTCTTCACCACCAGCTGCCACCCTAACCACTGCCACCTTCTTTACCATCAGCTGACAACTTTGCTCCTGAGCCACTAGCACAAATGCTAGCACTTCTGTCTGTCTGAACTGTCATTCTTTCCGCTGCCACTTCTTTATGGCACCAACTGTCATTCCCATCACTACTGCTTCGCTTAACCACCAGCTGTCATCTTCTTCACCACTAGTGGAAATTCTCTCCACTGCCCCCTCTCTTTACCACCAGCTGCCATTCTCATCACTGCTTCTCTGTCAGGTCCCACGGAGAGTGTTTTATTTTCCCCGGGGTAACTGCTTAATATAATGTTTATTTACATAGGCTGAGAAGTGTGCCTTTAATTCTCTTTATCCCTTCCTGGCTCCCTTAGTCTTGCTGTAAGGCAAGCAGCTCCACCCTTTGTCCCCTCTCCCTCAGCCATTTGCTAGTTTGGTTCCAAGCTGTACAAACCTGCTTCTCCCTTCTTCAGTTACAGTCTATTTACCTGTTGCTGCTGTATGGGTTACATCACAAGTTTCCCTGCTGTATTGAACGTACATGTCGAGATTCCTGCTGTAAGAAATGTTTGCTACAAGATTCTGTGCTGAAATAAAGCTTTTGAATCATATTTTCGATGTGATCCATGAGCAGCTGAGTAAGCTATCTGCCAAGCCTTATGGAGTAAGAAAACATCCGTCAAAGACACACACAGAGATCATAGAGATGTATACAGGGTCCACATTTCCGCCATATGGTGAGTCAGAATATTGTTTCACGGCCAGCTGTCATTTTCCTCGCCACTAGCGGCAATTCTCTCCTCTGTCACGTCTCTTCACTACCAGCTGCCATTCTCATTACTGCTTCTCTTCACCACCAGTTGCCATTTTCTTCATCACTGGTGGCCATTTTTTCCATTGCCAATGTAGTGTAAGAAAATTAGTGTAGGATACCTCTTTAAAAAATAAAGAGACAGTGAAAAAAGAAACTCTGAAGTTATTTAATTGCTTTAGTGCCCCACAGGGATGGCAGCCTGAGTTCCACAGTACAGCAAAATTATTTCAACAATGTCAACTGGTATACAATTCTCAACACCATGACTTCCCTTTCTTTCACCCTTCTCAGTTCAAGAAAACAGTTACACTTGCACAGCCTATATCAGCCATCAAGATCAAATCCTAGGCTTATTCCCCGGGGCTAGGGCGAGGGGTGTCACCCAACTTTGAACAGACTGATCCCCGGGGTTTTCACTTTGCTCCACCAAAGGGCAGGGGTAGGCTCAGGCTTTGCAACTATTACCATGTAGAAAGATCCAGAAGTTAGACACAACCAAATATGTGGGGGTCTGGGTGATCCAAGAAAATGGTTCCACCAATAGACGATCTCCTCTCTGGCCTTAGGGTTTGGGAGCGGTGACCCCAGGATAAAGTGAGGCAGCGGTGACATGGGACTGGGCCAATGACCAAGCAAACTGAAGCCCCATTGTACACCAGGCTGACATTACTCTTGTCCTTCCTCCAGGTCTTACCGGTGGTCAGAGTTTCAGCCTCAGTCCAAATTCTGTCCCCAGGACGGGCTGTCTTAGGGGTGTGCAGGTTCCACCACCTCTCTCTTTAACTGCCAAGCCATCCCATCGGGGCTCCCTTTTATCCTACATCTACCCCATTGACTCCGCTCACCCTTAAAAAGGAGGTGACACCATCCCCTCCATCTTTTGCCCTATGATCTCTGGCAAGATTGTATCCCATGGTGGCCCGGCCACCAACCCTGCTCCCCCAGGACAGCCACAGAGCCCCATTATTATATAAAAAAATTATAGTTTTTCTATATATCTACTATATGTTGTGCTTATTACTCTGTATGCTTTTAGATGTGTTTCACAGTAATAAATCACCTTGTTTAATGCATAGTTGGTATCATGGGTGTTCATTTTTCCTACTATTCCATTGTATCTGTAGGGGGCCAACATGCCAGCATCGGCAGGTGACATGCCACTATCTTACCTTATTACTCGCACCTCCATTTGGGCCAATGGGGCTGAGGAAGAGCCTGGTGCCCATGGCTAGGGATGAGCGAATCGGTTCTAACGAACCTGAATTCACACCAAATTTCAGGAAAAATTAGATTCAGCATGAACCCGAATTTTTGGTGGTTCGTGCTGACCGAATTTTCCCTGAAATGAAAAAAAAAATGCCGGCATGGTGGGAGCGGGGAGGTCGGCTGCGCTGTCAGCGGGCGGCGGAAGCCTGGTTCCGCCGCCCACTGATAGCGCAGCCAGCCTCCCCGCTCCCACCATGCGGAGGAACCGCTTCTCCCTCCTGCCCACCCTGGTCGGTTTGGGTGGGTTGTGTGCTACTCAGGTCTCCCTCCCCCTGTCTCCCAGTCTCGCCTGAGCAGAGGCTGTCACCGACGGCTGTCGGCTCTCTTCATCTGCCTTTCTATACTCCGTGGTGGATCGCTCGCATGGGGAAGGAGGGCGCCCCCCCCGCTCTGCCCCCGGCTTCTGTCTTGCGGTTGGAGCCAGCGCTGTACTCGGACGGCTCCCCCACGGCTCGGCTCCGCGCATCTTCTCTCCCTCCTCTGATGACGCGTCCTCTTCACTCCCGCACCTGGTCTTCGAGGCAGAAGCCGCAGCCGTCGGGCCACCATCACGCCGGCTGTCACGGCCGGCCTCCTCGTCGCCGCTCGCCTCCTCTGGCCGTGCAGGGCCCCCAGGTAGGGACCTTCGCTCCAAACCTTCGCTCCCCCTCCCCAGGGGAGCCACCGATCCGCCCTCCGGCTCTTGGGCGACCGCCGCCCTCTTCTCCTTTCTGCCTCTCTGCCCACCATTTCCTCGGGCCGTCGCCATATTGGGTTCCGCGCTCTCCAAGTCGGATGGACCTCCGATGGGGAAGTAGCACTGTATCTTGGCAGCCTGATGATTTCAAGGGTCTGCCAGCGCCGCCCGCTGACAGCGCAGCCAGCCTCCCCGCTCCCACCATGCCGACATTTTTTTTTTAAATTTCAGGGCTTGGTGGGAGCGGGGAGGCCGGCTGCGTTGTCAGCGGGTGGCGAAAGTCGGCTTCCGCCTCCCGCTGACAGCGCAGCCGGCCTCCCCGCTCCCATCATGCCGGCATGTAGCATACACTTACCTACATGCCGGCAGAGATGAGCGATTCTTTAAAGTTCGATTTGGACGAACCCGAATTTCTTGGAGAAATTCGGCGAATCGCCCGAATCGAATTTTTAGCTCATCTCTACCCATGGCCACCCATGGAAGAGCCCCAAACCGATACTAAACCAAAGTGCACCAAGGCTTGTAACTGGCAGGTCCAGGGGTTACCAACCCTTATGCATGGTGTCTAGACTGATTGCCTTTTTGGGGGAGGGGGGGAATCCCATGCATTTTTACATTTTTTAAAAATTTTATCATTGATTTCCATTGATAAAAATCATGCCGGCTCTAGCGATTGTGGCATGACCCTTCTCCCAGCAATGTTTCCCCTTTAAATTCCTGTGCATCACATCTCCCCCATGTGCAGCAGGCCAATGCATGTATTGGCCTACCTGTGTTGTATTGGCCAATATGTGCATATGCAGCCCCTACACAGCAGCTCCTTGATAACGTCCTCTGTGGATGAAACGCTTGTTGGTGTCTAACCTTCCTAAACTGACTTTTTTACCGCATGAGCGGTAAAAGACTGCAGCACCGCCGGAGCGGCTTTATTTGAACTCCGCTGACGGAAGATAGAAGCCGGGTTCCTGCTACGGGAAGGACTGGGAGGTCTGAGCACCGCGGGCACTAGCTTCCCCCCTCCCCCAGACATATAAACGGCTGGGATACTTCACTTAATTATAAGCAACGGGCGAGCACATAGCTTACCACTATAGCAGCTTCTTCCCTGCTTCTTCGCCGGCATAGAGGTTTTACCCTGCACCTTATTAGACTTCGGACTACATTTAGTTTTATTTTCGTTATTTATTTCAATTTATTCCTCATTTTTGTTTTTCATTTGTTCCCAATAAATTATTCCTAAATTACACATGGAACCAAGTCTGTCAAACAAAGCAGCACCTCAGACCGACCGACAAGGAAATCAGCAGAAACAAATATCTTCAGAGGCCCTAGGTGGATAGCGAACCCCGGGCCGTGGAGGTGGTTGTGCACTTTAGTAACTAACTTGCACAAGCAGAATTTTTATAAGGTGTCATTGATCATATTTCTGACATAAAGAGCTGAACGGATCATTAGTCCGAACAGCAAGTAACAATAAGAGGAGTAACAATCTAATAACAACTTTTATTAGTTATTGGTACAAATATTAATCTCCTCTTACAGGAAAAATTTTAGCGCACCTGATATTTAAATAGTTTACTGTCAGATTTACTGTCTTTAAGCAGACTCTATTTAATTACACTCCACATCACTATATTGAGAGTTAGGCCACTCTACACAGGCACAGCTACATATAGTTACCTTTCTAGCGCTGATCCGTACACCTACCTAAATATGTACATATGCACCACCTCGTAGGCGCATGACGCTACTCTATACCAGCATGTACATACAGTAGGCATTTCCGTTCCGCTGTGGCTAATCACTGATGCACCTAGGCAACCTGGAGGACACAGGTCTACAGGCTACATCGCTCCTGTCTCATCCTGTAACGGTGTCCCCTACACCTCGGCATACACACATACGAGCCATCCCTCACTCCAGCCTTAACCTCTATATTCAACCTTTCTCTCTCCACTGGCACCTTTCCTTTCTCCTACAAACATGCAGTTATTACTCCGACCCCTCGACCCTTCTGCCCTCTCCAGCTACCGCCCTATCTCACTCCTCCCTTTCTCCTCCAAACTTCTTGAACAACATGTCCACTCAGAACTGGCACAATACTTATCCACTAACAACTTACTTGACCCCTTACAATCAGGATTCCGCCGTAACCACTCCACTGAAACTGCCCTCACCAAAGTAACCAATGATCTGCTCACTGCCAAAAGCCAAGGTCACTACTCCATCCTCATCCTTCTTGACCTCTCCTCAGCCTTTGTCGACCACTCCGTGCTTCTTGATATTCTCTCCTCTCTTGGGGTTCAAGGTCTTGCACTCTCTTGGCTCACCTCTTACCTCTCTGACAGATCATTCAGTGTATCCTATTCTAACACAGTCTCATCCTCACGTTCCCTTTCTGTTGGTGTGCCGCAAGGTTCTGTCCTAGGCCCCACCTATGGCCTTGGCAAACTTATAACTTCACTAGGCTTTCAATACCACTTCTATGCGGATGACACTCAGATATATCTCTCAGGCCCCAATCTCTCCTCTCTCCTATCTCGCCTCCCCAACTGCCTCTCAGCTATTTCTTCATTCATGTCATCTCGCTACCTCAAGCTAAACATGGACAAGACAGAACTGGTCATTTTCCCACCCTCTAACTCACCTCCCCTCTCTAACACGTCTATTTCTGTCAACAATTATACAATAACAGCAACTCCCCAAGCTCGGTGCCTGGGAGTCACTCTGGACTCTGCCCTCTCTTTCAAACCACATATTCACTCCTTGGTCACCTCCTGTTTCCTCCAACTTAAAAACATCTCACGCATCTGTCCCTTCCTCTCACCTGACACCACTAAAATGTTAGTGCATGCCCTGGTCATACGACTGGATTACTGCAACATCCTTCTTTGTGGCTTACCAACTAACAGACTGGCACCCCTCCAATCTATCCTGAACTCTGTTGCTCACCTCATCCATCTCTCCTATCCCTCCTCCAATTCTGCGCCTCTCTGCCAATCCCTACACTGGCTGCCAGTCCCACAGCGAATCCTGTTCAAAACTCTAACTCTCGCATACAAAGCTCTCTCCACCAGGCCCCTCCCTACATCTCATCTCTAATCCAACAATATCAACCTAGACACAGGCTCCGCTCTGCTGCTGACCTTCTCCTGTCCTCCACCCTGGTCACCTCCTCTAACGCCCGCCTCCAGGACTTCTCATGTGCAGCTCCAATCTTCTGGAATGCCCTCCCCCACCCAATTCGCCACTCCACAACCCTCAAAACCTTCAAAGGCACCCTCAAAACTCACTTATTCAGACAAGCATATAATCTGGCCTAACCAATCTTCTAAAAGGGCGCATGCCACAAAGCTCAATACTGACTGTTTGTGATCCTTCCCCCTCGTCTTCACCCCTCTTCCTTTAGACTGTAAGCTTGTAAGGGCAGGGCTCTCTCCCCTATTGTATCTTGTACTCAGAATATCCACTGTCAAATCTGTAAAACTGCATTTGAAATAGTATATGTACCATATGTTTCTACCCTGTCTGTAATTACTACTTTATAAAGCGCTACGGAAGATGATGGCGCTATATAAATAAACAATGATAATAATAATAATAATAATGAGCTCCCGCAGCATCCCCTACAAACAAGCAAGGGTGGTACATGTTAAAGTGCCCGGAGTGTATGGCAGCATGTGCACTAAGGCACATGTGACGTAGCACACTAATGGGCAAAAAATATGGAATATGGAATATGGATATACATATACCTACATATACCTGCACATATGCTCATATAGACATATACACACACATATATATATATATATATATATATATATATATATATTGTGGTAAGGTGTATGGAAAAGTATTAAATGGTGTATATTTTCCCCCTGCTATGCTGTATCAGGCACGATCCATGCCGGGTTTTCAGGACCCAGGTCACATTCCCCAGTCCTTTACAGGTTTGTTCCCTGATCTCAGGCCTTGCACAGGTGATGAGGCTGATTGCAGGGGAAGCCGAAATAAAAGGAGCCGCTGAGCCTGTCAGTTTGCTGTTGACCAGCCTGAAGTAAGGAGCCCCAGGCTGTACTGCTCAGATGTGAATGAGAGAACTGGATTTAAGCTGAAGGACTTGGCTTCTGTGACCCCAAACTTGGACTTGTGGGGATTAACGGCATGGGCCCATGTGCCCTGAAAGTGGACCTTGTCCAACAAGGACTTTTTCAGCTTGCAGTGTTTTCTTACCCTGGACTTTGCTAAGAGCCGGTGAGGTAACCACTTATACTGCGTTTTGTGCGGCAACCATCTCTGATGTAAGAGACACTTTGGCTGTGGAATTCTTATTTTTCACTACCGTTAGCCCCAATTGATTACAATATATATATATGGGTTGATTCAAAGAAACATGTAACAGCTTGGATTTTGCTCACGATCATCCTATTTTTTACGTCCGCTCGTGCGTTCGTATGAACTTGCGAGTGATTCAATAAGCAAATACGTTTCTATCCTAAAAGATACGTCCGTTCGTATGATATCTCCCGAACTTGCCTCAGTCAGTTGGCAATCGTAAAAATCACGTTCATGTGCTCACCTGTTGCGGCGGCAGCCTGTTTTGTCGGCGGCTTCCATCGTCCAGCTCTTCCAATTACTTGCGTTTGCCTCTGGTTTGCATTGGTTTTTGGCCTCTTAGATTCGTGCGTTCTTATGTATATAAGATCTTGCGCATGCGCACCCTCAACCAGAAACTTACATAAACCCCGTAGCGGCTGCATCCAACTTCATTTCTCGGTCCCTTAAACTTACCTAAACCCCGTAGCGCCTGCATCCAACTTCATTTCTCGGTCCCTCAAACTTACCTAAACCCCTTAGCGCCTGCATCCAATTTCATTTCTCGGTCCCTTAAACTTACCTAAACCCCTTAGCGCCTGCATCCAACTTCATTTCTCGGTCCCTTAAACTTACCTAAACCCCGTAGCGCCTGCATCCAACTTCATTTCTCGGTCCCTTAAACTTACCTAAACCCCTTAGCGCCTGCATCCAATTTCATTTCTCGGTCCCTTAAACTTACCTAAACCCCTTAGCGCCTGCATCCAATTTCATTTCTCGGTCCCTTAAACTTACCTAAACCCCGTAGCGCCTGCATCCAACTTCATTTCTCGGTCCCTTAAACTTACCTAAACCCCTTAGCGCCTGCATCCAATTTCATTTCTCGGTCCCTTAAACTTACCTAAACCCCTTAGCGCCTGCATCCAACTTCATTTCTCGGTCCCTTAAACTTACCTAAACCCCGTAGCGCCTGCATCCAACTTCATTTCTCGGTCCCTTAAACTTACCTAAACCCCTTAGCGCCTGCATCCAATTTCATTTCTCGGTCCCTTAAACTTACCTAAACCCCTTAGCGCCTGCATCCAACTTCATTTCTCGGTCCCTTAAACTTACCTAAACCCCGTAGCGCCTGCATCCAACTTCATTTCTCGGTCCCTCAAACTTACCTAAACCCCTTAGCGCCTGCATCCAATTTCATTTCTCGGTCCCTTAAACTTACCTAAACCCCTTAGCGCCTGCATCCAATTTCATTTCTCGGTCCCTTAAACTTACCTAAACCCCTTAGCGCCTGCATCCAACTTCATTTCTCGGTCCCTTAAACTTACCTAAACCCCGTAGCGCCTGCATCCAACTTCATTTCTCGGTCCCTTAAACTTACCTAAACCCCTTAGCGCCTGCATCCAATTTCATTTCTCGGTCCCTTAAACTTACCTAAACCCCTTAGCGCCTGCATCCAACTTCATTTCTCGGTCCCTTAAACTTACCTAAACCCCGTAGCGCCTGCATCCAACTTCATTTCTCGGTCCCTTAAACTTACCTAAACCCCTTAGCGCCTGCATCCAATTTCATTTCTCGGTCCCTTAAACTTACCTAAACCCCTTAGCGCCTGCATCCAATTTCATTTCTCGGTCCCTTAAACTTACCTAAACCCCTTAGCGCCTGCATCCAACTTCATTTCTCGGTCCCTTAAACTTACCTAAACCCCGTAGCGCCTGCATCCAACTTCATTTCTCGGTCCCTTAAACTTACCTAAACCCCTTAGCGCCTGCATCCAATTTCATTTCTCGGTCCCTCAAACTTACCTAAACCTCTTAGCGCCTGCATCCTTCTTCATTTCTCGGTCCCTAAAACTTACCTAAACCTCTTAGCGCTTGCATCCTTCTTCATGTTGACGACCCTAAAACTTACCCAAACCACATAATGTACATATGTCTATATGTTTCTAAGCGTGTTTTTTCTGGTTTGTGTAATTGTTTGTGTTTGCGCATATTAGAAAAGACACATTTATGAAGTATTAAAATATAATTTATTTTAAATTTTTTTGTGGATTTTGGATATTTTTTGGTTTCAATTTTTTTTTTTGATTGGGGTGTTTGGTTTGAAACCCCTTTATTTTTGTTTTTTTTTACACAAACATCTTAAAAGTTTTTTTGGCTTTCCTTAAAAACAGAGTAAAATTTTTTTTGGGTGTGAAAAACCCAAAACTTTAAAATTTTGACAAAAATATGAAAATTTTTAAAACTTTTAACCAAAGTAGCCAGGACCAAGGGCACTAATCCTCCTCCTCTTCTTCATCTGTTGGCCCCAACGTCGCCTGTATGGCCAGCAGCTCGGCCACCAACTCCTTCATTCTTTTTTTTTTGGCCGCCAATGTTTTGGGGATCATCCCTGTAACCAATAGAGAAAGAAACATAAATAGGAGTCCCAGACCGGTTTGTATGCTGGAAATAGATTTGGGGTTAATCAAATACATGTAAATGCATGACATAGGTCATTCTTCCAAGGGATACAGTTAATGCATTTCCCACAGGTAAGTCTTTAAACTCCTTAAACCGGACCTTAAACATTATTTAATGAAAACCACTAACTATTCCCAAATGATTCTGCACCAGATCAAAGTAAATTTGGGTTTTTTTTTATTACAGCGCCGCCATCTGGACTCTGAAGCATAACACTTAATGAGGAGTGGAGAGTTGGATAAAGTACAGGGGAGTAGGTTACAGTGGTGCGTTGGGAATCCAGAGCATAGCTGGGTTGAGGGAAAGGTCATCACTCCCACAATGCATGGCAGCACCTTCCTTTTTACAATCTGTATCCCATGCTGCCTGTAAATATTGCGCCTTCCATATTCCCCAATATGGGCTGTTTTCACGCTCCTAACATGCATTAGATGGCTGAAGTCTGTTTTTCTATGTTTCCAATCTGTAGGTACAGTGTGTTGCCTAATTATTACCTATGTTCTTAATACGAGTTAGGGTCCGCTTTAAGCTAAAGAAGTGGCCACATGAAAGTGTTAACTACACATTGGCTACGCCTTTAGTTATGTGTGTGTTATTAGCTTACAAAACATTAATCTGAATCATGGCATGGAGACTTACGGAGTTGGTGGCCGACAGATGGCTGGTTGGGGCCAACAGGCTGCCCTTGGTCCTGGCTCTGCTGTGAAGAAGTCCCTGGAGAAACATGTGACATTTGGTTAGTCTTTGTAGAGAGTCACTATCCCCAACATATCTGGCTCCCAGTCTGGCTGACATCACTCACCTTCGCCAGGATCGACTTCAAGCATCTCTGCTGCCTCCTCCTCCACTATCTCACCCGCTCCTGAAGCTTCTACAAATACATAATAAAGGATAACTTAGTTTTTGGCCTGACATGTATATCTTTGTGCCTATACATGAAGAGTGACATACCAGAGCCTTCCCCATGCGTGGCCAGGTATGACTCCACGCCCACGCGCCTTGGCCCCTCCTCTGTGGTAAGGTCCAGGGGCTGGTCTGAGGAGGCCACAGAGGAGGGGTAGGTCCGTCGCCCGGGAGATCCACCACCTTCACTCACAGATGCAGAGTCATGCAGCACTGGTCGGCCTGTACGTCTCCGGGTGCGGCGAATTCTGAAATCCATTTCCAACACTACCAAAGAAAAGTCATTATAAATAAAGGCATAACTTAGACATTTGGAACATATAACATGCAATTGCTTGGTACTTACTTGGGAAATGGATCCCAAAAAACCTCCGCACCCGGGGCATGTGCAGACGCTTCAGGTCCGACCAATGCTGCATGATCTGGGTGTGAGTGAAGGTGGTGCTGGTGACACGGTGGATCTCGGCGATGATCTCCCGGGCGATGTCCCTTTTCTCGCACACATTGGGCGCGAAGTCATACCGGCGCTGAAGCATGATCTGAAAAACATAATGGACACAGAGCTTGTACTTTTACACACAGACCCATATGTGTTGCATCACAAGTTGAGTATTTAATGTCATTAACACACACATTTCGAATGGCCGCCATTTTTGGGGAGTGCCTTAAAGAGGACGTTGACTGTGATTGACAGTCTGGTCTTATGTTATATGTATCACACACCATGTACATACAGATAATAGCCAACATCAACAATCAGGCCACCTGCATCTATGGCATGTTAGGATGTTTTAAAGATCCAAGATGTAGCCTAATGCTTAGGCTTTTGGCCCACGTGTGTGGCTTCCCGTTGTGTTTTTATGGCTTAGGAAAACAGTGTTCCGCAAACATCCGCATCAAGGTCCGAGACAGGCCAGGTTTGACAGCTCGCCCCGCTACTCCACAGGTTAATTAACTGTTGCTAAGCCGGAGCAATTGGCCGAATTAGGACATCAGCATAGACAGGTGAAAACGTGGCCAGGCTCGGCCCTTGAGGATGAAGTGTGAGGAGCCAGTGATTAAACATTAAGAGACCCCAAACTAGTTCCCAACGCATCATTTACATTTAGGCCATCATTGACTATTCTATTAAAATGCACAGGCAGCCACTTACCAGCATGAGGATCTCTTCCTGTTGACGGGTGAAGATAGTGGGCGCCATCTTTAGTCTTCTTCCAGGCAGCAGATAAGTGAAACCCCAGCGGTTTCCTGGTTCCGCTCGAACGTACGTTCGTACGAGCGCGTAGTCGTGCGCATAGGCGTCACACGCTGGGCTCATTATTTAAAGGTCCTTTCCCCCCAAGCTCATTCTCTTTGAGCATTTCTGTACGATGGCACCAAAAAAGGCGATCAGCAAGCGACCCCAGGCAAGCAAGACCGCGGAGGGCCCCACCACAAGGTCCCAGCAAGCTGGCCGAAAACTGAGAGGCAAGACTCCCACCTCGGCCCCACCAAGGGATCCTGGACCGTCAGGTACAAAAAAAAGGGGCCCCAAGCCCCGTGCCCCTGCAGCCAAGAAGCTGGCAACTGCAGCACCCACCACCTCTGCCCCCAGAACAGGCAGCACAAGTGAGACCACACCGGGCATGCCTTCAAGTAGGGCAGTTCGGAAACCCATGCCCCGCAGCAGGGCCCGAAGCCCATCCAGGGCCAGAAGAACCCCATCCAGGGCCAGAAGCCCCTACAGGGCCCCAACCCCATCCAGGGCCAGAAGCCCCTACAGGGCCCGAACCCCATCCAGGGCCAGAAGAACCCCATCCAGGGCCAGAAGCCCCTACAGGGCCCGAACCCCATCCAGGGCCAGAAGAACCCCATCCAGGGCCAGAAGCCCAGCCAGGGCCAGAAGCCCCTACAGGGCCCGAACCCCATCCAGGGCCAGAAGAACCCCATCCAGGGCCAGAAGCCCAGCCAGGGCCAGAAGCCCCTACAGGGCCCGAACCCCATCCAGGGCCAGAAGAACCCCATCCAGGGCCAGAAGCCCCTACAGGGCCCGAACCCCATCCAGGGCCAGAAGAACCCCATCCAGGGCCAGAAGCCCAGCCAGGGCCAGAAGCCCCTACAGGGCCCGAACCCCATCCAGGGCCAGAAGAACCCCATCCAGGGCCAGAAGCCCAGCCAGGGCCAGAAGCCCCTACAGGGCCCGAACCCCATCCAGGGCCAGAAGAACCCCATCCAGGGCCAGAAGCCCATCCAGGGCCCGAACCCCATCCAGGGCCAGAAGAACCCCATCCAGGGCCAGAAGCCCAGCCAGGGCCAGAAGCCCCTACAGGGCCCGAACCCCATCCAGGGCCAGAAGAACCCCATCCAGGGCCAGAAGCCCCTACAGGGCCCGAACCCCATCCAGGGCCAGAAGAACCCCATCCAGGGCCAGAAGCCCCTACAGGGCCCGAACCCCATCCAGGGCCAGAAGCCCCCGACCTGGCACCAGCCGGGAACAGAGCCCCCGACCTGGCACCAGCCGGGAACCTAGCCCCCCAAGAGGGCCCCGAATTGCAACCATGACCACATCTACACCTGGAAGTTCGGTGGCCAGCCACGCCAGAACACCCAGTCCCTTGGCCAGTCCAGTCCAGTCATTGGGAAGCCACCAATCCGGCCATTCCCCTACCCAGCCCCAGGCCATAATGTCACCACATGTGTCTGCACACATGGAGGAGCAGCCAAGCCAACCATCTGGCCGCACATTGCGCCGCGGCCAGTTGAGTGGGAGATTCTCCCATGACCAAAATATGGCATTGGCTAGTGGCCTTACATTATACTATGACGAGCTATATGGGAGCAAATCCAAACACACCACCAAGCAGCGCAAGATGGAATTGTTTGAAACCATCCTCCGACAAGTAAATGCAGCGGGGGAAGAGAGGAAAGATGTGTCCCAAATTCAGAAGAAAATCTCTGATCTGAAGTATGCTGTACGGCAAAAAGAAATTAAAAGGCATAATTACAGGTAAATAAATGTTTTCGCTAAATATAATGTTTGGGATGTGCTGTATGCCCCTTTTCTGAATACCAAACGATTTTCTCTTTTCAGCATGAAAACTGGAGGTGGCTTTCCATCTAAATTGGAGTTTACCCCTGCTGAGGAGATTGTGCTTGGACTTCTCCATCCGGTCGCGGTCGGTGGACATGCTGGTCTAAGGGACACAGACTCCCCGACCCGTACCCACGGTGAGTACTATTAAATCTGCATGTTTGCCTGTTTGCTAAATAATCTACAGTTCACTAGTAACAAGATAACGGGATGCCCCTATGGTTTGCCTTGCTTGGCCTCGCACTACTGTGGCTGTTTGTGTCCTCTTTTGGTCCCTGTGAATCACACATTTAGGCCCACAGCCATTATGGCAAAGATCAAATGTCCAATTGTATTGTTAAAGTCATGAAGTTTCGCAAGATAAGTGAGATATTTAGAATCAATCACAAAACACACATCATTATGTATGGGTTGCCTTTTGGTTGTGTGAGTTGTGTTTGAGTTAACAATTTAATTAGCCACCCACAAACATATGTGACCAAGAGCAGCGAGACTCAACTGGCGGCCCGGGGTCCCAATGCGGGCCTTGCCACCACATTCAAGGACCCCTGCCCAGACAGCCCTGCACTCAGTTACTTCTGTGTTGACGTGCTCAGAGCTGCCCCCTTGATCGGCCATGTAGTGGTTGGTCTCCTGCCCAATGTCATGGCTCCCTGAAACATAGCATTGCAATATGAAGTACTGCACAGGAAGTGGCATTGCAAGGTACACAGTAACTTATTTACATTTTCACTGGCCACAATCGTGTCCCGCTGCCCCTGCTCTGGCCCATGTGCCACAGTCCCCCCATGCCCCCCCCCCACATAAGCCCCATACATTTGTAACAGATTGGCTCCATCCATCCCATCACCATCAATACGTTAACTCCCCCCTTTAGACATCCAATCCCTGTCCCCTCAGCTCTGGCCCATCCAGCCCAGCAAGGGCAAGCAGCCTTTATTAGTTGGCACTTTGAAAGCTCCAGCCCCTCCACCAGTGTCTTTATTTTTAACTAGACACCCCCTGCGTCAGCACCATGGCCAGACATTCACCTCTCACCACATACCTTTAAATGGGCGTTTCAAACAATTGTTTGAGTACCCCGGACCTAGCGAATGGTAGGCTAAATCCAAAAATGTGCCATGAAAGTTGGATGCTGACTGGGTACACTTCATGACTTAGAACTGAGGTCACTTAGCAGTTTGTCCGAGCCATTGCACCTATGTAAACTTGCGTGGGTTTGAACAAAGGTCACCATTGCTCTAGAGTTGAATAATATTACAAATAGAGCTATATTTGATTACCTATCAAAAAAAAGGTTATGTGTGTGTGTTTACGTGGTATTTTTTTCTCTTCTTCAGCCCAGCATGATCCCTCAGCAAGGGTAAACTCACCCCCCAGTTTGGTTATGCCTACCAGGTCCGTACAGCATCGGAGCCCAGATCAGAGATTTTCGGTAAGTTAATTTAGTAGCATAAATACTAACAAGTGCTTAAGAATGTGTTAAACTGTTGAAATCCTAAATTGGAACGCAAACTTAGCCTTTTTTTTTTTGATATGTCCCTACAGACCCGCACACTCATGGAAGAGATCCAGGACATGGAGGAAGATGATGATGTCTCCGTACAGGGCACGTCGGATGAACTCCCCCTGGGTCCCAATTTGGAACTGCTCGATAATGTTTCTCTGGCCAATCCTCAGCAGCAGAGTGAATCTCCATCCATTGTGCTTGCACATGGGGAGACTGACACTACAGTCCCCAGTGTTCACTCTGCTGCTGAGGATTTGCAAAGCAGGCCGGTTGCTGTTGAGGGTACGACACCACGCGGCAGGGCACGCCCAAGAGCCAGGGTAATTGTGCGGCGGACGCCATTACGCCGCCCCACAATTTCCCAGGGGAGGCAGAGTGCCCTGCTTCAATTATGGACCCAACAAAGGGACTCTTATGACGCCCAGCTCGTTACAGAGCGTGAGCAAAGGCATGCCGACATGGTGAACATCCATACCAGTCTACAGGGCATCCTCGCGGAGTTGCGTACCCTCAACAGCAACGTGGCCAATGCAAGTAATGGCATCCAGTCAGCCATGGCTGAGATGACCAATATGCAGAGAAACATTGTGGAGCAGTTTCAAATTCACAATGCTGCCATGGCCCAGGCTAGGTCCCATTCCCATGGACCTCCACCTGGACCTCCACCTGGGTATTATGGGCAGCCACCCTATTAAGCCATGGGTGTGTGGGACATCTTTTCTCTTAACCCCCACTGTATTTACTTGTCCTTTGAGGTTTCAAACAATCCATTTTGTGTTGCTCTGGCAGGTTGTGTTTTGTATTTGCTCCCATATAGCTCCTTAGAGTAATGCTTAAGGCCACTAGCCAATGCCATAGGTCTATGTGGAGTTTATCTGGCCACTTATGGCTTTACCTATGTATTTGGTTGGTGCTCCTCCTGTTTGCAGACATGTTTGTGTGACATTATGGCCATGCCCAAATATCCCTGGGCACAGGCAATATTAATGACTGGACTAGGCTGGCCTTTGGACTGGGTGTCCTTGTTTGGTTGTGCCACTCACTTCCAGGTGTAGATGTGCTCGATGTTTTTTTTAATGTTATCCATTTGTTACCACAGATGTATGTGGACTGATTTCTGTTAACCACTATAATTTTTCATTTGCTAAGTAAAACAAAAATTTAACTTCCAATACTTGTGGCGTTTTTAGTGGGAAGACTTTTGTAACAGCTTGGCCTAAACCAGATAATTTTGGTTGGAAGAGGTGTAACAATGCACAGCGAAAGCTAAGGAAACTACATGAAATACATTAGGCAACAATTAAGGTCGAAATGTTTTACTTAGAGGTAATGCCACATTAGGGCAAAACAACATATGTTTCCAAAAGGATAACACAGACATCCAGAATGGTGAGACAGGGAAAAAAGTTAACTAAAATGCTGGCTGATCAGGTTGGCTCGAACAGATTGGCCAGACTCACTGGGGGGCCCCTCAAAATTCTCGGCTTCATCCTCGACGGCTGAAGAGGGCAGGCTGTCCACATAACGTGGGACACGTTCCATGATGGCAAAATTGTGCAAAACAGCACATGCCATTATAATGTCGATCACTTTCTTGGGATCATATTGCAGGGCCCCCCCAGTATGGTCAAGGCAACGAAAACGTGTCTTCAGCAGACCAAAGGCCCTCTCCACAACAGCCCGGGTCTTGCGATGCGCACGGTTATACGCTTCCTGAGAGGCATCCTGGGGCCGCAGCACAGGCGTCATGAGCCAGGGTAGAAGTGGGTACCCGGAATCACCTTAAACAGAGAATTAAATGTAATCAAAATTAAAAAGGCAACACAACCAACACCAAAAAATTCACCGATATCATAATGATGTAAGGTAAAGTGTTCCCCAAAAAAAACAGGGCACATTAGGGCCCCCAAAAATTGCACTAAGGTATAACCTAAATAAAAATGGCACTTCTATATACCAATTAATTAACAAACATCTGCACGGCCAAGGGTATTTGTATTTTACATATATTTGTAGTTTTCAGACATGTTACAATTAGGATGCTGCTGAGGGCCTATCCACATTTCTCTGGAAACTACAATGTATGCAGTTTAAGTCCACTTTGACATTTAACGACCAATAGTACAAAAGGAGCCAAATGTCAAAGATCCCTAGCCACATTTCACTGGAAACTACAATGTATGCAGTTTAAGTCCACTTTGACATTTAACGACCAATAGTACAAAAGGAGCCAAATGTCAAAGATCCCTAGCCACATTTAACTGGAAACTACAATGTATGCAGTTTAAGTCCACTTTGACATTTAACGACCAATAGTACAAAAGGAGCCAAATGTCAAAGATCCCTAGCCACATTTCACTGGAAACTACAATGTATGCAGTTTAAGTCCACTTTGACATTTAACGACCAATAGTACAAAAGGAGCCAAATGTCAAAGATCCCTAGCCACATTTCACTGGAAACTACAATGTATGCAGTTTAAGTCCACTTTGACATTTAACGACCAATAGTACAAAAGGAGCCAAAGGTCAAAGATCCTTGGGTATAAACTCCAAACCAATATATTTAGGCACAAGGAACTTACAGACATCCTAACTAAAGGGAAAACATTCTGAAGGCCAAAGCGAGACAAGGATTTTTTGGGTAAGTTCCTAATATATGAGCCAAGAAAAAGGCAGTTGGACGCTTCTGTCAAGTTTTCCAAAACAAACATATCAACAAATACAAGATTAATGCCACATTTAATAACACACAAATAGGACACACTTACCAAGCAGCCATGCCCCCGAAAATTCACCTGCCTCAAATCTCCGAAACAACCCAGATCGCCGGAGGATATAGGAGTCGTGGGACGATCCGGGGTAGCCGGCAAGGACACTCATAAACCGCATATCCGGACCAACCACGGCCTGGACATTAAGTGAGTGTCCCATTTTACGATTCCTTAAGGCAAAAACATACAAAAAGGGTAATTGATATTTGACCCAAAATAATAAATTAACCACAAAACATGTCTGCACTCTATTGGGAAATACTAATGAAAAGCCGAGATAAAGCAGCTACACAAATGAGGGATAAACAAATATGCTGCCGCAAAGGAAAACAGGTGACATGACACGTTGGGCAACATAATAACCAATCTCAATACCTATATATATACTCGTCGGCTGCCCTAGGTACGAGTGCCACATGTGTGCAGTCAATTGCACCAATAACGTTGGGCATGTCGGCCACATTATAAAACCCAAGCTTAATGGCGTTTCTGCCTGCCATATCATCAGGAAAATAAATATATTTTTGAGTTATGGCAGCCATGCCTTCCAAAAATTTAGATAGTGCGCGGCTCAGCGTAGGCTGTGACATCCCCACGGAGAGGGCACCCAGCCTCTGGAACGAGCCGTTCGCCAAAAATTGCAGGCAGCCAAGCATCTTGGTCATACCTGAAATTGCATGCCCCTTCCTTGTGGTGCGGGCTAACCATGGCCGCAGCTCACTATATAATTTATGGAGGGAAGCGCGATTAAGCCTGGTCAGCTCGAACAGCTCAACATCATTCATGCTATCGATGTTCATGCGACGACGCAGGGGCAATCTGCTCTCAGACATCTCGATCAACTCAATGCCAAAAAGCATAAGCCCTTGATGTGCCACAAACTCGCTCCGCTCCATCCTACTCCCGAGGCCAAATAGCTGCCGGCAAACATTTCGTAAAGCAGCTCTTTAATGGGCTTCAAAACAATTAGCAATCACCTCTCTGAATTGGGCGCAAGCCCATGTGAAGGACGTAAAAAATAGGATCGGACGCAAATAATACGATTTGGACGGGAAAAACACACGAACTAACGCAAATAATACGATTTGGACGGGAAAAACACACGAACTAACGCAAATTATACGATTCTCGTACGAAATGCGTATGTTCATATACGTCTATGCGCGAACGATCGTACGAATACGAAATGGCCAAAAAAACCAGAAAAAATGACAAACACCCACCCAAACTTACGATTCTCGATACGAAATCACTTAACTTTTGCTCTTTGAATCGAGGGGATATTGTGGTGATTAGCTCTGGTAGACAGCAGGAGAGAGGCTCAGAGGCGAAAGTTCAACTTAAAGTCCGTGTTTATTCACACAAAAATCCATAAAAGCATATGCCCTTTCGGGTTACATCACCTTTTCAGGAAAATGCAGCAGAAGTAAATCAGACAGGCAAACAGCGTTTTTAGTCCTTGGGCAAACTTGCTACTTTGCAGCCGAATCCACCTTTGGGTCCGCATGAAACCGCCTGCATAGGAGTTTTCAGCCAGGCTCACAGAGTCTCACTCCACAAGTGAGCTCCAGTCACAGACAGTGCACAGCTGATTCCCCAGGCTATTTATGCGGCCTGTAAAACCCGGACCTGGGTAGTGGGATGGAGTCCCACCCTGCTCTACTCCATCCCAGTAAAACCGTCCCGGGTTAGCCTTTCAGCTATACTAAGTTCAGCACCAGACTGCCATTAGCAGCTGATGCTGGGAAACAAAACACACGGTTTTACTGCACCAAGGCCAGGTACCTTGGTGCCACATAGCTTCCATCAATGACGCCCCCTTGCACCTTACCACAATATATACAATGCATACGTGTATAGGAACCTATTGGGTCACAATTACCTCCCCAGGTGATAACACTATTAGTAAGCCTTTCTGAAGAGGTTAATGCAGGTGGAGTTAAACCTGTTATCTCTGCCTCAGCCACGAGTCACGAGGCTCCTGCAATGTACATCAGAACACCACTTTAATGTACATTGCTAAGGTAAACACATTCTTGCTAGGGAAAACGGTTTTCTTTTATAACATGGAGTTGCAAAAAAAAATAGTAAAGAAAACAATTAACAGATAAGCTCAGCACCTTGAGCACATCATATTGGTAGCGGCCGTTTTGAAGCTACCTCTCCCAGCATCTCAGCCATGCTGCTGCCTGGATTCAACTGACAATGCACAGTCACACAAACACACAGACAGACACACACAGATAGACACACACACAGTGACGGGTGTCTGAGAGGCCGCGGCAACCTTCTGGCCAGTAACAGGCATTGGAGAGCGGTGACGGCACGGGACAAGTGCATGTGCTGCGGGACCAGCTGCCCAAAATCGGGATTGTCCCGGGAAATCGGGATGGTTGGGGGGTATAGATAAGGTAAGGGTTTTTTCTTTGTAACCCTTGCAGACATAAGTTCCGCTTAAACGCCACGGAGAGGTGTGAACAGAGCCTAATAGTGCAGAGCCCTAGTATGTAAGCATTATAGATTTAAGACCCTTATATATCTGTCAATTGTCATGGTGGTGATAAACACTGGACCCTCAAAAGTCTAAGAATAAGCCAGGCCCCTAAACCACACCCCCACCATGCCCATCACCCTGTAAACCAGTCTTCAAGGTTTGCATCTCTGAGCAGGCTCGGATGCAGTGATCAGGTGAGTTGCTGATTGCTGAACTAGCACTGATTAGCGGCAGTAGACAAAAGGTAAGCATTTAGGAAGAGCAAGTTCCAGATGAGTGTCAGGTGAATGTCAGGTCCCAGTGCAAAAGGTGTACTTATCACCTCCAGAGCGATGGGGTTGGAGTTCCCTACAGTGCCAGATATGTCCAGGTGCTCACCCTGCAATGTATGGGCTTATCCCATACATTTCAGTGGGCTTGGATGGGTATAATTATTTTACCATTATTGTTATTTTGGGGGGGGGGGGGGGGGGGGCTGGTGCATGTGCTATGTTATTCCTGGGCTATTTGGGATTTTTTTAATGCATTTTAGTAACTTTTGTGTTGTGCTTCAAACTTGTGATTTGGGCCTTGAAAATGCTTTGTCCCCTTTGTTTTTCCGTTTATTAAAAAAAAATCCCAGACCCGAAAAAATACAGGCACTTTCGCCCTGTAATCCCCTTTACACAGCACCTATGTGGGGGCGCCAGATGTGCGGGGAGTGAGGCAAAGCTGGGAGTGCTGCAAAGCAGCCGCTTTTATGATACAAAAAACCTGAAAAAAACGTCCGAGTGGGCACTGTCAGGAGGGAATTCCAGGTTCCCTGCACCTGTAGAAATCCCTGTTTTTATTGATTTTGAGGGGCTGGGGACCAAAACAAATTAAAAAAAACACTGGAAATTGCATTGGGGACACATGAGACGAGGGCATGCGACAGGGCATGCGATTTGCACGGCCAAAAACAGTTTGCAGCGCAACACAAGTTCAAAAAATACTTCTAAAAACAATACCAAACAGCCCAGGGGTCCAGTGGCACATGCACCAGACCCAAAAAATTTAACAAAAGTGGCCAAAATAATTATAAGCATCCCAGCCCATTGAAATGTATGGGATTAGTCCACACAGTGCAGGGTGCCAGGGCCTATCTGGAACTCATCCCCTCGCCGGTGCTGATGATAGATGGGACACTACCTGGCACTCTGGATTTTTGACTTGATAAATTCCTCTTTTGCACTGGGACCTGACATTCACCTGATGCTCATCGGACTCATCGACGGGATGAGTGCTGATGCTGAGTTCCCTACAGTGTGAGATAAGACCAGGCGCTCACCCTGCACTGTGTGGCCTTATCCCATACATTTCAATGGGTTTGAATTGTTACAGATAAATTCCATGACCCTAAAAAATTAAAAATTGGGATTCCTACAGGCGGTGTGTGCCTGGAATCCCATTTTTTTAGCGCCTCTGCGAGCGCTATGTATTTTTTTCTTAAATACTTTCAACTTGTGGCACTACCGGCCGGCGCTAGGTGTCGCTAGTGCATAGGCATATAAAAGCCATGCGCTGCCAACCCTGCCTGGTCGGGAGCACTACATCCGATAGTGCCAGCAGCTTGAAGCCGACATTGGGGTGCGGCCGCTGCCGAGCATCTCGGATCAGGCGCTCAAGTGTCTCCCGCTCCTTTTATAATAAATTAGCCTCTATATAAACCCCTCAAATTATTCCCTCATTCCTTCATGAATTCTCTCGTTTACCCACATTTCTCCCATCTTGTCACATTTCTTCCTTATGTCTCTCACTTTCTATGTCCTTTTTTATATTTTTTTCTCCTAGAAACAGAAACATAGAAGGTTGACGGCAGAAGGAGACCATACGGTCCATCTAGTCTGCCCTTATGTGTATACTGTATGTTCTCTGTATCTTATGTGTATACTGTATGTTCTCTTTATCTTAGGATAGATGTGTGCTTATCCCAGGCATTTGATTTTCACTGACTGTCGATTTTTCATCTACCTCTGCTGGAAGTTTGTTCCAAGCATCTACTACTCTTTCTGTAAAATAATATTTTCTAACATTGCTCCTGATCTTCCCTCCGACTAGCTTCAGGTTGGGCCCCCTTGTTCTATCATTAAGTTTCTTCTTAAAAACGCTTCCCTCCTCAATCTTATTCAATTCTTACATGTATAAAGGTCTCAATCATGTCCCCTCTCTCCCTTCTTTCCTCCAGACTATACAAATGTAGTTCTTTAAGTCTTTCCTGATAAGTTTTAAGTCCTTTTAAAAGTTCTACCATTTTTGTTGCCGGCCTTTGGACCCTTTCTATTTGAATAATATCTTTTTGCAGGTGAGGTCTCCAGACCTGCACACAGTATTCTAGATGTGGCCTCACCAGGGCTCTATACAGCGGCATCACAACCTCCCTCTTCCTACTGGTGATGCCTCGAGCTATGCAGCCAAGCATCCTGCTTGCTTTTCCCACTGCCTGGCTACACTGTCCACTCATCTTACAGCTATCAGTAATCAGTAGCCCTAAATCTCTCTCCTCCAAGGTCCTGGTAACACAGTACTGCCCATACGGTACTCAGAGCAGGGATTCCTTCTACCCAAGTGCATGAGACATTAAACTCTAGTTTCCACAGTTTTGACCATCTATCCAGTAAAGCTAAATCATTTTCCATGTTGCAGACACCTCCAGGAATATCCACCCTATTACTAACCTTTGTATCATCAGCAAACAGACAAACTTTTCCTACCAAGCCTTCTCCTATGTCACTTACAAATATATTAATAAGAATGGGGCCCAGGACAGAGCCTTGCGGCACACCACTTGTAACGCGCCTTTGTTCAGATTGCACGCCATTTACAACAACGCTCTGATACCGATCCCTCAGCCAACTGGAAATCCACTGAACTATCCAGGGATTGAGCCCTACCTTCAATAACTTATCTATGAGCTCCTTATGTGGTACAGTGTCAAAGGCTTTGCTAAAATCCAGATAGGCGATATCCACAGCACCACCTTCATCTAACACTTTAGTGACATTGTCAAAGAAATCAATAAGATTGGTCTGACATGATCGGCGCTCAGTAAAGCCGTGCTGTTTTGGGTCCAATAGGTCATTAATTTTTAGATGGGAAATTATCTGTTTTTTAAGAGTGTTTCCATTAATTTGACCACTATAGATGTTAAACTAACTGGCCTGTAATTACTGGCTTCTTCTCTACTCCCTTTTTTATGGATTGGTACGACATTGGCCATTCTCCAATCATCTGGAACCTCACCAGGTTTAGCTTTTCCTCCACACTTTTTCTTTTCACCTTTTGTTCATATTACATTCATTATTCTTTCCATCTCTTCCATAATTCTTCTTATTTCTCACTTGTCTACCTTCAGTCTTCTTTTGTTGTTAGTGTGGGGGACACCATCCTGAAATATTGCACAGGGTGACACTCACCCTAAGGCCGGCCCTGGATGGAGGAGGAGTTCCCAAGTCACCGGCAAAGAATGTGGGAAAGATAAACACAGAATTTCCTAATATTTCAATTTCCAGGAAATCTAGCTTGATTTAAAAACCTGTTCAGGCTGCTCAGCTCCACCCAGCATTCCTCAATGACATATCAATGTGGGTCATGGTAGCCTCAGGGCATGCAGGAAAAACCCCAGTTTTGAGGTCACCATAAACCACAAATAAGCAACATCCAGCGGCCAGAATTTCATCTCTTCAACAACGTAATTGCTCATGTTTAGGAGTCATGATTTGAGTGGCTTGTGTAATTGCTTTTATTGATTGGTCACAGTATCATGGAAACATGTATCCTGTATATGTATTTTGCAATAGTTACATAGTTAATACCATTAAAAAAAGACATATGTCCATCAAGTTCAACTAAGGATGTTGGGAATTTTTTATTTTTTGTTTTTTATTGATAATAGCTAATAGTAACTGTTATTTTCGTCTAGATAAGCATCTAATCCTTTTTTGAAGCTGTCAGCGGTTGATGCTGTAACAAGCTTCTGTGGGAGGCTATTCCACAGATTTATAGTTCTTATGGTAAAAAATGATTTTCACCTCCGGAGCTTGAACATATTTTTTTCCAGTCGAATGGAGCGCCCCCTTGTCTTTAGAGAATATTTTACCTGAAATAGTGTTTTCACATGTTTTTTGTATTGGCCAGTTATATTTTAATACAAGTTAATCATGTTCCCCCTCAGTTGTCACCTCTCAAGACTAAACAGATTTAATTCTAGTAATCTTTCCTCATAACTAAGTTCCTTATTAGTTTGGTGGCTCTCCTCTGCGCCCTTTCCATTGTCAGAGCGTCCTTTCTTTGAACGTGTGCCCAGAACTGGACGGCATATTCCAGGTGAGGGCGCACCAGTGCCTTGTAAAGAGGCAAAATTACATCCCTATCCCATGATTCCAGGACTCTTTTAATGCATGAGAATATCTTGGTGGCCTTGGAAGCAGCTGCTTGGCATTGCATGCTGTTATATAGCCTGTGGTCTACCAATACCCCCAGATCCTTCTCGAAAAGTCACTCTCCCTGTTCTACTCCCCCGAGGACATATGTGGCCTTCAGGTTATTATGACCCCTGGGCTACACTGATTACAACCGGTAACCATTTAGAGTAGGTATCATTAGCCACAACTCTCTGCAAATGATCCTTCAGCCAATTTTCATTCCACTTACAAACTCAATTCCCCCAATAAGCGTCTATGGGGGACAGTGTCAAATGCTTTTGAAAAAATCCAGAAAAAATATATCTACAGTTGCCCTCTGTCAAGGCTTCTACTCACCTCCTCATAGAAGCCAATCAGGTTAGTCTGGCAGTTTCTGCCCTTAGTAAAACCGTGCTGGTTGTCACTTATAATATTATGCATAGTTACATATTTGTTTATATAGTCCCTTAATAGCCCCTCTTGTATTTTTTCCACAATAGATGTTAAACTTACCGGTCTGTAATTGCCCCGAGAAGATCTAGAACCCTTATTTTACCATATTTGCCTTGCGCCAATCTCTTGTAACTATACCGGTTGTTAGTAAGTCTTTAAAGATCAAGAACAGGGGTGATAAGATAACTGAGCTGAAGGTCTCTGGGTGAAGTCCATCTGGTCCTGCAGTCTTATTCACATTTAAATTATTTATTTTTCTTGGATTATATACATGTTTAGCTTGTTGAGTATTATACTTGGGCTATTGCTGGCATCTCCTGTTTTGGCTCTTGCTCCTCTCTTGTGTACACAAAGCTAAAGAAACAGCTCCTTCTCTTCTCACTCCATCCCCAGTGACAATTTCCCCATTATCATTAATTAGGGCAGATAGCTGTTCAGATTTAGGCCCTTATTTAACAAGGGATAGCGCCAGGTAGCGACTGGTGAGCGACTGGTAATGACGGGCACCGACACGAGAACGCCGGCTCCCCACCACAATCACACATTTATCATGCCGATCCTGCTTAGCGACTGAGATAGCGCCAGATAACCACTCTTTCATCATTATTCCATCCTCAGCCCACAGCGCCAGCGTCCGACCTTGAACAGCGACAGGTGTGACCTCTCGCTACCTGGCGCTCTCCAATGCATTTCGATGGAACAATCTTAAAATATTCATAATTAATTGTTCATTTTTTTTTTTTTTTTTATGTGAAAAATTCAGTGACCAAATTTGTGCAGAATTGATATTAAAGGTCTGATATTAATGTATTCATATTACAAAATGTTTTTAGAAACTTGTTTTTTTTGGTTTACAAAAATATGGTTGTTCTGGGGTTTAAACATGCATTTCACAGTGCGAGAATTTTTGGAGCGTGATTTGTTAATGAATATGGTGGGAGCCGGTCGCTATGGCCATTCGGTAACATGCGCACCCATACAGCGCGGAACCTGTCAAATAGTGACTCCTCACCCAATATTCAACATTACTGCACACCAACTGAGGGCCTTATTTATCAAGGGATAGCGCCAGGTAGTGTCTCACTAGCGCCAGGTATCGCCAGCTATCGGCGGCTACCGACTCCAGAACGCCAGGCTGCGAACACAATCACGCATTTATCACGCTAAATGAGGCTAGTGCCGGCGAGAGCGTCAGCTAGCGCTGGATTCATCATGTAGCAGACTTCAACGAACAGCGCGGCTGCTAATCCCATCACAGCGCCAGGTATGACCTCTCGCTACCTGGCGCTCTCCAATGCATTTCAATGGAGCAATCTTTAAATATTCATAATTAATTGATATTAATGTTTTTTTTTTTTTTTTTAATGTCAAAAATTCTGTGACCACTTCTGCAATGTTAGATATTTTTTTTAAGGTAAAAAAAAAAAAAAAAAAAAAAAATTTGTGCAGAATTGATATTACAGGTCTGATATTAATGTATTCATATTACAAAATGTTTATAAAAACTTGTTTTTTTTTTTTTTTCAAAAAATTAGGTTGTTTGGGGGTTAAAAAACTACTTTTAACCCATCGCCTCCAGCGCTCTGGGGTTTAAACAAGCATTTCACAGCGCGAGAATTTTTTGAGCGTGATTTGTTAATGAATATGCTGGGAGCCGTTCGCTATGGCCATTCGCTGTCATGAGCTCCCATACAGCGCGGAACCTGTCAAACAGCGACTCCTAACCCCGTATTCAACATTACCGCACACCGACTGAGTCGCTGTCAACAACCGAACAGCGGCCAAGCACAGCGAATACTTGCGGGCGCTGTGAAAATAACGCTACTGCCGCTCATCTGTCGCTACCTGGCGCTATTAATTAATCGGCCTCCGAGTCGTTGTCAACAACCGAACAACAGCCAAGCACAGCGACTACTAGCGGGCGCTGTGAAAATACTGCTACAGTCGCTCATCTGTCGCTACCTGGCGCTATTAATGAATCGGCCTCCCCGTTTTCTTTGAATGTATATATTTAAAAAAAAAACATTTAGGGTTTGTTTTGCTTTGTTCTGCACCATCTCTTTCATTTTGTGCTTTTGTCGTCCTTTCTTTTATTTCTTTCTTACATGCTATATTAACTAATTCATGCTTTTTTTCATACAACTGAGTGCTCAGTCTTTTAAATGCACTTTTCTTGTTCTTTATTGCCCATTTAACAGCAGGTGTCTGCCAAGAGGGGTTTAATTTTAGCCGGTTATATTTGTTACCCATAGGAATACATTTTGCAACGTTTGTACTTACAACTGATTTAGAGAACTCCCATTTGGCAGCTGTGCCCTTATTCCTTAACAGCTGCTCCTGGGTTATGTCCTGGAGTGCAGCTCTGAGCCTGGGGAAAATACCCTTATTAGAATAAATTGTTTTTGCCCTCCCAGACAGAAAATCTCTTATAGTTTATGTTAATCTTTCTTACAGTATGTTAATATATATTGTGGAGATTAGCTCTGGTAGGCGACCGGGTGTCAGCAGTATAGAGGCGGAGGCAAACAGTTCAAAGTAAAGTCTGTGTTTATTTCACACAAAAATCCACAAAAGCATATGTCCATACAGGTTACATCACCTTTTCAGGAAACCGCAGCATAAATGATTCAATCAGGCAAACAGCTTTTAGTCCTTGAGCAAAGGTTCTGTTCACAGTCAAATATGTCTCAGGTCCGCATGAAACAGCTTCCACAGGAGATTTCAGCCAGGCTCACAGAGTCTCACTCCCATGTGAGCTCTAGACAAAGGACCGGCCACAGCTGATTCCCCAGGCTATTTAAACAGCCCGCAAAACCCGGACCTGGGTAGTGGGATGGAGTCCCACCCTGCTCTACTCCATCCCAGTAAAGCCATCCCAGGTTAGCCTTTCGGCTATTCTAAAGCAACAGCAGCAAACTGCCACCAGCAGCTGATGCTGGAAATCAGACTACACGGCTTTACTGCACCAATGCCAGGTACATTGGTGCTACATACCTGCCCTCAATAACGGCCCCTTGCACCTTACCACATACCCCCCCCCCCTTTGTTCAACCCTGAGGGGGTGGACACATGCCAAACAATGTGCTCGGGACAGGGCATCCGCGTTACCCAATAATCGTCCCGCTCTGTGCTCTACTGTAAACTTGAAGTTTTGTAATGACAAGAACCATCGGGTGACCCTGGCATTCCTGTCCTTAGCCTGGCACATCCACTTGAGGGGAGAGTGGTCCGTAATCAGTCGGAACCTTCTCCCCAGCAAGTAGTAGCGAAGAGACTCCAGGGCCCATTTAATGGCCAAACACTCCCTCTCCACTATACTATACCGGGTCTCCGCGGGTGTTAATTTGCGACTCATGTAGACAACGGGGTGCTCCTCCCCGTTGACTTCCTGAGACCCACACAGGGCAGACTTCAAAGCGGAGAACGCTTTTTCAGCCTGTTCATTCCACTTCACCATGACCGACTGGCGTCCCTTTAACAGGTCTGTCAATGGTGCCGCTAGGGTGGCAAAATTGGGAATGAACCGCATATAATATCCCACCAACCCCAGAAATGACTTTACTTGGCGGGTGGTGTTAGGACGTGGCCAGTTACGGATGGCTTCTAGTTTGTTGACCTGGGGCTTGACCACTCCTCGCCCAATCACATAGCCCAGGTATTTTGTCTCTTCTAGGCCTAAAGCACATTTTTTCGGGTTTGCCGTCAACCCAGCCTTCCTGAGGGAATCCACTACGGCCTGGACTTTGGGTAGGTGACTTTCCCAATCCGTGCTATGGATAATTATATCGTCCAGATATGCCGAAGCATACCGACGATGTGGCCTGAGGACAATATCCATTAACCTTTGGAACGTAGCGGGAGCGCCGTGTAACCCAAAGGGTAATACCTTATATTGGAACAGTCCCTCTGGTGTGATAAAGGCTGTTTTCTCCCTGGCAGCCTCAGTCAAGGGCACCTGCCAGTACCCTTTTGTGAGGTCCAAAACCGAAAAGTACCTGGCTTGGCCTAGTTTCTCAATGAGTTCATCTACCCGGGGCATTTGCTGCACTTCCTCCGCGATAGCTTGTCGCCGGGACTCAGGTACCCGGTAAGGCCTCAACCGGACCTTGACCTGAGGTTCCGTGACAACATCATGTTGGATGACCGAAGTGCGCCCAGGGAGTTCTGAAAACACGTCTGTGTTTCTGCTAATAAACTCCCTGGCTTCCTGAGTCTGTTTAGAGGAGAGGTTGTCGCCAGTTTTCACCTCGACTACTGCTTCTCTAATAACAGACCGAGGGATGGGAAGCTCCACCCCCACCATACCTGGTCGGGGACTGTCACCCCCAGGGGTCTCCCTGTCTTTCCATAGTTTCAGCAGGTTTACATGGTACACCTGCTCTGGCTTCCTCCGCCCAGGCTGATGTACCTTGTAAGTCACTTCCCCAACTTTTTCAATGACCTCATAGGGACCCTGCCACCTAGCTAGAAATTTACTGTCCACCGTGGGTACCAGAACCACAACTCTGTCACCAGGGTTAAAGTTCCGTACCCTGGCTTGCCGATTATAAATCCTGCTTTGGGCCCGCTGCGCTGCCTCCATGTGTTCTCTGACAAGCGGCAAGACGGTCTCTATCCGTTCCTGTAGGTGAGTCACGTACTCTACCACACTTTTGTGGGGTGTGGGTTGCTGTTCCCAGGCCTCCTTGGCTATATCCAACAGGCCCCGTGGATGTCGACCGTATAAGAGTTCGAAGGGCGAGAACCCCGTAGAGGCCTGGGGCACCTCTCGCACTGCGAACATCAGATAGGGCAGCAGCAAGTCCCAATTCTTCCCATCCTTGGCGACCACCCTTTTTAACATGGTCTTTAAAGTTTGATTAAACCGTTCTACTAGGCCGTCTGTTTGCGGGTGGTAAACGGATGTCCGCAACTGTTTCACCTACAGCAGTTTACAGAGCTCTTTCATTACTTTTGACATAAACGGGGTACCTTGATCGGTCAGGACCTCTTTAGGCAGACCTACTCTGGAAAACATTTCCATAAGCTCCTTATCAATGAGCTTGGCAGAGGTGTGACGCAGGCGCACTGCCTCAGGGTACCGCGTGGCATAATCCAAGATCACCAGAATATTTTGGTGCCCTCTAGCGGACTTTGGCACTGGACCCACTAGATCCATGGCAATCCGCTCAAAGGGTACCTCAATAACTGGGAGAGGAACTAAGGGACCACGGTAATGAGGCTGAGGGCTGGTCATCTGACATGTTGGGCAGGACTCACAATATCTCTCCACCTCCTTGTACACACTGGGCCAGTAGAATCGTTGTAAAACGCGGTCCAGAGTTTTCTGCTGGCCTAGGTGTCCACCCAGAACATGTTGGTGGGCCAAATCCAACACCAACTTGCGATATGGATTGGGTACCACCAATTGTTCCACCACCTCTTCACGTACCTTGTTTACTCGGTACAACATTTCCTGGTGAACCACAAAGCGAGGAAACTGTAACTCCGCCCCTGGCTGTTGTGGTTCACCTTCCACCTCAAGAACATTCTCCCAGGCCCGAGACAGTGTCGGGTCCTGGTGTTGAGCGGTACCAAAGTTAATTGTGGGGACATGGAGATCTGCCAACTCTGGACCTGTTGCCAACTCTTCCACATCTCCAACCATAACATTTAGTGGGGTTGACTCCCCCTCTTCCATTTTAGGGGCGGGCACCTCTTCCACGGTGCCTCCTGATTCCGGTTCCCAGGGCACCGGGGTCTCCCCTGTGTAGGGCCAGTCTATTGGGGACACACCCGCCTCGCGGGTTTCCGGAACTGCCAACTTGGCCCACAGGGACCTGAACCCTGGAAAGTCTCTCCCAATAATCAGTTCATACGGGAGATTAGCGGCGACAGCGACTTCATGTTTCCAGCTGCCGGAGACGGTGGTGAGAGACACTTGTGCTGTGGCATAGTCTCTCAAGTCCCCATGAATGCACAAAACCCCGTTTTTCCGCCCAGTGTACTCATCGGGCAGTACTAAGGCGGGTCTTGCCAGGGTAACCATACTCCCCGAGTCCAAAAGGGCCACAGCCAGGGTGTCTCCCACTTTCACCTGACAGAGGTGACTTTGCCCCACAAGCTCAGGGACACCGGCAGCACACAGCCTCCTGGCATACATGGAAGGGCGGTAACCAAAGTTCACGTCCATGGGCTCCCCCTGGTGGGGACAATTGGCTCTGATATGTCCCGGCTCCTTACATCCCCAACACAACACTTGGGCAGGGACTTTGGGGGGTAGGTCCTGAGAGGGTTTAGGGGATGCCACTCGCCTGAGCTGGGGCGGGGACCTCCGGGGTTTCCCCGAATCCCTCCTCATGGAGCCGCCTTGCAAGTTCCTGGTGGCCTCATATCGCTCCACTAGGTCCACCATCCCTAGTGCGTTGTCAGGGGATACCTGGCCAACCCAGTGCTGAAGAGGATGCGGTAAAGCCCTCCAAAACATGTCCGCCAGCAAGCGGTCCAACATGGCAGTGGGGCTTAACAACTCCGGCTGCAGCCATTTTTGCAGCAGGTGCAGCAGTTTATAATACTGGGGTCGGGTGGGCTCTGCCGACTGGTAGCTCCACTGATGCACCCGCTGAGCCCGAACCCACACATTCACCCCCATTCTCGCCAGTATCTCACCCTTCAGAGTCGGGTAGTCAGCGGCTTGGTCCTCTGGGAGATCAAACAACACCTGCTGGGGTCCAGACGCCAGAAATGGAGCGATGACATCAGTCCACTGGTCATGCGGCAACTTCTCCCTTGCAGCCACCTTTTCAAACACCGCCAGGTAAGTCTCAACGTCATCTGAAGGGGTCATTTTTGTGAGCGCTGAGCGGACAGCTTTCCGGGCATCAGGAATACTTTTGGGCGCACCTGCAGCTTGCTGCGCCATCATATGTTGCAAAAACAGCTGGTTGGTCTCCTGCTGCTGCCGATTCGCCTCCAAGAGCGCATTCACGACCGCCTCCATTTTGTCTGCAGTCCCAGGTAGCAGCCTGGCAGGTTTAATATAGGACATGCACAAAACAAAAACTTTTTCGTCGGTTGCTCCTAGCAACGGCCTCACTGCTCTGCCCGCATCCGACACCAAATGTGGAGATTAGCTCTGGTAGGCGACCGGGTGTCAGCAGTATAGAGGCGGAGTCAAACAGTTCAAAGTAAAGTCTGTGTTTATTTCACACAAAAATCCACAAAAGCATATGTCCATACAGGTTACATCACCTTTTCAGGAAACCGCAGCATAAATGATTCAATCAGGCAAACAGCTTTTAGTCCTTGAGCAAAGGTTCTGTTCACAGTCAAATATGTCTCAGGTCCGCATGAAACAGCTTCCACAGGAGATTTCAGCCAGGCTCACAGAGTCTCACTCCCATGTGAGCTCTAGACAAAGGACCGGCCACAGCTGATTCCCCAGGCTATTTAAACAGCCCGCAAAACCCGGACCTGGGTAGTGGGATGGAGTCCCACCCTGCTCTACTCCATCCCAGTAAAGCCGTCCCAGGTTAGCCTTTCGGCTATTCTAAAGCAACAGCAGCAAACTGCCACCAGCAGCTGATGCTGGAAATCAGACTACACGGCTTTACTGCACCAATGCCAGGTACATTGGTGCTACATACCTGCCGTCAATAACGGCCCCTTGCACCTTACCACAATATATAATATCTAATATATATTATATAATGTAATAAAAAGTAACATTTATTTTGATGAAGTTGCTTAGAAAACGTTCATATTTGCCATCAGCAGCAATCAGAGGGTGCCGTACTTTTAATAGCAGCTTCCTGTGCAGTCTTGTTTGGCAGCTGGTATAAGTCAAACTTTCAAGTCTAACTTAGAGGCCGATTCATTAACAGCAGCAGGTAGCGACAGGTGAGCGACTGTAGCGGCATTTTCAGAGCGCCCGCTAGTAGTCGCTGTGCTTGGCCGTTGTTCGGTAGTTGATAGCGACTCAGTCGGTTTGCCGTAATGTTGAATATTGGGTGAGGAGTCGCTATTTGACAGGTTCCGCGCTGTATGGGAGTGCATGATAGCGACTGGCCATAGTGACCGGCTTCCACCATATTTATTAACAAAAAATTCTCAGGCTGTAAAATGCATGTTTAAACCCCAGAGCGCTGGTGGCGATGGGTTAAAAGTAGTTTTTTAACCCCCAAACAACCATATTTTTGGAAACCAAAAAAAAACAAGTTTTTTTAAAATAATTTTGTAATATGAATACAATAATATAATTATTTTAAATGGCAGAAGTAGTCACAGAATTTTTCACATTAAAAAAAAAAAAATTAATAACAATTAATTATGAATATTTAAAGATTGTTCCATTGAAATGCATTGGAGAGCGCCAGGTAGCAAGAGGTCATACCTGTCGCTGTTCAAGGTCGGACGCTGGCGCTGTGGGCTGAGGCTGGAATAATGATAAATGAGTGGCTATCTGGCGCTATCTCAGTCGCTAAGCAGGATCGGCTTGATAAATGTGTGATTGTGGTGGGGAGCCGGCGTTCTCGTGGCGGGGCCCGTCATTACCGGCTGCTCACCAGTCGCTACCTGTCGCTATCCCTTGTTAAATAAGGGCCGTTATCTTTTCTGGTAGATGATGATTTGGTCGAGTAGGGAAGGGTTAACTGTGCTAATGTTCATAGAACTGTATGAGGAAATGTAACATATTTTATGGATGACAGTGGGTCTATAATTTTCAGTCCATCACAAATTATAGGTTTCCTATACCAGGGACAACTATTTTATTCTTCTGTATGAAACACCCCAGGTCACCAACATTGCTTACCTGACCAGCAATCCCACGGTGCATGCACAGGCTCTCCTCCAACCAGTGTGCCTTTGTCAAAATGAATCTTTCCTAGCCATACTTGTGTAAGAGCGGTTGGAAAACTGGAAGAAGACCCATCCTTATTGGAGGAGAGCTCGCACATATATTGTGGGGTGGTGGGTCAGGTAAGCAACAAGTTCCTTCCCAGGGTTTTCCATCGCAGGCACACTGCAGAAAGTTGTATTGCCAGTGCCAAATTTTGGTGGGCAAAAACACCCCCTAGGTTAACAGAATTAAAAGAATATATAAATTATTATAACATAAGTGGCCATGCCAATGCTCCCCAGGCAGACACCCTGTGAAATTGCACATCTCACACACCCCAAAGGCAGGCCCTGCAAGGAACTCTCCCACTGTGTTGCTATGCGCAGACTTGCTGATTGTCTTGTATGTGTGATGTCAGGACAATGGTTGCTCAGCAGTAATTCCAGTTAATTGCCACATTAGGGATACGCTCATCCACCTTGCAATCGCTCCTGGGTACACAGAGCCGCTCACACATACCACAATGACTGAGCCGTGCCTTAATCCTAGGTGTTCATTCCTGGGAGAGAACGTCAGCCTCCATCTACATTTTTTAGCTAATCATGGCAGATACGATACAAGCAACTACCATTGTAAAAGGAAAAGGAAATATATATATATAATGATTATGCAATACAATCTATTTAAATTATTATGCAATTATGTTATCTTAGCAACCAATTACACACGCCGTATTTTTAGCTCTATAAGACATGCTTGTTTTCTTCCAAAAGTAGGAGAAAACTTAGGGGTTTATTCATCAAGAGATAGCGCCAGGTAGTGCTTCGTAGCGTCAGGCAGTGTCTGGCGAACGCTGGGCGCTGTACGCAAAACCACATTTATGAAGGTGATTCTGGTGAGCGACTCTAACAGCACCATGTAGCATCCGATTCATCATTACAGGAAGCTCAGTGAAAAAGATGGGGAGCAGGGCAGCGATGGAGAGAAGTGGGGAACAGGAAAAAGATGGGGAGCAGGGCAGCAATGGAGAGAAGTGGGGAGCAGGAAAAAGATGGGGAGCAGGGCAGGGATGGAGAGAAGTGGGGAACAGGAAAAAGATGGGGAGTAGGGCAGAGATGGAGAGAAGTGGGGAACAGGAAAAAGATGGGGAGCAGGGCAGCGATGGAGAGAAGTGGGGAACAGGAAAAAGATGGGGAGCAGGGCGGCGATGGAGAGAAGTGGGGAACAGGAATAAGATGGGGAGCAGGGCAGCGATGGAGAGAAGTGGGGAACAGGAAAAAGATGGGGAGCAGGGCAGCGATGAAGAGAAGTGGGGAACAGGAAAAAGATGGGGAGCAGGGCAGCGATGGAGGGAAGTGGGGAACAGGAAAAAGATGGGGAGCAGGGCAGCGATGGAGGGAAGTGGGGAACAGGAAAAAGATGGGGAGCAGGGCAGCGATGGAGAGAAGTGGGGAACAGGAAAAAGATGGGGAGCAGGGCAGCGATGGAGAGAAGTGAGGAACAGGAAAAGATGGGGAGCAGGGCAGAGATGGAGAGAAGTGGGGAACAGGAAAAGATGGGGAGCAGGGCGGCGATGGAGAGAAGTGGGGAACAGGAAAAAGATGGGGAGCAGGGCAGCGATGGAGAGAAGTGAGGAACAGGAAAAGATGGGGAGCAGGGCAGAGATGGAGAGAAGTGGGGAACAGGAAAAAGATGGGGAGCAGGGCAGCGATGGAGAGAAGTGGGGAACAGGAAAAAGATGGGGAGCAGGGCAGAGATGGAGAGAAGTGGGGATCAGGAAAAAGATGGGGAGCAGGGCAGCGATGGAGAGAAGTGGGGAACAGGAAAAAGATGGGGAGCAGGGCAGCGATGGAGAGAAGTGGGGAACAGGAAAAAGATGGGGAGCAGGGCAGCGATGGAGAGAAGTGGGGAACAGAAAAAAAATGGGGAGCAGGGCGGCGATGGAGACAAGTGGGGAACAGGAAAAAGATGGGGAGCAGGGCGGCGATGGAGAGAAGTGGGGAACAGGAATAAGATGGGGAGCAGGGCAGCGATGAAGAGAAGTGGGGAACAGGAAAAAGATGGGGAGCAGGGCAGAGATGGAGAGAAGTGGGGAACAGGAATAAGATGGGGAGCAGGGCAGAGATGGAGAGAAGTGGGGAACAGGAAAAAAATGGGGAGCAAGGCAGCGATGGAGAGAAGTGGGGAACAGGAAAAAGATGGGGAGCAGGGCAGCGATGGAGAGAAGTGGGGAACAGGAAAAAGATGGGGAGCAGGGCGGCGATGGAGAGAAGTGGGGAACAGGAAAAAGATGGGGAGCAGGGCAGCGATGGAGAGAAGTGGGGAACAGGAAAAAGATGGGGAGCAGGGCAGCGATGGAGAGAAGTGGGGAACAGGAAAAAGATGGGGAGCAGGGCAGCGATGGAGAGAAGTGAGGAACAGGAAAAAGATGAGGAGCAGGGCAGCGATGGAGAGAAGTGGGGAACAGGAATAAGATGGGGAGCAGGGCAGCGATGAAGAGAAGTGGGGAACAGGAAAAAGATGGGGAGCAGGGCAGAGATGGAGAGAAGTGGGGAACAGGAATAAGATGGGGAGCAGGGCAGAGATGGAGAGAAGTGGGGAACAGGAAAAAGATGGGGAGCAGGGCAGCGATGGAGAGAAGTGGGGAACAGGAAAAAGATGGGGAGCAGGGCAGAGATGGAGAGAAGTGAGGAACAGGAAAAAGATGGGGGCAGGGCAGCGATGGAGAGATGTGGGGAACAGGAAAAAGATGGGGAGCAGGGCAGCGATGGAGAGAAGTGAGGAACAGGAAAAAGATGAGGAGCAGGGCAGCGATGGAGAGAAGTGGGGAACAGGAATAAGATGGGGAGCAGGGCAGCGATGAAGAGAAGTGGGGAACAGGAAAAAGATGGGGAGCAGGGCAGAGATGGAGAGAAGTGGGGAACAGGAATAAGATGGGGAGCAGGGCAGAGATGGAGAGAAGTGGGGAACAGGAAAAAGATGGGGAGCAGGGCAGCGATGGAGAGAAGTGGGGAACAGGAAAAAGATGGGGAGCAGGGCAGAGATGGAGAGAAGTGAGGAACAGGAAAAAGATGGGGGCAGGGCAGCGATGGAGAGATGTGGGGAACAGGAAAAAGATGGGGAGCAGGGCAGCGATGGAGAGAAGTGGGGAACAGGAAAAAGATGGGGAGCAGGGCAGCGATGGAGAGAAGTGGGGAACAGGAAAAAGATGGGGAGCAGGGCAGCGATGGAGAGAAGTGAGGAACAGGAAAAAGATGGGGAGCAGGGCAGCGATGGAGAGAAGTGAGGAACAGGAAAAAGATGGGGAGCAGGGCAGCGATGGAGAGAAGTGAGGAACGGGAAAAAGATGGGGAGCAAGGCAGCGATGGAGAGAAGTGGGGAACAGGAAAAAGATGGGGAGCAGGGCAGCGATGGAGAGAAGTGGGGAACAGGAAAAAGATGGGGAGCAGGGCGGCGATGGAGAGAAGTGGGGAACAGGAAAAAGATGGGGAGCAGGGCGGCGATGGAGAGAAGTGGGGAACAGGAAAAGATGGGGAGCAGGGCAGAGATGGAGAGAAGTGAGGAACAGGAAAAAGATGGGGGCAGGGCAGCGATGGAGAGATGTGGGGAACAGGAAAAAGATGGGGAGCAGGGCAGCGATGGAGAGAAGTGAGGAACAGGAAAAAGATGGGGAGCAGGGCAGCGATGGAGAGAAGTGAGGAACAGGAAAAAGATGGGGAGCAGGGCAGCGATGGAGAGAAGTGGGGAACAGGAAAAAGATGGGGAGCAGGGCAGCGATGGAGAGAAGTGGGGAACAGGAAAAAGATGGGGAGCAGGGCAGCGATGGAGAGAAGTGGGGAACAGGAAAAAGATGGGGAGCAGGGCAGCGATGGAGAGAAGTGGGGAACAGGAAAAAGATGGGGAGCAGGGCGGCGATGGAGAGAAGTGGGGAACAGGAAAAAGATGGGGAGCAGGGCAGCGATGGAGAGAAGTGGGGAACAGGAAAAAGATGGGGAGCAGGGCAGCGATGGAGAGAAGTGGGGAACAGGAAAAAGATGGGGAGCAGGGCAGAGATGGAGAGAAGTGAGGAACAGGAAAAAGATGGGGGCAGGGCAGCGATGGAGAGATGTGGGGAACAGGAAAAAGATGGGGAGCAGGGCAGCGATGGAGAGAAGTGAGGAACAGGAAAAAGATGGGGAGCAGGGCAGCGATGGAGAGAAGTGAGGAACAGGAAAAAGATGGGGAGCAGGGCAGCGATGGAGAGAAGTGAGGAACGGGAAAAAGATGGGGAGCAGGGCAGCGATGGAGAGAAGTGGGGAACAGGAAAAAGATGGGGAGCAGGGCAGCGATGGAGAGAAGTGGGGAACAGGAAAAAGATGGGGAGCAGGGCGGCGATGGAGAGAAGTGGGGAACAGGAAAAAGATGGGGAGCAGGGCAGCGATGGAGAGAAGTGGGGAACAGGAAAAAGATGGGGAGCAGGGCAGCGATGGAGAGAAGTGGGGAACAGGAAAAAGATGGGGAGCAGGGCAGAGATGGAGAGAAGTGAGGAACAGGAAAAAGATGGGGGCAGGGCAGCGATGGAGAGATGTGGGGAACAGGAAAAAGATGGGGAGCAGGGCAGCGATGGAGAGAAGTGAGGAACAGGAAAAAGATGGGGAGCAGGGCAGCGATGGAGAGAAGTGAGGAACAGGAAAAAGATGGGGAGCAGGGCAGAGATGGAGAGAAGTGAGGAACGGGAAAAAGATGGGGAGCAGGGCAGCGATGGAGAGAAGTGGGGAACAGGAAAAAGATGGGGAGCAGGGCAGCGATGGAGAGAAGTGGGGAACAGGAAAAAGATGGGGAGCAGGGCGGCGATGGAGAGAAGTGGGGAACAGGAAAAAGATGGGGAGCAGGGCAGCGATGGAGAGAAGTGGGGAACAGGAAAAAGATGGGGAGCAGGGCAGCGATGGAGAGAAGTGGGGAACAGGAAAAAGATGGGGAGCAGGGCAGCGATGGAGAGAAGTGAGGAACAGGAAAAAGATGAGGAGCAGGGCAGCGATGGAGAGAAGTGAGGAACAGGAAAAAGATGGGGAGCAGGGCAGCGATGGAGAGAAGTGAGGAACGGGAAAAAGATGGGGAGCAAGGCAGCGATGGAGAGAAGTGGGGAACAGGAAAAAGATGGGGAGCAGGGCAGCGATGGAGAGAAGTGGGGAACAGGAAAAAGATGGGGAGCAGGGCGGCGATGGAGAGAAGTGGGGAACAGGAAAAAGATGGGGAGCAGGGCGGCGATGGAGAGAAGTGAGGAACAGGAAAAAGATGAGGAGCAGGGCAGCGATGGAGAGAAGTGGGGAACAGGAATAAGATGGGGAGCAGGGCAGCGATGAAGAGAAGTGGGGAACAGGAAAAAGATGGGGAGCAGGGCAGAGATGGAGAGAAGTGGGGAACAGGAATAAGATGGGGAGCAGGGCAGAGATGGAGAGAAGTGGGGAACAGGAAAAAGATGGGGAGCAGGGCAGCGATGGAGAGAAGTGGGGAACAGGAAAAAGATGGGGAGCAGGGCAGAGATGGAGAGAAGTGAGGAACAGGAAAAAGATGGGGGCAGGGCAGCGATGGAGAGATGTGGGGAACAGGAAAAAGATGGGGAGCAGGGCAGCGATGGAGAGAAGTGAGGAACAGGAAAAAGATGGGGAGCAGGGCAGCGATGGAGAGAAGTGAGGAACAGGAAAAAGATGGGGAGCAGGGCAGCGATGGAGAGAAGTGAGGAACGGGAAAAAGATGGGGAGCAGGGCAGCGATGGAGAGAAGTGGGGAACAGGAAAAAGATGGGGAGCAGGGCAGCGATGGAGAGAAGTGGGGAACAGGAAAAAGATGGGGAGCAGGGCGGCGATGGAGAGAAGTGGGGAACAGGAAAAAGATGGGGAGCAGGGCAGCGATGGAGAGAAGTGGGGAACAGGAAAAAGATGGGGAGCAGGGCAGCGATGGAGAGAAGTGGGGAACAGGAAAAAGATGGGGAGCAGGGCAGAGATGGAGAGAAGTGAGGAACAGGAAAAAGATGGGGGCAGGGCAGCGATGGAGAGATGTGGGGAACAGGAAAAAGATGGGGAGCAGGGCAGCGATGGAGAGAAGTGAGGAACAGGAAAAAGATGGGGAGCAGGGCAGCGATGGAGAGAAGTGAGGAACAGGAAAAAGATGGGGAGCAGGGCAGAGATGGAGAGAAGTGAGGAACGGGAAAAAGATGGGGAGCAGGGCAGCGATGGAGAGAAGTGGGGAACAGGAAAAAGATGGGGAGCAGGGCAGCGATGGAGAGAAGTGGGGAACAGGAAAAAGATGGGGAGCAGGGCGGCGATGGAGAGAAGTGGGGAACAGGAAAAAGATGGGGAGCAGGGCAGCGATGGAGAGAAGTGGGGAACAGGAAAAAGATGGGGAGCAGGGCAGCGATGGAGAGAAGTGGGGAACAGGAAAAAGATGGGGAGCAGGGCAGCGATGGAGAGAAGTGAGGAACAGGAAAAAGATGAGGAGCAGGGCAGCGATGGAGAGAAGTGGGGAACAGGAATAAGATGCGGAGCAGGGCAGCGATGAAGAGAAGTGGGGAACAGGAAAAAGATGGGGAGCAGGGCAGAGATGGAGAGAAGTGGGGAACAGGAATAAGATGGGGAGCAGGGCAGAGATGGAGAGAAGTGGGGAACAGGAAAAAAATGGGGAGCAAGGCAGCGATGGAGAGAAGTGAGGAACAGGAAAAAGATGGGGAGCAGGGCAGCGATGGAGAGAAGTGGGGAACAGGAAAAAGATGGGGAGCAGGGCAGCGATGGAGAGAAGTGGGGAACAGGAAAAAGATGGGGAGCAGGGCAGCGATGGAGAGAAGTGGGGAACAGGAAAAAGATGGGGAGCAGGGCAGCGATGGAGAGAAGTGGGGAACAGGAAAAAGATGGGGAGCAGGGCAGCGATGGAGAGAAGTGGGGAACAGGAAAAGATGGGGAGCAGGGCAGAGATGGAGAGAAGTGAGGAACAGGAAAAAGATGGGGGCAGGGCAGCGATGGAGAGAAGTGGGGAACAGGAAAAAGATGGGGAGCAGGGCAGCGATGGAGAGAAGTGAGGAACAGGAAAAAGATGGGGAGCAGGGCAGCGATGGAGAGAAGTGGGGAACAGGAAAAAGATGGGGAGCAGGGCAGAGATGGAGAGAAGTGGGGATCAGGAAAAAGATGGGGAGCAGGGCAGCGATGGAGAGAAGTGGGGAACAGAAAAAAATGGGGAGCAGGGCGGCGATGGAGACAAGTGGGGAACAGGAAAAAGATGGGGAGCAGGGCGGCGATGGAGAGAAGTGGGGAACAGGAATAAGATGGGGAGCAGGGCAGCGATGAAGAGAAGTGGGGAACAGGAAAAAGATGGGGAGCAGGGCAGAGATGGAGAGAAGTGGGGAACAGGAATAAGATGGGGAGCAGGGCAGAGATGGAGAGAAGTGGGGAACAGGAAAAAAATGGGGAGCAAGGCAGCGATGGAGAGAAGTGGGGAACAGGAAAAAGATGGGGAGCAGAGCAGCGATGGAGAGAAGTGGGAAACAGGAAAAAGATGGGGAGCAGGGCAGCGATGGAGAGAAGTGGGGAACAGGAAAAAGATGGGGAGCAGGGCAGCGATGGAGAGAAGTGGGGAACAGGAAAAAGATGGGGAGCAGGGCAGCGATGGAGAGAAGTGGGGAACAGGAAAAAGATGCGGAGCAGGGCAGCGATGGAGAGAAGTGGGGAACAGGAAAAGATGGGGAGCAGGGCAGAGATGGAGAGAAGTGAGGAACAGGAAAAAGATGGGGGCAGGGCAGCGATGGAGAGATGTGGGGAACAGGAAAAAGATGGGGAGCAGGGCAGCGATGGAGAGAAGTGAGGAACAGGAAAAAGATGGGGAGCAGGGCAGCGATGGAGAGAAGTGAGGAACAGGAAAAAGATGGGGAGCAGGGCAGCGATGGAGAGAAGTGGGGAACAGGAAAAAGATGGGGAGCAGGGCAGAGATGGAGAGAAGTGAGGAACAGGAAAAAGATGGGGGCAGGGCAGCGATGGAGAGATGTGGGGAACAGGAAAAAGATGGGGAGCAGGGCAGCGATGGAGAGAAGTGGGGAACAGGAAAAAGATGGGGAGCAGGGCAGCGATTGAGAGAAGTGAGGAACAGGAAAAAGATGGGGAGCAGGGCAGCGAAGGAGAGAAGTGGGGAACAGGAAAAAGATGGGGAGCAGGGCAGAGATGGAGAGAAGTGAGGAACAGGAAAAAGATGGGGAGCAGGGCAGCGATGGAGAGAAGTGGGGAACAGGAAAAAGATGGGGAGCAGGGCGGCGATGGAGAGAAGTGGGGAACAGGAAAAAGATGGGGAGCAGGGCAGCGATTGAGAGAAGTGAGGAACAGGAAAAAGATGGGGAGCAGGGCAGCGAAGGAGAGAAGTGGGGAACAGGAAAAAGATGGGGAGCAGGGCAGAGATGGAGAGAAGTGAGGAACAGGAAAAAGATGGGGAGCAGGGCAGAGATGGAGAGAAGTGAGGAACAGGAAAAAGATGGGGAGCAGGGCAGCGATGGAGAGAAGTGGGGAACAGGAAAAAGATGGGGAGCAGGGCAGCGATGGAGAGAAGTGGGGAACAGGAAAAAGATGGGGAGCAGGGCAGCGATGGAGAGAAGTGGGGAACAGGAAAAAGATGGGGAGCAGGGCAGCGATGGAGAGAAGTGGGGAACAGGAAAAAGATGGGGAGCAGGGCAGCGATGGAGAGAAGTGGGGAACAGGAAAAGATGGGGAGCAGGGCAGAGATGGAGAGAAGTGAGGAACAGGAAAAAGATGGGGGGCAGGGCAGCGATGGAGAGAAGTGGGGAACAGGAAAAAGATGGGGAGCAGGGCAGCGATGGAGAGAAGTGAGGAACAGGAAAAATATGGGGAGCAGGGCAGCGATGGAGAGAAGTGAGGAACAGGAAAAAGATGGGGAGCAGGGCAGCGATGGAGAGAAGTGGGGAACAGGAAAAAGATGGGGAGCAGGGCAGCGATGGAGAGAAGTGAGGAACAGGAAAAAGATGGGGAGCAGGGCAGCGATTGAGAGAAGTGAGGAACAGGAAAAAGATGGGGAGCAGGGCAGCGAAGGAGAGAAGTGGGGAACAGGAAAAAGATGGGGAGCAGGGCAGAGATGGAGAGAAGTGAGGAACAGGAAAAAGATGGGGAGCAGGGCAGCGATGGAGAGAAGTGGGGAACAGGAAAAAGATGGGGAGCAGGGCAGCGATGGAGAGAAGTGGGGAACAGGAAAAAGATGGGGAGCAGGGCGGCGATGGAGAGAAGTGGGGAACAGGAAAAAGATGGGGAGCAGGGCAGCGATGGAGAGAAGTGGGGAACAGGAAAAAGATGGGGAGCAGGGCAGCGATGGAGAGAAGTGGGGAACAGGAAAAAGATGGGGAGCAGGGCAGCGATGGAGAGAAGTGAGGAACAGGAAAAAGATGAGGAGCAGGGCAGCGATGGAGAGAAGTGGGGAACAGGAAAAAGATGAGGAGCAGGGCAGAGATGGAAAGAAGTGGGGAACAGGAAAAAGATGTGGAGCAGGGCAGAGATGGAGAGAAGTGGGGAACAGGAAAAAGATGAGGAGCAGGGCAGAGATGGAGAGAAGTGGGGAACAGGAAAAAGATGGGGAGCAGGGCAGCGATGGAGAGAAGTGGGGAACAGGAAAAAGATGGGGAGCAGGACAGCGATGGAGAGAAGTGGGGAACAGGAATAAGATGGGGAGCAGGGCAGCGATGGAGAGAAGTGGAGAACAGGAAAAAGATGGGGAGCAGGGCAGCGATGGAGAGAAGTGAGGAACAGGAAAAAGATGGGGAGCAGGGCAGCGATGGAGAGAAGTGGGGATCAGGAAAAATATGGGGAGCAGGGCAGAGATGGAGAGAAGTGAGGAACAGGAAAAAGATGGGGAGCAGGGCAGCGATGGAGAGAAGTGAGGAACAGGAAAAAGATGGGGAGCAGGGCAGCGATGGAGAGAAGTGGGGAACAGGAAAAAGATGAGGAGCAGGGCAGCGATATAGAGAAGTGGGGAACAGGAAAAAGATGGGGAGCAGGGCAGCGATGGAGAGAAGTGGGGAACAGGAAAAAGATGGGGAGCAGGGCAGCGATGAAGAGAAGTGAGGAACAGGAAAAAAATGGGGAGCAGGGCAGAGATGGCACAGACCCACCCACCACCCTGCACTGGGCTCCTGCCAGCTCTTGCCACAGGGAGGGGCTTTTTATATTGTGAGTAGTAAGGAGACGGGAAAGCCCTTTGGGCTGCATCTCACTTCCAGTGACAGAAATTTCCCTTCTTGAGGGCAAGGTGGTGGGAACCCAGTGCAAGGCGGAGCTCTCCATATGCCGGAGGATAGCGGAGGACGATCCGTGCTTTTCATAGCGCGAGACCTGAGCTGACGTAGAAAGCCCCCATACCCATGTTATTTTATTCTGCTCTACACACTTGGGTCCAAAACAGCTTTTTCTTCAACTCGACCCACAAGTATTTGATTGGCATGACGTCTGGGGATGGTGGAGGCCAATCCAGCACCCCTTCTGTTGTCATTGAACAATTTCTTCACCTATCTCGGCATATGCTTTGGGTTGTTTTCCTGCTGGAGCACTATGTTGTCCTTTTCATGTAGGGATGTTCCCTATGTTAGTGGAGAATCCTGGACTAGGATCTGCTCCCCACAGCTTCAAGGAGGTGGGGTTGACATAGGCGTATCCTTGAGCTGGCCTGACAATTCGGGGATGGGCACAGAGTAAATGGAATGTGAGTCCGAATGGAAAAAAGGGGCCGTACACTCATTCCTGGGAGGTGAAACGCTTTGAAAGGTTGTAGCATTTTCATTCTCTTGGGGAACAGATGTCTGAGGGTGGAGTTTACCAAGTGGAGGAGGAGGCCCAGGGTGGCTAGATGCATGTGCTTCAGACACAGCAATCTGCCGGGCCCATACCTGATCCTGAGGTGCTTTCCAGAGAGGCAATCAACGGGTCCCGGCCGCCGCCCTGGGAGGCTCCCCTAATGAAGGTCCATGGGGACAATGAAAGTGAATGACAATTTTCTGCCCTAAAAAAATAGTGTGTTTCCTCACCAGGCTCTAATTCAACCCCCGTATCATGTGGCTGAGGTGAGCTCCAGCGAAAGAACAGCATCAGCTACACTATCAGCTGAAAATGTTACCATGGCCCTTATTTAACAAGGGATAGCGACAGGTAGCGACTGGTGAGCGGCCGGTAATGACGGGCACCGCCACGAGAACGCCGGCTCCCCACCACAATCACACATTTATCAAGCCAATCCTGCTTAGCGACTGAGATAGCGCCATATAGCGACTCATTCATCATTATTCCAGCCTCAGCCCACAGCGCCAGCGTCCGACCTCGAACAGAGACAGGTATGACCTCTCGCTACCTGACGCTCTCCAATGCATTTCAATGGAACAATCTTTAAATATTCATAATTGTTATTAATAATTGTTATTAATTGTTATAAATATTCATAATTGTTATTAATGTTGTTTTTTTTTTTTTTTTTTAAATGTGAAAAATTCTGTGACCATTTCTGCCATTTTAGATAATTTTTTTAAGGGGAAAAAAAAAATTAAAAAAAAATTGTACAGAATTGATATTACAGGTCTGATATTAATGTATTCATATTACTAAATTATTTAAAATACTTTTTTGTTTTGGTTTCCAAAAATATGGTGGTTTAGGGGATAAAAAACGCGCGAGAATTTTCTGAGCGTGATTTGTTAATGAATATAGTGGGAGCCGGTCACTAGCATGCGCTCCCATACAGCGCGGAACCTGTCAAATAGCGACTCCTCACCCAATATTCAACATTACGGCAAACCGACTGAGTCGCTATCAACGACCGAACAACGGCCAAGCACAGCGACTACTAGCGGGCGCTCTGAAAATGCCGCTACAGTCGCTCAACTGTCGCTACCTGCCGCTATTAATGAATTGGCCTCCAAGTGTATTTGGCAACCTCGATGGTTTCACACAGCGGGGCTTCCCTGGGGAAGGGAATCGATAGTTCCAGGGAATCTTACAGATCTAAAACAGCATCTAAAATGAATATATTATACACTTTTAGTCACTTACTTTTTTTTCTTTCTCCCACTGGCCTGCAACTCTGTTCAGGACTTGAGGATATGGGCGCCACCATCTTGACTCAGAAGCATCACATACGGAGAGGAGGCGGGGTTATAGCTGTGCTTTCCACAGACAGAGCAGAGCTGGTGTCAGAAAAAGACAGCAATCCCAGAATGCAGAGCAGCACAGTCAGAAGGCACTTCCTGTTTGCAGGCAGCCTGTGCCGCCATCTTGGATGTTTAAAGGCTCATATTATGCAGTAGATGCAGGTAGGATGATTTTTAATGTGGGCAATGTGTATGTACAGGGTGTGGGAAACATATAAGATAGACTCTTTTTCAGAGTGAAGGTCCGGATTAATGTGAGCAATCTGTATGTACAGGATGTGGGAAACATATAAGATAGAATCTTATTCAGGGTGAAGGTCCGGATTAATGTGAGCAATCTGTATGTAAAGGGTGTGGGAAACATATAAGATAGACTCTTATTCAGGGTGAGGGTCCGGATTAATGTGAGCAATCTGTATGTACAGGGTGTGCACTAACACAGGGTGCACCGCCTAAATAAATCTACCATGATAAGTTGGGTGTGCTCACCAACATTAATAACTCTACACCATGTGGAGTAGGCATGCAGTGCACACCTATCTCCCAAACCGGAAGCACCACCAAAAAAACTCCTAATTAAGTAAATATTTTATTAGTAGTACAAAATTAAAAACATTAGAACACATATACACCACAAGACACTGTTAAAAACAAGCGGTATGGCTGGAAGCAATTAATGTATATACACTGCCCAACATAAGGGCTAATCAATATATATTATATACCCATGGGTGGAAACTATACATATAACAAATATATAATTAATATAAAAAAAAAGAAAACTTGTCATTTTGTGCCGGCACAAAAAATAAATGAATAAATGAAAAACAAAATAAACATATAAACATATATATATATAAAAAATGTGTGTAATTAAAGATACAATCACATTTACTCTACTAAAGTGCAAAAGTGCAAGTAACTAAGTGAAAATCATAAGCTTCATGTGGAAATACAATCAATATAGCAATCATTAACAACTAACCAAGGAAACCCCTATTCTAATCACCTACTGTTGCACAGGAGCCTGTATCAAGGCTACTGAAATAGTGACCCCAAAGGACCAATATGAACAGATATTAATAACAAAACCAATTATACAAATAAAGAGATCTCACGTGACATCACCCAGGGCAAGGATCCGGCCGACCTCAATTAGAACTACCATGTACTATGTACAGGGTGTGGGAAACATATAAGATAGGCTCTTATTCAGGGTGAAGGTCCGGATTAATGTGAGCAATCTGTATGTACAGGGTGTGGGAAACATATAAGATAGGCTCTTATTCAGGGTGAGGGTCCGGATTAATGTGAGCAATCTGTATGTACAGGGTGTGGGAAACATATAAGATAGGCTCTTATTCAGGGTGAAGGTCCGGATTAATGTGAGCAATCTGTATGTACAGGGTGTAGGAAACATATAAGATAGACTCTTATTCAGGGTGAAGGTCCGGTTAAAGGGCCACTATAAAAGGTCACAATGGGGAGTATAGTCCACAAAGCAGCCAAAAGTGTCTGTGGTCAGCCAAGCAGTGTGACAAGACAGCACAGGGGCAGGTGAGTAACAGACCGGACTCGCTTTAGATTAATGGGGGAAATATAGTAAGATGAAGGGACTTTGAAAAAGAGAGAAAGATAGAGGAAGATTAAAGGACAAGTGTAAAAGCGAGGAAGCTGTAGAGAGAATGTAGAATAGAGAGAACATGCAAAAGAGAGAAAGACAGAGAGAAAGTAAAAATTAAATGAAGATGCAGGGAATGTGAAAGTTAGAGTTATATGGAGGGAATGAAAAGTAAAGAGAGAACATGGAAAAGAGAGAAAGATGGAGGGAAAGTGGAAAAGGCAGGAAGATGCAGAGCTTGTGGAATAGAAAGAGAACATGGAAAAGGGGGGAATGTCGAAAAGAGAGGAAGGCATTGGGAATGTGGAATAGAGAGAAAACATGGAAAAGAGAGAAAAATGAAGGGACAGTGAAATCGAGAGAAACATTTAAGGAATTCAGCATAGAGAGTCAGATTAAGGGAATGTGAAATAGGGAGAATGCATGGAAAAGAGAAAAAGATGGATGGAAAATGGGAAGACAGAAAGAGCATCTGGAATAGAAAGAGAACATGGAAAAGACGGTAAGCTAAAGAAAATGTGGAAAAGAGAGGAAGACGTAGGGAATGCGAAATAGGGAGAGAACATGGAAAATAGGGAAAGGTGAAAAGTGGAATATATGGGGATATATAGGGATTGTCAAATAGAGAAAGTACATGGAGAAGAGGGAAAGATGGAGGGAAAGTGGAAAAGACAGGAAGATGCAGAGCTTGTGGAATAGAAAGAGAACATGGAAAAGGAGGTAAGCTAAAGAGAATGTCGAAAAGAGAGGAAGGCATTGGGAATGTGGAATAGAGAGAAAACATGGGAAAGAAAGAAAAATTGAGGAAAAGTGGAAAAGAGAGGAAGGCATTGGGAATGTGGAATAAAGAGAAAACATGGAAAATAGGGAAAGTGAAATAGATGGGAATATATAGGGATTGTCAAATAAAGAAAGTAAATGGAAAAGAGAGAAAGATAGAGGGAAGTGGAAAAGACAGGAAGATGCAGAGCATGTGGAATAAAAAAACATCATGGAAAATAGGGTACGCTAAAGAGAATATGGAAAAGAGAGGAAGGCATTGGGAATGTGGAATAGATAGAGAACATGGGAAAGAGAAAAAGTTGGAGGGAAAGTGGAAAAGAGAGGAACATTTAGGGAATGTGAAATAGGAAGAGAATATGAAAAAGAAAGAAAGATAAAGGGAAAGTTAAAAAAAGAGGAGTAAATAGGGAATATGGAATAGACAGAGAACATGAAAAAGATGGAGGTGGGTGGAAAAGAGAGGAAAATGTGGGGGATGTAGAATAGATAAAGAAGATAAAAAGAGAGAAAGATGGAGGGAATGTCAAATAGAGAGAGTACATGAAAAACAGAGAGAGTTGGAGGTAAAGTGGGAAAAAAGGAAGACATTAGGATGGGGAATAGAGAGAGAATATAGAAAAAAGAGACAGATGGAGGGGGAAAGTGGTAAAGAAAGGAACATTTAGGGGATGTGAAATAGGGAGAGAATATGGAAAAGAAAGAACAATAAAGGGGAAGTGTAAAGAGAGGCATACACAGGGAAAATGATATAGACAGAGAAAATGAATAAATTGGAGGGAATGTGGAAAAGAGAGAAAGATGGAGGGAATGTGAAAAGGAGAAGCAAGAGTAGGGAATATGAAATAAAGAGAGAACATAAAAAGAGTGAAAGATGAAGGAAATTAGGAAAATAGAAGAAGACTAGGGTAATGTGGAAGAGAAACATGAAAAAAAGAGAAAGATGGATGGAATGCGGAAAGGAGAAGTAGACATAGGGAATGTGGAATAGAGAGAGTATGGAAAAGAAAGATAAAGGGGAAGTGGAAAGAGAGGCATACACAGGGAAAATGGAATAGACAGAGAAAATGAATAAAATGGAGGGAATGTGGAAGAGAGAAGAAGACAAAAAGAATGTGGAAGAGAGAGAACATGAAAAAGAGAGAAATATGAAGGAAATGAGGAGAAGAGAAGAAGACAAGGGGAATGTGGAAGAGAGAGAACATGAAAAATAGAGAACTATGAAGGGAATGTGGAAATGAGAAGCAGACATAGAGAATATGGAATAGAGAGAGAACATAAAAAGAGAGAAATATGAAGGAAATGAGGAGAAGAGAAGAAGACAAGGGGAATGTGGAAGAGAGAGAACATGAAAAAGAGAGAACTATGGAGGGAATGTGGAAATGAGAAGCAGACATAGAGAATATAGAATAGAGAGAGAACATAAAAAGAGAGAAATATGAAGGAAATGAGGAGAAGAGAAGAAGACAAGGGGAATGTGGAAGAGAGAGAACATGAAAAATAGAGAACTATGAAGGGAATGTGGAAATGAGAAGCAGACATAGAGAATATGGAATAGAGAGAGAACATAAAAAGAGAGAAATATGAAGGAAATGAGGAGAAGAGAAGAAGACAAGGGGAATATGGAAGAGAGAGAACATGAAAAAGAGAGAAAGATGGAGGGAATGTGGAACGAAAAAGTAGACATAGGAAATGTGGAATAGAGAAATTATGGAAAAGAGAGAACGATGAAGGGAAAGTGGAAAAGGAAATGGAGGAAATGAGAAATGAAGATTGAGCATGGAATAAAAGGAAAGATGGAGAATAAGTGAAAAAGAGAGGAAGACACAGAGAATGTGGAAAAGAGGATGATGTAAGGAATGTGGAATAGAGAGAGAAGGTGGAAATAAAGCAAGACAGAGAAAGTAGAAATGAAAATAAAATGGGGGGAAGGTCAACTAGAAAGAGAACACGAAAAAGAAAGACAAAGGTGATGTTGAAAAGAGAGGGAGAAAGAGAAAAAAAGGGAGTTGGGCAGAGGCAAAGGAATATGGGATAGAGATATGAATGTGTTTTTCCAAAAGATCTATAGTGTGTTGAGAGGAAAAGGAATTCGGGGTTTTCTCAATGAAGGTGTGTCTGAATGCTGTGTAATAGCGCCCCCTTTCAGAAGGGCTGAGATAGCACCCTGTGCAGGCTGCCCATGGTGACATGTATAATGTGTGCAGGAGCCTGCTTCTCTACCAAATAATTCACGCCCAGTTTATTGGCAGTTCCACCCCTGGAATTCATTAATTTTATACATTAGACCTGGGACTAGGGATGGTTGGGAGATTTGATTTACAGGCTGATTCATCACTAACGCCAGGTAGCGACAGATGAGCGTCTGCAGCATGCATTTCAGAGCGACCGCTAGTAGTCGCTGTGGTTCGCTAGTTCAGAGCGCCTCAGTCACTGTGCAGCAATGATAAATACATTGTGGAGAGTCGCTATATGAGCAGTACAGCGCTGTATGGGAGCGACTGGTCAGTGCGACCGACTCATCAAAAAAACAGCCTCACACACCGCCGGCGCTCAAAAATGCTTCTCTGTAGCCCAGAGCGCCTGAGGCTGTGTGATTAAAGGCTGCTTTTGAACACATATTCACCAGTAACAAAGCGAAAACATATGGAATGACATTGTTATAACATTGTGACATGAGCGCATTAATGCCAGAGCTGTCATGTCAATTCTGCATAAATTATTACATTGCATAACATTATTTGAGAATAAAATAAATAAATAAATAATAAAAAAAACCCTGTTTACAGAGAAGTAAAAGAACGTCCATAGAAATGTATGGGAGAGCGCCAGGTAGCGAGAGGTAAGACGTGGCGCTCTGAAAGTTTGAACGCCGGCGCTGTACGCTGAGGCTGGGATAATGATGAATTGAACGCTACATGGCGTTGTTCCAGACGCTCAACAGAATCGGCTTCATAAATGTGGAATTGCGTGCCGTGTCCGGCGTTCTCATGCCGCTACCTTTCGCTTAACAGCCACTACCTGGCGCTATCCCTTGATGAATAAGGCCCTTGGTCACTAGCACTAAAATTCTGCAAATCTTGGGCTCTGTCGCCATCTCTTGGCAGACTTGAGTTCTACAACCTTTACAAAGCAATGCAGTAACACGCTGATTTTTTCATTCAATCAGGTGTTTGCCACTTTCGAACAATACCTTACTAATCTTTATTAATACAAACTTTCCCTATAGTGCTCCATTAATAACACTTAGGCCCTTATTTAAGAAGGGAAAGCGTCAGGTAGCGGCTGGTTAATGACAGGTAGCGACAGGTAGCGACTGGTGAACGCCGGACACGGCACGCAATTACTCATTTATCAAGCAGAATCTGTTTAGCGACTGGGATAGCGCCATGTAGCGTCTGATTCATCATTTTCAAAGCCTCTGCAAACAGCGCAAGCATTCAGCCTTGCACAGCACCAGGTATGACCTCTCGCTACCTGTCGCTCCCCCATACACTTCAATGGACGATCCTTTTCTTCTCTTTAAACGTTTTTTTTTTTTCAAAATAATCACAAATAATTCTGTGACCTCTTCTTCAGTTTTTTCATAATTTTTTAAATATTTCCTCAGAAATGACATTACAGGTCTGGCATTAAAGTGTTCATGTTACAATGTTGCTACAATGTAATTCCATATGTTTTCGCTTTGTTACTAGTGGATAGATGCTGAAAAACAGACTTTAAACGCACAGCCTCCTGCGCTCTGGGCTTCAAACAAGCATTTTTCAGCGCCAGAGATTTGTGAGGCTGTTTTTTTGCTGAATATGGTGTGAGTCGGTCGCTATGAGCAGTCACTAACATGCGCTCCCATACAGCGCTGTACTGGTCAAATAGCGACTCCTCACAATGTATTCAACATTACTGCACAGCGACAGAGTCGCTATAAAGTAGCGACTCACGGCCGAGCACTGCGACTACTAGCGGGCGCTCTGAAAATGCCTGCTACAGACGCTCATCTGTCGCTACCTGGCGTTAGTGATGAATCAGCCTCTTATACTCACTAGCAGCCTCTAGGGGAAGCGCTCATTAAAACAGCAAAATAAAACCTCACAATTAATGGGTAAGAAAGTGGCTTTTTAAGTTTGATTTGTTTAACTTTAATTATTGAAACCCTAAAAAAAGTCACCAATCTCCGGGCTCATACCCCTAACCCCAGAGGCGTAGCTAGGCTTTCTTTTTTTTTTTTTTTCCCATTCAGTATTAGTCTTGGATACTTAGGCCCTTATTTAACAAGGGATAGCGCCAGGTAGCGAATGGTGAGCGAATGGTAATGACGCTCACTGCCACGAGAACGCCGGCTCCCCTCCGCAATCACACATTAATCAAGCCGATCCTGCTTAGCGACTGACAGAGCGCCAGATAGCGAATCATTCATCATTATTCCAGCCTCGACCCACAGCGCCAGCGAGCGACCTTGAACAGCGATAGGTATGACCTCTCGCTACCTGGCGCTCTCCAATGCATTTCAATGGAGCAATCTTTAAATATTCTTAATTAATTGTTATTAATGTTTCTTTTTTTTTTTAAATGTCAAAAATTCTGTGACCACTTCTGCCATGTTAGATATTTTTTTTAAGGTTAAAAAAAAAAAAAAAATTGTGCAGAATTGATATTACAGGTCTGATATTATTGTATTCATATTACTAAATTCTTTTAACATTTTTTTTTTTTGTTTTCCAAAAATATGGTGGTTTGGGGGTTAAAAAACTACTTTTAACACATCGCCGCCAGCGCTCTGGGCTTTAAACAGGCATTTCACAGCGCGAGAATTTTTTGAGCGTGATTTTTTGATGAATATGGTGGGAGCCGGTCGCTCTGACCAGTCGCTATCATGCGCTCCCATACAGCGCAGAACCTGTCAAACAGCGACTCGTCACCTCGTATTCAACATTACTGCACACCGACTGAGTCGCTATCAACAACCGAACAATGGCCAAGCACAGCGACTACTAGCGGGCGCTGTGAAAATACTGCTACAGTCGCTCAACTCTCGCTACATGTCGCTATTAATGAATCGGCCTCCCCGTGAAGTGTTTAGTCTGTTTACATTTGTATTTATATTGGTACTTTTTGATATTAAAGATATACATTTTGAAATTTAGGTTTGTGCGGCCTTGCTTAATGGGGTCCATATTTGAGTCTGTGCTGGCAGCTCATTGGTTCTAGAATTCATTTAGGTGGCATTTCATGTCAAGGCCCCGGGAGGCCAGCACCTGTTAATATTTACTCACGGCAGTGCATAACAGTAGTGTTTTATTCAGGAACAGGGTGCTAACTATACATATGAGATACCTTTGTAATCTGGAAAAATTGTGCCTTTACACGCAATATGATTCAATTAAAAATATATATATTTTTATTAAAAGTAAAATGCGCCAAAGTTTAAAAAATATTTTTAAAAACATTTTCAACATTTTATTCTCCGAAATATTATTAATGCACTGAAAAAAATACAAACAACATATTTCATGTTAAAGCCCAATACAATATATAATTTTTCTGGAAATTCATGCAAACACCACAGTTAAACTGCAGGAAAATGGTCTCTCAACAAAAGGTGACAAAATCTTAAGTAGGCTGGTACTAAAAGGGTTACCTTTGCATGTTGGGTATTGTTCTGTTCAGGGGACCTTGCATTTTCTCTTTAGATTATTTTTTCTTGTTTGCATATTGATATTTTAGAAAAAGGTGATTTTTATTCTGCATTTTTATTAATTTGCATACGAAAAATGTGTGCAACCTGTGAATTCCTCCAAGGTTTGCATCCAGAAAACTGCGCCCATGACAACAAGCCTGATATGCCTAAAAAGCCTGAGGTGTGTACTTTGAGAGAATATAGCACATGTGGGGTATATGTTAAATGTTAAGGGGAAAACTGCAAGGTGCACATCTTAGTTGTATTTTATTTGAAAATCTCCTAAAGCTCTGTTTGTTTGGGGTGTGTCCTGGGAATGACCGGGTGTCTACCAATAAATATGTGGTATGTTGTAACGGAGAGGAATGGGACTTTTTCACGCAATATGGTTTTCTTTCACTGGTCAAGATCAGATTTTGACCAGAGCAAAGACTCAAACTCAAGATAAATTAACTGAAAGGGAATTTATTAATACAAGGCACACAAATGACAACCTATGATTCAGGCTGAAACAAAACAAGACTTTCATATCAGATAACAAAATAATACCTGGCATAAGAAACAAAAACTAGTGAATACAAACATAGAGTACAGGGAAACACAGACCAAAAACAGAGGGACCCCAAAAGTGCTGGTGACCCTAGGGCACATGATAGGTGCCATCAGCTTCCAGGAGACAACAGGAAGCCTGCTGCATCAAGGGTCAGGAACTGGAGGTAGCCAAGCAGCCTAAGGGAAGCCAAGAAGAGGAGGCCAAGAAGACTATAGGAACACCAGAGGTAACACTTACATAGCCACACAAAACCCCCCTCTCAGGACCACCCCCTTATTAGTCCTACCTTTTGGATACATCATGGCACTAGAGTAGAGTAGAGGGCTCAGGCAGTATTGGGCAGGAAACTAGGGCTGACAGGCCAGGGTTTAGACACCAGATCGGCTGCACACTTAAGGTGGACCAAAAGCCAGGATTTTAACTATCCCCCAGCGGCCGCATCCCTTACTACCCTCTAACAGGGATCGGGCCTAAGCCAGCCACTCACAAATGCCTGACGTGGGCACGCGCCCTGCTAAAGGGATTGCGGGGATGCGGAAATACAGCAAAATATATCATGGCATGGCCCCCGGGGTTAAGCTGCTTAGAATATCAGCAGGCCTATATTGCCTGGGCAGGAACTATATTTGCAGTAGATAGTATCAGCATTCTGAAACTAAACAATAAATTCAATAAAAGTTTAAACCAAACAAGTAACGCAGGTTTCGGAGAGCAGTTGCCTGGAAACTCCGATACGTGCCCACCTAGAGGCCAGCAAAGCAGGTTGGGACAAGTTCAGAGGAGCCAGACAAGGAACAAAGTTCTGGAGATCAAAGGTTTTTCTTGGTATAACTGGGGGAGCCTTAGGAGAGCCTGAGGAGGAAGGTGGCAGGAAGAGAGAGAAAGGAGGAGAAGAAGGCTGCTTGTGGGTTTCCATTTCAGGAAGGTAATGCTCTTAATGTTGTATTAATTCCTGTATATGTGTATGTCAATCATTTAACTCTGATCATAGCGTGTTATATTTTGTTGTTTTGTCAGATTGATTGCATGGTTATTTTATCAACAATATATCTCAATATTTACTATTTGTCTCAGTGTTCTTTGTATTTTCCGGAAGTCTAAAGAGTCTACAGTCTTTTGCGTGTATTCATTGTGTTATCATTGGCCAGATATTAATAATATTTATATATTTGTTTGCCTATTTTAGTCGAGCCGGACAGGATAAATATATATAATATTATTAATATTTTAGTTATTCAGGAGTAAAATTGTTTACATAATTTGGGATCCATTCAAGGAGGTATTAGATTAAATTGTTTACAGCTGTATGTAGCACTCCTAAAAAGATAAAACATACTGATATGCACAAGGAGCCCCTGTTTATAGGTGCCCCCCAGAAATGGGTTTTTAAAGGGGGCCTTCGTAGACTCCAGAATGATGATGGGGTTAATCTATAGTGTGTTACAATAGACCTCTTGGATGGTGGGGTGGTACAGAAAGGAACTTACAATAGATGGTTGTGTTGCCTCCAAAGTTGCAGAGCTTAGTCCTAGGGATGTATAAAAAGGGTCATATGCCAGGATAGGCTCCAGGGTGATCTACATGGTATTATTTCAGACGCCTAGATGGTATAGGGCAGATAGGGCTTGATATAGCTTGGGAGCCGCATGGCGCTCATGGACCCTCACTCCATGACTGACAGGCTGTCTGAACACTTGGGTGTAAACTGAGGGGTGGGGTACATGGCATCAAGAGATCGGCATTGTTAGCACCATGTATTAGGTTAATATTGAGGCTGGCGGGTGCCTTTTTACCTATCTAGATCATTTCTAGGGTTGTACTCCGCTTCTCAGCCTCACCATTCAACATATTGTTTTCAATTCTAACATTTTTAGGGCTGGAGTGTCTGCTCACGTGGGACAAGTATGTCAGGGGGCAGGGGGATCCACGTGCACTCTTCATAGGACAAGAGAGTGGTATGGAATAGGTAATGACGGGGCCTTGGATGTTTAGGTTGCCCCCAGCTTGACTAGGCCCTAGGGTTGTGTAAAGGGGCATGGAACAGTGTAACCTCCATCATGGTATGGTGGGGTGTTCAGATTGGTGCAGTCATGGTCTTTCCATGACAGAGGTCCTCCAGTCATACGTCCCGCAATGGCCATCGGGGCCCTTGAATTCCATACCCCATTCATCCAAATTTGAGATGGTCATTCACATGAAGCCCCATAGGAAGAGCAAAAATTGGGTATAGTACTCAGCTGATCCATGTACCTCATGTGGATGCCAATGGTTCTAAGTGTGTGGTGAGCCACGCATGGCACGTGCATGCTCACCTCACAAACCCTGTTGCTTGCCAGGAGTGTCAGTGTTGCTATGAAGAAACATAAAAGGATATAGTTTTATCTGCCAGATTTTTGGGCCTTCTAAAGGGCTTTATGTTGATGGCCATCCGAGATTGGTTTGCAAAGGGGCTGCTCTTCATTTTGGCTCTGGACACATTATCTCCTGCAGTTTCAGTGCATCTAAGCAACCCAGGGAGAGACAAGCAGCTGTCCCTGGAGACTTTTAGATTCCAGGACTGACCGAACAGGGATTAGGTCAGCTTTAAAATTATTATTGATTCTCCCCCACATGACACTGCCATGGCAGAGAGGTCACCTGGTTAATGTGTAGAGGGATCCTTGCGGCTTTCACAATAAAATGGCACGTCACCCTATAAATTTAATGACCCTTGCTTTCAATGTGCAGTGATAGCGACGGACCTCCCAAGTAAGTATAAAAAATATTCATTATTTTTTTTCTTCTCTAAAGAGAAAACTTACCAGTTGGTGCTGTTAGCATTAAACTATTAGTAGTAAATGGATGGTTAGGTGCCCTTAGCCTGGCCTATTATCAGTACATCAGTAAATGCATTCCTCATGTGTGGGACCCCGGCAATGCTCTGATATAAATGGGACCCCGTTACTGTCATGGCTGTATTAGTATTAACAAAGAACAAAAGAACTCTATGAGCTATTTTGGGTTTTGTTCGGGTTTCTATGATCCAGTTTCTTACCCTGCACCTTTACCTTGCTCTTCATTCTTGTTCTGGACACATTCTCCCCTCCAGTTAATCTAAGACTGGAAATACTGAGCTAAGAGCAGGGCCGGATTAAGTGTAGTGGAGGCCCCTGGAGACAAAGTCTAGTGCAGGCCTAGATACAGTATTTTTTTCCTTTAAAATTATAGTCCAGACAAGTAACTGATTGGTGGTTGTCTGGTTGCCTACTTACTGGAACGTCAGATCGAGTCCCTTATGCCACCCTTGTGCGGGTGCGTGCTGCTCGGGAACTCCTGCTTTGCCATTCTGGGTGGGGAGGGGAGTAGTCACCCGGCTGGTCCAGCAGAAAACAGTTCCCTGCATTCAGCTGTCCGTGGCTGGGCTTAGTGGCATATGTGCAGTGACAGCTCTGCACGCACCCATCACTGTAGCATTGCTGGCGGTGGCTTTGCTGCTCTAGAATCTCCGTCCTGCCCTGTGGTCGCTTTGGGTGCAGGTTTGGAAAAACAAAAAAGGCTTGCCCAGGCACAGGGGGGCCCACTGCCGCTGATAGCTTTGTATCTGACCTTGTGGACCGTCAGAACAAAGATTTTAAAGCCTCCTGGACCAGACCATAACCCAAAGGTTGGTGGAGGCCCCTTCTGCAGGGCAAGTGGCAGAGCCGTAGCAGCCATGAGGCGAATGAGGCACTGGCCTCGGGCGCAGCCAGGGCTGGATTAAAGGAGGGGCGCAAGCAGGGCCGTATTTGCTGTAAGGCACACCTAAGGTGGGGCTTGAGACTAGGGGCGGGCTAACCACAGCGTAGCTGCAGTGGTGTTAATATATATATTTTTTTAGATCATTGGTGGTCAGTGGAGATGGCCAGTACACAATCGCGCTCCTCCAGGGGGGTGTGGGAGGAGAGACACTTCCTGTCCTCCGTCACACAGTTTACATAGAGCAGCACGTGTGTCAGTCAGAAGCTGTGTCAGGTGCTGTATGTGCTTCCTGTCTTCCCCTCAGTGTGCAGGTCTCCCGATCACTGTTCCCCCTCCGTACCTTCCCCACTGTCACATTGGAGCTCTCCTGCCGCCCTCTCCATGACCCCGTCCTGTGAGGAGATCGCTGGAGTGACTGCTGACACCCTTTGTGTGCCAGCAAGGATGCAGCTTTCTCTGCTGTGTGACACTCTCTGAGTTCTCAGGTAACTTTTGTCTGTCTCGCTTTCCTCTTGCTGTCTCTTTTCCTGCCTTTCTTTCTGCAGTCACTTGTGCAGTCACTCTGTGTGTCTTTCAGTCTGTCTAACTCCCTGGACTTCATCTTGCTGTCTCTTTTCCTGCCTTTCTTTCTGCAGTCACTCTCTGTGTCTCTCAGTCTGTCTAACTCCCTGGACTTTCCTCTTGCTGTCTCTTTTCCTGCCTTTCTTTCTGCAGTCACTCTCTGTGTCTCTCAGTCTGTCTAACTCCCTGGACTTTCCTCTTGCTGTCTCTTTTCCTGCCTTTCTTTCTGCAGTCACTCTCTGTGTCTCTTAGTCTGTCTAACTCCCTGGACTTTCCTCTTGTTCTCTCTCCTCTCACTGATTCTAGTTCTGTCTTTTTTTCTGGTTGCACTCTCTGTCTTTCCCTCTCTTTCTGTCTCTATTTACACTTCTTTTTTCCATGCACTCTTTTTTTTGTCCCTGTTCTCTCTCTGACTTTCTGTCTCTTGCTGTGCACCCTGATCTCTCAGAGCCGGGGGACCAGAAGTCCCAGCCTGCACTGCAGCATCTTTATTTTCCGGGCTGGCTGTTCCCAGTGGCGTTGCTAGGGCTGGTGTCACCCGGGGCGGTAGGAAATGGTGTCACCCCCCCCCCCCAATGGTGTCACCCCCCCCCCCCCCAATGGTGTCAACCCCACCCCCCCCCCAATGGTGTCAACCCCCCCCCCCCCAAAGAAAACAAACAAAAAAAAAAGCATTTTTGCCGGCATGGTGGGAGCGGGCCGGCCGGTTCCGCGCTGACAGCGGAACCGGCCGGCCCGCTCTGCTGTCAGCGGAACCGGCCGGCCCGCTCCCACCATGCCGGCATTTTTAAAAAAAGCAAACACTTACCTGCAGGTCCGGAGCGTGGAGGCCGGCGCCGCTCTCAGCTGTCATCTGAGGGCGCGTCATCAGAGGCGCCCTCTGATGACGCGCCCTCAGATGACAGCTGAGAGCGGCGCCGGCCTCCACGCTCCGGACCTGCAGGTAAGTGTCTCTATACCGAGGGGTGACCGGCCGAGAGGTGTCACCCTCTAGGTCTGGTGTCACCCGGGGCGGTCCGCCCCCCCCGCCCCCGGGTCGCTACGCCACTGTGTTCCTCATCGCTGGGCAATCGATTACCCTGTCGTGTGAAACCCACAGATTCTGCACAATTTACTAGCAGTCCCATGGCACATGCACAGGCCCCCCACCAATTAGTGCAGCTGTATCTTCATTTATGTCTGCTGGCTGCGTTTGCTAAAACATGAATAAAGATACAGCCACACTGAATGGCCAGGAGTCAGTGCATGTGCTGTGGGGCTACCGGTCAGGTAAAAATTACCGGCAATTCCAGAGGTTTTACATGACAGGGCATCCAAATCGTGATGTTCCGCCGAAGAGGAATAGCTGTCCCTGTCTGATGCCACCAAGTCCTGCCCCTACCCATCCCCTGTTATTTGTAGCTCTGCCACTTCCATCCCTCATTCTCTCAGCTCTGCCGCTATCCATCCATCTCCTCCCAGCTCTTACCCCATCCATTTTCCTTACTCCCAGCTCTGCCCCATCCATCCCTCTTGTTCCCAGATCTGCCCCCATTCATCCATTTTATTCCCAGCTCTGCCACATTCATCCCTCTTATTCACAGATCTGCCCCATCCATCCCTCTTATTCCCAGATCTGCCCCATTCATCCCTCTTATTCCCAGCTCTGCCCCATTCTTCCCTATTATTCACAGATCTGCCCCCATTCATCCCTTTTATTCCCAGCTCTGCCCCCATCCATCCCTCTTATTCCCAGCACTGCCCCATTCATCCCTCTTATTCACAGATCTGCCCCATCCATCCCTCTTATACCCAGATCTGCCCCCATCCATCCCTCTTATACCCAGCTCTGTCCAGATTCATCCCTCTTATACCCAGCTCTGCCCCATGTATCCCTCTTATTCCCAGCTCTGCCCCATGCATCCCTCTTATTCCCAGCTCTGCCCCCATTTATCCCTCTTATTCCCAGCTCTGCCCCCATTCATCCCTCTTATTCCCAGCTCTGCCCCCATTCATCCCTCTTTTTCCCAGCTCTGCCCCCATTCATCCCTCTTATTCACAGATCTTTCCCCATTCATCCCTCTTATTCACAGATCTGCCCCTATTCATCCCTCTTATTCACAGATCTGCCCCATTTATCTCTCTTATTCCCAGCTCTGCCCCCATTCATCTCTCTTATTCCCAGCACTGCCCCCATTCATCCCTTTTATTCCCAGCACTACCCCCATTCAACCCTCTTATTCTCAGCACTGCCCCTATTCATCCCTCTTATTCCCAGTTCTTCCCCCCATTTATTCCTCATTCCCAGCTTTTCCCACATCCACTCCTCTTTTTCCCAGCACTGCTCCCATCAATCTCTCTTATTCAGAGCTCTCAACTTATTCAGAGATTTCAACTACATCCTCCCCCTGGACCTTCAACTTGGCACAGACCACGGTAAATAGACCTCGACTAAAAGTACTTGATTACCGCTGCTTTGGATCATTGGTGCCCAGTGCAACAGTGGACAAATAGTGTGGCACCCCCTTTCCATTCCCATAGGCAGTGTGTCATGCTCCCTCCCATTCCCCATATAGGCAGTGTGGCATTCCCATTTCCCATAGGCAATGTGGCATTCCCATTTCCCATAGGCAATGTGGCATTCCCATAGGCAATTTGGCATTCCCATTTCCCATAGGCAGTGTGGCATTCCCATTTCCCATAGGCAGTGTGGCATTCCCATTTCCCATAGGCAGTGTGGCATTCCCATTTCCCATAGGCAGTGTGGCATTCCCATTTCCCATAGGCAGTGTGGCATTCCCATTTCCCATAGGCAGTGTGGCATTCCCATTTCCCATAGGCAGTGTGGCATTCCCACTCTCCGATAGGCAAAAGAAAAAAATGTACACTCACATATACATCTCTCCCACAGGAGGCCAGAAGATGTAGGAGCCACAGGTGGGCGGGCAGGGTAACTGATCCCTGCCTGATGTCCCTACCGCTGCTTCTTCTCCGGCGCGAGCAAACACACCAGGCTCTGTGCAACAGGTGGGCGTGGCCTGTGTCAAGTGACGGCCCTGGCCACCAGCTGCACAGAGTCGGATGTTTGCTCTGAGTGCCGCGGCGGTGGGGACAGTGCAGACAGCAGGGATCAGGTACCCTGCCCGTCCGCCTGCCATTCCTGCATCTTCTGGCCTCCCGTGGCTATGGTGGCCCGGCCAGCAGCGCGGGAGCGATATATATGAGAGTTTAAAGTGGACCAACACCCAGGATTTTCACTATCCTGGGTGTTGGTCCACTTCAGCGGGGCATCCGAGATCAGGATGCCCCGCTGTGTGAAACCCCCCCCAAAAAACGTACCTTTTCGGCGACGGACAAGTGACAGATAAGCCGCCTCCCGCGCGTCCCTCTTACAGGGCGCGCGCCCGCGCCGCCCATTCACAAGCGGCCGGCACGGGCGCGCGCACTGCTAGAGGGGCGCGCGGGAGGCGGCGGCGGCTGAACCGTCGCCGATAAGGTAAGGTTTTTGGGGGGGGGGGGGTTCACCCCGTGGGACATCCCGATCTCGGATGCCCCGCGGTGAGGGAGGTGATTGGTCCGGGAATCTTATAGATTTCCGGGCTGATCACCCCTGGGTGTTGGTCCACTTTCATATTTTTTTCTTTTTACATTTGCCCGATAAGAGGCACTGACTTTCCCCTCTCTGTTGGAGATAAATGGCAGCTGATGTCTCTGCAGAGGTTTCCATCCCCAGATCCATCCAAAATTTAAGGGGGATCTGCCCAATCTCTGTGTTTTGGGGCCCAGCAGTCAGATGCCAATAGATCATGACAGCTAGCTAGCTAAGAGCACTCAGTGCTGTCATTCAGTCATGCCCCCTCACTTTAATATCTGGAGAGTTAAGCAAGTATATTTTGTTTTTCAGTTTGCCACCCATGTCCTTAAAGTAAATACTGTATGATTTTTTCTTGTTGGATACTCCCCAGCCAATCCCACATAGTCCCTGATCGTCCAGCATTGATGATTCAATGTTATCAGCATGTCTGACCAGATTTGGGGAACTGAAAAACAGATCACTACTGTGGAATCTTTTGCTGGTCATGCGTTGACTCAGCATCCAATCAATGCAATCCCTAACTAGTCGGAGGTCTGATATGCTCACTTCAGTGCAGGGAACAAAGTGGGCATGCTAGCGTTCCTTTGTCATCACAAAGGGTACAATCTCATTATCAGATAAGGTTTAGGGCACCAGAGTAGGATGAGATCAAATGCGAAGACCAAAAGGTGAGTATTAAGTAGCCCGGACAGTCCCTTGGAGTCAAAACAGCCCATTACCCCCTCTACATTAGAGCCTGAAAATCAGACAAAATACTCACCCTTCCAGCACTCTAATGACAACCAATATGGGTTCGCTGGACATCCATGTGTCATGAGTGGCACCTTGCTCAGGTATCTGGAAGCCAACATTGTCTGTAAGTGCCGCAGTCACATGGGACCCTAATTATTCAGGCTTTCCTCAAATTGAGATATCAAGGGGGTGGGGTATGTGGCAGTTACTTTGTCCAGTGGTTTGATTTTATATAGCATTTCTTGGTTGATAACTGTTGCATTTGTTATTTTGTTAGGAAGATGAGAGTCTTTTTGTTCCTGGGATTGACCGTAGTTTTTCTTTGCACATTGATCCTTGCCGACCATGACGAAGACCACAAGGAGGTAGACGACCACAAACACGATCATCAGAAGAAGGGTGATCACAAACATGACCATGACCATCACAATCATGACCATGACCATCACCAAAAGCACCATTCCAAAGAGTCCTTGGCCTGCCACCGATTAGAACAGAGCAATAAAAGATTTGCTTATGAGCTTTTTCAGCAGATAGTAACAGACTACCCAACAGAGAACGTTTTCTTCTCCCCCGCAAGTATCTCCACCTCACTAGCTCTCCTTTCCCTTGGAGCCAAATCCCAAACCCATGACCAGATCCTGGAGGGCATTGGCTTCAATTTCTCAGAGATTTCTGTAAAAGACATCCATGATGGTTTCCAACATCTCTTGGAGGTACAGAACGCCAAAGACAGCAGGTTCGAGCTCAACAGCGGTAATGCCCTCTTCATAAGCCAGGAATGGAAAATCCTTGAAGAGTTCATGGAGAAAGCCAAGAAGCTCTACCAGGCAGAACCCCTCTCTATCGACTTCAAGGAGAATGAAGAGGCCACGAAGCAGATCAACAGTTATGTGGAGAAGAAAACCAACGGCAAGATCGTAGATGTGCTGAGCAGTGTAGACAAGGATTCCGCCTTGGTTTTTGTTAACTTTATTCATTTTAAAGGTAAGTACATGAATGTTCCTAAAGGACAGCTTCAGGCAGGGCGAACTTGGCTCTTTGCTGCCTGAGGCGAACTATAGAATGGCGCCCCCCTAAGGCATGCCGTTGCACTCCTCAATTTTAGTTTTAGTTATACAATGCCTGACACATTGAGCAAATATCAGTACTGTGTCTGCTGTGGTGGGGGAAGCTTTCTGCCAGGAGAGCAAAGGGCAGATCTTTCACTACAGTCAGGATGCACCCAACAGGGCCGCCGACAGCACCCGGCAAGGCGGGGCAGCTGCCAGGGGCACCCACTCTCTGGGGGGGCCCACTGACAGGGCAGGCCTTTGGGGTGCGCAAAGACGTTTGACCGACGTCGGACTGAGAGGGCACTGCCACAGCTGGTGTCCACATCTCCTCAAATGGCGGGGTTCCATACAATGGGGCTTCACGTTTTAGATTCCAGGGGAGAAAATGCTGGGTTTTGTTCTGCTTTTAAGTTGTCCACCCCAGCTAATTTCCTATCCCTGGAGCATCCCAATCTGTGATTCCCTACTGTGTGAAACCCCCTGGGATTGCTGGCATACCCACTATGCAAGCAATTCCACCCTTGGGTTTTGGTCCACTTTACAGTGGCATCTCAATTTGGGATGCCCCTGTTTGTGAAAGAACCCCCCCGGTTTGGCCATAAACTCAAACTGGCGATCCCACAGTGCATTCACCAATTCGAGGAAAGTAATGAGCAAAGGAGGGTCACACACTGGGGCATCCAAAATCAGGAGAGTCTAGATTTGTTTAGACTCCAAGGTCAAGTTTAAAGGGGTTTGATGCAATTCAAAGTAGACCAAAACTAAAATTTTGGTCCAAATAGCATGATCCAGGGGGAATCCAAATTTGGGACATCCCTCGGTGATGTGACGCGACTCTTCACCACAAAGGGGCCCACTGAGACCATACCGCCCAAGGGCCCACATAAACCTGGAGCCAGCACTGGCACCCAACACACTTTCAAGCTCCCTGGTTACCAAAAACGTTGCTTCTCTCGACTGGCAATGGGATAGCCTGTCCCATGAACCCAATGGCCTGACAATGGTCACTGCTGTCCGGTTTTGGGTTTTCTGCTAGATTACACCTAGCAGGGCATCCCAAACTGGATATTCCTTTGATAGGAGACGAAGGGGACTAGCAGTTATTTTTGACTGTTGGTCTACTTTTAATTAAGGATCCACAAAAATCGTGACACTGCACAAAGAAATCTCAATAGAGACCAACTGTAGAGAGGATGGCGAGATGATTGAGGACATTACCATGAGTGAGGACACTCCTAGTGGCAGCACGGCCGGTGCCGATGGGACCGGGATCGACAAGTTGCTTCCTGCTGCACACTCTGCTCCCCCTTGATTTCAATGGGGACCGGGCTCGGCATGCTTTACCTTTTGTTGAGAGTCAAAACATTCATGGTCTGGCTGTCAACAGGGTATGCAGTCCCTTTTCAAGCTCCTAGATCCTGATGCAAGAACAGACCCAAGAATAAATAGCCGCATACGCAGGCTCTTGTCAAATCAGAACTGTATGCTTTGCATATTAAAGCGGAAGTCCAGTCAAATACAACCCCATGCCCTGCCACCCTCTCCTGGTGCTGAGGTAGGATGGGGGAGGGGCCTTGGGCAGGAAGGACCCCTGGAAGGTGGAATAGGTGGGGCCCGTGCAGTCCATGGGAAGGTGCTAGGGAAAGCCTGAAGTCGTCCCAGGGTCACAAATGGGTTGAAGAGATTTCCCTAATAAAAGGGTCACCAACCCCCGTTAAAGAAGATTTTGGACTGTGTGTTTTCCTTTTGTGGACTCCCAGGGGACTGAACCTGCCTGGGACCACATCAACTGTTGGGGATTTTAAGTGAGTAGTATCACCCCCATGCCAGGGTAATTTTGTAATGTCCCCATGGAACTGGACTCCAGCTCCGAACCCCCCTCCGACCCCCTCTTATATGGAACCATATCTCCAGCAGGGGCATCCCATAGTGTGCGGATACTACCGCTACATCCTGTAGACAAGTGGTGGAGGAGGTCCTGGGCAGAGCAAAGTATGCGTTTAGGTTGGTATAGTTAGATTAGTGATGACTTGTAGGAAGGGTTTGGTCCTGTCCGATCAGCTCTGTTTGGAAACAGAACACCAGCACAGAGAGATGGGAGCGACCTCATAACCCATCTGTGACATGCTCCTGCCCCAGCCTATCTGAATGGCTGGACGCCAGATGCCAGGGATGCAGTTAATAAAAGTTGCACATTTATTAATTAATACATTTAAAAACTTTTTTTACAAACCATGTGATGTACAAAAAACACCAAACATGATATTCACAATAATTATCCCAGAATTCCAATACATAATACACAATATTAAGGTGGTTCCTTGTGTTCATATGTTAATCCCTTCAAAACAGCTCAGTTGTGGATATCTCACAAATTGGTTGTAGATATAGTGTGGTATCGATTAGTTTGCAATTGAAATGGGTGTAGGCGGACTAGTTTCGCCCGATGGGCTTCTTCTGCACCAGGTTTCACCCAGTCGTTATCAGCAAATTTATGTGTCAATTTATCAGCAGAATTCCTGATAGTTTGCTCAGTTGCCCTCAAGCAACAGAGGCATATTCAATATACAGAAGGACATGTGTTCATAATGGTGGCACAAGGTAACCATTTGCAATTAGGATTCAATGACCAATATTCGGGCGATGCCCCGGGCTGAGAGGGTCGTCGCTGGGGAGCTCGTCCTGACCTAGTGGGTGCAACCGTCCGCAGACTGTCACCTTTACTTGCCTTGATTTAGTTTAATCTCGATGTTTAAATATAAGCTCACCTAATAATAAATCTTAAAATGAAGCCCCACATAATGCTCCCATTGTTCATCATTAGGAGAGTGGAAGCACGTTTTTGCGGAGGATCTCACCAAAGAAGGAGCTTTTCATGTGAATGACAATCTAATGGTCAAGGTGCCTTTCATGAATGATATCGGCTTTTATGATGTAGCATTTCTGGAGGACGCCACCGTGGTTGTATTGCCCTACAAAGGGGACGCCTCTGCGCTGCTCATCTTACCCGATAAGGACAAACTGAAGAGTGTAGAGTCCAACCTGCAAGAGACCGTAAAAAAATTTAAAAAGTCTCACTCTAAACGGTAAGAGAACCTTTCATTTTATTTACCATCATGGGCAGTGGTGTACCCAAGGGTGGACTGGGGCTAAACAACGGCCTCAGTACAGCCAGTGGGGGCATCCATCAGTACAGCCAGTGGGGGCATCCATCAGTACAGCCAGTGGGGGCATCCATCAGTACAGCCAGTGGGGGCATCCATCAGTACAGCCAGTGTGGGCATCCCTCAGTACAGCCAGTGGGGCATCCCTCAGTACAGCCAGTGGGGGCATCCCTCAGTACAGCCAGTGGGGCATCCCTCAGTACAGCCAGTGTGGGCATCCCTCAGTACAGCCAGTGTGGGCATCCCTCAGTACAGCCAGTGGGGGCATCCCTCAGTACAGCCAGTGGGGGCATCCATCAGTACAGCCAGTGGGGGCATCCATCAGTACAGCCAGTGGGGGCATCCATCAGTACAGCCAGCTGGGGCATCCCTCAGTACAGCCAGTGGGGGCATCCATCAGTACAGCCAGTGTGGGCATCCCTCAGTACAGCCAGCTGGGGCATCCCTCAGTACAGCCAGCTGGGGCATCCCTCAGTACAGCCAGTGGGGCATCCCTCAGTACAGCCAGTGGGGGCATCCCTCAGTACAGCCAGTGGGGGCATCCCTCTGTACAGCCAGTGGGGGCATCCATCAGTACAGCCAGTGTGGGCATCCCTCAGTACAGCCAGTGGGGCATCCCTCAGTACAGCCAGTTGGGGCATCCATCAGTACAGCCAGTGGGGCATCCCTCAGTACAGCCAGTGGGGGCATCCCTCAGTACAGCCAGTGGGGGCATCCCTCAGTACAGCCAGTGGGGCATCCCTCAGTACAGCCAGTGGGGCATCCCTCAGTACAGCCAGTGGGGGCATCCCTCAGTACAGCCAGTGGGGGCATCCCTCAGTACAGCCGGTGGGGGCATCCCTCAGTACAGCCAGTTGGGGCATCCCTCAGTACAGTCAGTTGGGGCATCCCTCAGTACAGCCAGTGGGGCATCCCTCAGTACAGCCAGTGGGGGCATCCCTCAGTACAGCCAGTGGGGGCATCCCTCAGTACAGCCAGTGGGGGCATCCCTCAGTACAGCCAGTGGGGGCATCCCTCAGTACAGCCAGTGGGGGCATCCCTCAGTACAGCCAGTGGGGGCATCCCTCAGTACAGCCAGTGGGGGCATCCATCAGTAGAGCCAGTGGGGCATCCCTCAGTAGAGCCAGCGGGGGCATCCCTCAGAGCCAGCAGGGGCATCCCTCAGTAGAGCCAGCGGGGGCATTCCTCAGTAGAGCCAGCGGGGGCATCCCTCAGTAGAGCCAGCGGGGGCATCCCTCAGTAGAGCCAGCGGAGGCATCCCTCAGTACAGCCAGTGGGAGCATCCCTCAGTACAGTCAGTGGGGGCATCCCTCAGTACCGCCAGTGGGGGCATCCATCAGTACCGCCAGTGGGGGCATCCCTCAGTACCGCCAGTGGGGGCATCCCTCAGTACAGCCAGTGGGGCATCCCTCAGTACATAGTGTTTTTCAAAGCAAGTCTTACAATGCCAAAAATTGTAAAACAATGATTTGTATGTAGGTGCGCTTTAGGGTATGTGTAATTAGCAAGATTATATGAAAATATAAGAGGAATACAATTATAAGTAAAATTATGGCAGAATAATCAAGCAGTGTATTGTCCCACAATTACTTAACAATTAATCACAGGTGGAACAAATAATTTAAGGACAATTAGGAGACAAATATTAATTAATTTTTAGGATGCTCCTAAGTATGTAGGAGATCTTTGAATAATAATGATAGTGTATACTAAGGTTTCACATAAATCAATCACGGTTTGCATTCAGTAAAGCACAATATTTATGTTTTAGGTGCGCTTTGAGGTGCGAATAAATGGTCACAAATGCTATTAGTATGTGTCAAATATAACTGAAGGCTATTTTCTTTCTATGCATAATCCCGTTATAACATTTCTATGACCAGAGCAAGTGGCTCTAAGCATGGGATTTTCGGTAAATATAGCTAGGAGCAATAATGGGATTTATAATAATCAATGAAAAATTAGATTAATTGAATCAATTAAATCAGATAGATATAACCATGAGGATAAAAATGTTTTAAAAAAAAAAAACGGAGATCCACCATGTAAATAGGCTAAAGATGTTTAAACGGTAAGAAACTCTGAGGTGACTCACCGCCGGGGCCCGGGGGTACTCAACCTGCCCAGGGCCTTTGAGGGTACTTCACGTGAATTAGGGATGATGGGTTGCAACTGGGTTCTTCTTCAGGATCCTCCCAGGTTGTTTCGCAATGATCACCCAAGTTTTTCTTGAATAATTCGTTGTTTATTTGATAGAAAAAAGGATAAAAAGTATTTGTTGTAACTGGGGGGGGGGGATGGGGGGGGGGAGGGGGGGCAGGGTGCACGGACTAAGGATGGTGGGCCCCTCTTCTTGGCTTCGCTGTTTTCCAAGGCACAGGTTCTGGAATGCAGTGCGGCGTGTTGGAGGCCGGTATTTGCTTCTTGCTTTCTGTGCGGGAATGCCGGTAATTGTTTCTGCTGGCTGCGCCTCTCCAGTCGGTGACTCCAATACTCGGCGGCCGGCGAAGAGGGAGTGTGGAGTGGTGGAGGAGGGGTGGGAGGGGTGTGGAGGTTCGAAGGAGGGGGGGGATTGAAATCCTTGATCTTCTGCGGGAGCGCGTTTATGCGTCTTCCCCGCTGTCTGTCTTTTAAAATTCTGAATGATATAATCCACCGACGCGCGTTTCGGCTCCTGCCGTCTTCCGGGTGTGTTAGGGCGGGTGTCCTGGCTGTTAGTTATATACTTGTTGCCCGCGGGGTTTTCTGGGTAATGTAGTTTTTTTCCTGCCACAAATGGGCTGTCAGTTTCTTCACGTGAACTTCCGTTTGCGTACCTCATTGACAAAATAATGAATACATTGGAGTTAAACTGTAGTGGAACTTGCTACAAGTGTATTTCTTTGCTGTAGTGGAGCTTGTTACAAATGTGTTTCTTAACTGGATACATTTTAGTGGAGCTTGTTACAAATGTGTTTCTTAACTGGATACATTTTGTTAGACTATGTTTACTCATAGCTCCTAGGGAGCGGGGTTTGTTACATGTTGATTACTCAGCACTTCTGTTTGTATAGACAAACCATCTCCAGAACTGCTGAGTGGCGGGTTAGCATTCCTCTATACTTCTCTATAGCTCTTTTAGTAAAGGAATGTGGTGACATATTACAGGCGTTAAGTTTATTTGGTTAAAAATCATTTTGACAGAAGAATAATAAAAAGAAAAAAGCTGGATTAAAAATGCAGAGTGGTTAGAAGGATTGTGCTAAAGTTTGGTAGATGGTTGTGATTAAGGAATTATAGACATAATAAACATATATAAATATATATAAAAAGGGAGGGATGTGGTGCCTCAGTACAGTCAGTGGGGGCATCCCTCAGTACAGGTAGTGGGGGCACCCCTCAGTACAGTCAGTGGGGGCATCCCTTAATACAGGTAGTGGGGCATTCCTCATTCCACTCCCTCCCCCCAATGGCGGACAATAATAAGGCAGCAGGCAGGCTAACTAATTCATGCCTGCCCGGCGCTGCTGTTTTCCCCTCCCCCAGCCGCTCTCACACTCACACGCACATGCTTGGTACCTGCTTGTCCGCGGGCTGGACCTCGCAACAACCAGGAAGTGCCAGTAAGCATGAATGTGTGTTTGTGTCTGAGAGCAGCAGCACCAGGAAAGGCCGCAACCCATAAATGACAGATGTGGGAGGGTGGGCGGCGGGCCCTCCCGCATCTGTCATTCATGGGTTGCGGACTTTCCTGGTGCCGGCCTACCGGGATTTCGCCCGGTATGCCCAGTCCCTGGGTGTACCTCTCAGGGTCGGCTCCAGGTTTATGTGGGCCATCGGGCGGCATGGTCTCAGTGGGCCCCTTTGTGGTGGAGAGTCGCGGGTCAGGGGTCTATAAATTCCATGGCCAAAACTAAGAAGGACTGCTAGCCCTCCAGCCCCCTATTGGAGCTGTTTTTTACTTTGGCCCCACATGAATAGGCAGAGTATTGAGGATAGAGATGGACATAAGAGGAAGGACAGGAATGGATGGATGGAGAGATAGCTGGGAGGAAGAGGGATGGATGAGCAAATGGGCCCCTCTGGGTGGTGAGGGCCCTCGACAGCTGACCAGGCTTGCCGGGTGCTGATGCTGGCCCTGGTAACTCTAATGAGGTGAAGCCGGAACAGGTTGTGGTGATGATGTGACATTACACCAAAAAGATTTTCAGGCAGCGTTGTACTTGCAAGGAGCCCCTGTGGCACTCCCAGGTACCGCAGTGCCATGTTTTACTAAAATGTACTTGTGGAAGGCACTGTCTGCCACAAACTCTGGTCCCCTGCCTCTTAGAGACCTGAACTGTATCATTTGACTATAACTTAAGGTAGACCTCGAGGGATCATGAGCATTAAAGAGGAACAACACACCCGATTTTCATTTTTTGGGGTGTTGCTTCACTCAGTGGGGGCATCCCGTAGGTCGGACTAACCTGACCTGTGCCAGCTCCTCACTGTGTTTCCGCGCTGCCTGCATGCCGCCGGGGAGACCTGCCACCGTGTGTAAAGGCAGCCCGCCAGGCTCGCACCACAGCTGCTTGAACATTTCCAACGCCGCCCGAGGAAGAAACCGGAAGCTGTCAGCCAGCCCACACTGAACCAGCATAGTTACCGCCGCAGGGTGTCACCTCCGAGAACGGGGAGGTCGTTGCTGTTCAGCTGGACCTGCCCACTGGCACCACAGGGGGAACCTCCGGTTGGGGAGTCATGCGATGCTGCTGAGTTCGCAGAGTTGCCTGGTGATCGCGGTGAGTGCAGTTACCCTTGCCCCAGATACTGCCCGAGAGATTGCCCCAGAGACTTGCCCAAACCCTTGTCCCTGTCCCGAGCCCAATCCATGCCCCTGTGCCGTTGGTTGATTCAGAGCACGAAGACACCACGGGGGTGTTGTTTTTCCCCAAGCGTCTGCCCGACCAGGAGGAGGCAGATCCCCCTGCAGGCCCTTTCTGGGAGGAAGCGGAGGAGGAACCCTGGGAAGCTCCGAAGGGAGATCAAATGATTTGGCTCCTCCACTGAGGAAGAGGTGGTGTACCCGGTCGGTATGCCCAAGCCAACTGGGTACTGGCGCTACACCCGCCGGCCCAATCAGTCCTGGGCCTGCGTGGGGTCTGGAAATCCCCGCTGGCAGCTGTCCACCTGGTCCCTGGAGATTGGGCGAGAGTATCCCTAATGCACTGAGGAGGAAATGGACTGGGTGGAAGAGAACCGAGAAAGGTGGTTGGAGGGACATCTGATTCCAGAGCCGTCGGGGAGTGGGTTTTGGTCCACTTATGTAATCTAATGAACTCATTTAAAGATTAATGATCCAATCAAAACAAGGAGAAAAAAATAACCTTTTTCTGCTGCTCCCTCTGCAATGTAAAAAATTGGCCACATCACTAGCATCTGTAGGCTAATTCGCGCTCCTGCCCCCAGCTATTTAAATAGGCTGGGTCCGAGAGCACGCCCTACACTGGGGATACAGCTGCTCTCGCTCCTGATTGCCAAACTCTGGCCTAAACAGTGCCATAATGATGTGCATTAATATGCACAACATAAGGTTCTGATTGGACCAGAGCGTGTGCATGCATCTGAGGACCATAGGCAATTTGGGGGGTTCATACAGAGGTACATCCCTAATCAGGATGCCTCCGGAGCAGGGAACAAAACCTGGGATAGTCAAAATCACCAAGAACACCAAGGTGAGAAATACCCCTTGGAAAATGGTCCCGGGCAACCTGAACATCTGGCTCCACATGCAGGGTCTCAGCCAGCTGATCATGGGCTCTATCTTTTATACACCCGAGGTGGTATTTGAAGATAGTGCTGCAAACTGTTTTTTTATTAGCTACTACTCTCCAGAGTCTGGTAAGCTGCAAAATTTCTCATGGTTCCACACAATAATAATAAAATTAATGTTGTGTGTATGCAGAGTGCACAGTGATTTATGCTTGGACAGTACACAGTGAGTGCTATGAATGGATAGTACACAGTGATTGCTGCTTGTGGACAGTACACAGTAAATGCTGCTCATAAACAGAACACAGTGATTGCTATTTAGGGACAGTACACATTAAATGCTGCTTTTGAATAATACACAGTGAATTTATGTTAGTGGACAGTACACAGTGAATGCTGCTTATGTACAGTACACATTAAATGCTGCTTTTGAATAATACACAGTGAATTTATGTTAGTGGACAGTACACCGTGAATGCTGCTTATGTACAGTACACATTAAATGCTGCTTTTGGACTGTACACAGTAAATTTATGTTAGTGGGCAGTACACAGTGAATGCTGCTTTTGGACAGTACACATTAAATACTGCTTGTGGACAGTACACAGTAATTGCTGCTTGTGGACAGTACACAGTGAAAGCTACTTGTGGACAGTACACAATAATTGCTGCTTTTGGAAAGCACACAGTAATTGCTGCTTGTGTACAGTACCCAGTGAAAGCTACTTGTGGACAGTACACAGTGATTGCTGCTTTTGGAAAGTACACAGTAATTGCTGCTTATGTACAGTACACAGTGAAAGCTACTTGCGAACAGTACACAGTGATTGCTGCTTTTGGACAATACACAGTGAAAGCTGTTGTATGCAGTAGTAGGAGAGGCAACCTGTAAGTCATTGGTTAGTCTTTATTATCCTATCAGACGTGTCTGACCCTTTTCCATACACTCATTCTTCTCTTGGAACAGGCTTGTGGAGCTTTCCCTCCCCAAGTTTTCCATCTCTGGTTCCTATAACCTGAAAGACATCTTAGCCAAACGTGGAATAGTTGACGTCTTTTCAGACCACGCCGATTTTTCTGGCATCTCCGGGACTCCCAATCTCAAAATTTCACAGGTAGGTTTGTTCATTACAACTACATTATTATTTACATTTTTATTTAAAGACATTCTCATTGGCTGACAATGATCAGGTTGGGTGCAAGAGCAGCATAGAAGGAGCCAACAGGGGTAAATGGTTCAGCCTAATTTAGTTAGGGAGTGGCTGTGTTAGAGGGTTTAAAGGGATACAGCAGGTAAAGGTAATTGTTACACCCAAGGCTGGATTAATTGTGATGGAGGCCCTTGGGCACAAAATCTGGTGGAGGCCCCAGATACAGTATTTTTTTCTTTAAAATAATAGTCCAGCCAAGTAATTGATTGGTGGTTGTCTGGCACCCGCCTACTTACTGGAAAGTCAGATCGAGCCCCTTGTGCCACCCTTGGGCGGGTGCGTGCTGCTCGGGAACTCCTGCTTTGCCATTCTGGGGGGAAGGGGGTGTGTAGTGCCCGGCTGGTCCAGCAATAAACAGTTCCCTGCATTGAGCTGCCAGCGGCTGTGCTTGGTGGCTTATGTGCAGTGACAGCTCTGCACCCATCACTGTAGCGTTGCTGATGGCGGCTTTGCTGCTCTAGACTCTCCTTCCTGCCCTGTGGTGGCTTTTGCTGCAGGTTTGCAAAAACAAAAAAAAAGGCTTACCCAGGCAGGGGGGGGGGGGGGGCAGCTTTGTTGCTGGCCCCTCAGCCCATCAGGCCAAAGACTGAAAAGCCTTCTGGACCAGACCATAACCCAAATGTTGGTGGAGGCCCCCTTTACAGGGCAAGTAGAGGAGGTCCCGGGGCTCGCGCCCCTTGCGCCCTCCTCATAATCCGGCCCTGGTTACACCATTGTGTTGGGATACATTTGGCGCTGTCCTAAACTGTTTTCCATTTTTAAATTGAAGAAGTAATGGCCATGACTGTGCTAGCGTTCCATACGTCTTCAGCTAACACCAACCCACCCACACTCCCAAAATAAAGGAGCCAGACAACCACTTCTTCGGAAATTGATGGAATTTTAATTGGCCACAGCCTCAACATAAAACAATAACAAATAACAATTAACGATGCACTCCCGATCTCCCCGATCCAGGTCTGAGATTCCAACACACCCTACCTACCAACAGAAGGGGAGGGGAGGCGGCCCGAAGGCTCACCAACCTCCCGGAATCTGAAACAGAAGCCAATTCGTGAGCCTGGCCGCATCCCTCCTAGGCCTGGTAGCTCAACGGGGCTAACTGCCAAGATCCACCTTCACCCCTTCCCTTAGTCCCTCCCCTCCCCTTAAACTCAGTCACATGTCCTCCTGGCCCGTTTCCGCCGAAACAGCCGCTTCCTTGTAACCTACCCCCACTTTCCGTGCCATCTCAGACCCGAACCGAGCAGAGGAGACCGCCAAAGCTGTGACAAATAAATAACAGTAAGAATAATTTTACAACAATCCCCCGATACAAACGCATTGACACATATGCCCGATAAATTCCCCACAAATTATACATAAAAACCACTACTTGTACCCTGTTAACTGAACAAATGTCAATAAATATATAAAAATCTTCTTTTTTTTTTTTTTATACATATTAAAATGTAAATATGTTTTTTTTTTTTTACATATATATTAAAGTGTAAATATGATTTTTTTTTTTTTTTTTTAAATAAACATATATATATATATATATATATATATATATATATATATATATGTACATACATACAACATAATACAACCTGTCCCGACCAAACCGCCCCAAAACCAACCAGCTACTGCTGCGACCAATCGACCATTCCATCAGCCCCCAATAAAGGGCGGGCGGGTGGGAAAGCACGTTCCAGCGAAGAGATCAGGGGCCAAAGAGGAAGAGGAGGGGGGGGCCTGCCCCTATATACTCCCCCCCCCTCCCCTGAGGTCACTTCCCCTGATCTCTTCCCCCAATCCCAAGGCTGGTCAGCTTCCAACAGGAAGCGCAGGCCAGTCATGGGGCTGCCAGCCCTAAAAGGGCTGGCGCCCTTCTAGACATCGAGGCTTTCATCCTGCAGTTGCCTTTGCCTGCAGTAGCACTTTAAGGTCTATTTTAAATACAGGTCCACTTGACTTATGTCTGGTGGCAAAATTTTAGAAGTCTACTGACCAGATAACTTTGCATTAGGGCTTATGGACCCACGCAGGATTGATGCCTGTTTCCCACCTTGATGTCATCGGGGTAATTGGTGACATTATGGGGGTGATTTACTATGTTCCCTGACTTTTGTGACACACACATTACAGACCAGCGAGTAAACAACACGTAATGCAGCAAACACCAGTAAACACAGACTCAATGCATTTTTATGTGTTTTTGCTGCAATTTGCTGTGAAACTCACAGGTATTTACACTGAATTGTAGAATTGAAGAATGACAGCGATATGCCGGGGAACTGATGTGGCAGAACATGAAATCTTGCTGAAAACACTTTTGTAGCATATGTTGGTGTCATGAATCAAGGAGGTTTTATGCCTTGATCCAGACCGGTGATCGTACTGCAAACAATCGTTTACACACCTGGCCCTAATAGCCAGACACTACATACACACACCGATCCTTAAAGAGGACCAACACCCAGGGGTGATCGGCCCGGAAATCTATAAGATTCCCGGGCCGATCACCTCCCACCCCCCGGGACATCCGAGATCGGGATGTCCCGCGGGGTGAAACCCCCCAGAAACCCCAAAAACATCTTACCTGATCCGCCGCCGCTTCCGCCGCCGCCGCCTCCCGCGCGCCCCTCCAGACGTGCGCGCGCCCGCGCCGGCCCTCTGTGAATGAGTGACGCGCCGAGAGTGACGCGCGGGAGGCGGCGGCGGCGGATGCGGCTTGGACGTTCCTGATCCCCGCCTGGACGTTGGCGGGGATTGGCTGCAGTGTTCACGTGGGAGCGTTGAGAGGTGAGTTTTTGGGGGTTTCTGGGGGGGGGTGCCCCGCCGAAGTGGACCAAAACCCAGGATAGTCAAAATCCTGGGTGTTGGTCCACTTTAAGCTAAGATCTCACCTTATGCAGTATATATACCCAATCACACGATAAGGTCCTAGGCCCGACTATACAGCAATAAAGTCACCCCCAGACCGGCACTGGTAGCGATAGGCAAGCACACAGGGCACAAGACTCAGCACACATACAATGTCCCTCCTGAAGTTTAGCGGGTTAGCTCACAGAAGACCACTTTATAAATCTTTAGGATTTAATTCACCCATAAGGGGCAGTGCATGTAAAACAAAGATGTACAATAAAAATAACAGACACACAATATACGGCAAGATGCTTATAAAATAAAAGGGAGAAATAAACAGAAATCCGTTACCTTTTTTTGAAGATAATGTCTTGTTGTGAGGGGGCACACGGAAAGTAATGATAACAGCCTACTTATTGGAAGCAATCCCCTGGCATGTCATGTCATCTGTGCCCAACTCTCATTTTTAAACTGGTTATTGGGGCGGGCAGCATGCTGGATGTAGCCAATGCGGTCGCAGGGGCGTTCCATTGTTAAAGAGTTATGCTTTAATTTCTTTTTTCTTTTGAAATGTCTCATTCACTGCTTTGTAGTATTGTAGTAAGTAGATGTCAATTACCACATAGGAAGGTGTCATCTGACAGAAGACCTAGAGGCTGATTTATTAATAGCGACATGTAGCGACAGTTGAGCCGCTGTAGCGGTATTTTCACAGCGCCCGCTAGTAGTCACTGTGCTTGCCTGTTGTTCGGTTGTTGACAGCGACTCAGTCGGTGTGGCGTAATGTTGAATACAAGGTTTACGAGTCGCTATTTGACAGGTTCCGCGATGTATGGGTGCGCATGATAGCGACTGGTCCGAGCGACCGGCTTCCACCATATTCATCAAAAGATCACGCTCAAAAAAATTCAAGCGCTGTGAAATGCATGTTTAAACCCCAGAGCGCTAGAGGCGATGTGTTAAAAGTAGTTTTTTAACCCCCAAACCACCATATTTTTGGAAACCAAAAAAAAAAGTATTTTAAATAATTTAGTAATATGAATACATTAATATCAGACCTGTAATATCAATTCTGTAAATTTTTTTTCTTTTTCCCTTAAAAAAATTATTTAAAATGGCAGAAGTGGTCACAGAATTTTTCACATTAAAAAAAAAAAAAAAAAAAAAACATTAATAACAATTAATTATTAATATTTAAAGATTGTTCCATTGAAATGCATTGGAGCGCGCCAGGTAGCGAGAGGTCATACCTGTCGCTGTTCAAGGTCGGACGCTGGCGCTGTGGACCGAGGCTGGAATAATGATGAATGAGTGGCTATATGGCGCTATCTCAGTCGCTAAGCAGGATTGCCTTGATAAATGTGTGATTGTGGTGGGGAGCCGGCGTTCTCGTGGCGGGGCCCGTCATTACCGGCCGCTCACCAGTCGCTACCTGTCGCTATTCCTTCATAAATAAGGGCCCTAGTTAGCACATGGTTCCAAAGTGGCTTGTTCTTCTATCCTGTCATATGTAAATGGATCCCTGTTGGTAACTCCAGACAAATGTACTAGCATGCCTCTAACTGACAGTGTGTGCTTTGACAACCATAGTTTGTCATATTTTTATCTGGCCATATATTTTATATATCCTCACAGTTGGAATTAGAGGGGTCTCTTTATGTATGTGGGGTGTCTTGGAAGTGTCTGGGTTGTTTGAAAAGCTTGAGAATAAAAGTTTATTTGAAAATATAAAAGTCATGTAAAAACATTATCATTAGTTGTTTTTGACATAATGGGAAACTTTCTAATGTTCACGCTAAAAAAAAATGTACAGCCCCTTGCAATTGGCTGCCTAGCGCTCATGTGGGCAGTGACGTTGCCTGCCCACGTGGAATCAATGGAAGCCCCAAATATAGAGCCTGTTGTTTTATACAAGACGTGTCATGATTGGAGACCAGCGATGACTGATGAGTAAGTGCACCTCGCCCTACACTCCACACCGACCTGAGTCGCCCTACCCTAGGTCCAAGAACCTCCCTCGCTCCTCACAGCCTCTACCATAGGCCAGGCAGAGGCCCGCTATATTTTTATGCAAATTATGGCGACCTTGCCAAACCCGAACCTTGGGGGTTTGCCAACACTAGTCATGATTGACAAGCAATGTAATCGGACAGTCCAGGGAAAAGTTTAAATGATCCTGCTTTCTGCCCTCCCTGTGCTGACTGTCAGGGGCTGCATCATTCATTCAGCCTGTTTTATGTTTCTTAAAGTGGACCAAAACCCATGCCGTTCGCCCCGGGGAATCTATAATATTTCCGGAACGATTGATTCCCTCCCCCCGGCGCATCCAAAATCTGGATGCTCCGCTGTGTGAAACCCCCCAGGTCGCCCTGTACACTTACCTTGTTTCCCGGTCCAACGGCACATGCGAGAGCCACGGCTGCTTCCCCGCTATCCCTCTGGCATGGCGCGTACCCACACCAGGCATTGTGAATGGCCTGCACAGGCACGCTTCCTGTTAGAGGAAAGCGTGGGATGCGACCCCCAGCGTACTCAGAGCCGCTCTCCATAGACGAAGCTTATACAACGTGACGTCAGTGGGTCACATCGCGCTGATTGGACGAGCGGCCATGCATGCGCCGTAGGACCGGGAAGAAATGAGTTGGCATTGGGGCTTTTACACAGCGGGGCATCCCTGATCGGGGTGCCCCAGGGGAAAGGACCAAAACCCAGGATAGTCAAAATCCTGGGTGTTGGTCCACTTTAATAAGTCCTAGGGCACTCTCTTCTGCAGGGCCTCCTCTGCAGCAGAGGATGACTCATCTATGCATGCTTCAATACGTCAGTCCCCTCAGTAGTAAATTCATTTTAGGGACTGGGAAAGAGGAATCAGCAGAAAGGAGCAATATCTATAGGGTTTCTTGGGGAATGCAAAGTGCTGCCCCTGACAGCCGACATGGTGCAAGCAGAAAGCGAGCTAATTTAACCCTTTGCCTGGAATGCATCATAGTAGAGATACCTGATATTAACCCTTTATTCTCTCTCATTTCCAGGCTATTCATAACACCCATATAAGCATAAATGAGAACGGGACAGAGGCTTCTGGGGTCACCGTCATGAAGATGATTCCTACGATGCTTCCCCCTCATATTAATTGTGACCGCCCATTCTTTCTTAGTATCTACAGCCATCAAACCAAAAGTATCCTCTTCTTACTCAAAGTTGCGAACCCCAAGTAATATCAATCACATGTCATCATCGTGACCAAAATAAAAAGTTTATTTGAACATTTTTGGTGGCATTGTACGTGGTATAATTAGGGGTGTAACTACAGAGGCTGCATGAGGGCCCCCGGTGAGGGCCCCATCATTGTTGTTTCTCTATTTATCAGCTTTGAGCTCAAATGGCAATGCATACAGAAAGGAAAGACGATCGGGTTAATTCTGCACCGGATATGTAATGGAGGAAGAGAGGCAAACACCCAGGATTTGAATGCAAAATAACACAAAGTTTTTAATAGAGGTCAGTGTACAGGAGTGCTGATATATACAGTATAAGAACACAGCATATAGTACATATAGGGTAACAAACCGAAACATGACCGCTAGGCGGCGCTAAAGATCAGCAATCAGTGTGATAACACACATTTATATACAACAGAGAGTGGACCAAAGTGGACCAAAACCCAGCTGGATTGGCCCGGGAATCTTATAGAATCTTATATCCATTCCCGTAGGACCGCAGTGAGGTGAGTTGATGCAGGAGATCTGGGGGGTTTCACATAGAGGGGCAGGGGGAGTGGACCAAAACCCAGGATAGTCAAAATCATGGGTTTGGTCCACTTTGATGAGAGGGATCACTAGAAATCATACAAGGGAGGCAGATAGTGGCTTTGCAGTATTAGTGAGTACCCCACAATCCCAATGTCAATAATATAGGCAATACAAATCAATATATAACAGATAGACTAAAGAACCAATAAGCAAAAAAGGACCTTACAGGCAGCACCATGGTGGAAGTAATCCTCAACGTTTCAGTTGCAATAACCTTCTTCAGGAGGAAGCGCTCAAATCCTGGCTGTTCGTCTCTCTTCCTCTAATAAATATCCTGTACATTTTTCTCCGTGAGGTAGAACACAGAGTGAAAACAGACTCAACACCATCTATGGTATATTCCCAGAGCCGGCGTCAGCACCCGGCAGGGTGGGGCAGCTGCCGGGGGCCCACTGACAGGGTCGGCCTCTTCTCAGGTCAGGTTTAAAGGGGTTTGATGCACTTCAAAGTAGACCAAAACTAGAGTTTTGGTCCAAATAGCATGATCCTTAGTGGGCATCCAGATTTGGGACGTTCCTCCGTGATGTGATGCGACTCTTCACCACTAAGGGGCCCACTGAGACCATGCCACCCAAGGACCCACATAACCTGGAACCGGCTCTGTATATCCCAACTACTTTCAACATCTTATTTACAGAAATGTGTGCATCAACCATCCCATATTTTTCTTAAACTGTTAATTCTGCACCACAATAATTTTTTGTTCTCACTTCTTTGTGAGAAAATAACTTTTCTCATGATTTTTTTCCTCTGTGCAATGCATTGCCATATTTAGCTGTGCGATTTTTTTACAGTGCTGAATCAACCTTTATATCTCCCTGATATTTCACATGTTAATAGTCTAATTGAATTGACCACCCACAAAACAAAAGGGTACTCTCCTTTTGTCCTGCTCAGGTTATCGGTCTGAATCCAGCGATCAACTCACCTGATTACTGGGTCGGAGCTCCGGACACCTGGGGCCAAGAAATGGGGCTGGAATTGATGGCGTGTCAGGCTTGTGAACCACCATTAGTCACAGCAGAGCTACCACACCTTCTTCATTCATTGTAAATAGAGGGGGTGTGCCAAGGCCTGGAGGCATGTCTGCACCTCTGTTACTAATGGTGGCACAGAAATGCAAGTGAATGGAAACTTAGAAACATAAAAGGTTGACAGCAGAAGGAGACCATACGGTCCATCTAGTCTGCCCTTATGTGTATACTGTATGTACTCTTTATCTTAGGATAGATGTGTGCTTATCCCAGGCATGTTTAAATTCACTGACCGTTGATTTTTCAACTACCTCTGCTGGAAGTTTGTTCCAAGCATCTACTACTCTTTCTGTAAAATAATATTTTCTAAAATTGCTCCTGATCTTCCCCCCGACTAGCTTCAGGTTGTGCCCCCTTGTTCTTTCATTAAACCGGACCTTCACCATGATTTAATGAAAAGCCCAAACTCTTAAAAAACGATTCCCCAGCATCTAAAATTAATATATTTTAAGTTTTTAGTCACTAACTTATTATTCTTTCCCCCACTGGGCTGCAACTCTGTTCAGGAATTTAGGATACGGGCGCCGCCATCTTGACTCAGAAGCATCACACTTACTGAGGAGAGGAGAGTGGAATAAGGTACAGGGGGGCGGGTTATAGCTGTGCTTTGCTCAGACAGAGCAGAGTTGGGGTCAGGTAACGGTCAGCAGTCCCAGAATGCAGAGCAGCACAGTCAGGAGGCACTTCCTGTTTGCAGGCTGCCTGATAAGATGGCGGCTTCCATAAGCCACCATCTTGGATGTTTAAAGGCTCATAAAATGCAGTAGATGCAGGTAGGAGGATTTTTAATGTGGACAATCTGTATGTACAGGGTGTGGCAAACATATAAGATAGACTCTTATTCAGAGTGAAGGTCCGCTTTAAGTTTCTTCTTAAAAACAATTCCCTCCTGAACCTTATTGTTACAAACTGGATGGAACAAATGAAGTGTGGACTCACTGGAACTGTGAAACAGTTGGTGAGTACCGCGTCAGGGGAGCGGGGTCTAAGGAGCCACCGGTTTTCACCAGAGCCCGCCGCGAAGCAGGTTGGTCTTGTGCGGCTGATGACTCCCAGGTCGCTACCCCCCAACGGCGGCACAGTTCCACAATTTGCCGAGGCGTTGTGCAGCAGAGATAAACGATGGTCTCAGAGAGAAGCCAGATTCAGGGCAGGCAGCGATGATTCACAGACGAAGAGACTGGCCGAGGTCGGGGCAGGCAGCGAAGATTCACAGACGAAGAGACTGGCCGAGGTCGGGGCAGGCAGCGAAGATTCACAGACGAAGAGACTGGCCGAGGTCGGGGCAGGCAGCGAAGGTTCGTAGTCAAAGGGTAAGCCGAGGTCATACACGAGAAAGCCACAGATTCAACAACTGACATTCACGGAACAACACCGATAATCCGGCAGAGGAAGAAGGGCTGGCCAGGATAAAAAGGAAGTGTCATAGCTGGATTGGGCGACCGGACACCAATTAATGATGCACCTGCCCTTTAAATTCGTCAGCATTGCGGCGCGCGACCCCTAGTGGCCGGGGACGTGCGCGCAGGAGAGGCAGAGAGGAATGCGGAAGCGAGGGAGCCGCCCGCAGACCCCGGCCGCCACGCCGGACGGACGGCAGGAAATCAGGTAGGGGAGAAGCGCTGCCAGGAAGGCAAGCAGCGCTCGGGCTAGGGGAAACCCGGCGGGGAACGCTGCGGGAAGGAAGCGCGGCTCTCGCCCCGGGGGAAGGACAGCGGGAAGCGCTATGAGGCGTAACCGCCGCGCTCGCCCTAACAGTACCCCCCCCCTTTGGTCTCCCCCTCTTCTTAGGACCAAGGAAGTCCGAAATAAGGGACCGATCAAGGATGTTTTCCTCCGGTTCCCAGGATCTCTCCTCAGGGCCGCAGCCTTCCCAATCCACTAAGAAATAGCGTCTTCCTCTGGAGATTTTAGAAGCAAGTATTTCTTTGACCGTAAAGGTATCTTCTGTACCTGCGACTGGCTTAGACTCCAATAATTTGGGGGAAAAACGATTGATAGTCACTGGTTTGAGAAGAGAGACATGGAAGGAATTGGGTATGCGAAGAGAGGGCGGCAGATGCAACTTGTAACAGGCAGGGTTGATACGTTGTTGGATCTTAAAGGGTCCCAAGAAGCGAGGACCTAGTTTGTAACTGGGGATTTTAAAACGAATATACTTGGCCGAAAGCCATACCCTATCCCCCGGTGAGTATAAGGGAGGAGTCCTTCTTCTCTTGTCAGCCTGGATTTTCATACGAGTCACGGCTTGTTCCAGAGAATGCTGTGTTTCACGCCAGATGGAAGAAAACTGGTGCGTAAGATCATCGACCGCGGGTACCGAGGAGGGCGTTGGTAATGGCAGAGGAGGAAGGAGATGACGACCATAGACTATAAAGAAAGGAGATTTTCCCGTGGATTCAGAGTCCTTAAAGTTGTAAGAAAATTCTGCCCAGGGCAACAGGTCAACCCAGTCATCCTGGCGAGCGGAAACAAAATGGCGTAGATACTGCCCCAAGGTTTGATTTACCCTCTCCACTTGGCCATTGGATTGGGGGTGATATGAGGAAGAAAAGTCCAATTTCACCTTTAGTTGATTACAGAGAGCCCTCCAGAATTTCGATACGAATTGAACACCCCTGTCGGAGACAATGTGGGTTGGGAGCCCATGTAGACGGAAGATGTGTTTAAGGAAGTTCTTTGCCAATAGGGGAGCAGAAGGTAATCCCGGCAACGGAATGAAATGTGCCATCTTTGAAAATCGGTCCACCACTACCCAGATTACGGTATTGCCCTGAGAAGGCGGGAGGTCGGTGATAAAATCCATGGCGATGTGCGACCAGGGAATGTCCGGAATGGGAAGTGGTTGGAGAAGACCTGCGGGACGTTGGCGAGGGGTCTTGTTGCGCGCGCACGTAGTGCAGGCTTGCACAAATTCTGCGGCATCGTTTTCTAACGTGGGCCACCAGTAGTATCTGGAGATGATGGCGCAGGTCTTCTTGATTCCAGCGTGACCGGCAGTACGGGAGGCATGACCCCATTTTAGAATTAATAGGCGTCGAGAGGCTGGTACGAAGGTCCTCCCCGGAGGAGCTAATACTAGAGCAGCGGGAGCGGAGTGAACCAGACGATCAGGTGGAATTATAAACTGAGGAGAAGAGACCTTATCGGAGACATCTGAGGAACGGGAGAGAGCGTCTGCCCTGATGTTTTTTGCAGCTGGACGGAAGTGGATCTGGAAATTAAAGCGTGCAAAGAAGAGTGACCAACGGGCCTGGCGAGGGTTTAAGCGTTGTGCGGATTCCAGATATGAGAGGTTCTTGTGGTCAGTAAAAATGGAAATTGGGTAGATAGACCCCTCGAGGAGATGTCTCCATTTTTCCAGCGCCAATTTGATGGCTAATAGCTCTCTATCTCCAATGGTGTAGTTCCTCTCGGCAGGAGAGAAGGTTTTAGAAAAGAATCCGCAAGTTCGAGCTTTGCCGGACGAAGATCGCTGCGTAAGTACTGCACCAGCTCCGACGGAAGAGGCATCCACCTCAAGAGCGAAAGGACGAGACGGGTCAGGTCTGGAAAGTACCGGTGCTGAGGCGAAGGCCTTTTTTAATGCGAGAAAGGCTGCTTCAGCCTGCGGAGACCATGCCTTGGGGTTGGCTCCTTTTTTGGTGAGGGCCACGATGGGGGCTACTGTCGTGGAAAAGTGTAGAATGAACTGGCGGTAATAGTTCGCGAATCCCAAGAATCGCTGGATTGCACGAAGACCGACTGGCCGAGGCCATTCAAGGACCGCTTTTAACTTGCCAGGATCCATCTGGAGGCCATGAGCGGAAACTATGTACCCCAAGAAAGGTAATGCGGTTTGGTGAAAAAGGCATTTCTCGAGCTTAGCATAAAGATGGTGTTGCAGTAAACGAGACAAGACTTGTCTGAGGTGCCGATGGTGTTCTTCGATGGACGAGGAGAAGATGAGAATGTCGTCAAGATAGACCACAACACAGGTGTACAACAGGTCCCGAAAGATGTCGTTAACAAACTCCTGAAAAACTGCAGGTGCATTACAGAGGCCGAAGGGCATAACGAGATACTCAAAATGGCCGTCTCGCGTGTTGAAGGCCGTCTTCCATTCATCACCCTCCCGTATGCGGACTAAGTTATAGGCGCCTCTCAGATCCAATTTTGAAAAAATCTTAGCTCCGCGAAGACGATCAAAAAGTTCGGAGATCAAGGGCAAAGGGTAACGGTTTTTTACCGTAATTTTATTGAGGCCCCGGTAATCGATGCAGGGCCGAAGGGATCCGTCCTTCTTCTGTACAAAGAAGAACCCCGCTCCAGCTGGTGAAGAGGATTTCCTAATGAACCCCTTTTGTAAATTCTCCTGAATGTATTCCGACATTGCTTGGGTCTCAGGGACAGACAGCGGATAGATGCGTCCGCGAGGAGGAGTGGTGCCAGGTAGAAGATCAATCGGGCAATCGTAAGGGCGATGAGGCGGAAGCACCTCCGCTTGCTTTTTGCAGAATACGACGGAAAAAGGCCGATAAACTTCAGGTAGACCTGGTAATGGAGTCGTGGGAGCTGTGATTGGGACTGGCAAAGACGTAAGGCAGTTCTTAACACATGTTGCGCCCCAGGACTTGATGTCCCCAGTGGACCAATCCAAGGTAGGGTTATGGTGCTGGAGCCAAGGAAGCCCCAACAGAAGCGGCGAGGTACAGTGGGGTAATACGAAAAATTCCAGAAATTCCTGATGGAAGAGGCCGATCTTCAGAAGGAGAGGTTTAGTGCGGTAGCGCACCACGCAGTTCAATCTGTCCCCATTAACAGCCGCGACGAATAGTGGCTTGGCTAGACGGTAGACCGCTATATCATGCCTAGTTACCAAGGAGGCCTCGATGAAGTTACCCGCCGAACCAGAGTCCAAGAAGGCCGGTAAGTTCAGGACGGAAGTGGAGCCAAAGTGAAGTTGTGCCGGCACAGTGAACCTAGGAGAGGAAGCACACACACCCAGAGACGCCTCTCCAAACGATTCTAGGTGCGCCCGTTTCCCTGACGAGGAGGGCGGATAGGGCAATTCTTCAAAAAATGTTCAGGGCTGGCGCAGTATAGACAAAGACTTTCGATTCTTCGGCGCGTCCTTTCCTGGGGAGTCAAGCGTGTATGGTCCACTTGCATGACTTCTTCAGGCGGAGACGAAAGCATAGACTGAGGGTTCAGAAAAGTAGGGGCCAAACGGAATGCTCTCTTGGCACGCAGAGAGTCTTGCCGGAATTCATCACGCCTCTCTGTAAAACGAATGTCTATACGTGTGGCGAGTTGAATTAGTTCAGAAAAAGAGGTAGGAAGGTCCCGGGCAGCAAGAACGTCCTTGACCTTACTAGAGAGACCCTTCTTAAAGCAGGCGCAGAGAGCCTCATTGTTCCAAGCTAGCTCGGCTGCCAAGGTTCGGAAGCGAATGGCATATTCTCCCACAGACAGCTCACCTTGAACCAGATTCAGTAGGGCGGATTCGGCTGAAGACGCCCGGGCAGGTTCCTCAAAAACCTGGCGAAACTCAGCCACAAAAGTTTGAACCGTGAGGGTAACGGGGTCGTTGCGGTCCCACAATGGGGTAGCCCAGGCTAAGGCCTTCCCAGAAAGCAGGCTGATAATAAAGGCCACCCGGGAGCGCTCAGTAGGGAATTGGTCAGCCAATAACTCTAGGTGTAGAGAACATTGGGCAAGAAACCCACGGCAGAATCTTGCGTCCCCTTCAAATTTAGCTGGCAGGGAGAGACGAATCCTCGCGGAGGAAGCCACCGAAGGCTGTGGTGGTACAGCAGGAGCTGGCGGTGGAGCCTGCGGTTGCTGCATAGAAAGAAGTTGCTGCATCATGGCGGTAAGTTGATTGATCTGCCGCGACTGCATGGCGACTAGTGCGGGTAGCTCAGAGACGTCTGGCAATGGCACCTCGGCGGGATCCATGGCCGGATTATACTGTTACAAACTGGATGGAACAAATGAAGTGTGGACCCACTGGAACTGTGAAACAGTTGGTGAGTACCGCGTCAGGGGAGCGGGGTCTAAGGAGCCACCGGTTTTCACCAGAGCCCGCCGCGAAGCAGGTTGGTCTTGTGCGGCTGATGACTCCCAGGTCGCTACCCCCCAACGGCGGCACAGTTCCACAATTTGCCGAGGCGTTGTGCAGCAGAGATAAACGATGGTCTCAGAGAGAAGCCAGATTCAGGGCAGGCAGCGATGATTCACAGACGAAGAGACTGGCCGAGGTCGGGGCAGGCAGCGAAGATTCACAGACGAAGAGACTGGCCGAGGTCGGGGCAGGCAGCGAAGATTCACAGACGAAGAGACTGGCCGAGGTCGGGGCAGGCAGCGAAGGTTCGTAGTCAAAGGGTAAGCCGAGGTCATACACGAGAAAGCCACAGATTCAACAACTGACATTCACGGAACAACACCGATAATCCGGCAGAGGAAGAAGGGCTGGCCAGGATAAAAAGGAAGTGTCATAGCTGGATTGGACGACCGGACACCAATTTATGATGCACCTGCCCTTTAAATTCGTCAGCATTGCGGCGCGCGACCCCTAGTGGCTGGGGACGTGCGCGCAGGAGAGGCAGAGAGGAATGCGGAAGCGAGGGAGCCGCCCGCAGACCCCGGCCGCCACGCCGGACGGACGGCAGGAAATCAGGTAGGGGAGAAGCGCTGCCAGGAAGGCAAGCAGCGCTCGGGCTAGGGGAAACCCGGCGGGGAACGCTGCGGGAAGGAAGCGCGGCTCTCGCCCCGGGGGAAGGACAGCGGGAAGCGCTATGAGGCGTAACCGCCGCGCTCGCCCTAACACTTATTCAGTCCTTTCACATATATAAAGGTCTCTATCATGTCCACTTTCTCCCTTTCCTCCAGACTGTACAAATTAAGTTCTTTAGATCTCTCCTGTTTTAAGTTTAGGTCCTTCCACCATTTTTGTTGCCCGCCTTTGGACCCGTTCTATTTGAATAATGTTTTTTTGCAGGTAAGGTCTCCAGAACTGCACACAGTATTCTAGCTGTGGCCTCACCAGGGCGCTATACAGCGGCATCACAACCTCCCTCTTCCTACTGGTGATGCCTCGAGCTATGCAGCAGAGCATCCTGCTTGCTTTTCCCACTGCCTGGCTACACTGTCTACTCATCTTGCAGCTATCAGTAATCAGTACCCCTAAATCTCTCTCCTCCGAGGTCCTGGCTAACACAGTGCTGCCCATACGGTACTCAGAGCAGGGATTCCTTCTACCCAAGTGCATGATTTTACATTTAGAGACATTAAACTCCAGTTTCCACAGTTTTGACCATCTATCCAGTAAAGCTAAATCATTTTCCATGTTGCAGACACCTCCATGTCCAACCTATTACTAACCTTTGTATCATCAGCAAACAGGCACATTTTTCCTACCAAGCCTTCTCCTATGTCACTTACAAACATATTAAAAAGAATGGGGCCCAGGACAGAGCCTTGTGGCACACCACTTGTGACTCGAGCCCCGGGACAGGAAGTGAAGGCTGTGGCGTGGGCTTGGCTCCAGCAATCAGATGGGTTACTGATCACTGTACTCTGATCAGCTGAGTGGGATAAAAGGTTTTGTTTTTTATATTGCGTGGTCAATCACTTGAATTCATTTGGATTGACAGAAAAGGATTACTGTATGAGCTAAGAAGGGGCCCTACTGAATGTCGGTATTTTATTGAAGTTCTTGATAGTGCTGTTAGCTTTTAATCATTGTCAAGTCAGTAGGACTCTTGGAGAGGGTTGGTCTACCTCTTTTTGGTATATTTACACTCAGGGACGCACACCATAATTTATGCACAAAAATGTTTATCAATTAGGAAAAGTTTACAAAAATCATCTGATTTGTACAGCAGTCATCACAAATTACAAAGCTCAAACAGAATGACATCTCTCACAGTCAGCATCAATTGCCACAATACGGGGAGGCCGATTTATTAATAGCGCCAGGTAGCGACAGATGAGCGGCAGTAGCATTATTTTCACAGCGCCGGCTAGTATTCGCTGTGCTTGGCCGTTGTTCGGTTGTTGACAGCGACTCAGTCGGTGTGCGGTAATGTTGAATACGGGGTTAGGAGTCGCTGTTTGACAGGTTCCGCGCTGTATGGGAGCGCATGACAGCGAATGGCCATAGCGAACGGCTCCCAGCATATTCGTTAACAAATCACGCTCAAAAAATTCTCGCGCTGTGAAATGCTTGTTTAAACCCCAGTGCGCTGGCGGCGATGGGTTAAAAGTAGTTTTTTAACCCCCAAACAACCTTATTTTTTGAAAAAAAAAATAAACAAGTATTTATAAACATTTTGTAATATGAATACAGACCTGTAATATCAATTCTGCACAATTTTTTTTTTTTTTTTATCTTTAAAAAAATATATAACATTGCAGAAGTGGTCACCGAATTTTTGACATTTAAAAAAAAATAAAAAACATTAATATCAATTATTTATGAATATTTAAAGATTGCTCCATTGAAATGCATTGGAGAGCGCCAGGTAGCGAGAGGTCATACCTGGCGCTGTGATGGGATTAGCAGCGGCGCTGTTCGTTGCAGTCGGCTACATGATGAATCCCGCGCTAGCTGACGCTTTCGCCGACGCTAGCCTCATTTAGCGTGATAAATGCGTGATTGTGTTCGCAGCCTGGCGTTCTGTAGTCGGTAGCCGCCGTTAGCTGACGATACCTGGCGCTAGTGAGACACTACCTGGCGCTATCCCTTGATGAATAAGGGCCTATGACTCTGACCATCAAAACATGTGTTATCACTGAAATAGAATCATTAATGAGTAAGTGCTGCCACCTACTGGTTGCACATAAACATAGGCTTACACTCATATAAAGAGTCTGTTATTGTGTGTGTTTATATGTTGTTCATGGTGCACTGATTGTTTTGTGCATGTGCTATAATACTCTGCTGAGACCAGGTACTTCAGCCAAGCAGGCTTATATGACAAAATTAAATGTGTACCCCTGCATGATTGCACTAAGTTGGGCATATTCAGTTTATTCATTGTACTGGTTATTATGTGTTTAGCTCTCAGACTCTTTATATGAGTGTAAGCCTATGTTTATGTGCAACCAGTAGGTGGCAGCACTTACTCATTAATGATTCTATTTCAGTGATAACATGTTTTGATGGTCAGAGTCATAGTATTGTGGAAATTGATGCTGACTGTGAGAGATGTCATTCTGTTTGAGCTTTGTAATTTGTGATGACTGCTGTACAAATCAGATGATTTTTGTAAACTTGTAAAATTGATAAACATTTTTGTGCATAAATTATGGTGTGCGTCCCTGAGTGTAAATATATTGGATTCTGTTATCCCTAGGGTATAGGGATTCAGGTACTGCACCCAGGTATATATAACTTAACTACATTTTAATAGAGTTGGTGTGCTCCTCTCCTAACTGCTTGTCTAACGGCTACCTCTTTTTGGGACATCCTGAATTGGGATGCCTTGCTGCGTAAAACCCCCCCGGATCACCCAATACACTCACCTCGTCTAGGATTACTCACAGAATCTCCATTTTGCAGCCGCATCACACCTCTAGCTAGGCATGTACCTTAGCCAGGCCTTTCTGAATGGCTGATGCAGGCACACCCAGTGCTAGATGCTGGGCAGATGCAGCTGTTGGTGTTAGCTACATTCAAATTTTCTTGCCGCACTGGTGTCAGCAAATCTGAATGGAATGAGCACCGCTGATTGGCTGAGTATTCAGTGCATGCACCGAAGAAAAAGGGAAGGCGATCCAAGGACACAGCGGGGTATCCCAAATCAGACCATGTCCGACCAGAGAGGAACAAAACCCAAGAAAGTCAAGAGTAGTGATGAGTGGATTGGTTGAAATTTGGAGTCGAAGAGTTCGGCCAAACTTGCACCAAAGTTCAGGTCTGGGGCCCTGAATCCGAACTTAAACCCTATTAAACCCTATTGAAGTCAATGAGGACTCGCACTTGGGGGCCAAAAAATGGCTGTGAAATGGGGATAGCAAGGGCTAGAGGGTTGAAAATCGTGCACAAAATGGGCTAGGGCAGTGGTTCTCAACCTTTCTAATGCCGTGACCCCACAATACAATTCCTCATGTTGCGGTGACCCCAAACCAAAAAATCATTTTGGTGGCTACTTCAATACTTTTGCTACAGTTATGGTTCGGAATGTAAATACCTGATATGCATTATGTATTCTCATTGCTACAAATCAAACATAATTTAAACATAGTGATTAATCACAAAAAAGACACTTCTGTGAGTACTCACCTGTAGAATTGCTTTTACTATGCATGGCACAGCCTGCTTCAAGAAGCCCTTACGTATGGGTTATTCCGCCACAAGGTTGCGCAGTGTACTGCAGAAGAGTTGTGGCTCCTCCCAGTACCATACAAAAACGGAATCACCATAGACAGGGGCGGACTGGGGCTAAAAAACGGCCTGGGACTTTTTGGGGCACACCGGCCCTGCTGTACTGCTTCTGGCCCAGCATAGTATCTTAACGTCACATTTCATAAACACCTTATTTTTCGTTCCACAACATGCACCCAGGGTTTAGAGGACAAAAAAAATTAAGAAAATATTCTGAACCAAATGGTGTGATAAAATCCCCTGTTACAGACAGCGTGCAGGATCACTCCATTACAGGCCGTGAGTGGCATCTCCCATTACAGCCACTGGGGGGCATCCCTCAGTACATCCACTGGGGGCATCGGCTCAGTACAGCCACTGGGGGCATCCCTCAGTACAGTCACTGGGGGCATCACTCAGTACAGTCACTGGGGGCATCACTCAGTACAGTCACTGGGGGCATCCCTCAGTACAGTCACTGGGGGCATCACTCAGTACAGTCACTGGGGGCATCACTCAGTACAGTCACTGGGGGCATCCCTCAGTATGGCCAGTGGGGGCATCCCTCAGTACAGCCAGTGGGTGAGGGCATCCCTCAGTACAGCCAGTGGGTGGGGGCATCCCTCAGTACAGACAGTGGATGGGGGCATTCCTCAGTACAGGTAAGTATTTTACTCAAAATTTCTCAGGGTAATTGAGTGGGTGGGAAAGGGTTGTTAGGGAAGACTGGAGGCTCTTTTTAAAGTTAGAGTGGAGGCAATCTAAAAAGCACCAGGTCCGAAATAACACTTACCTACCCTCTCCAGTTAACACGAAGAGTGACTGAAAGAAAAGGTAAGTATTACTGCAAAGTCAGGCGCATAGACGGCATGAGATGTACTTATGCAGTGTGTTTGGTGCTGCAGTGTGCAGTCAATTCTCGGTCCACAATGGCAGATTAGTATCCCTGCATCACAGCACCACAATTGGCTTGATGCAGAGCCTCCCCGTTCAGCTATCCCGTGCGTTTTCCCGTTGGTTTTGGGCTTTGATCGGGTCAGGAAAGGGTGCTACGTTGATTTTAGTGTGCGCTTATGCACTCAGGTGTGCGCTCAGCCGCCTTTCCGATTGTCGGTTCGCACGAGGCTGTTTCCCGGGAAAACGGACGCCTCGTTCATTGGTCCGTTTTTTTCAGTGATGCAGAGCCTTGATTTCCGATTGAAATCACCCTAATAAAACGAGGCCGCCGAGCCTTCACTTACGGCAAGTCAGAGCAGCCGTATTTGCACTCGGGCAATAATATGCAGTCCTCTGTTGGAGCACATCAGCGCCAGCTACGCCGTCTTGTCCTGCTGAGTATGGCAGAAACCAGGCTGCACCTCACGCCTTTGGACATCGATGGTATGAGTATTTGATATATTTTTGGGGTTTTTTTTGGGGGTCCTTTTTACAGGGTCTCCCTAATTTTTTTTTTATTGCCTGTGTGCAGGAATTTGAAGATGGGACATAGCATAAATGTGCAGGCACTGGCTGCCCTGAATTGGTTTTTGGGACTCGTTTTGCTGGCTTTCCCTGCTCGACGCATGATGCGCACATCTTGAGGAATTCCTGCCTAGATGAGCGATTTAAATCTGGCGATCTTTTTGGTGGCTGGCTACTGGGTATGTGTATGAAACTTGTATTGGTTGCCCACCTTGTCTGACTGTGTTTTTTCCATTAACACATTATTTTGTAACTTTTTTCGTAGTATATTTTTAGCCTAATTATAGAGCTTTAAATTAAATCGGTTAAGTTATTGTACCCTATTGCGTCCTGTTCTTGCCCTCTTATGTAAGTACCATCCCACAGACATGTTTAAGGAGTGTCCAGGTTGGATGTGCAGGTAGCCTCATTCCAAATGTCATTTCCTACAACACTAGGCCGCTCACCTATTTGTCCCTCTTTAATAATGTTGCTATGCACCCCTAAACGTTGGGAGTTGTTATTATTTTTTTTTTTTGCAGGTGACTCTGGCTATCCTTTGCTCCCCTGGATGCTGAACCCCATCCTGCACCCATCTTCCCAGGAAGAGGAGCGCTAGAATACTGCCCATAGGAGGACTCGCTCGGTGGTTGAGCGAGCATTTGTTTTGCTCAAGATGCGTTTTCGCTGTCTAGATCAGACTGGGGGGGCATTCCAATATAAGTCGGCCAAGGTCATACAAATTGTAATCGCTTGCGGGATCCTACACAACCTGGCCATTCGTAGCAGGGTTACCAGATATTCTGACCTGCCTGCCGATCATATTTTTCTTGCTGAAGAGCACACCCCTCCTTTATCAGGCAGCCAAAGTGGCACCACACAAACCATACGTGCGCAACTTGTTGAGAATGTATTTGCATACAACACAAGTGATTTTTCGGCTTACTTTTTATTGTGCTTAAACCAATTGTTAGTTTTCATTTTTTTTTATGAAAAAAGGAAACTTACACGTGGGGACAGATATTGTAACCAAAATCTTTAGTGGTATGTGTGGGAGGATGGTGCAGATGATTGCTGGTGTGGAACAATATTTGCAGCAATGTGTGCCAGGCTTTCCTTAATGTGCTGCCACTGTTGGAATAGGTAAACCATATGGCTGGTAAGGGCAGACACATTTCGGTTTAATACCTGTAATTGGGTACTTATGTTGGTTAATTGTGTGCACACAGTGGCATTGAATTGCTGTGTGCTTGCTGCAAAAGCTATATTTTCCTTGCGCCACGCTTCCTCCATAATTAATCTTTGGCTAATCTGGCCCCTGGTATGGGTTCTAGCAGTGGGCTGGGTGGTTGTTTCGGGTTAGGAAAGAGGTTGTGGATGTGGTGGTTGTGGCTGTGTTGACTGCGTTGCGGCCACTGGTTCAGTAGTGGTTGGTAACAGATGTGGGTTGTCCTCCTTAAAATCTCGGATATCTTCTATTATGGGTGTGCTTACTCTGTGCTGTTAATAAATCTAGTTTCATTTTACTTTTTGGATGGCACACCAATCGTTCCTAGTTCAAAGTTAAAAGTACACACAAAGGACCATTGACTTACCTCCTCCAAATCCTCATTTTGGGTTCGTGCTGTTGAATCCTGGTTTGGCCTTGCCTTCGGGGTTAAGGCAGGGGTTGCTTGGCCTTGTGTGTCCTGTTGCCTTTGGCCTTGGAATTGAGAATGTAAGATTATATTTACCCCAAAGTAGAGTGTGTTGTCTAGCCTAACACTGGCTTTTGCCCCTCATTTTAAAAGCTCATGGAAAATTCAAACTCACCTTGGGACCTTACATTCCAGTCTGTGTCGTGTGCCTCTTGCAGGCCCCTGGAAGCTGGCAGGGTGTATGTATGTATAGACATGTTCCTCGGCGGGTGTTAGGATTATTTTTGTGGGTAAGGCACCCCCTGTCTGCTGGCAGGGGAAGATTAAATCACACCTAATAAGTGTTACATCCTGTTATGAATGCAACTATAAAGGCATTTAAAATGGGCTTTACCTCTGCTGCCGGCGCATGTCCCTTTTTTTTTTTGGCTATAATATTTAAGGTCCCCAAATTTCCTTTGGATTTGTGGAATATCTCGCCGGACAGATCCCACACTATTTACTTGCCGCCAAATATTCGTCTGGATCTCCACCTTAGCCTGCTTAGTGGTTGATTTGGAGGTCCGGCCAAATAGGGCATCATAATGCTCACAAACTGCATTTGCACCAGCCATGCTTGACTATCTGGGGAGTTGTGTGTGTGTCTTGGGCTTATGGGGGGTGGTGATGTGGTGTGTGTGTGCTGCTGTGGGTTAATGTATAGGTTCCTGTTGAGCTCTCACCTGTTGAGCTGGATGATGTTTCTGAGGTACTTGAATTGGGAGAACCAGAGGGTTGAGGTGGAGGGGTGGGTGACCTTGGTGGGGTGGAAGGTTTGGCACTACGCTTACCCTTGCTGATGTGTTTGTTTTTGTGTGTATGCTTGCTGTGTTGCGGTTGAGGATGCTGCAGTGTTTTAATCGATTTGGCACCCTTTGGAGGTCTGGCTTTTTTGGCAGGTGGTGGAGAATGTGTTGTGGTATCTTTGCTCCTGCATTTTTTAGAATGTTCCTGTGGCTGTGGAGTACCCACCGTTTTAGTTGGGGCATGTGTCTTATGTCTTCTCTTTTGGCTTTTTTTTTGATGAGCCATGTGTGCGCCTGCTATGTGGCTCGGGGCTTTGATGGCTTTTTTGGCTCCCTTTATGTCTGGCCAGATTGATATGGTATACAACACTGAGCTGAGGGCCTTGCACTTTAAATATGTGGCCCGTGTGGGCGTGTTCCTTGGTGCCTGCGTGCGCGTGTGCGCACGCACGTCACCGCGGGGCACGTCACCGCGGGGGGCTCGTCACTCGTCAGGAGCAGGACAAAATCATCATGGATGTGAGTAGGCGAGCGTGCGTTTATGTGCGCGCACACATTTCTTGTAATAAAAAAAAAACAAAGCGCAAGAATAGTCTTGAACAACTTAGTTTGTCACGTTAAATACAAGCCCACCTTAGTTTAACACATGTACGCAGCTACAAACTAGGCTAGATGCAGATAGCAGAACTAGGGCAATGTGAGTCAGCAAGAGGTTAATAAAGTGACTTTATTTAGGGCAGAAAACATATTAATGTATTTAGGGGATTAATGGTGGGTCCTTGTATTTTTTAATAACAGATGATGCTGAGGAATCGCTACGACTTCCTGCCGTCAGATTATGCCAAACGGACGTTGGCCCTGGAGGTGGTGGACGCGATAGAACACCGATCCCAAACCACCTATACCTTCACCCAGATAGCCCAACACTGGTCTGATTTAAAAAGAAGGCATAAGCCCCGGGTGAGGCGGTACTTCGACCAACATTTCCCATGTAAGTGTAGAAAATGTAAATGCACCTATAACCCTGGCATCGCCTGGGCGTGGTTTAATGATTGTGTTTGTATTTCAGCCCATGAATGGAATCTACGGTTCCCGCCCCACCCGGACCAGGACACGCAGCCCAGTGTTGGGCGAAACAGGTGAAGGTGTAGGTGGCCCCACCGCCAGGGTCAACGGCCACCCCCTCCTCTGTAAGTGACTCGGAGGAGCCGCTGGACCTCTGACGGCAGGGAGTCGAGCAGAACAGAGCCTCAACATGACTCCGGTAAGGGAAATATAGTTAGATATGTTGAAATACATGCATTAAATACAGATTCTCATGTGCACTATTGTAGATTCAGACGTCGCTGGAACATCCCAACGGATGAACGAGGAAGTGGGCGAGGAGGAAGAGGTTGCTGGGGAAGGTGAGTAGATTGATACCTAGAAGCCTAACATAATATTATATTAATGAAAGAACAACAGTCTCTAATATCAGTGTGTTTGTCATTCATACAGATTCCCAACTGCCACAGAGGGAGTATGAAGGGAGACTCCGCCCCCGACGCAATGTGCGGCCTAAACCTTGTAAGTGGTGTTTATTTAAACTAAAGTAAATGAGCAAACAATTCCATTTAAAAAAAAAAAACTTTAACAGTTCCATCAAAATGTATCCAAAAAAGCCCTTAAAGCGGACCTTAAATATGAAGAAGAGGCTAGCTTAGATAGTTCCCACATCCTGTACATACAGATTGTCCACCTTACAAATCATGTTACCAACCTTTTCCATAGCACATCTCGGCTCTGTGTGAGCAAAGCACAGCTATAACCCACCCCCTGTACCTTATCCCACTCTCCTCTCCTCAGTAAGTGTGATGCTTCAGAGTCAACATGGCGTTGCACGTATCCTAAATTCCTGAACTGAGTTGCAGCCCAGTGGGGGAAAGAATAATAATTTATTGACTACAAAATTAATATATATTAGTTTAAGATGCTGGGGCAACGTTTCTGAAGAGTTTGGCCTTTTCATTAAAACACGCAGAACGTCCCATTTAATAAGTGCACAAACAATCAAAAAACAAAACCAAAAAAAAAAATGCTAAAGTAATGTTGTTTTTCATTCACAGATCAAAGAACACAGGCTACAGACCCCGAGGCCTAATTTTTTTATTTTTGCAAAAAAATTAAAATATGTTTTTTGTCGTTTTTTAAAAAAAATAATGTTTTAATACAAAAACACCAAAAAAATACTTACTAATAAATAATTAATAATATTTCGAGAGTTGTGTTTCCTGCAAAAGTACCATCACACAACATCAGCACACATTTACATTACACACCAAAGGTTTAGATATGGGACAATAAAAAGAAAAAAAAAACAACAATAAAGGTATGCATTAAGGACAAGGGAGAAGGAACTACTAGATGATTAAGGTATGCATTATGGACAAGGAAACCCCCACCAAAAAAAGCAACCATAAAAAAAATTTGTTTCAAATTTGCATTTGTGGCCATATGCATATTCCAATGGAGTTTGAGGGATGTTCGCTTGCGTGTAGCCAGATTGGCAACTGAAGAGCCATGGAGATGTAAGTATACTTGCTAAAACCACCAAAATGGAAGGTCAAATACGACGGAAACCAAGCAGGTACGTTCAAAAAGGCAGGAAAAATCAGGGAAAAACGGGCCGCCCGTGTAAACGTGAACGGGAGCCCCGATCAAATTGAAGGCACCCGAGAGAGCAAAAAAAGCTTTCCGAGTAAAGTGAAATTGACGGATCAGTTAGGGAGCCATTCCGACGGAGGCTCTGCATCACATTTGAGCCACGATTCAAACGGGAGCCCCGGACAATCGGAGGGTTTTAAGGGCAGTTCAGAGGAGGCTCTGCATCAGGCCCAATGTCCCCACCAGGGACGTAACTATAGGGAGTGCAACGGCACCAGGGCCCAGAAGGTCAGAGGGGCCCCATCATTGTTGCGTCTCCTCCTTATTTATCATATTTGTGCTTATTAGGCATCATTTAGATAAAGGAAGCAGCATTTGTCTCTGCTGTTTCAGTCTTAGTTTTTGTTTAGCTGTTTCCGATTAATTTAAAAGACAGAAAAACTCTATGAGCATTGACAGGGCCCCATTTAATGTCCACACCAGGGCCCTGCTATCCATGTGCCTTCCTGTGCTCTTAGAATATAAAATTAATAAACAGTGTGAGCATATTCCCTAAAGGAACCTAAAAGTAATTATCAGAGTTAAAGCAGATTCCACCCTCTTTGGTGTCCCTCTTCGTGTGGCATCCTGAGTTGGGATGCCCACTTTGTGAAATTCCCCTGATTCGCCTGATACTCAGCTTTTTATTGCTGCAGCACCTGCCACCATGTCCGCTCCCGCTGGCAACCATTCGAGTCTGCCATGACCATGGATGCCACTGAGGGGCCCATGCATGTGCAGGATTGCTGGATCAAGCTATCAGGTGAACTGAGGGGTTTCACAAATTAGTATGCCCATAGGAAGTGGGACAAAACCCAGGGGAGCAAAATCCCAGGCAACATTTTAAAGAGGAAATAAAGTCAAAGAGGACTTTACTTCCTGTTACCTCTGCAGCATGGCGGCGTCCTGATCTCAGATGCTCCGCTGCACATTCCCGTCTGGCAAGACAGACCTTTCAGGTTCACCAGACAAGCGGACCTAAATGATTTCTGGTAAGCAGCCTGCAAGGGAAGCAGAATGGGGTCAGTATCAGCTGCTCAGCATATGGGGCATAGTGGAGCATCCCAAATCAGGATGTTCTAATGCTGTGGAGAATTGTGGAAGTAAATTATGTTGTGACCTTACTTTCTCTTTAAAGCAGACCAAAAGGCACACATTATTATTGATCCACATAACTTCAATTGATCCCAAATCAGGAAGCACACCAAGAGTTAGGTTATGTGGATCAGAAGTCATTTGTGCTTTCGGGCTGCCTTGACAACAAACAGCTAAAGCATAACAATACCTCAGAAGTCTCCCTTACCCTCTGCACCAAAAACACAATACCCCTCCTCCCAACACTGGACACCTTTGATGGCTTTCTTCTTTCCTTCTGGCTGGGATCTGCTCCTGGTCCAGAGTGAAGCAGCAACACACCTCCACGTTTCCTGTGTGAGCCCTCCTCTCCCCTGTGCAGCCAGAGAGCCAGGGGAGGGGGCAGAGAACACAGGCAGGACAGGGATGCCAAAAATAAAGAAAAGCTCAGCAGGGGCAGACAGGGCGGCTGGGGGAGTCTCTGCTGCTCTTTTCATGGCACTGTCAGTCTGCTACAGACCTCCTCACTCTCCATAGCAGTGCTGTGCTTTGCGGTACCTTGCTGAAGAGGAAGTCTGAGCCTTGGGGGCGGGGCTTATGCTCGTCTCACAGGCTGAGCAAGTGCAGCCTCACAGCTCTCCCTCCGCCTCTCCTCCCCCACGTGCCGAACAGCGGCTACTGCTTCCTCTCTCTGGGGGCTTCCCCAGCACCAACACCCGTGCCTGAGACACCCTCTTTTTGCGCCCCCCCCCGCGCCGCGGCCACATTCCCCGCCTGCCCCCCTTAGCTACACCCCTGTGCACTCCTGTGTGTATGTGCTCATGTGTGAGAGCGGCCGCAGCGGGGGGAACAGTGGCCTTTCCTGGTGCCGGCCTACCGGGATTTTGCCCGGTATGCCCTATGGCCAGCCCGCCCCTGACCATAGACTTATCCAGTGTTGACAAGCAGTTATTCAAGAAACTGGGAGATAATAAAAGTAAAAAAGATAACAACCCCAACTAACTTGGAACAATCACCATAAAGAGGCAACCAAGAATAACGATAACAAGGGTGGGGTGAAGCAGGCCGTGCCATGCATAGTAAAAGCAATTCTACAGGTGAGTACTCACAGAATTGTCTTTTTCCTATTGCATGGCACGGCCTGCTTCGAAGAAGTCCTTACGTATGGGATGTCCAACAGCAGTGTCCGTAAGGTAGGGTGGGATCCCAAAAAAGTAACAACAGGCAGTTCAAACCACTACCGCCTGAAGTACCTTGCGACCAAAAGCAGCATCAGCTGAGGCCTTAACATCAACCTTGTAAAACTTGGAAAAAGTATGAACAGAAGACCAAGTTGCGGCTGTCAGGTCCCGGAGACACCCACCTTCCAATAAACCAGCAACCCCCAATCTCCGCTGCTTTCTTCACCTATAGTAAGCCCCCGTTTGCCGGGACGCTAGACACGCCTCACCGGACACGGTTGCCCCCAGGTCTTATTAGCACAAAGGATGCTGATTTATGCAGGGGAAGGCAGATGAATCCAAGGACTAGACTGAGTAGCGATAAACGGACAGGGGTCGTACACGGGTGGTCAATCCGAGGAGGCACGGTACAGAAGGGTTAGACGGAAGAATGGTCAGGGGCAAGCCAAGGGTCACAACGAGAGGTCAGAAGTTCGCGGTACAAAGGGTCAGGCAGAAACGTGGTCGAAGAGTAGCAAGGGTCGGTCCAGGCGGCAATCAAGGAAGGTCAAAATCACGGCAGAAATCACAAGGGAATAGGCTATCCAAATCGCACCCAGTAGCACGCTATAACGGGCAAGGGCTGACTGCAGGGTGAAACCCTTTATATGATGGGGGCTGACAGGATTGGCTGGGGGGGAAATGTAGTGATTGGTGCTACAGGAACTTTGGGCTGATTGCCCGGTTTGAATCAGGGGGAGTTGCCCAGTACTTTGGGCTAATGGATCCACATAGGTAGAGGGCTCATGCAGACAAAGGGCTCATTGGCCCAAGCAGACAAAGGGCTCATTGGCCCAAGTTGATTACCTCCGGCGGGCGCGCTGTGTGTAGCGCCGCCGGAGGGTATAGGGAAGTGACAGAGACGCGCGCGCGCGCCGCCGGAGGGTATAGGGAAGTGACAGAGACGCGCGCGCGCGCGTACGGGGCCACGCGCCGGGAGCGCGCCGCACAGAGAGCGGCGCACCCGCTCCTGACGCGGCTGGGACGGAAGCCGCCCGAGCGGCTGCTCGTGACAGCCGAGCGGCGGGCGGGCAGGAGCGACGCCGGCCCGCCGCCGGCTGCGACAGCGAAGGACCGGAGACAGCGGGGGAACGAGGAACAGGTGAGGGGATCGTGACACTACCCCCCCCTTCACGAGGGGCCTCAGGACCCTTACCAGGCTTATCCGGGTTCTCACGATGAAACCTATTGATAAGGGTTTTAGCATGGACATCCTTGGCTGGTACCCAACACCTTTCCTCAGGACCAAAACCCTTCCAATCAATTAAATACTGTAGAGAGTTATGCAACACCCGAGCGTCGAGTATTCTATCAATCTCGTATTCAGGCTCATCTTCCACTATGACCGGAGGAGGAGAGGACACCTGAATATTCTTGGCAGACTTTAACAAAGAGACATGAAAGGACGACGGAATTCTCATGGATGAAGGTAACTGAACCTTAAAGGTAACGTCGCTGAGTTTATCTGTGATAGGAAACGGACCGATAAATTTAGGCCCTAGCTTAGACGAGGGTTGCCGAAGGGCAATATTTTTAGTAGAGACCCAGACCCAATCACCCACCTGAAATGGTGGTTCAAGTGACCTATGTCGGTCCGCAAAGATTTTGTAGGTTTCCGAGGCTCTCTTTAAGTTAGTCTGTATTTCAGACCATACTTTTGTCCTTTCTCGTAGCCATTCCTCCAAGGCCGGCAAGTTGGAGGAAGGACCAGAAAAAGATGATGCCTTAGGGTTTCTCCCGTAATTGCAAAAAAAAGGCGAAAACCTAGTAGATTCACTCGGCGCATTGTTAAAGGCGAATTCTGCAAATTCGATGAATTCCGCCCATTGTTCTTGGCGATCGGAGACGAAACAGCGTAGATATTGTTCTAAACATTGATTTACCCGTTCAGTCTGTCCGTTAGACTGAGGGATGATAGGCGGTAGAGAGCGATACTTTAATACCTAAACGATTGCAGAAAGCTTTCCAAAAACGGGATACAAACTGAACTCCTCGATCTGAAACAATATTCAGTGGTAAACCATGGAGGCGAAAAACGTGCTTAATGAATAGCTGTACTAAATCTGGTGCCGACGGAAGTTTAATCAATGGAATAAAGTGTGCCATTTTACTGAAGCGATCCACCACCACCCAAATTACAGAATTCCCCTGTGATGGAGGAAGATCAACAATAAAATCCATGGATATGTGCGACCATGGTTCAGCGGGGATTTCTAAGGGAACTAATAGTCCCGCAGGGGACCCATGAGTGGCCTTACTTCGAGCACATACCGGACATGCTTCGACAAAGGCGGAAGTATCGCGTCGGATGGTGGGCCACCAAACATGACGTTTGGCGATAGCCAAAGTCTTCCGAACACCTAAGTGACCAGCCGACTTGGCATCATGTAGTTCCTGTAAAACGGCCAGACGCAAATGAGGTGGGACAAATAAACAATCAGAGGGTTTACCCGGAGGAGAATCAACCTGAAATGGCACTAACGAGCTGGACAGGTCAGGGAGAAGAGAAGCCACAACACAACCTAAAGGTAAAATCGATTCTGGAGGACCGTTCTGGTCCTTACAATCCCTGAAATTACGGGATAGGGCATCTGCTTTGGCATTCTTCTTCCCCGGCTTATAGGTGATAATAAAATTAAATCGAGAAAAGAAGAGTGCCCAGCGTGCCTGACGGGAGTTGAGTCTCTTGGCCGACTCTAAATACTCCAGATTCTTGTGATCAGTATACACAGTGATGGGGTGTAAGGAACCTTCTAGCCAGTGGCGCCATTCTTCAAAGGCCAGTTTAATACCCAATAGTTCCCTATTCCCAACATCGTAATTGCGTTCAGCAGGCGAAAACTTCCGAGAGAAGAATGCACAAGGGTGTAGTTTCTCAGGATTGCCCGCATACTGAGAAAGAACAGCTCCTACTCCCAGTTCCGAGGCGTCAACCTCTAATAGAAATGGAAGCCGGGTGTCGGGATGTATCAAAATGGGAGCGGAAGTGAAAGTCTCTTTTAACACTTGAAAGGCGTTTTTAGCTGAGGGAGGCCACTCCTCAACAAAAGCGCCCTTACGGGTGAGATCTGTCAAAGGACTCACTATGGACGAGAAACCCTTTATAAACTGCCTGTAAAAATTTGCAAATCCTAGAAATCTCTGTAGCGCCTTTAGGGTTCTAGGTTGTTCCCACTCCAAAATAGCAGAAACCTTGGAAGGATCCATCACCAATCCCCGTTTGGAGATTATAAATCCTAGGAACGGGATTTCAGACACTTCAAAAACACATTTGGAGATTTTAGCATACAGACGATTTTCTCGCAATCTCTGCAACACCGCTTTGACATGTTGACGGTGCTCCACCAGAGAGCGGGAAAAAATCAGTATGTCGTCCAAATAGACCACGAGAAATTGACCCAAAAAATCACGAAATATGTCATTGACAAAATCTTGAAACACTGCAGGAGCATTGCATAACCCGAATGGCATCACTAAGTATTCATAATGCCCATCCTTTACATTGAAGGCCGTTTTCCATTCATCCCCCTGCCGTATGCGAATAAGGTTATATGCTCCACGAAGGTCTAACTTAGTGAAGACCTGGGCCCCAGAGACCTGATTAAAAAGGTCATTGATTAATGGAAGGGGATATCTATTTTTTACAGTAATCTTATTTAACCCTCGATAATCTATACAGGGGCGTAAACCGCCGTCCTTCTTCTCGACGAAGAAGAACCCAGCACCGGCAGGGGAGGTGGAAGGACGGATAAAACCTTTCTGGAGATTTTCGGTGATATAATCTTTCATGGCCTGTTCTTCAAATCTAGTGAGATTATATAGTTTCCCCCTAGGGGGCATAGTACCTGGGAGTAAGTCAATAGGACAGTCGTAGGCCCTATGGGGTGGAAGAATGTCGGCGGATTTCTCCGAAAATACGTCTGCCCAATCTGCATAGACTGGAGGTAAACCATCAAAGACAATCGGTGTGGTCCTAAGGGATATAGAGAAACAACGACTTTGACATGAGGGACTCCACTTCACCAGATCTCCAGATCTCCAATCTATCACGGGGTTATGGACTTTTAACCAGGGAAATCCTAACACAATAGGGGAGACGGGACTTTCAATAATCAAAAATTCTATTTCTTCCGAGTGGGCAGATCCTACAACTAAATTTACCCAAGGGGTCTTGTGGGAGACCAACCCCCCCTCAATGGGCTTATTGTTGACTGCCAGGACCCGGAGGGAATTTTCTAATGGGATTAACGGAATCCCTAGAGTAAGGGCTAAGGATCTATCCAGGAAATTGCCAGCCGCTCCACTATCGATGAAGGCGGAGGCAATAGTCCGGAAAGGACCCCAGGAGAGAGTAACGGGTAAGAGTATACGATTGTCTGGAGGGAACGATACCTGACCGCCTAGTCGAGGTCCCTCTGCAAGATCTAGGCGTTGAAGTTTCCCGCCACCGGAGCCTTGTTTGGGCAGGTCTTGGCAAAATGACCCGGATTACCACAATAGAGGCAGAGGCCTTGGGATCTGCGCCGAACCTTCTCCGCCTGAGAGAGATGGGTAACGCCAAGTTGCATCGGTTCCTCATGCGACAAGGAAGGAGAGGAAACGGCTGCCCCCTTAAAGCTTGACTCTTGACGTGAGGATCCCCAAGGTTGGTCCTTGCCTCTTTCCTGGCGCCTTTCTCGGAGACGTCGGTCCACCCTGATTGCCAGCTGCATATATTCGTCTAGGTTTTTGGGCAAAGGATAGTTCACCAGGATGTCCTTGATGTTATCGGAAAGTCCAATTCTAAACTGGCTACATAAAGCCGGATCGTTCCACTGGGAATCTATAGCCCACCGCCGAAATTCGGCGCTATATTCTTCAGCAGAACGTTTGGCCTGTCTCAGGTTCCGCAATTTAGAATCCGCCGTTGCGGCTCGATCTGGGTCAGCATACAGAAGTTCCATGGCCGAAAAAAAAGAAGAGACCGACTGCAAGGCTTCATCAGTCGGAGCTAAACCAAACGCCCAGGTCTGTGGATCGCCCTGGAGGAGTGAAATGACTAGCCCAACGCGTTGCGCTTCGGATCCAGATGCGTGGGGTCGAAGGCGGAAGTAGAGTTCGCAAGAATTCTTAAAGTTAGAAAACTTCGCCCGATCCCCAAAAAATTTTTCCGGAAGAGGGATCTTGGGCTCGACGGCCGGACTGGGATCCACTGGCGCAGGCATCTGACGACTCTCTTGCGTGGCCACTCGTTGAGCCAGCTGATTAATGGCAGTGGCCATAGCTTGAACCTGTTGGATCAATTCTTCCATCTAGAAGATATTCTTCTCTTTTATGGCCCGTTATAATGTCAGGTCCCGGAGACACCCACCTTCCAATAAACCAGCAACCCCCAATCTCCGCTGCTTTCTTCACCTATAGTAAGCCCCCGTTTGCCGGGACGCTAGACACGCCTCACCGGACACGGTTGCCCCCAGGTCTTATTAGCACAAAGGATGCTGATTTATGCAGGGGAAGGCAGATGAATCCAAGGACTAGACTGAGTAGCGATAAACGGACAGGGGTCGTACACGGGTGGTCAATCCGAGGAGGCACGGTACAGAAGGGTTAGACGGAAGAATGGTCAGGGGCAAGCCAAGGGTCACAACGAGAGGTCAGAAGTTCGCGGTACAAAGGGTCAGGCAGAAACGTGGTCGAAGAGTAGCAAGGGTCGGTCCAGGCGGCAATCAAGGAAGGTCAAAATCACGGCAGAAATCACAAGGGAATAGGCTATCCAAATCGCACCCAGTAGCACGCTATAACGGGCAAGGGCTGACTGCAGGGTGAAACCCTTTATATGATGGGGGCTGACAGGATTGGCTGGGGGGGAAATGTAGTGATTGGTGCTACAGGAACTTTGGGCTGATTGCCCGGTTTGAATCAGGGGGAGTTGCCCAGTACTTTGGGCTAATGGATCCACATAGGTAGAGGGCTCATACAGTCAAAGGGCTCATTGGCCCATGCAGACAAAGGGCTCATTGGCCCAAGCAGACAAAGGGCTCATTGGCCCAAGTTGATTACCTCCGGCGGGCGCGCTGTGTGTAGCGCCGCCGGAGGGTATAGGGAAGTGACAGAGACGCGCGCGCGCGCCGCCGGAGGGTATAGGGAAGTGACAGAGACGCGCGCGCGCGCGTACGGGGCCACGCGCCGGGAGCGCGCCGCACAGAGAGCGGCGCGCCCGCTCCTGACGCGGCTGGGACGGAAGCCGCCCGAGCGGCTGCTCGTGACAGCCGAGCGGCGGGCGGGCAGGAGCGACGCCGGCCCGCCGCCGGCTGCGACAGCGAAGGACCGGAGACAGCGGGGGAACGAGGAACAGGTGAGGGGATCGTGACAGCGGCCTTACAACTTGTTCAACAGAAGCTTGGTGCTGAAAAGCCCAAGACGCACCAATAGCACAAGTGGAATGAGCAGTAACCCTAAAAGGAGGAACCTTCCCCCTGGCAGAATAGGCCTGCTCCACCGCCTGACGGATCCACTTGCTGATAGTGGATTTAGCCGGAGGCAAACCCTTCCTAGGTCCAGCAGGAAAAACAAAAAGAGCGTCAGATTTCCTGAAAGACTCAGTAGCAACCAAATAAAACTTCAGAGCCCTGACAACATCCAAAGAATGAAGGGTCCGCTCCTTGGAATTAGCAGGGTTAGGGCAAAACAATGTCCTGATTGAGATGAAAAGCAGACACAACCTTAGGCAAGAAATCTGGCTTAAGCCGAAACACCACCTTATCCTGATGCCTTTCAAAATAAGGAGGTTTGATGGAAAGCGCCGCCAGCTCAGAAACTCGCCTGACAGAAGTAATGGCCACCAAAAAGGCCACTTTAAGAGTCAGAATGGGCAAAGCAGCCCCACGGATAGGCTCAAAGGGAGGACCCTGCAGAGCAGACAACACCAGATTCAGGTCCCAAACCGGTAGCATAGGCTTACGTGGCGTAGTAACTCCCTGGAAAAAAGTCATAACCAACCGGTGATTGGCAAAGGATCTTTGGTAAAAAATTGCCAGAGCTGACACCTGTCCCTTGAGGGTACTAAGTTGAAGGCCCGAATCCAAACCATGTTGCAAAAATTCCAGAATCCTGGGGATAGAAAACACCCGACAAGGAAGAGACTTGGACTCACACCAGGCAATGTAAGCATGCCATATCCTGTAGTAGATTAAAGACGAGGACTTCTTCCTAGCCCTAATCATGGTATCAACAGAAGCTGGCAAGCCCTTATCTATCAAGATGGAGGTTTCAGCAGCCAAGCCGTTAAAGCCAGCGTTTGTAAATTGGGATGGCACAGTTGTCCCTGAGTGAGCAGTTCTGAATCCTTGGGCAGGGCATACTGATCTACTGCCAACTGCACGACGTCTGTGAACCACACCCTCCTTGGCCAACAGGGGGCCACCAGAATGGCTGGTACCCCTTCCTGGGCTATCTTGCACAGCACCCTACCCAGCAGAGGGAAGGGAAGGAACACATAGAGGAGCCGAAACTCCATCCAAGGCATTGCTAGCACATCCGTGGCGAAGGCCATAGGATCCTGTGACAGCGAGACAAACCTGGGAAGCTTGTGATTGTGGCGGGACGCAAACAGGTCCACATCCGGCTGACCCCAGCGGTGGCACAGGGAGAGAAAAATCTTTTTGCTGAGGGACCATTCCCCCAGCCGAGACGTCCCCCTGCTCAGGCAGTCTGCCTCCTGGTTCTCCACCCCTGGAATGTAAACCGCCGAGATGCAAGGGACATTCTCTTCTGCCCAAGACTGTATCAGGAACACTTCCTTGAGGGCTCGCTTGCTCCGAGTCCCTCCCTGATGATTGATGTAGGCAACCGCCATCTGGTTGTCCGAGCGGATCTGAACAGCCCGATCCCGAAGGTGCGTGGTCAGCTGAGAAAGAACCAACCTGATCGCCCTCAATTCCAGCACATTGATGGCCTCCTGGGGGCCCCACCGACCCTGGAACTTTAGAGACTCCCAACCCCCCCCAACTGGTCAGACTGGCAGACTGGCATCCGTGGTGACAATCTCTCAGCACGGAGGCAGAAAGGTCCTGCCCACTAGAAGATACCTTGAGTCCAGCCACCACGAGAGGGACTGTCTGGCCAGAGGGGGCAGAGCAAGATCCTGATCCAGGGACACAGGGTCCCGATCCCAAACTGACAAGAGGTGCAACTGAAGAGGTCTCATGTGAAACTGAGCAAAGGGGACCGCCTCGAAGCAGGACACCATCAGGCCCACTAACTGCATTCCCTGCCGGATGGAGGGATGGGGACACAAGAGCAGGGCCCATGCCTGCTTCTGAAGGCCCTCCACTTTCTGCTGAAGCAGGAATACCTTGACCTAAAAGGTATCCAGAGTCATGCCCAGAAAGGACCTCACCAAAGACAGAGACAGTGAAGACTTGGGATAGTTGATCACCCAGCCGAAGGACTCGAGAGTGGAGGTAACCACCAGAGTATCCTTCTCGCCCTGATGAAGAGACTGAGCTGCAATAAGAATGTCGTCCAGGTAAGGGAGGATGCGAATGCCCTGATTCTGCAACAGAGCCATCACGCCCGCCAGCACCTTGGTGAACACCCGAGGCGCCGAGGTGATACCGAACGGTAAAGCCACAAACTGGTAATGCTGATCCTCTAGAGCGAACCTGAGAAATCTCTGATGACCCGGAAAGATTGGCACGTGAAGGTATGCATCCTTGATGTCCATGGAGGTCATGAAGTAGCCCGGGCGCAGGGTACTGACCGCCGAGCGTAGAGTCTAAACGCGAAAGTGCTTGAACCTGACAAAACTTGTTGAGACCCTTCAAGTCCAGGATGGGCCTCAGGGACTCGTCCTTTTTGGGGACCGTGAACAGATGAACAGAATCGTGGGGGCAGCCAGGCTGCAAACTCTATGTTGTAACCGGAGGACACCACCTCCTGAATCCACCAGTCTGAGACGCATAGCCTCCAGATGTGAGCAAAGAGCCGAAGCCGTCCCCCCACCGGATGGGTGAGGGCGCCTCCTCATGCTTGAGGGGGCTTGGGAGAAGGTTTGGGCTTGGGGCCCCATGAGAGACCGGGACGACCACGTGGTCTGACACAGCCCCAAGAATCCCTGCGGGTACCTGAGAAGAGGGAGCCACGACCTCCTCTGGGAGCACGAAAGGAGGGGAGGGAAGAGGTGGGCCCCCGGAAAGGCTGAGGCCATCTCCTACGTTGAAGCAGCCTACCATCCTTGGCTAGAACATCCAGATGCTCACCAAAGAGCCACAACCCCGTAAAGGGGAGCCCAGTGAGAGCCTTCTTAGCAGCAGCATCAGCCGCCCACTGGCGCAGCCAAACAGAGCGGCGCATAGCCACCAAAAGGGCAGAGGCCCTACCACACAGCCGTACTACATCATCCATGGCAGTAAGGACAAAGGCAACAAATTCAGAGCAAAGCAAAAGGGACCTATAATCCTCCCCCCTGCTACCAGCCATAGCGCCGTCAAGGAGCCGCTTGAGCTGTTTAAGAGCAATAGCTGTAATGGCAGCAGCGCAGACTGGACACAGCCCAGCCCCCACACATGTAAAAGCATGGCAGGCCAGCTGATCCATGCGCAGGTCCTCGCTTTCCCGCAGTGTAGTAGTGTCAGGGGAAGGCATGACTGAGGAACGGGAGCGTCCACCTCAGGGGGACACGACCATCGCTTGACCAGGTCGGCAGCAAAGGGATACCTCTTATCCAACCCCTTGGGCACCACGGGCAATCTACTAGGATGTTCCCACTGCTTGAGCACCATATTAGTGAAATGGCTCTGCTCAGGGAACTCCAGATGCAGTTTATCAGGACGAAAGAGCTCACCCTGCTTCCTCTTAGCCACCTCAGGGGGGACAATGTGCAAGATGTCAAAAATGTAAGCCAACAGGCTATCAGTGTCCTAGGGGAACCATGAGTCCTCCCCAGACGCACACCCAGGGTCACTGCCGTAACCCTCCTGCTGGTCCCCAGAGGAGTCAGAGTCCTGGAAGAGTTCCCCCTCCTCTAGGGGGTAAAGGCAAAATCATCAGGTCCCTCATCCTCCTCAGGAAAGAGGGATGTCACGGGATCTAGATGCCGCTGCTTGCCAGAGGACTTACGTGGAATAGGCCTGGCAAGCTGCCTTTCAATGCTGGCCGCACGCAGTGCCAGATCAGACTGTGACCCCCCGCTAGTATCCCCCTCACTGGGGGCTAAATGCAGGCGCGGAGAGGTAGGCGATGCCGAAAGGGGCGCAGAGCTGGGAAGCGAAGCAGGTAGTCCAGCCTGGGCCGCAATAATACCCTGGGCACACACACCGCGGCACTGTTACTCAGAGGGGATACCCCGCACATTGCACACAGCCGGGATTGCCGCGAAGGACCCCCAAGCACGCTATCCCCAGAAGCCTCCATATGGTGATTAACACAGGCGCAGCAGGCCAGCACAGGGTAAGGGCTAATAAAAAGCAACCCGGGATGCCCCCCAAGGGGTGCCCCCAGAAGCCAGTAAGGGAAGATGAGGGATGGTAAGGGGTAGGACCGATGTAGTTCACACTGTGTAAATGTATGGTGCTTTGTGTAAGTGTAAGCTGCTTTGTGTACTGTGTAATGATTACACACAAAGCACATTACACTTACACAGTATTGTGTGTATGGTGTGTGTACTACAAGCGCCGGACACACGTAATGCGCTGCTATGGACTGTGGAGCGTTCCCGCCGCCCCTCAGGCCCCGGACGGATGATGCAATCACGTCTGCGCATGCACGCAGGCATTCCGTTTGGAACACGCATCCATAACGGCATGCGTTCCAGCTGAATAGTGCTGCTGCAGACGGTAGAGCGACTTCTCAGCAGCTAAAGCCATCGGAAATATGTATTTTTACTATGGCTTTAGGCGACCCCTGTGTTTTGGTTGTTCGACTCCCGCCGGGGTCCCGACCCACAGGTTGAGAACCGCTGGGCTAGGAAAAGTACTATAAAGCCAATAGCAGAATACTAAAAACATACGTACATAAATGAAAAAAAATGTTTTTTTACTGGGGTTGGAAGCCAAAATTGGGGGGAGGGGGGCAGCTGATAGTTTGCCCTGCCCACAATGGGCTAGGGAAAGTACTCAAAACAATAACAGAAAACTAAAAAAATTGAGAAATAAATGAATTCCTCAACCAATATATATAATATATATATATATATATATATATATATATATATATATATATATATAGAGAGAGAGAGAGAGAGAGAGAATAATAAATAAATATATACACAAATAAATAAATACATCAATCTATACATATATACATAAATACATAAATATATACATCAATCTATACATATATGCATCACTAAATAAATAAATAAAATATATACACAAATAAATAGATTAAAATATTGTGTTTTTTATAGGTACCAGAGGTCAGGAGGGGGAGGTGAATGTGACGGTTTAAAAGTAAGAGGAGGAGGTAGCAAATACTTTAATTACTCACCCAGGTGCTGGCACAGCCAAGTCCCGTGGGATCCATGGCTGGATCTTAAAGCGGACCAACGGTCAAAAATGACTTAACACAACAAACAGTGCTGATAAGCATCCCTCCCCAGGACAATTTAGATTGCTGCACATAAAAATTAATTTACCTTTTTCTAACTCCTGCTGGGGTCAATTTTAAAAACAAGAAGGCGGCTTATGCATTTGCAGGCCACCTGCAAACAGGAAGTGCTGCTGGGCTACTATGCATTGTCAGTTATGTCAGTTGGGAGATGAAGCTCCAAAATGGCCACTACCTTCCTTTTCCAACTGTGCTAGGCTGTTGGTCTGGTTTAAGGAATGTAAGGATGTCCACGTAGGCTGTGGATAGGTGGATCCTCTTGTCAGTAATGACACCCACTGCAGTTTTGAACAAATGTTCTTACAAGACACTTGCCGCAGGGCAGGCCAGCACCTCCAAGGCATAGAGGGAAAGCTCTGGCCACGTGTCACCTAGAAACTGAACGCAGAGAACCCATCGCTCATTAATAGGAGGCGCATGGACATGTAGTCATCTACCATGCGAATCAGCCTCATGGTACTATGGGCTGTAGTATCCGATGGTGGTGGATGTGGTGGACAATGGAATAAGTTGTTTCACATTGTGGCCGTGCTCACCCTCCCCTGTGAGGTGCTGCCGGTGCCCCTGCTGCGTTGGCAACTTTCTCCTCCTCCTACTCATCCTTGTGCCACCACTGAGCCCTCAAAGTCGGCTGGGAACTCTTTTTTTGATCCCGCTCCAGTGTTATAGCAGGGATCAAGCAGGGTGGCCACCCAGTAATCAGCACTGCTGACTATGCGGGCAATTATGCAGTCATTACGCTGGTCGACACTGAAGCATGTAGTAGTTCATGTGAGCCAGGCTTGGTGGTGCAGGGGTTACACTGACTGTTTGAGCAGAAAGCAGTGTAATAGAAGGAGGCACCAACTGATGCCCCATAATTCTGGAAGGACGTGTGCCACAGTGCTTCCCGCCTCAGTTCGAGACGCTTATCAATATCAATAGTACTTTATTTAAAACCTACTACCCCTTTACACCCTCATCCCAGATGAGAGCCCACTAATAGAGATTTCCTGCCTCCGGCATTTGGGATTTTTATGTAAATACATATAACCAGAATTTATTGTGGCCACTTGACATAGATTTCTGCAGAACTTCTAAATGTGTGGTAAATAGTGTTTTTTTTATTGTTTTCGAGATGAGAGAATCTATTAATTTAGTAAAACTTTCCAGTTTGTGGGTGGTTCATGTGGGTTATAGGTAGTGTTGGGCTTCAGATCTGGGCGAAAGATACATTTGACTCGGATCTTGCCAATTTAGTAAGGTTTGCCACATCCTGGATACCAGCAATATCCAGGTCAAATCATCTGGCATGCTGCCTGCCACTGCTGGCAGTTGGTATGTCGTGCGCCACAACATGTAAACTAGTATATGGGTCCCTTAGACCCCTTTACCAGCTCACAGACTGTTAAAATATTGTCCACCGATCCCCCACTGGGTGGCATCCTCTCTTCAGGTCTGCAAGGTCTGGGGTTCCCTCCTGGTCGAGTGGTCTGCTGATGCTGGGGAGCCACTATTGCAGCTTCCCTGCCAGCATCTGTGTAGTGAAGGGGACATAGGTCCCCCATCCTCCAGAGATATTGCACTACTGAATGCAGAATAATTATCTGATAATGAATAGAGATTAGCGGAATCTACCTCTGTTCTGGGGCAGTTCTGCTGAATAATTTGCAATATTCTGGTTCCCCTGAATCCCATTAAAGTCTGTGGGATGAAATTCAGGATGTGCTTTTGGGTCTCTGGAAAGCAACTGCATTGCATAATAGGAAGGCTGCCTAAACTGAGACACATTCCCCTCGATTCAAAGAGCAAAAGTTAATTGATTTCGTATCGAGAATCGTAAGTTTGGGTGGGTGTTTGTCATTTTTTCTTGTTTTTTTGGCCATTTCGTATTCGCACGATCGTTCGCGCATAGACGTATATGAACATACGCATTTCATACGAGAATCGTATAATTTGCGTTAGTTCGTGTGTTTTTCCCGTCCAAATCGTATTATTTGCGTCCGATCCTATTTTTTACGTCCTTCACATGGGCTTGCGCCCAATTCAGAGAGGTGATTGCTAATTGTTTTGAAGCCCATTAAAGAGCTGCTTTACGAAATGTTTGCCGGCAGCTATTTGGCCTCGGGAGTAGGATGGAGCGGAGCGAGTTTGTGGCACATCAAGGGCTTATGCTTTTTGGCATTGAGTTGATCGAGATGTCTGAGAGCAGATTGCCCCTGCGTCGTCGCATGAACATCGATAGCATGAATGATGTTGAGCTGTTCGAGCTGACCAGGCTTAATCGCGCTTCCCTCCATAAATTATATAGTGAGCTGCGGCCATGGTTAGCCCGCACCACAAGGAAGGGGCATGCAATTTCAGGTATGACCAAGATGCTTGGCTGCCTGCAATTTTTGGCGAACGGCTCGTTCCAGAGGCTGGGTGCCCTCTCCGTGGGGATGTCACAGCCTACGCTGAGCCGCGCACTCTCTAAATTTTTGGAAGGCATGGCTGCCATAACTCAAAAATATATTTTTTTCCCTGATGATATGGCAGCCAGAAACGCCATTAAGCTTGGGTTTTATAATGTGGCCGACATGCCCAACGTTATTGGTGCAATTGACTGCACACATGTGGCACTCGTACCTAGGGCAGCCGACGAGTATATATATAGGTATTGAGATTGGTTATTATGTTGCCCAACGTGTCATGTAACCTGTTTTCCTTTGCGGCAGCATATTTGTTTATCCCTCATTTGTGTAGCTGCTTTATCTAGGCTTTTCATTAGTCTTTCACAATAGAGTGCAGACATGTTTTGTGGTTAATTTATTATTTTGGTTCAAATATCAATTACCCTTTTTGTCTGTTTTTTCCTTAAGGAATCGTAAAATGGGACACTCCCTTAATGTCCAGGCCGTGGTTGGTCCGGATATGCGGTTTATGAGTGTCCTTGCCGGCTACCCCGGATCGTCCCACGACTCCTATATCCTCCGGCGATCTGGGTTGTTTCGGAGATTTGAGGCAGGTGAATTTTCGGGGGCATGGCTGCTTGGTAAGTGTGTCCTATTTGTGTGTTCTTAAATGTGGCATTAATATTGTATTTGTTGATATGTTTGTTTTGGAATTCTTTACATAAGCGTCCAACTGCCTTTTTCTTGGCTGATATATTAGGAACTTTCAAAAAAAATGCTTGCCTCGCTTTGGCCTTCAGAATGTTTTCCCTTTAGTTAGGATGTCTGTAAGTTCCTTGTGCCTAAATATATTGGTTTGGAGTTTATACCCAAGGATCTTTGACCTTTGGCTCCTTTGGTACTATTGGTCGTTAAATGTCAAAGTGGACTTAAACTGCATACATTGTAGTTTCCAGTGAAATGTTGATAGGGATCTTTGACCTTTGGCTCCTTTGGTACTATTGGTCGTTAAATGTCAAAGTGGACTTAAACTGCATACATTGTAGTTTCCAGAGAAATGTGGATAGGCCCTCAGCAGCATCCTAATTGTAACATGTCTGAAAACTACAAATATATGTAAAATCCAAATAGCCTTGGCCGTGCAGATGTTTGTTAATTAATTGGTATATAGAAGTGCCATTTTTATTTAGGTTATACCTTAGTGGAATTTTTGGGGGCCCTAATGTGCCCTTTTTTTTTTTGGAAACACTTTACCTTACATCATTATGATATCTGTTAAATTTTTGGTGTTGGTTGTGTTGCCTTTTTAATTTTGATTACATTTTATTCTGTGTTTAAGGTGATTCCGGGTACCCACTTCTACCCTGGCTCATGACGCCTGTGCTGCGGCCCCAGGATGCCTCTCAGGAAGCGTATAACCGTGCGCATCGCAAGACCCGGGCTGTTGTGGAGAGGGCCTTTGGTCTGCTGAAGACACGTTTTCGTTGCCTTGACCATACTGGGGGTGCCCTGCAATATGATCCCAAGAAAGTGATTGACATTATAATGGCATGTGCTGTTTTGCACAATTTTGCCATCATGGAACGTGTCCCACGTTATGTGGACAGCCTGCCCTCTTCAGCCGTCGAGGATGAAGTCGAGAATTTTGTGGGGCCCCCCAGTGAGTCTGGCCAATCTGTTCGAGCCAACCTGATCAGCCAGCATTTTACTTAACTTTTTTCCCTGTCTCACCATTCTGTGTGTCTGTGTTATCCTTTTTGTTACATATGTTGTTTTGCCGTAATGTGGCATTACCTCTAAGTAAAACATTTTGACCTTAATTGTTGCCTAATGTATTTCATGTCGTTTCCTTAGCTTTAGCTTGGCATTGTTACACCTCTTCCAACCCAAATTATCTGGTTTAGCCCAAGCTGTTTAAAATGTCTTCCCACTAAAAACGCCACAAGTATTGTAAGTGAAGTTGTTTTTTTACTTTGAAAATGAAAAATTATAGTGCTTAACAGAAATCAGTCCACATACATCTGTGGTTACAAATGGATAACATTACAAAAAAACATCGAGCACATCTACACCTGGAAGTGAGTGGCACAACCAAACAAGGACACCCAGTCCAAAGGCCAGCCTAGTCCAGTCATTAATCTTGCCTGTGCCCAGGGATATTTGGGCATGGCCATAATGTCACACAAACATGTCTGCAAACAGGAGGAGCACCAACCAAATACATAGGTAAAGCCATAAGTGGCCATATACACTCCACATAGACCTATGGCATTGGCTAGTGGCCTTAAGCATTACTCTAAGGAGCTATATGGGAGCAAATACAAAACACAACCTTCCAGAGCAACACAAAATGGATTGTTTGAAACCTCAAAGGACAAGTAAATACAGTGGGGGTTAAGAGAAAAGATGTCCCACACACCCATGGCTTAATAGGGTGGCTGCCCATAATACCCAGGTGGAGGTCCAGGTGGAGGTCCATGTGAATGGGACCTAGCCTGGGCCATGGCAGCATTGTGAATTTGAAACTGCTCCACAATGTTTCTCTGCATATTGGTCATCTCAGCCATGGCTGACTGGATGCCATTACTTGCATTGGCCACGTTGCTGTTGAGGGTACGCAACTCCGCGAGGATGCCCTGTAGACTGGTATGGATGTTCACCATGTCGGCATGCCTTTGCTCACGCTCTGTAACGAGCTGGGCGTCATAAGAGTCCCTTTGTTGGGTCCATAATTGAAGCAGGGCACTCTGCCTCCCCTGGGAAATTGTGGGGCGGCGTAATGGCGTCCGCCGCACAATTACCCTGGCTCTTGGGCGTGCCCTGCCGCGTGGTGTCGTACCCTCAACAGCAACCGGCCTGCTTTGCAAATCCTCAGCAGCAGAGTGAACACTGGGGACTGTAGTGTCAGTCTCCCCATGTGCAAGCACAATGGATGGAGATTCACTCTGCTGCTGAGGATTGGCCAGAGAAACATTATGGAGCAGTTCCAAATTGGGACCCAGGGGGAGTTCATCCGACGTGCCCTGTACGGAGACATCATCATCTTCCTCCATGTCCTGGATCTCTTCCATGAGTGTGCGGGTCTGTAGGGACATATCAAAAAAAAAAGGCTAAGTTTGCGTCCAAATTTTGGATTTCAACAGTTTAACACATTCTTAAGCACTTGTTAGTATTTATGCTACTAAATTAACTTACCGAAAATCTCTGATCTGGGCTCCTATGCTGTACGGACCTGGTAGGCATAACCAAACTGGGGGGTGAGTTTACCCTTGCTGAGGGATCATGCTGGGCTGAAGAAGAGAAAAACAAACCACGTAAACACACACACATAACCTTTTTTTGGATAGGTAATCAAATATAGCTCTATTTGTAATATTATTCAACTCTAGAGCAATGGTGACCTTTGTTCAAACACACGCAAGTTTACATAGGTGCAATGGCTCTGAAAAACTGCTAACTGACCTCAGTTCAAAGTCAGGAAGTGTACCCAGTCAGCATACAACTTTCAAGGCACATTTTTGGATTTAGCCTACCATTCGCTCGGTCCGTGGTACTCAAACAATTGTAAAGGCCCATTTCAAGGTATGTGGTGAGAGGTGAATGTCTGGCCATGGTGCTGACGCAGGGGGTGTCTAGTTAAAAATAAATACACTGGTGGAGGGGCTGGAGATTTCAAAGTGCCAACTAATAAAGGCTGCTTGCCCTTGCTGGGCTGGATGGGCCAGAGCTGAGGGGACAGGGATTGGATGGCTAAAGGGGGGAGTTAACGTATTGATGGTGATGGGATGGATGGAGCCAATCTGTTACAAATGTATGGGGCTTATGTGGGGGGGGGCATGGGGGGACTGTGGCAGATGGGCCAGAGCAGGGGCAGCGGGACACGATTGTGGCCAGATAAATTTTTACAAAGTTACTGTGTACCTTGCAATGCCACTTCCTGTGCAGTACTTCATATTGCAATGCTATGTTTCAGGGAGCCATGACATTGGGCAGGAGACCAACCACTACATCGCCGATCAAGGGGGCAGCTCTGAGCACGTCAACACAGAAGTAACTGAGTGCAGGGCTGTCTGGGCAGGGGTCCTTGAATGTGGTGCAAAGGTCCGCATTGGGACCCCGGGCCGCCAGTTGAGTCTCGCTGCTCTAGGTCAGATATGTTTGTGGGTGGCTAATTAAATTGTTAACTCAAACACAAGTCACACAACCAAAAGGCAACCCATACATAATGATGTGTGTTTTGTGATTGATTCCAAATATATCACTTATCTTGCGAAACTTCATGACTTTAACAATCCAATTGGACATTTGAACTTTGCCATAATGGCTGTGGGCCTAAATGTGTGATTCCCAGGGACAAAAAGAGGACACAAACAGCCACAGTAGTGCGAGGCCAAGCAAGGCAAACCATAGGGGCATCCCGTTATCTTGTTACTAGTGAACTGTAGATTATTTAGCAAACAGGCAAACATGCAGATTTAAGAGTACTCACCGTGGGTACGGGTCGGTGAGTCTGTGTCCCTTAGACCAGCATGTCCACCGACCGCGACCGGATGGAGAAGTCCAAGCACAATCTCCTCAGCAGGGGTAAACTCCAATTTAGATGGAAAGCCACCTCCAGTTTTCATGCTGAAAAGAGAAAATCGTTTGGTACTCAGAAAAGGTGCATACAGTACATCCAAAACATTATATTTAGCGAAAACATTTATTTACCTGTAATTATGCCTTTTAATTTCTTTTTGCCGTACAGCATACTTCAGATCAGAGATTTTCTTCTGAATTTGGGACACATCTTTCCTCTCTTCCCCCGCTGCATTTACTTGTCGGAGGATGGTTTCAAACAATTCCATCTTGCGCTGCTTGGTGGTGTGTTTGGATTTGCTCCCATATAGCTCGTCATAGTATAATGTAAGGCCACTAGCCAATGCCATATTTTGGTCATGGGAGAATCTCCCACTCAACTGGCCGCGGCGCAATGTGCGGCCAGATGGTTGGCTTGGCTGCTCCTCCATGTGTGCAGACACATGTGGTGACATTATGGCCTGGGGCTGGGTAGGGGAATGGCCGGATTGGTGGCTTCCCAATGACTGGACTGGACTGGCCAAGGGACTGGGTGTTCTTGCGTGGCTGGCCACCGAACTTCCAGGTGTAGATGTGGTCATGGTTGTAATTCGGGGCCCTCTTGGGGGGCTAGGTTCCCGGCTGGTGCAAGGTCGGGGGCTCTGTTCCCGGCTGGTGCCAGGTCGGGGGCTTCTGGCCCTGGATTGGGTTCTGCGGGCCCTGTAGGGGCTTCTGGCCCTGGATGGGGTTCTTCTGGCCCTGGATTGCGATCTGCGGCCTCTGTCTGGGCTTCGTGCCCTGGATTGGGTTCGGCGGGCCCTGTAGGGGCTTCTGGCCCTGGATTGGGTTCGGCGGGCCCTGTAGGGGCTTCTGGCCCTGGATTGGGATCTGCGGGCCCTGTAGGGGCTTCTGGCCCTGGATTGGGTTCGGCGGGCCCTGTAGGGGCTTCTGGCCCTGGATTGGGATCTGCGGGCCCTGTAGGGGCTTCTGGCCCTGGATTGGGTTCGGCGGGCCCTGTAGGGGCTTCTGGCCCTGGATGGGGTTCTTCTGGCCCTGGATTGCGATCTGCGGCCTCTGTCTGGGCTTCGTGCCCTGGATTGGGTTCGGCGGGCCCTGTAGGGGCTTCTGGCCCTGGATTGGGTTCGGCGGGCCCTGTAGGGGCTTCTGGCCCTGGATGGGGTTCTTCTGGCCCTGGATTGCGATCTGCGGCCTCTGTCTGGGCTTCGTGCCCTGGATTGGGTTCGGCGGGCCCTGTAGGGGCTTCTGGCCCTGGATTGGGTTCGTCGGGCCCTGTAGGGGCTTCTGGCCCTGGATTTGGATCTGCGGCCTCTGGCTGGGCTTCGGGCCCTGGCTGGGCTTCGTGCCCTGGATGGGGTTCGGGCCCTGGATGGGGTTCGGGCCCTGGATGGGCTTCGTGCCCTGGATTGGGTTCTTCGGCCTCTGGCTGGGCTTCGGGCCCTGGCTGGGCTTCGTGCCCTGGATGGGGTTCGGGCCCTGGATGGGGTTCGGGCCCTGGATGGGCTTCGTGCCCTGGATTGGGTTCTTCGGCCTCTGGCTGGGCTTCGGGCCCTGGATGGGGTTCGGGCCCTGCTGCGGGGCATGGGTTTCCGAACTGCCCTACTTGAAGGCATGGCCGGTGTGGGCTCACTTGTGCTGCCTGTTCTGGGGGCAGAGGTGGTGGGTGCTGCAGTTGCCAGCTTTTTGCCTGCAGGGGCACGGGGCTTGGGGCCCCTTTTTTTGGTACCTGAGGGTCCAGGGTCCCTTGGTGGGGCCGAGGTGGGAGTCTTGCCTCTCAGTTTTCGCCGACCTTGCTGGGACCTTGTTGTGGGGCCCTCCGCGTTCTTGCTTGGCTGGGGTCGCTTGCTCATCGCCTTTTTCGGTGCCATCGTACACAAATGCTCAAAGAGAATGAGCTTTGGGTGCAGGGACCTTTAAATAATGAGCCCAGCGTGTGACGCCTATGCGCACGACTACGCGCTCGTACGAACGTACGTTCGAGCGGAACCAGGAAACCGCTGGGGTTTCACTTATCTGCTGCCTGGAAGAAGCATAAAGATGGCGCCCACTATCTTCACCCGTCAACAGGAAGAGATCCTCATGCTGGTAAGTGGCTGCCTGTGCATTTTAATCGAATAGTCAATGATGGCCTAAATGTAAATGATGCGTTTGGAACTAGTTTGGGGTCTCTTAATGTTTAATCACTGGCTCCTCACACTTCATCCTCAAGGGCCGAGCCTGGCCACGTTTTCAACTGTCTATGCTGATGTCCTAATTCGGCCAATTGCTCCGGCTTAGCAACAGTTAATTAACCTGTGGAGTAGCGGGGCAAGCTGGCAAACCTGGCCTGTCTCGGACCTTGATGCGGATGTTTGAGGAACACTGTTTTCCTAAGCCATAAAAACACAACGGGAAGCCACACACGTGGTCCAAAAGCCTAAGCATTAGGCTACATCTTGGATGTTTAAACCATCCTAACATGCCATAGATGCAGGTGGCCTGATTCTTGATGTTGGCTATTATCTGTATGTACATGGTGTGTGATACATATAACATAAGACCAGACTGTCAATCACAGTCAACGTCCTCTTTAAGGCACTCCCCAAAAATGGCTGCCACTCGAAATGTGTGTGTTAATGACATTAAATTCTCAACTTGTGATGCAACACATATGGGTCTGTGTGTAAAAGTAAAAGCTCTGTGTCCATTATGTTTTCCAGATCATGCTTCAGCGCCGGTATGACTTCGCGCCCAATGTGTGCGAGAAAAGGGACATCGCCCGGGAGATCATCGCGGAGATCCACCGTGTGACCAGCACCACCTTCACTCACACCCAGATAATGCAGCATTGGTCGGACCTGAAGCGTCTGCACATGCCCCGGGTGCGGAGGTATTTTGGGATCCATTTCCCAAGTAAGTACAAAGCAATAGCATGGTATATGTTCCAAATGTATAAGTTATGCCTTTATTTCAAATGACTTTTCTTTGGTAGTGTTGGAAATGGATTTCAGAATTCGCCGCACCCGGAGACGTACAGGCCGACCAGTGCTGCATGACTCTGCATCTGTGAGTGAAGGTGGTGGATCTCCCGGGCGACGGACCTACCCCTCCTCTGTGGCCTCCTCAGACCAGCCCCTGGACCTTACCACAGAGGAGGGGCCAAGGCGCGTGGGCGTGGAGTCATACCTGGCCACGCATGGGGAAGGCTCTGGTATGTCACTCTTCATGTATAGGCACAAAGATATACATGGCAGGCCAAAAACTAAGTTATCCTTTATTATGTATTTGTAGAAGCTTCTGGAGCGGGTGAGATAGTGGAGGAGGAGGCAGCAGAGATGCTTGAAGTCGATCCTGGCGAAGGTGAGTGATGTCAGCCAGACTGGGAGCCAGATATGTTGGGAATAGTGACTCTATACAAGTACTAACCAAATGTCACATGTTTCTCCAGGGACTTCTTCACAGCAGAGCCAGGACCAAGGGCAGCCTGTTGGCCCCAACCAGCCATCTGTCGGCCACCAACTCCGTAAGTCTCCATGCCATTATTCATATTAATGTTTGCTTAGCTAATAACACACACATAACTAAAGGCGTAGCCAATGTGTAGTTCACACTTTCATGTGGGCACTTCGTTAGCTTAAAGAGGACCCTAACTAGTATTAAGAACCAAAGACTTAGCCATCACACTGGACCTACAGATTAGAACCATGGAAAAACACCCTTCACCCATCTAATGCATGTTATTAGACTGAACAAAACCAATATTGGGGAATATGGAATGAGCAATATTTACAGGCAGCATGGGATACAGATTGAAAAAAGTAAGGTGCTGCCATGCATTGTGGGACTGATGACCTTTCCCTCAACCCAGCTATGCTCGGGATTCCCAACGCACCACTGTAACCTACTCCCCTGTACTTTATCCAACTCTCCACTCCTCATTAAGTGTTATGCTTCAGAGTCCAGATGGCGGCGCTGTAATCCCCAAAAAACCCTAAATAACTTTGAGGTGGTGCAGAATCATTTGTGAATAGTTCTTGGTTTTCATTAAATAATGTTGAAGGTCCGGTTTAAGGAGTTTAAACACTTACCTGTGGGAAATGCATTAACTGTATCCCTTTGAAGAAGGACATATGTCATGCATTTACATGTATTTGATTAACCCTAAATCTATTTCCAGCATACAAACCGGTCTGGGACTCCTATTTATGTTTCTTTCTCTATTGGTTACAGGGATGATCCCCCAAACCTTGGCGGGGAAAAAAAAAAGAATGAAGGAGTTGGTGGCCGAGCTGCTGGCCATACAGGCGACGTTGGGGCCAACAGATGAAGAAGAGGATGATGAATAGTGCCCTTGGTCCTGGCTCCTTTCTTTAACGTGTTTTAAAATTTTTAACAATTTTAAAAATTGTTTTATTGTTGTTTTAAAAAAATAAAAAATATGTTTTTTAAAAAAACCCATAAAAAAAAAAAAAAAGGGTTTTACTGTTAAAAACACAATTTAAAATTATATGTGTTTTATGGAGAAAAAAAAAAAAAAGTTTTTTAAATTCTTAAAAACAAAACAAAGAAAATAATTTAAATAAATTAGATTTTAAGCCTTCCTAAATGTGTCTTTTCTAATATGCACACACCCACAAAATTACACAAACCAGAAACAACACGCTTAGAAACATATAGACATATGTAAATTATGTGATTTTCTTACGTTTTATGGACCGAGAAATGAAGTGGGATGCAAGCGCTAAGGGGTTTAGGTAAGTTTGAGGGACCGAGAAATGAAGTTGGATGCAGCCGCTAAGGGGTTTAGGTAAGTTTGAGGGACCGAGAAATGAAGTTGGATGCAGCCGCTAAAGGGTTTAGGTAAGTTTGAGGGACCGAGAATTGAAGTTGGATGCAGCCGCTAAAGGGTTTAGGTAAGTTTGAGGGACCGAGAATTGAAGTTGGATGCAGCCGCTAAGGGGTTTAGGTAAGTTTGAGGGACCGAGAAATGAAGTTGGATGCAGCCGCTAAGGGGTTTAGGTAAGTTTGAGGGACCGAGAAATGAAGTTGGATGCAGCCGCTAAGGGGTTTAGGTAAGTTTGAGGGACCGAGAAATGAAGTTGGATGCAGCCGCTAAGGGGTTTAGGTAAGTATGAGGGACCGAGAAATGAAGTTGGATGCAGCCGCTAAGGGGTTTAGGTAAGTTTGAGGGACCGAGAAATGAAGTTGGATGCAGCCGCTAAGGGGTTTAGGTAAGTTTGAGGGACCGAGAAATGAAGTTGGATGCAGCCGCTAAAGGGTTTAGGTAAGTTTGAGGGACCGAGAATTGAAGTTGGATGCAGCCGCTAAAGGGTTTAGGTAAGTTTTATGGACCGAGAAATGAAGAAGGATGCAAGCGCTAAGGGGTTTAGGTAAGTTTCTGTTTGAGGGTGCGCATGCGCAAGATCTTATAAACATACGAACGCACGAATCTAAGAGGCCAAAAACCAATGAAAACCAGAGGCAAACGCAAGTAATTGGAAGAGCTTGACGATGGAAGCAGCCGAAAAAACAGGCTGCCGCCGCAACAGGTGAGCACATGAACGTGATTTTTACGATTGCCAACTGACTGAGGCAAGTTCGGGAGATATCATACGAACGGACGTATCTTTTAGGATAGAAACGTATTTGCTTATAGAATCACTCGCAAGTTCATACGAACGCACGAGCGGACGTGAAAAATAGGATGATCGTGAGCCAAATCCAAGCTGTTACATGTTTCTTTGAATCAACCTAATTGTTGTAATTGAAGCAAAAACATCAGAGGTCCTCTTAGCCAAATAATGTATTTATAATAGCAAACAAAATTTAACCTTTTGTAAAGCTAGATTTTTTTCAGAATGATGTAATTTTAGAGCAGGAGAATTTACCTTTTATTTTAACACAGCGTCTGTATATATCCTAGAGATCTGCTTAAAGATGAGAAAGATCAATCCCAAAAAAGTAGAGATTAGCAAACCGCTAACAAAATTACAGCCAAATCAATACTGGTGTGTTTTAAGGGCATTTTTTTCAAGCAGAAAGTGACCCACAATGCGAAGGGATGGTTCTCTTCCTCTTTATGGATGGTTTGGGTATTACTTTTCTAACTCAAGTTCTTAGATCTGATGGCTCCTAAAGGTTTTCTGAACCTCCTTCACTGTCTGTTCATTAATGGATATAGGGGAGTGGATTGGTGGACCTTTCCTGAAGATTATGACTATGTACTACGGCTAAGTAGTATTTATTCCAAAGTCATCTCCCCTGCACCACTGACCCAATTTATCTCTTTGCACTAGACCTCTCCATCATTATTCTTAATAAGGCCCATCACAGAGGTGTCATCTTTAGAATTTGGTGGTTCTATAATTTTGTGCAGTTTACTGCTTTGAGGGTAAGCTTCTGTTACCAACTAAGAAAGAGATGTGAGGAACTCATATAGAATTGCATACTTTGCTATTTATATTAGCATTGCTCATGTAGAATCCATTACTATAAAGTGCTTCAACACTGTTGTGGATTTCCCATAATAATCAATCCCATTCATAAGAACGTCTAATGATATATTTCCAGCCATGTGGTCTATCTTCCATAATATACAAATACGTTTGAAGGAAATTTAGCACTTGCAGCCCAGCAAACAAGCTGCATGAAGTACAAGAAACCTGGTACAATGAGGTCTAAGGGTTGCACTTTGCATACTTTTTGTGCCATCTTAGAGAAAAAAAGGCAAAATACACTCTCTAAACATAACAAAAAGACACATACTTTGGTAACATATATTTTCTTTACTTTAGGGATGAGCGAATCGATCCGGACGAACCCGGATTCGATCCGAATTTCAGGAAAAATTCGATTCGGATCGAATCCGAATTTCCTCGCGATTCGATCACTCGAAGTTTTCCTTTAACATCCATTCATTTACATTACAGGCATTCTAAGATGGCGGGCGGGACATGTCTGGACATGTATCCCGCGCCAGTGCAAGCTGGGGCAGTCACATGCAGCCTATCAGCAGCCAGCAAGCCCGGTGACGTCACACAGCGGTATTTAACGGCGGCCATCTTGCTTTTCCTCATTTCTCTATTGCATTCGTGACAGACAGACAGAACGCTGTGTAGCTGAGGCAGTTAGACAGGCTGGAGACAGGCTGGAGACAGGGACAGACAGGGACAGACAGGGACAGGCTGGAGACAGGCAGGAGACAGGCAGGAGACAGACAGGAGACAGACAGAAAGCCAGGGAAAGGTAGGAAAAACGGAGCTGGCTGACAGGGAGATTTTTTTTTTTTCATCCAGCCTTTGTTAGCGTTTTCAGGCTGCTTATAGTAACTAACTGTGCATATATACTGAACTGATCTTAAGTCTGCTGTGAGGCATCCCATTCTGTGACTAAAGCAGCCTCTGTTTAAGACCATATAAGCATTTGCTCTAATCATATTTGAAATTAGGCCTGATAAAGACACTTTTGCTGGCCAAAGCACTACTGTACCCTGGCAGCTCGATTCCTGCCCGGGGCATCCCATTCTGTGACTAAAGCAGCCTCTGTTTAAGACCATATAAGCATTTGCTCTAATCATATTTGAAATTAGGCCTGATAAAGACACTTTTGCTGGCCAAAGCACTACTGTACCTTGGCAGCTCGATTCCTGCCCGGGGCATCCCATTCTGTGACTAAAGCAGCCTCTGTTTAAGACCATATAAGCATTTGCTCTAATCATATTTGAAATTAGGCCTGATAAAGACACTTTTGCTGGCCAAAGCACTACTGTACCCTGGCAGCTCGATTCCTGCCCGGGGCATCCCATTCTGTGACTAAAGCAGCCTCTGTTTAAGACCATATAAGCATTTGCTCTAATCATATTTGAAATTAGGCCTGATAAAGACACTTTTGCTGGCCAAAGCACTACTGTACCCTGGCAGCTCGATTCCTGCCCGGGGCATCCCATTCTGTGACTAAAGCAGCCTCTGTTTAAGACCATATAAGCATTTGCTCTAATCATATTTGAAATTAGGCCTGATAAAGACACTTTTGCTGGCCAAAGCACTACTGTACCCTGGCAGCTCGATTCCTGCCCGGGGCATCCCATTCTGTGACTAAAGCAGCCTCTGTTTAAGACCATATAAGCATTTGCTCTAATCATATTTGAAATTAGGCCTGATAAAGACACTTTTGCTGGCCAAAGCACTACTGTACCCTGGCAGCTCGATTCCTGCCCGGGGCATCCCATTCTGTGACTAAAGCAGCCTCTGTTTAAGACCATATAAGCATTTGCTCTAATCATATTTGAAATTAGGCCTGATAAAGACACTTTTGCTGGCCAAAGCACTACTGTACCCTGGCAGCTCGATTCCTGCCCGGGGCATCCCATTCTGTGACTAAAGCAGCCTCTGTTTAAGACCATATAAGCATTTGCTCTAATCATATTTGAAATTAGGCCTGATAAAGACACTTTTGCTGGCCAAAGCACTACTGTACCCTGGCAGCTCGATTCCTGCCCGGGGCATCCCATTCTGTGACTAAAGCAGCCTCTGTTTAAGACCATATAAGCATTTGCTCTAATCATATTTGAAATTAGGCCTGATAAAGACACTTTTGCTGGCCAAAGCACTACTGTACCCTGGCAGCTCGATTCCTGCCCGGGGCATCCCATTCTGTGACTAAAGCAGCCTCTGTTTAAGACCATATAAGCATTTGCTCTAATCATATTTGAAATTAGGCCTGATAAAGACACTTTTGCTGGCCAAAGCACTACTGTACCCTGGCAGCTCGATTCCTGCCCGGGGCATCCCATTCTGTGACTAAAGCAGCCTCTGTTTAAGACCATATAAGCATTTGCTCTAATCATATTTGAAATTAGGCCTGATAAAGACACTTTTGCTGGCCAAAGCACTACTGTACCCTGGCAGCTCGATTCCTGCCCGGGGCATCCCATTCTGTGACTAAAGCAGCCTCTGTTTAAGACCATATAAGCATTTGCTCTAATCATATTTGAAATTAGGCCTGATAAAGACACTTTTGCTGGCCAAAGCACTACTGTACCCTGGCAGCTCGATTCCTGCCCGGGGCATCCCATTCTGTGACTAAAGCAGCCTCTGTTTAAGACCATATAAGCATTTGCTCTAATCATATTTGAAATTAGGCCTGATAAAGACACTTTTGCTGGCCAAAGCACTACTGTACCCTGGCAGCTCGATTCCTGCCCGGGGCATCCCATTCTGTGACTAAAGCAGCCTCTGTTTAAGACCATATAAGCATTTGCTCTAATCATATTTGAAATTAGGCCTGATAAAGACACTTTTGCTGGCCAAAGCACTACTGTACCCTGGCAGCTCGATTCCTGCCCGGGGCATCCCATTCTGTGACTAAAGCAGCCTCTGTTTAAGACCATATAAGCATTTGCTCTAATCATATTTGAAATTAGGCCTGATAAAGACACTTTTGCTGGCCAAAGCACTACTGTACCCTGGCAGCTCGATTCCTGCCCGGGGCATCCCATTCTGTGACTAAAGCAGCCTCTGTTTAAGACCATATAAGCATTTGCTCTAATCATATTTGAAATTAGGCCTGATAAAGACACTTTTGCTGGCCAAAGCACTACTGTACCCTGGCAGCTCGATTCCTGCCCGGGGCATCCCATTCTGTGACTAAAGCAGCCTCTGTTTAAGACCATATAAGCATTTGCTCTAATCATATTTGAAATTAGGCCTGATAAAGACACTTTTGCTGGCCAAAGCACTACTGTACCCTGGCAGCTCGATTCCTGCCCGGGGCATCCCATTCTGTGACTAAAGCAGCCTCTGTTTAAGACCATATAAGCATTTGCTCTAATCATATTTGAAATTAGGCCTGATAAAGACACTTTTGCTGGCCAAAGCACTACTGTACCCTGGCAGCTCGATTCCTGCCCGGGGCATCCCATTCTGTGACTAAAGCAGCCTCTGTTTAAGACCATATAAGCATTTGCTCTAATCATATTTGAAATTAGGCCTGATAAAGACACTTTTGCTGGCCAAAGCACTACTGTACCCTGGCAGCTCGATTCCTGCCCGGGGCATCCCATTCTGTGACTAAAGCAGCCTCTGTTTAAGACCATATAAGCATTTGCTCTAATCATATTTGAAATTAGGCCTGATAAAGACACTTTTGCTGGCCAAAGCACTACTGTACCCTGGCAGCTCGATTCCTGCCCGGGGCATCCCATTCTGTGACTAAAGCAGCCTCTGTTTAAGACCATATAAGCATTTGCTCTAATCATATTTGAAATTAGGCCTGATAAAGACACTTTTGCTGGCCAAAGCACTACTGTACCCTGGCAGCTCGATTCCTGCCCGGGGCATCCCATTCTGTGACTAAAGCAGCCTCTGTTTAAGACCATATAAGCATTTGCTCTAATCATATTTGAAATTAGGCCTGATAAAGACACTTTTGCTGGCCAAAGCACTACTGTACCCTGGCAGCTCGATTCCTGCCCGGGGCATCCCATTCTGTGACTAAAGCAGCCTCTGTTTAAGACCATATAAGCATTTGCTCTAATCATATTTGAAATTAGGCCTGATAAAGACACTTTTGCTGGCCAAAGCACTACTGTACCCTGGCAGCTCGATTCCTGCCCGGGGCATCCCATTCTGTGACTAAAGCAGCCTCTGTTTAAGACCATATAAGCATTTGCTCTAATCATATTTGAAATTAGGCCTGATAAAGACACTTTTGCTGGCCAAAGCACTACTGTACCCTGGCAGCTCGATTCCTGCCCGGGGCATCCCATTCTGTGACTAAAGCAGCCTCTGTTTAAGACCATATAAGCATTTGCTCTAATCATATTTGAAATTAGGCCTGATAAAGACACTTTTGCTGGCCAAAGCACTACTGTACCCTGGCAGCTCGATTCCTGCCCGGGGCATCCCATTCTGTGACTAAAGCAGCCTCTGTTTAAGACCATATAAGCATTTGCTCTAATCATATTTGAAATTAGGCCTGATAAAGACACTTTTGCTGGCCAAAGCACTACTGTACCCTGGCAGCTCGATTCCTGCCCGGGGCATCCCATTCTGTGACTAAAGCAGCCTCTGTTTAAGACCATATAAGCATTTGCTCTAATCATATTTGAAATTAGGCCTGATAAAGACACTTTTGCTGGCCAAAGCACTACTGTACCCTGGCAGCTCGATTCCTGCCCGGGGCATCCCATTCTGTGACTAAAGCAGCCTCTGTTTAAGACCATATAAGCATTTGCTCTAATCATATTTGAAATTAGGCCTGATAAAGACACTTTTGCTGGCCAAAGCACTACTGTACCCTGGCAGCTCGATTCCTGCCCGGGGCATCCCATTCTGTGACTAAAGCAGCCTCTGTTTAAGACCATATAAGCATTTGCTCTAATCATATTTGAAATTAGGCCTGATAAAGACACTTTTGCTGGCCAAAGCACTACTGTACCCTGGCAGCTCGATTCCTGCCCGGGGCATCCCATTCTGTGACTAAAGCAGCCTCTGTTTAAGACCATATAAGCATTTGCTCTAATCATATTTGAAATTAGGCCTGATAAAGACACTTTTGCTGGCCAAAGCACTACTGTACCCTGGCAGCTCGATTCCTGCCCGGGGCATCCCATTCTGTGACTAAAGCAGCCTCTGTTTAAGACCATATAAGCATTTGCTCTAATCATATTTGAAATTAGGCCTGATAAAGACACTTTTGCTGGCCAAAGCACTACTGTACCCTGGCAGCTCGATTCCTGCCCGGGGCATCCCATTCTGTGACTAAAGCAGCCTCTGTTTAAGACCATATAAGCATTTGCTCTAATCATATTTGAAATTAGGCCTGATAAAGACACTTTTGCTGGCCAAAGCACTACTGTACCCTGGCAGCTCGATTCCTGCCCGGGGCATCCCATTCTGTGACTAAAGCAGCCTCTGTTTAAGACCATATAAGCATTTGCTCTAATCATATTTGAAATTAGGCCTGATAAAGACACTTTTGCTGGCCAAAGCACTACTGTACCCTGGCAGCTCGATTCCTGCCCGGGGCATCCCATTCTGTGACTAAAGCAGCCTCTGTTTAAGACCATATAAGCATTTGCTCTAATCATATTTGAAATTAGGCCTGATAAAGACACTTTTGCTGGCCAAAGCACTACTGTACCCTGGCAGCTCGATTCCTGCCCGGGGCATCCCATTCTGTGACTAAAGCAGCCTCTGTTTAAGACCATATAAGCATTTGCTCTAATCATATTTGAAATTAGGCCTGATAAAGACACTTTTGCTGGCCAAAGCACTACTGTACCCTGGCAGCTCGATTCCTGCCCGGGGCATCCCATTCTGTGACTAAAGCAGCCTCTGTTTAAGACCATATAAGCATTTGCTCTAATCATATTTGAAATTAGGCCTGGTAAAGACACTTTTGCTGGCCAAAGCACTACTGTACCCTGGCAGCTCGATTCCTGCCCGGGGCATCCCATTCTGTGACTAAAGCAGCCTCTGTTTAAGACCATATAAGCATTTGCTCTAATCATATTTGAAATTAGGCCTGATAAAGACACTTTTGCTGGCCAAAGCACTACTGTACCCTGGCAGCTCGATTCCTGCCCGGGGCATCCCATTCTGTGACTAAAGCAGCCTCTGTTTAAGACCATATAAGCATTTGCTCTAATCATATTTGAAATTAGGCCTGATAAAGACACTTTTGCTGGCCAAAGCACTACTGTACCCTGGCAGCTCGATTCCTGCCCGGGGCATCCCATTCTGTGACTAAAGCAGCCTCTGTTTAAGACCATATAAGCATTTGCTCTAATCATATTTGAAATTAGGCCTGATAAAGACACTTTTGCTGGCCAAAGCACTACTGTACCCTGGCAGCTCGATTCCTGCCCGGGGCATCCCATTCTGTGACTAAAGCAGCCTCTGTTTAAGACCATATAAGCATTTGCTCTAATCATATTTGAAATTAGGCCTGATAAAGACACTTTTGCTGGCCAAAGCACTACTGTACCCTGGCAGCTCGATTCCTGCCCGGGGCATCCCATTCTGTGACTAAAGCAGCCTCTGTTTAAGACCATATAAGCATTTGCTCTAATCATATTTGAAATTAGGCCTGATAAAGACACTTTTGCTGGCCAAAGCACTACTGTACCCTGGCAGCTCGATTCCTGCCCGGGGCATCCCATTCTGTGACTAAAGCAGCCTCTGTTTAAGACCATATAAGCATTTGCTCTAATCATATTTGAAATTAGGCCTGATAAAGACACTTTTGCTGGCCAAAGCACTACTGTACCCTGGCAGCTCGATTCCTGCCCGGGGCATCCCATTCTGTGACTAAAGCAGCCTCTGTTTAAGACCATATAAGCATTTGCTCTAATCATATTTGAAATTAGGCCTGATAAAGACACTTTTGCTGGCCAAAGCACTACTGTACCCTGGCAGCTCGATTCCTGCCCGGGGCATCCCATTCTGTGACTAAAGCAGCCTCTGTTTAAGACCATATAAGCATTTGCTCTTATCATATTTGAAATTAGGCCTGATAAAGACACTTTTGCTGGCCAAAGCACTACTGTACCCTGGCAGCTCGATTCCTGCCCGGGGCATCCCATTCTGTGACTAAAGCAGCCTCTGTTTAAGACCATATAAGCATTTGCTCTAATCATATTTGAAATTAGGCCTGATAAAGACACTTTTGCTGGCCAAAGCACTACTGTACCCTGGCAGCTCGATTCCTGCCCGGGGCATCCCATTCTGTGACTAAAGCAGCCTCTGTTTAAGACCATATAAGCATTTGCTCTAATCATATTTGAAATTAGGCCTGATAAAGACACTTTTGCTGGCCAAAGCACTACTGTACCCTGGCAGCTCGATTCCTGCCCGGGGCATCCCATTCTGTGACTAAAGCAGCCTCTGTTTAAGACCATATAAGCATTTGCTCTAATCATATTTGAAATTAGGCCTGATAAAGACACTTTTGCTGGCCAAAGCACTACTGTACCCTGGCAGCTCGATTCCTGCCCGGGGCATCCCATTCTGTGACTAAAGCAGCCTCTGTTTAAGACCATATAAGCATTTGCTCTAATCATATTTGAAATTAGGCCTGATAAAGACACTTTTGCTGGCCAAAGCACTACTGTACCCTGGCAGCTCGATTCCTGCCCGGGGCATCCCATTCTGTGACTAAAGCAGCCTCTGTTTAAGACCATATAAGCATTTGCTCTTATCATATTTGAAATTAGGCCTGATAAAGACACTTTTGCTGGCCAAAGCACTACTGTACCCTGGCAGCTCGATTCCTGCCCGGGGCATCCCATTCTGTGACTAAAGCAGCCTCTGTTTAAGACCATATAAGCATTTGCTCTAATCATATTTGAAATTAGGCCTGATAAAGACACTTTTGCTGGCCAAAGCACTACTGTACCCTGGCAGCTCGATTCCTGCCCGGGGCATCCCATTCTGTGACTAAAGCAGCCTCTGTTTAAGACCATATAAGCATTTGCTCTAATCATATTTGAAATTAGGCCTGATAAAGACACTTTTGCTGGCCAAAGCACTACTGTACCCTGGCAGCTCGATTCCTGCCCGGGGCATCCCATTCTGTGACTAAAGCAGCCTCTGTTTAAGACCATATAAGCATTTGCTCTAATCATATTTGAAATTAGGCCTGATAAAGACACTTTTGCTGGCCAAAGCACTACTGTACCCTGGCAGCTCGATTCCTGCCCGGGGCATCCCATTCTGTGACTAAAGCAGCCTCTGTTTAAGACCATATAAGCATTTGCTCTAATCATATTTGAAATTAGGCCTGATAAAGACACTTTTGCTGGCCAAAGCACTACTGTACCCTGGCAGCTCGATTCCTGCCCGGGGCATCCCATTCTGTGACTAAAGCAGCCTCTGTTTAAGACCATATAAGCATTTGCTCTTATCATATTTGAAATTAGGCCTGATAAAGACACTTTTGCTGGCCAAAGCACTACTGTACCCTGGCAGCTCGATTCCTGCCCGGGGCATCCCATTCTGTGACTAAAGCAGCCTCTGTTTAAGACCATATAAGCATTTGCTCTTATCATATTTGAAATTAGGCCTGATAAAGACACTTTTGCTGGCCAAAGCACTACTGTACCCTGGCAGCTCGATTCCTGCCCGGGGCATCCCATTCTGTGACTAAAGCAGCCTCTGTTTAAGACCATATAAGCATTTGCTCTAATCATATTTGAAATTAGGCCTGATAAAGACACTTTTGCTGGCCAAAGCACTACTGGACCCTGGCAGCTCGATTCCTGCCCGGGGCATCCCATTCTGTGACTAAAGCAGCCTCTGTTTAAGACCATATAAGCATTTGCTCTTATCATATTTGAAATTAGGCCTGATAAAGACACTTTTGCTGGCCAAAGCACTACTGTACCCTGGCAGCTCGATTCCTGCCCGGGGCATCCCATTCTGTGACTAAAGCAGCCTCTGTTTAAGACCATATAAGCATTTGCTCTAATCATATTTGAAATTAGGCCTGATAAAGACACTTTTGCTGGCCAAAGCACTACTGTACCCTGGCAGCTCGATTCCTGCCCGGGGCATCCCATTCTGTGACTAAAGCAGCCTCTGTTTAAGACCATATAAGCATTTGCTCTTATTATATTTATATTATAAGACACTTTTGCTGGGCATAGGCTTACTGCTGCCTGCCAGGTGCACTTCTGTTGAGGCATCCCATTCTGTAACATAGCATACCCCTCTTTATTTACACTAAGCAGCTCTCTTATTTACACTAAGCAGGCCTGTTGGAGGCTGAGTGTTACTGCTCACTTTTGGTGTGCATTATATTCTGTTTCATATAGACCCACCGCTGCCCGGGGTTTTTTTAAATATCACCTACTACCACGCCAGTTAGACTATGTCGGGCAGACAAGTGCCTGGAAGTGAAAAGAGGAGTGGCAGAGGCCAAGATTCCGCAGGAAGAGCTCGCATCAGACTGGGGGCCAGTAGCAGCAGGAGTCACGCTGAGAGACCTAATCTGCCAGTATCTGCTAGCGGTCGGGTCTCCACCAGTAACGCATCTGCCGTGGTAGATTGGTTGACGCGCTCATCAACAACATCATCACAACTTACGTCTGAGACCCCCAGTCTAGGGTCGGTAGGTTCCTCTGACACAACCCTGAGTTGGCATGCCCCGAGAGCAGTCCCTGTCCTCCCATTGCCTCTGGCCTACGCCGTTCCCTCCCCCAGCGACGTATCCTATGCTTTGGGTTCAGCTCCACTCTTTAGTGAGGAGGACCATCAGATAGAGGACAGTCAGCAGCTACTGCCCAGCCAAGAAATGGAGGTGGCTTCTTTAGCTAGGCAGACAAATAGTGATGTGGACAGTGTCGTGGGTGCTGCGAGCGTTCCAGCTCCTGCGCCAGACACTGTTGACGAATCCACGAACATCAGTGACGTACAGCCACAACCCGGTGATGATGATGATGATGACGATGAAGCCGATCGCACTTGGGAGCCGGGTGATGAAGGGGCTTCATCGTCATCATCAGGAGAAGAGGGGTGCAGGTTGCCCCGGAGTCAGCAGCTGAGGCAGCAAAGTGGTAGCAGTCAGCATGGGGGCACAATTCCAAAGGCTGGAGCCGGCCGGGGCCGGGGCCGGGGTAGAGCACCTGCTGTGCGGCAGTCTACCTTATCGGGAGGTAGTGGAGCAGGGGTTCCTGGAGTTGGCAACAGCAGCAGTGAATCAGTGAGGCCAGGGGGTGGGAAAAGTAGCTACTCGGCAGTGTGGCAGTTTTTCCTGAGGCATCCGCAGGAGGGTAACATGGCCACATGCAAGATATGTAGGCAAAAGGTGAAGCGTGGCCAGGGTCCAAATGTTGGCACCACGGCCCTGCGTCAACATATGATGCGTCACCATAAAACGACCTGGGAGAACCGAGGCTCCCAAGGGGTGGTCCAGTCTGCTTCCTCACCAAGTGAGCTCCCAATTTCTGCCAGCCAAGGCTCCAGCACCTCAGCCGAAGGCAGCTGTGCGTCATACCCATCCTCTGTCGCTCCTGCTCCTCCTCCTCCTCCTCCAAGTCATGCATCCCGCCAGCAATCCATCAGCGAAGCCATGTCCAAGAGACAGCAGTATGCGCCCACTCATCCTACGGCGCAGAAGCTGAATGTGCTCCTGTCCAAGTTGCTGGTGCTGCAGTCGCTCCCTTTTCAGGTGGTGGAATCTGCACCTTTCAGAGAACTGATGGCTTGTGCCGAGCCGAGGTGGAGAGTCCCAAGCCGTCATTTCTTTGCCAAGAAGGCAGTACCAGCGCTGCACACTTTTGTTGAACAGAAGGTGGGCCAGTCCTTGAGCCTGTCGGTGTGTAGCAAAATACATGGCAGCGCCGACATCTGGAGCTGTAACTACGGTCAGGGGCAGTACATGTCGTTTACGGCCCACTGGGTGAATGTGGTCCCTTTGCAGCAGCAACTTGGACAGGTCACGCCGCTTCGGCCTCCGCGCTCTCTGCCCATTGGGCCTGTGACACCGTGCGACTCGGCCTCCTCATCCTCCGCCATCTCCTCACCCTCCACTGTAGGCTCAAGTCTCAGTGCCCCTCCAGTCTACCATGTGTGCAGGGCACGGAGGTGTCACGCAGTGCTTCACATGGTTTGTCTTGGCGAACGGAGTCACACAGGGGAGGAACTGCTTAAATGTATTCATCAGGAAATCCAAACATGGCTTACTCCGAGAAAACTTAAAATGGGAATCATGGTTACCGACAATGGGAAGAACATTTTGTCTGCGCTGCGCCAAGGAAGCCTGACCCATGCCCCCTGCATGGCTCACGTCTTCAATCTGGTTGTCAAGCGGTTTCTGAAGTGTTCCCCCCATCTGCAGGACATCCTAACAACTTCACGGAAACTTTGCATGCACTTCAGCCACTCCTACACTGCCAAACACACCCTTCTTGAGCTACAGCGTCAGAATGGTATCCCCCAACATAGTCTGATTTGCGATGTTTCCACCCGTTGGAATTCCACCCTTCACATGTTGGACCGATTATATGAACAGAGAAAAGCCATCACGGATTTCCTGATGATCCAAGCAGATAGGGGGACTCCCCTGTGTAACTTCAATGTCAACCAGTGGCAGCTCATACGTGACACCTGCCGTTTGCTCAGGCCCTTTGAGGAAGCCACTTTATTTGTCAGTCGGCAGGATTACGGGATGAACGACGTGATTCCACTGCTTCATGTACTGCAGCACATGTTGGAAACCATGGCTGGTCAGGGCACTGGAGACATGGCGTTTACATCTTACGGCCACATGAACCCCCTTGGAGCTGAACTGGAGGAGGAGGAGGAGGAAGAGGAGGAGGAGGAGTTGCCCAGCGAAACACAGTTTAGGCTTGGCGAAATGGCTGGTTTATCTAGTCAGCGGACAGGAGAGGAGGAGCAGGAGCAGCCAGAGGAGCTAGAGGTTTTTGAGGAAGGAGAGACAGAGGACCCGGGCACACCGTGGCAGTATGCAGTGGAGATGGAGACAGGTAGTCCATCCGAGTCACTTGCGCAAATGGCACGAAGCATGCTCACGTGCTTGCGTAGTGACCCCAGAATTGTTTCCATCTGTCGGCGGGATGACTTCTGGCTGTCCACCTTATTGGACCCTCGCTTCCGGCACAAAATGGGGGCATTTTTTAAACCCACCGAGAGGGAGGACAAACTCAACTACTACAAAGACATTCTACGTAGGCAGTTGGCCGATGCCTATCTGCGCCATGGTCCATACTCTCGCAGGTCTGACTCGAGGGGACCTCTGCGCTCACCTTCCACTGCCATGGCCGCTGGGGGGGTTGGCAGCAGCAGCAGCAGAAGCTCCATCAGCAGCAGCAGCCTCAGTCTTCAGTCGCTAATGAGTAGCTTTCTACACCCGCATAGTGAGGCTACTCATGAGCAGCAGGAAGACCTGGAGCAGGACCTGAACCAGCAGGTCATGTCATACTTTGACATGACCATGCCAACACACCTTGAGGATCCGCTGGACTTCTGGGCAGCCAAACTTGATTTGTGGCCGCAACTAGCAGAGTTTGCCCTGGAAAAGCTGTCCTGCCCGGCAAGTAGCGTGCCATCTGAGCGGGTGTTTAGTGCGGCGGGGGCCATAGTTACGGCGAGGAGAACTCGTCTGTCAACTAAAAATGTGGAGAGACTCACCTTTGTCAAAATGAATCAGGGATGGATCAGCCAGGATTTCCACCCACCAATGCCTGATGCATGCGACTAGATTCAGCATGGTGCCACGTTTTACACTTTCCAAATGGTGCAAAACATATTTATGTCTTTAGGCCATTTTTTGGGCTCCTGCTGCTGCTACTGTCAACTCCTGCCAACTCCAGGGTGTGATTCATCCAATTTTTGGGCTCCTGAAGCCAACTCCAGTGTATATTTGGGCTCCTGCTGCTGCTGCTGCCAACTTCTGCCAACTCCAGGGTGTGATTCATCCAATTTTTGGGCTCCTGAAGCCAACTCCAGTGTATATTTGGGCTCCTGCTGCTGCTGCTGCCAACTTCTGCCAACTCCAGGGTGTGATTCATCCAATTTTTGGGCTCCTGAAGCCAACTCCAGTGTATATTTGGGCTCCTGCTGCTGCTACTGTCAACTCCTGCCAACTCCAGGGTGTGATTCATCCAATTTTTGGGCTCCTGAAGCCAACTCCAGTGTATATTTGGGCTCCTGCTGCTGCTGCTGCCAACTTCTGCCAACTCCAGGGTGTGATTCATCCAATTTTTGGGCTCCTGAAGCCAACTCCAGTGTATATTTGGGCTCCTGCTGCTGCTACTGTCAACTCCTGCCAACTCCAGGGTGTGATTCATCCAATTTTTGGGCTCCTGAAGCCAACTCCAGTGTATATTTGGGCTCCTGCTGCTGCTGCTGCCAACTTCTGACAACTCCAGGGTGTGATTCATCCAATTTTTGGGCTCCTGAAGCCAACTCCAGTGTATATTTGGGCTCCTGCTGCTGCTGCTGCCAACTTCTGACAACTCCAGGGTGTGATTCATCCAATTTTTGGGCTCCTGAAGCCAACTCCAGTGTATATTTGGGCTCCTGCTGCTGCTACTGTCAACTCCTGCCAACTCCAGGGTGTGATTCATCCAATTTTTGGGCTCCTGAAGCCAACTCCAGTGTATATTTGGGCTCCTGCTGCTGCTGCTGCCAACTTCTGCCAACTCCAGGGTGTGATTCATCCAATTTTTGGGCTCCTGAAGCCAACTCCAGTGTATATTTGGGCTCCTGCTGCTGCTGCTGTCAACTCCTGCCAACTCCAGGGTGTGATTCATCCAATTTTTGGGCTCCTGAAGCCAACTCCAGTGTATATTTGGGCTCCTGCTGCTGCTGCTGCCAACTTCTGCCAACTCCAGGGTGTGATTCATCCAATTTTTGGGCTCCTGAAGCCAACTCCAGTGTATATTTGGGCTCCTGCTGCTGCTGCTGCCAACTTCTGCCAACTCCAGGGTGTGATTCATCCAATTTTTGGGCTCCTGAAGCCAACTCCAGTGTATATTTGGGCTCCTGCTGCTGCTGCTGTCAACTCCTGCCAACTCCAGGGTGTGATTCATCCAATTTTTGGGCTCCTGAAGCCAACTCCAGTGTATATTTGGGCTCCTGCTGCTGCTGCTGCCAACTTCTGCCAACTCCAGGGTGTGATTCATCCAATTTTTGGGCTCCTGAAGCCAACTCCAGTGTATATTTGGGCTCCTTCTGCCCCTCATAGTGATGCCACTTCAACTCTCTGCAATTGTGCCGCTCTGCGATTCTATTAGCGATGCCTCTGATCTGCATGTGATATTTCTTAAAAGTATTATTTAACTAACCCAGCACGCATCCTGTGCGTGTTACAGCAAGGCTGAATGGTTTACAACCCTATTGAGGCTGTAGGAGGCTCAGAAATAGCCGTTTTTAATAGCGATTCGTCGCGAATTTATTCGGGTCGAAACGATTTTTGTCGGAAAATTCGGCGAATCGAATTTTTCAAAAGTTCGCTCATCTCTACTTTACTTCATTTCACTCTACAGCAGTTGCGCTTCATGGTTAATCTTTAGAGGCGCTTTCACAGCAGACACACGGAATGGCCCATGTCAATGATCTCTTTGTAAGTGTCCAGTGATTGTTGTGGACTTCTGAACTCATAGTAAGTGGGTATACACAGCTTACCTGTATTTGTTATTTCATGTTTGCTGATTGGGAAACTCTCTAGCCAGTAGTGTTTGTGCTTATGCTGTTACTTAACAAAAAAAAGGTGTTTCTAAGATAAATTAGGCCCTGATTACTAAAACTAATGTATGAGAGGCTGCTCCATACTAGCATGGGTCAACATGGCCAAACATAGTTTGCACAGCAGTCAAATTAATATTCACTAAGCTAAAGGGGGCAAACTGGTTTCAGCAGGACTCTCTTTCCTATCGTCTCCTGATTTTATACGGGAGTCAGTACATATTCGCCACATTTGTGGAAAGGGGGAGCACACAGTAGGCTTAATGATCATATTGTAGAACAGGGAGAGAACCTTTAGTGACAAGCCAAATTTCCTAAGCTGCCAAAGAAAGACAATTTATTGTGACCTTTCTTAAAGCGAAATAAAACCCAGCTGGGCTGGCTGCTGGCCCTTCTCCAGGATGTCACAGATCAGGATGCCCCACTGAGTGAAAACCCCCCAGGGGCGCCGCAGTTCTCATCTCTTCCTGGAGCTCCCTCACCGATGTGGCTGCATCCCAGTTCCTTTGGGCTAATTAGTATTTAGTCCAAGGTCATCTCCCCTGCACCACTGGCTCAAATGTTCTCATTGTACTAGACGTCTCCATCGTTATTTTTAATAAAGACCCATCACTGAGGTGTCATCTTTAGAATTTGATGGTTCTATCATTTTGTGTGGTTTACCGCTTTGAGGGTAAGCTTCTGTTCTTAATTGTTTGAGTTTACAGTATGAAAACTAGCAAATGTCTGGAGCCAACTAGGAAAGGGATCTGATAAAGAATTACATACTCTGTGCTTTATATTAGCCATGCTCCTGTAGAATCCATTACTATAAAGTTTCCCATAATAATCAATCCCATTCATAAGAACATCTAATGATATATTTCCAGCCATGTGGTCCATCTTCCATAATTTACAAATAGGTTTGAAGGAAATGTCCAAGGGACAATTACCTTTATTATAATAGACCTGGTACAATGAGGTATAAGAGTTGCACTTTGCACACTTTTTGCAGCATCTTAGAGTTAAAGGCCAAAAAGGGAAATTTGTGTGCTCACCGGTAAATTTCCTTTCTCATTTTCTTCCATTCTGGGGCACCACCATCAGCAAAGGAAACTGCAAGAAAACGAACTAAGCTCCTCCTGGCCTATATAGGGCAGGCTGTGGCAGGATCTCAGTTAGTTAAAAAGCAGTCAAGCCACAGCCTCTAACTTGGTTCAGAACTTCATAAAACTCTAACCCTGTAGAAGGCATCAACAGCAACCAACGCAATCACAACAAAACAGTAGGGTGGGTGTGGTTCCCCGGAATGGAAGGCGACAATAAAGGAAATTTGGGGGACGTCCCAAAGCAGTACCATCAACAAAGGTGGGACCATGCTAGAACAGCCCGACTGCGTCAACATAACCAGGAATGGTGGCAATGAAAACTCAAGACTAGACTCCTGGCGAGGGGTTTACCACCATCTGTAACACCTTATGCAGCAGAGCGGCAACAGCCAATGCTCAGACATAAACTTGGTGAAGATGTGGAGAGAGGACCATGTCGCCGCCTTGCAAACTGGTCCACATCTGATGATAGAAAGCCCAAGACGCGGCAATCGCCCTGGTAGAGTGAGCAGTGACTCAGAAGGGAGCTCCTTGCCCTTACAGGTGTAGTCTTGTATGGCCGCCTGTCTGATCGATCCTCTGAGAGTGGACCTGGCAGCTGCCAGGTTCCTCCGTGGTCCTTCCTGGATCACAAACAAGACATCCATCTTAAGTAACTCTCGTGTACCTGCCAAGTAATACTTTAATGCCCTGAAGACCTCCTTATGATGAGTGGGGCATGAACCCAAACATGGCAGCACTATCATCCGATTTAGATAGACGGGAGAGACCAACTTGGGCAAAAATCCTGTTTAACATGGAACATGGGTTTGTTTTTCTGCAGCACCAAAAAGGGTGAATTGATAGACCATGCAGCCAACTCTGACGCCTCGTTACACCATTACAGTGAGCATCGTCAGACAGGCCTCCACCATAGGTTCAAATGGGGGGCCCCTGTAGCGCTGATAGGATGTGCCTCGGAGGCCAAACATATGCAGCGCCCTGCATGAACATATGGACTAACCTGTGCTCCGTGATAGGCCTCTGGAAGAAATGTCCAGACCCTTCTGAAGAGACTTCAATGAGAAACTCTGCCCACCTCATGATGCAGCTCACCTCCCAGAGTGCACGCCAGCTCCTGGTTGCCCCCTGATGGTTTATGTAGGCCACAGCCGTGGAATTGCCCAACTGTACCCTGACTGGAGGGCAGTGGAACTGGCAAGTCAATAGAACCACACTCAGTTTCAGGACATTGATTGGGAGATCACTCACCCGCTGGTCCGAGCAACCCTGGACCCTCTGGGTGTCCAGAACAGCACCCCAACTCATTAGACTGGCATCTGTGATAACCCCTGGACTGGCTGGAAGGATCGATACACTGCCAGCGTATCCTGGTCTAGCCAACAATCCAGGGATTGCCGGACGGTGTCTGTCAAGGTTATCGACAGTCCAAGACCTGTACCGTACTGTTCCATTGCAACAGGAGCAGCAGCTGTAGCGGCATGGAGTGAAACTGGGCGTATGGAACCGCCTCGATGGTAGATACCAGTAGGCCCAGGAGATACATGTCCTTTCAGAACGTGGGATGGTCGTTCATCAACAGAGACCTTGCCCCCTGCTGCAGAGCCATGCACTTCTGAACCGGAAAGAGGACCTCGGCCAAGCAAGTATCCAATGTCATTCCCAGGTAAGTTGCCACCTTGGAGGGGACCATCGGGGATTTGGGGTAGTTGATGATCCAGTGTGGAAGGCACCGTCTTGCAGTGCCCGGCAGTGATGCCACTTTGATGTGCAAATCATCGGGGTAAGGGGTGATTCCAATTTGATGCAGCCGGAGCTTTTTTTCGTCCATTTTCTACTCGCACGAACGTTCGGGAATGCGCTTCTGATGAACGGAAGCAAATCGGAACATTTCCGTTAGTTCGGATAATTTTCCAAATAAAATTGGAAATTTTCCGTTCGTTCAGAAAACTTCCGTTGCTGGGATGGGTTTCTGTCTGATTCAGAGAGCTGATTTCCGACGGATCACCACCCTATAAATCCGTTTCATTTCCAATCCACTTACGAGACCTTTGAGGGCTCGGATTGCTATTGTTGAACATGTTTTGCGGCTATGTGGAGGAGTCTGCGCGCCTTTAGCACCAAGGCATTGCATGTATCAGCATGGCCGAGGCCATAAATTGTATAGCAATGCATACCTGAATTAATACATTTCATGTATGCCTTATAGATGCATTTTAATGCTGACCTTAATTAGTCCTTAGCATGTAAACATTTATTTTTCCACACATCCATATAATTGCTATATTTTTTTAGTCTTATGCCCTTTGTGAATTATATTTGGATTGTTGAACTTGAATCTTAATTTGTTGTAGGAGTTATTGTTTTAGTTGGTTAGCTTTGCTTTGTGTAATTATTTTATATTTGGTTGCAGGAACTGCAAGATGTGCCACTCCCCCTTGCTCCTGATGCCCGTTCTTTGCCTGCAGAATGCGGGCCAGGGGTTCTCTAATCGGGCACTATGCAAAACCCGGGCCGTGGTGGCAAGGGCCCTCTGGCTTTTGAAGTCCAGATTTAGGTGTTTGGACCATACGGGGGGGGGGGGGGGCACTGCAGTATGAACCCAACAAGGTTATACCAAAATTTTAATTTACGTTTTTTTTACCAGGGACCACACGTGCCAGAGTGGCACAACTGAGTGTCAGGGTCCTTCAGTTGGTGGGCGAGATGCAGGAGCAGCGCAACTCGTTGGGGACCACAGATGAAGAATAATGTTCAGTGGCCTGCCATTGCTATGTATTTTTTTAAAATGTTATATTTTATGATGGTATAAAAAAAAATGTTACATTGTCATTTCATTTACAAAATACTTTAACATAAAACTAATGGGCCCAGAAATATTTAAAGATGAATATTCACCTGACCGAGAAGTGATTTAGGTAAGTTTTAGGGGGCTAAAAGGGAAGATGGAGGATAGTAAGCTCGCAAGGGCAGGGCTCTCTCCCCTATTGTATCTTGTATTCAGAATATCCATTGTCAACTCTGTAAAACTGCATTTGAATTATTATATGTACCGTATGTTTCTACCCTGTCTGTAATTACTACTTTGTAAAGCGCTACGGAAGATGATGGCGCTATATAAATAAACAATAATAATAATAATAATAATAATAATAATAGTGCTAAGTGGTTTGGGTGAGCTTTAAGCGTCCAAAAGGGAAGATGAAGGATAGTGCTAAGTAGTTTGGGTGAGCTTTAAGGGTCCAAAAGGGAAGATGGAGGATAGTGCTAAGTGGTTTGGGTGAGCTTTAAGGGTCCAAAAGGGAAGATGGAGGATAGTGCTAAGTGGTTTGGGTGAGCTTTAAGGGTCAAAAAGGGAAGATGGAGGACAGTGCTAAGTGATTTAGCTAAACATTGTAGTAGAAGTGAGGGTGGCAAATATGTAGGCGAGCACTTTAATGAGTTAAGTTTGTAGTGCGCAGGCGCAAGATCGTAAGGATTTCTGTCTGGACGAATATTTATTGAAAAAGGGAAACAGAATCGAACGGGAAACATAAAGGATTCGTTGGAGGATACGATGGGAAAAGGGCAAAAACGAAAGCCTACGTTGTAACATGTGAAAATGAAACGGAAAAGTCTGGATGGAAAATGACATCCTCGTATTCGTAATCTGCCATACGAATGGACGGAAACTTTACAGAAGGTTCTCAATGCATGCATAGAATCGCTCGTACGCTCATACGAGAACGGAAACATTTCACAAAAAAAAACAGATCGGAACTTAAACGGAAGTTTTTTTTGTCTCTCTGAATCAAGGCTATAGTGCAGAAGCCGCCCCCCCACCCTATCGGGTAAGGGCATCCCGTCAACCTTAGGATCGTTTGGCTGGGGGCTTGGGCCTGCTGAGTCATAGGGACATGGGTTTCCCTTGTGGCCTCGCTTTTCTGAATTGTCTTTGTGGTGCCTGGAGTCTCCGAACCTCAGTCAGGGACAAATTTCGGAAGACTTCTGAAACAAGGTCTATTGTTTCCACTTCTGTGGAAGCCTGGTCGACTTCTCCCCATGGCCTTCCTGACCAGGTCATCCAGAGGTTCCCGAAAAGGTGATCAGTAAGAGTCTTCATGGAGACAGCGCCAGTTGAGCACTGCTACAGCCAGCCCATTCGTCATAAGGGGAGCAACAGGGCAGACCCCTAGCCACTAGATGCACCATGTCATCCATTGCCGACATGATGTACCTTCAAAGGAACTCAATTAGAGCATGGAAGATTGTCCAGCACCATTCCACAAGCGCCTCCTCTTCCATTTCATCCAGGCCTTGCCCACCATGACCACCATGGCTATAGTGCAAGCTGACTGCATGGCTGACCCCACCATGGAGAACACATGATGAACAAGCTGGTCTAACCTCTTGTCCACAGGATCTCTCAAGTCCCGTGGAACACCCGCCTTCTGAGTAAGTCTGCAACCCCCAATCTCCGCTGCTAGCTTCACCTATAGACAAGCCCCCGTCTGCCGGGATGCTTTATACGCCGCACCGAGCACGGTTGCCCCCAGGACTTCGTAGCATAATAGATGCGGACTTACGGGAAGGAAGGCGGATGAACCTGGAACCAGACTGGGCGAGGTCGGGCAAGGAGGGGTCATACACGGGTGATCAGTCCAAACAAGGGGGGCACCAAAGGATGAGATGGAAGAGTAGTCAAAGTCGAGCCAAGGGTCAAGCCGGGAGGTCACGGGTTCCCAGTACAAGGGAGCAGGCAGATCGTAGTCAGAAACAGACAAAGGTTGGTCCAGGCGGCAATCACGGGATGGTCAATACACAGCAAGATCAAAACGGAGAGTTCAGATACAGATAATCACACCCAGCAGCACGCTATCACGGACAAGGAGTAAGTGAGGGAAAACACCTTTAATCGATGGGGACTAATTGGATTGGCTGGGGAGGGGGAATGGTGATTGGTGCAACTAAGGAACCCTGGGCTCATTGCCCTGTTCGAACAATACAGGGCGTTAGCCCAGTGCACTCCGGGATCATTGGCCTACCTTAACACAGGGCTCATTGGCCCACCTTAACTCAGCCTCCGGCAGGGAAAGGGACTTGTGTACTTAGGGCCCAACTTCGGCGAGGGTTGTTGAAGAGCAATATTTCTAGTGGATACCCAGATCAAATCTCCCACCTGAAATGGTGGTTCTTGTGACCTATGTCGATTGGTGAAAACTTTATACCTAACTGAGGCTTTCCTAAGGTTTCCTTGTGCCTCAGACCAAACATTCATTCTCTCTCGTAACCATTCCTCCAAGGCCGGCAAACTGGAGGAAGGGCCAGAGAGAGAAGAGGCCTTGGGATTCTTGCCGTAATTACAGAAAAAAGGCGAAAACTTAGTCGATTTGCTATTGTTATTAAAGGCGAATTCCGCAAACTCAATAAATTCCGCCTACTGTTCTTGACGATCTGACACAAAGCAGCACAAGTATTGCTCCAAACACTGATTCACTCTCTCAGTCTGCCCGTTAGACTGGGAATGATAGGCTGAGGAAAGAGACACCTTAATACCCAACCGTGCACAAAACTCTTTCCAGAAGCGGGATACAAACTGAACCCCCCGATCCGAAACTATATCCGGGGGCATGCCATGGAGACGGAAAATGTGTTTAGTGAAAAGTTGCACCAGCTCCGGTGCTGACGGAAGCTTTGCCAGGGGAATAAAATGCGCCATTTTACTGAACCGATCACCACCCAGATTACAATATTACCCTGAGACTGTGGCAGGTCGACAATGAAATCCATGGATATGTGGGTCCAAGGTTCTCCAGGAATCCATGGATTCCCTTATTACGACGACATACAGAACATGCATCGACAAAGGAGGTCACGTCGCGTCTGATGGTTAGCCACCATACATGGCGCTCGGCGAGAGCCATTGTTTTCTGATACCCTAAGTGACCATCGGTCTTGGCATCATGAACTTCTTGTAGGACGGAGAGATGCAACTGAGGTGGAACAAACTGACATCCAGGGGGTTTCCCCGGAGGAGCATCAACCTGATATGGAAATTAACGAGCTAGACAAATCAGGGAGAAGGGGACCGACTACACAACCTAAAGGTAAAATAGGTTCTGTGGGATCGAATCGATCCTTACATTCTTCGAAATTGCGTGATAAGGCGTCCGCTCTGGTATTCTTTGCTCCCGGCTTGAAGGTGATAATGAAATTAAAACTGGAGAAAAAGAGCTCCCAGCGAGCCTGACGAGAGTTGAGCCTTTTGGCTGATTCTATATACTTTTTGTGATCGGTATATACAGTAATGGGATGCAGAGAGCCTTCCAGCCAATGTCGCCATTCTTCAAAGGTCAGTTTAATACCCAACAGTTCCCTATTCCCAACATCGTAACTTTGTTCAGCAGGAGAGAATTTTCGTGAAAAGATGGCACAGGGATGTAATCTCTCAGGATCCCCTGAATACTGAGAGAGGACAGCATCCACGCCAAGTTCGGAGGCGTCTACTTCCAAAAGAAACGGGTGATTGATATTGGGGTGGATCAAAACTGGAGCCGATGTAAAAGTTTCTTTTAAAGTCTGAAAGGCGCTTATTGCTGAGGGAGGCCAATTCTCAACAAAATCCCCTTTCCGAGTTAGGTCTGTTAAAGGGCCCACTATAGAAGAGAACCCCTTTATAAACCGCCTATAGAAGTTGGGGAATCCTAGAAACCTCTGAAGCGCTTTAAGGGTTCTTGGTTGCTCCCACTCCAATACTGCGGAGACCTTGGAGGGATCCATAACCAACCCATGCTTAGAGATCAGATACCCCAAAGACGGAATTTCAGAAACCTCGAATACACACTTTGAAATTTTGGCATATAGCCTGTTCTCCCGTAATCTTTGTAACACTGCCTTTACATGCTGGCGGTGTTCCAGCACCGAACGGGAGAGAATGAGGATATCTTCTAGATAGACCACCATAAATCGGCCCAAATAATCATGAAATATATTGTTTACAAAATCTTGGAAGACCGCGGGAGCATTGCACAGACCAAAAGGCATAACCAAGTACTCGTAGTGCCCATCTTTTACATTAAAGGCTGTCTTCCATTCATCTCCCTGGCGTATGGGAATGAGGTTATATGCCCCTCTAAGGTGAAGTTTAGAAAAAATCTGTACCCCAGATACTTGGTTAAAGAGGTCGTCGAATTAAAGGTAAGGGATATCCATTCTTTACCGTGATCTTGTTTAGTCCCCGATAATCGATACAGGGACGTAAACCACCATCCTTCTTTTCGACAAAGAAGAACCTGGCACCAGCAGGGGAGGTAGAGGGGCGGATGAGTCCTTTCTTAAGATTCTCCGCAATGTATTCTTTCATGGCTGTCTCTTCTGAGTGGGTGAGATTGTATATTTTCCCCCTAGGGGGCATGGTACCTGGTAGCAGATTGATGATACAATCGTAGGTCCTATGTGGAGGAAGAGAGTCAGCGGATTTTTCGAAGAAAACATCCGCCCAATCTGCATAGGCCGGAGGTAAACCCTCAAGAGAGACATACGTCGATCTTAGGGCGGTACAAAAACAGTGATCTAAACAAAATTGACTCTATTTAACCAAGTCCCCAGATACCCAATTAACAACCGGGTTGTGGATCTTTAACCATGGAAATCCTAGTACTATAGGAGAAACAGGACTCTCTAAGATAAAAAATGCTAGCTTCTCGGAATGGGAGGAACCCACCACTAAATTCACAAAAGGGGTTTTATAGGAAACCAATCCCCCCACAATTGGTTCGTTATTGACTGTCAGGACACAAAGTGAATTTTCTAAGGGGATCAAAGGGATATTCAAATTGGATGCAAGAGACCTATCCATGAAGTTGCCAGCCGCCCCACTATCAATGAAGGCGGTGACAGACATCCTGGAAGGTCCCCAAGAGATCATAGTGGGTAAAAGCAATCTATTTATATAAGGGAGTGGTACCTGATCGCCTAGATGAGTTCCCTCAACCGTATCTAGGTGCTGTAGTTTCCCGCCCCCGGGGCTTTGTTAGGGCAATTCTTGGCGAAATGGCCAGGATTTCCGCAGTACAGGCAAAGCCCTTGTGATCTGCGTCTTATCTTCTCCGCCTGGGAGAGGTGAGTCACGCCAAGTTGCATGGGCTTCTCGGGTGCCAAAGAAGACGGGACAGCAGGACCCCTAGGACTGAATTCTTGACGAGGAGGCCCCCACGGCTGGTCCTTAACTTTTTCCACACGTCTCTCCCTGAGCCGTCTATCCACTCTGATGGCTAGCTGCATTTATTCATCAATACTCTTTGACTAAGGGAAATTAACTAAAGTATCCTTGATACTTTCTGAGAGCCCAATTCTGAACTATCTGCACAGGGTGCATCATTCCACTGGGAGTCGATGGCCCGTCAACGGAACTCGGCGCTGTATTCTTCGGCCGACCGTTTCCCTTGTTTTAAACTCCGCAACTTAGAGTCTGCCGTAGAAGCCCGGTTAGGGTCCGCATACAGGACCTCCATGGCGGAAAAGAAGGCGGAGACTGACTGCAAGGCCTCATCGGTAGGTCCAGGTCTGTGGGTCACCTTGAAGAAGCGAAATTACTAGGCTCACTCTTTGTGTCTCAGACCCAAAGGAGTTGGGCCACAGGCGGAAGTAAAGCTCACACAAATTCTTGAAGTTAGAAAACTTCGAACGTTCTCCCAAAAATTTCTCTGGAAGGAGAACCTTCGGCTCGACAGAGGAAACAGGTGCCAGTGGTGCAGGTAACTGGCGACTTTCTTTCGTAGCGACTTGTTGGGCTAGTTGATTGATGGCAGTGGCCATAGCCTGCACCTGTTGCACAAGTTCTTCCATTCTTTAGGGCCCATGATTATGTCAGGTCCCGTGGGACACCCGCCTTCTGAGTAAGTCCGCAATCCCCAATCTCCGCTGCTAGCTTCACCTATAAACAAGCCCCCATCTTCCAGGGCGCTTTATACGCCTCACCAGGCACGGTTGCCCCCAGGACTTCGTAGCACAAAGGATGCGGACTTACGGGGAGGAAGGCGGATGAACCTGGAGCGAGACTGGGCGAGGTCGGACAAGCACGGGTCACACACGGGTGATCAGTCCAAACAAGTGCGGCACCAAAGGATGAGACGGAAGAGTAGTCAAAGTCGAGCCAAGGGTCAAGCCGGGAGGTCACGGGTTCACAGTACAAGGGAGCAGGCAAATCGTAGTCAGAAACAGGCAAAGGTCGGTCCAGGCGGCAATCACGGGATGGTCAATACACAGCAAGATCAAAACGGGAAGTTCAGATACGGATAATCACACCCAGCAGCACGCTATCACGAGGGAAAACACCTTTAACTGATGGGGACTAATTGGATTGGCTGGGGAGGGGGAATGGTGATTGGTGCAACTAAGGAACCCTGGGCTGATTGCCCTGTTTGAACACTACAGGGCGTTAGCCCAGTGCACTCCGGGCTCATTGGCCCACCTTAACACAGGGCTCATTGGCCCACCTTAACTCTGCCTGCAGCGCCACCGGAGGTCATAAGACAGCCGTGCTCGCGCGCATGCGGCCCCACTCGCTCAGACGCCGCCTGATGGAGCATGGCCACCGAGCGAGGAGGGAGCCTGACAGGCGCCGTGGGACCGGCGAGAAGGTGAGTTGTTCGTGACAGCAGCACTATCTGACATAGGGATCAGGGTATGCAAAACCCGAAACTTGGTCATCCGTCTCAGACTGGGAAGACCAAACTTTGACCGCCTTCTCAGAGAAGGGGTACCTGGTGTCAAGAACCTTGGGAAGGGACGACAACTTATCCAGCTTCTTCCACTCCTTTCCTACCAGCCTGCCGAAATGGAAAAGCCTGGGAACCTGCCTGGCCACTGGCATTCGTAAGGCTCCACCACCTGATGCGTAGCCCGATCCGAAGGGTTACCAACGTATTCTACACAATATTTTGCCATTAGATCAATATTACAGAAATATTGACATATACCTAAGAAAGATTGAAAATTGGGGCAGTTTCGACCCGACAAACCTGAAATCACCTTTCAAAAAACCAAGTCACTCAAAGATAAATTAGTCAGCAGCCACTATAGAAGGAATCAAAAAGTAAATGTTCATAGACAGTATAGAGTTACAGATGCAGTTGATGACGCATCTGTCAATATGTAGTGCAATACTATACAATTACCAGGAGCTAAACAGAAGACTTCTAGACACTATACCAATTGTAATACAACAGATGCCTATATTTTGGGATGACTCTGTGCGGAAGACAAATAGTCAGGGTGCAGGAGCATTTATAAGAGATCCGTATTCACAGTTGGAGGACAACAGTGAGTAGATATTTTGCTCTACACCACAAGAGTGAAGTGAAGGCCCTCACAATTCAGAGATTATAGAGAATACATGCGAATGAAAGAGGAGGGGACATAGAAAGACTAACCCTGCAAAGCGAGATGCAATGGATATATGAAGTCAAGGCCTATAGAGCACCTGGCGCAATGAGACTTACAGTTTTTCCAAATCCCTATATAGGGTGAATGCAAATAAAAACAATTCAAAAATAACTAATGACATTTAAAAAAACACGAAGATCATAAAACAGAATCTATTAAAAGCAGATACAGGAAACAATATGTAACTTTAAGTTTAAGAGAGATCAATAGATTCAAATATGAATTCTAGTATAGACTCAAATATGAAATAACTTATGTAAATATACGCAGTTATTTTATCATTTTACGATGAATGGATTGTGCAAAATGCATGTTGTAAACTGGTAGAGGATCTGCTGGAGGAGGCTCATTCTAAAAGGAAATTAAAAAGGTAGTCTTTATATCATTATCTAGGAATATAGAAATACATACAGTATGTAAAATAATTCTTATCCCCCCAAAAATGAAGGTTCTCCAGAGAATACAGATATGAATGAAGCCATTTTCGAAATAATGGGGAAACATGGGGTACCATCAGGAGCAGTTAAGAGCTTAGCCGTCCAAATGCACATGGGGCGGGGCCATTTGCTCTTCAAAACAGCAGGTTTGCACGTGTGCCTAGTGTATGCATGCAGGCATGAATCATGTGCCTAGGCGCATGTGGAATCATTTGCGCTCTGTCTGAGCATTTTTGTGCACCCACCATGTATCGACCCTCTAGTGTGTAGATGGCAGATTGCATTGCGCGACTGATTGGATGATTGGGGTAAGTTTCCTTTCCCCCTAATTTATATATAAAACAATTAAGTGGCTGGTTATACTATGGGACAAACATGGGGCCTATTAACCTTAGAATTTTGGTCTATCTTTATAAAGGAAAAGAGGAGCTTTCCTAAAACAGAAAGTATTTGCACAGTACCCAATACAAGGACAGATAGCATTACCCATTAATCCTTGCAGCAGGTGGAACTATGCAAATCATCTCTATTATGTCCCTGTGCCATGCAAGTCCCCTAGAAATGCTAAGGGTGCAATGCTAAGAATTAGCTTTAAATTTACACAGCCATACACATCCAACTTGTGGACACGTGTTTTGAATTTTGTAAAACTTTATTGTCATAAAATTCAAAGACATACTTTCAAGATCTGCATAAAACAACATTTCCCCCAAAAATACAGATCAAAACAAAACACAACCCTTTTTCAAATTCTTTATTTTTATTTTTGACAAGAGTTTTATACATACAAAATTAGAATACTACAACAAGAGAGGAATGGGGGGGGGGGGTAAATGTAGTAGTGGTGGGTCATAAGGGAAAGGGGAGGCAGGTGGTCAACAGTGCTCAGCAAAGTACACATTCCATAAACAGAGCTTCCACACATGTAGTTTAATCATCGACATTTTATATTAACCCGTGCATTCCTACGGGTCTACTGTTTCACAGGTATCAGCATCACACTACTCGGAGAGCAGCCGCCTGAACTCACTCGACTCTTGGAACAACAACCAGGGCATCCAGGTGGATCTGTAGCGCTCATCCCCATCATTCAAGGCCAGGGTCAGATCTTCCATCTCGCTGATATGTAGCACTTCACTGACCCAGTCCTTCACTGATGGGGGGCTCCTTTGCTTCCAGAACCTGGGGATCACCAACTTAGCTGCATTTATCAAGTGGACCTGTAGGGATCTTTTGTATTTCCCCACGAGCCAACCGTCAGATGTAACAAGACCCGCGCCGGGTCGCGGGCCTCCAGAGTCGGGTCCCCTGTCAACCCCGAGATCAATGCCAGCACTTCTCTCCAGTATTTCTCAATCCTGGGGCAAGACCATAGGATATGGAACAATGTACCCCGTTCGGCTCCACACCTCCAACATAGTGGGTCTATCTCCGCCGACATTTTATTGAGCCTATCAGGGGTATAATACCAGCGGGTCAGGATTTTGTAGTTTAGCTCTTGCACCCTGGTAGCTATTGAGGATTTATGGGCCAGTGTTGCTATTTTCGCTCTCTGCTCCTCTCCAATCTCCCTCCCCAGATCCATCTCCCACTCCCTCCAAAAGGACGGGGGGTCAGCACTTTCCTCCGTCAGAATAGAGTACAGTCTGGAGATCAAGTGGTCATGCGGAATGTTACCCATAACACAACCCTTTTAAAGATGAGTAACACTAAGTGAAACATTTCCCCACGAACTGTGAGTAAATATGCAGTATAACCTACACAAGAGGCTCGATTCAGAAAGACAAAAAAAAACTTCTGTTTTAGCTCCGATCCGTTTTTTTCTGGAAATGTTTCTGTTCTCGTACGAGCGATTCTATGCATGCATTGAAAACCTTCTGTAAAGTTTCCGTCCGTTCGCACGGCAGATTACGAATACGAGGATGTCATTTTCCATCCAGACTTTTCCGTTTCATTTTCACATGTTACAACGTAGGCTTTCGTTTTTGCCCTTTTTCCATCGTATCCTCCAACGAATCCTTTACGTTTCCCGTTCGATTCTGTTTCCTTCTTTCAATAAATATTCGTCCAGACGGAAATCCTTACGATCTTGCACCTGCGCACTTCAAACTTAACTCATTAAAGTGCTCACCTACATATTTGCCACCCTCACTTCTACTACAATGTTTAGCTAAATCACTTAGCACTGTCCTCCATCTTCCCTTTTGGACCCTTAAAGCTCACCCAAACCACTTCTCGGTTAGGTTCTTCTTCCATTTTAGCCCCCTAAAACTTACCCAAACCACTTCTCGGTTAGGTTCTTCTTCCATTTTAGCCCCCTAAAACTTACCCAAATCACTTCTCGGTCATGTGAATATTCATCTTTAAATATTTCTGGGCCCATTAGTTTTGTGTTAATGTATTTTGTAAATGAAATGACAATATATATAACATTTTTTTTTATAACATCATAAAATATAAAATATTAAAAAAAATTGAAAATTTCAAATTTTTACAACGATAAAAAACAAAATACATAGCAATGGCAGGCCACTGAACATTTTCCCCAACGAGTTGCGCAGCTCCTGCATCTCGCCCACCAACTGAAGGACCCTGACACTCAGTTGTGCCACTCTGACACGTGTGGTCCCTGTAAAAAAACGTAAATTTAAATTTTGGTATTGTTGGGGTCATACTGCAGTGCCCCCCCCCCCCCCCCCGTATGGTCCAGACACCAAAATCTGGACTTCAAAAGCCAGAGGGCCCTCGCCACCACGGCCTGGGTTTTGCATAGTGCCCGATTAGAGAACCCCTGGCCCGCATTCTGCAGGCAAAGAACGGGCATCAGGAGCAAGGGCGAGTGGCACATCTTGCAGTTCCTGCAACCAAATATAAAATAATTACACAAAGCAAAGGTAACCAACTAAAACAATAACTCCTACAACAAATTAAAATTCAAGTTCAACAATCCAAATATAATTCACAAAGGACATAAGTCTAAAAAAATATAGCAGTTATATGGATGTGTGGAAAAATAAATGTTTACATGCTAAGGACTAATTTAGGTCAGCATTAAAATGCATCTATAAGGCATACATGAAATGTATTAATTCAGGTATGCATTGCTATACAATTTATGGCCTCGGCCATGCTGATACATGCAATGCCTTGGTGCTAAAGGCGCGCAGACTCCTCCACATAGCCGCAAAACATGTTCAACAATAGCAATCCGAGCCCTCAAAGGTCCCATAAGTGGATCGGAAATGAAACGTATTTATAGGATGGTGGTCCATCAGAAATCAGCTCTCTGAATCAGACAGAAACCCATCCCAGCAACGGAAGTTTTCTGAACGAACGGAAAATTTCCGATTTTGTTTGGAAAATAATTCGAACTAATGGAAATGTTCCGATTTGCTTCCGTTCATCGGAAGCGCATTCCCGAACGTTCGTGCGAGTAGAAAATGGACGAAAAAAAGCAAAAAAATGACAAACACCCACCAAAACTTTCACAGACAGCCTCTGAATCGAGGCTAATATTAGTATATAATTGCTGTAAAAAACATAGCAGTAATGAATGCATTTATTTTCTTTGTGCCATCAGATCCCCTGATATTGGTATAAAGTGGCCCTGGACTTTTATAGTCTCACCAGCCCTTCTGCAGCATGCCCGCCCCAGTTTAGTATATTACATCATGAGTGTGTATATATATATATATATATATATATATATATGGCAGTTGCTAGCCTAAATAACTCCAAGGACAGGGAGGTGCATCAAGTGGGATTTTTTTAAGTGGAACAAAACCCAGGAATTTGACTTTTCCGTGTTTTGTTCCCCCGGGACATCCCAATTCGGTACCCCCAGGTTTCCCAGCAAAACTTACCTCTCCTCGGTCCAATGACACAAGCTCTTATCCAATCAGAGCCCTTCACCGTGTTTACAGCCTTCGGCAAAGAGCTCTGATTTGCTTGATTTGGAAGCATGCTTGCACTGGGCATCTCACTAAATTTATCTGGATGGATTACCAACTTTCTCATGAACAGGACCCAGAGAGTAAAACTGGGCCCCTTTATTTCCACATCCAGATCAACAAATATAGGTGCACCACAGGGATGTGTACTGTCTCCCCTTCTCTTTTCCATCTACACAAATGACTTCAAAACCCTCAGACCCATCCATCAAGATAATCAAGTATGCAGATGATACCACATTGGTATGCCTCATCAAAGACAATGGTGAGTCTTCCTACCGAACACAAGTAAAAAACCTGGAATCCTGGTGCGAACTTCATCTTGAACATCCAGAAAACGGTTGAACTCATTATTGATGTCAGACGATCCCACATAACACATCGTCCCATTTTCATCGGTAATGGAGAGGTCAATATCGCTACCAGCACAAAATTTCTCGGCACCGTGATCATGCAAGACTTGAAGTGGAGCATGCAAGCTACCGTCATCTTGAAGAAAGCCCAACAGAGACTATACTTCTTGAGACAACTAGCAAGATACGGTATGTCTAAAATGATCCTAAAAACCTTTTACAATGGTGCCAAAGGCTCACTTCTGACCTCCTCCTTCACTGTCTGGTATTGCGGGACCACAGCCAAGGACAAGAACAGGCTGAAGAGGATGACCAGGACTGCTGAGCGGATCATTGGATGCCCCTTACCATCCCTGGAGGAAGGCAAAAAGAATAGCTGAGGACCCAACACACCCAGGTCATTCATTTTCCAAACTCTTGCCCTCTGGCCGGAGGTACCTGGCGCTTTCGACAAAAACCTCCAGGTACAAAAATAGTTTTTTTCCTCTAGCCGTTAAGGCACTAAATTACCACCACTGAATAATCTGCCACGAACTCCCTGTCCTTACCATGTGACTGATTTACCACCAATACCATATGTAAATATGTTAAAATGTATAAAATACAAAATAAAGATTAAAGAAATAAAGGCAGTAGGAAAAGCAAAAAGGAGGAAAGGAAGGTGGGAGGAGCAAAGGCAATATAAAAAAGAAGGTTGAACGGAAGGAAACAAAGAAAATAATGAAGCAAGAAGGAAAGAAAAGGAAGAAAAAATAAAGAGAGATGGAGGGAAAGAACAAAAAGATGGTAGGAATGAAAGGTAGATAGAAGAAAATAGGGAAAGGAAATAAAAGGAAAGAAAAAGGTAGAGGAAGGAAATAAATATGTGAGGAACAAAGGCGGTATAAAAGGAAAAAAAAAGGAACAAAGAAAGAAAGAGAAAGGAACAAAAAGAGAGAAAAGGAAAAATGGAGAAAGGCAATAATGAAGCAGGAAGGAAAGACGAGGAAGAAAAAAGAATGGCATCACGTGTACAGGTGATTTTTGTGTGTTATCACTAAAAAGCTCACCAGAATGCTGGTTGCAATCCACACCACAATGCACACCGAAAGTCACACTGGCCACCAAATATTTAGCATGATCCTCGTTGTGGGGTCCATTTTCTCTTATTACTAATTCAAGCAGTATGTGATGCTTCTGATTAGGGATGAGCGAATCGATCCGGACGAACCCGGATTCGATCCGAATTTCAGGAAAAATTCGATTCGGATCGAATCCGAATTTCCCCGCGATTCGATCACTCGAAGTTTTCCTTTAACATCCATTCATTTACATTACAGGCATTCTAAGATGGCGGACGGGACATGTCTGGACATGTATCCCGCGCCAGTGCAAGCTGGGGCAGTCACATGCAGCCTATCAGCAGCCAGCAAGCCCGGTGACGTCACACAGCGGTATTTAACGGCGGCCATCTTGCTTTTCCTCATTTCTCTATTGCATTCGTGACAGACAGACAGAACGCTGTGTAGCTGAGGCAGTTAGACAGGCTGGAGACAGGGACAGACAGGGACAGGCTGGAGACAGGCAGGAGACAGGCAGGAGACAGACAGGAGACAGACAGAAAGCCAGGGAAAGGTAGGAAAAACGGAGCTGGCTGACAGGGAGATTTTTTTTTTTTCATCCAGCCTTTGTTAGCGTTTTCAGGCTGCTTATAGTAACTAACTGTGCATATATACTGAACCGATCTTAAGTCTGCTGTGAGGCATCCCATTCTGTGACTAAAGCAGCCTCTGTTTAAGACCATATAAGCATTTGCTCTTATCATATTTGAAATTAGGCCTGATAAAGACACTTTTGCTGGCCAAAGCACTACTGGACCCTGCCAGCTCGATTCCTGCCCGGGGCATCCCATTCTGTGACTACAGCAGCCTCTGTTTAAGACCATATAAGCATTTGCTCTTATCATATTTGAAATTAGCCTGATAAAGACACTTTTGCTGGCCAAAGCACTACTGGACCCTGCCAGCTCGATTCCTGCCCGGGGCATCCCATTCTGTGACTAAAGCAGCCTCTGTTTAAGACCATATAAGCATTTGCTCTTATCATATTTGAAATTAGCCTGATAAAGACACTTTTGCTGGCCAAAGCCCTACTGGACCCTGCCAGGTCGATTCCTGCCCAGGGCATCCCATTCTGTGACTAAAGCAGCCTCTGTTTAAGACCATATAAGCATTTGCTCTTATCATATTTGAAATTAGGCCTGATAAAGACACTTTTGCTGGCCAAAGCCCTACTGGACCCTGCCAGCTCGATTCCTGCCCGGGGCATCCCATTCTGTGACTACAGCAGCCTCTGTTTAAGACCATATAAGCATTTGCTCTTATCATATTTGAAATTAGCCTGATAAAGACACTTTTGCTGGCCAAAGCACTACTGGACCCTGCCAGCTCGATTCCTGCCCGGGGCATCCCATTCTGTGACTACAGCAGCCTCTGTTTAAGACCATATAAGCATTTGCTCTTATCATATTTGAAATTAGGCCTGATAAAGACACTTTTGCTGGCCAAAGCACTACTGGACCCTGCCAGCTCGATTCCTGCCCGGGGCATCCCATTCTGTGACTACAGCAGCCTCTGTTTAAGACCATATAAGCATTTGCTCTTATCATATTTGAAATTAGCCTGATAAAGACACTTTTGCTGGCCAAAGCACTACTGGACCCTGCCAGCTCGATTCCTGCCCGGGGCATCCCATTCTGTGACTAAAGCAGCCTCTGTTTAAGACCATATAAGCATTTGCTCTTATCATATTTGAAATTAGCCTGATAAAGACACTTTTGCTGGCCAAAGCCCTACTGGACCCTGCCAGGTCGATTCCTGCCCAGGGCATCCCATTCTGTGACTAAAGCAGCCTCTGTTTAAGACCATATAAGCATTTGCTCTTATCATATTTGAAATTAGGCCTGATAAAGACACTTTTGCTGGCCAAAGCCCTACTGGACCCTGCCAGCTCGATTCCTGCCCGGGGCATCCCATTCTGTGACTACAGCAGCCTCTGTTTAAGACCATATAAGCATTTGCTCTTATCATATTTGAAATTAGCCTGATAAAGACACTTTTGCTGGCCAAAGCACTACTGGACCCTGCCAGCTCGATTCCTGCCCGGGGCATCCCATTCTGTGACTAAAGCAGCCTCTGTTTAAGACCATATAAGCATTTGCTCTTATCATATTTGAAATTAGCCTGATAAAGACACTTTTGCTGGCCAAAGCCCTACTGGACCCTGCCAGGTCGATTCCTGCCCAGGGCATCCCATTCTGTGACTAAAGCAGCCTCTGTTTAAGACCATATAAGCATTTGCTCTTATCATATTTGAAATTAGGCCTGATAAAGACACTTTTGCTGGCCAAAGCCCTACTGGACCCTGCCAGCTCGATTCCTGCCCGGGGCATCCCATTCTGTGACTACAGCAGCCTCTGTTTAAGACCATATAAGCATTTGCTCTTATCATATTTGAAATTAGCCTGATAAAGACACTTTTGCTGGCCAAAGCACTACTGGACCCTGCCAGCTCGATTCCTGCCCGGGGCATCCCATTCTGTGACTAAAGCAGCCTCTGTTTAAGACCATATAAGCATTTGCTCTTATCATATTTGAAATTAGGCCTGATAAAGACACTTTTGCTGGCCAAAGCACTACTGGACCCTGCCAGCTCGATTCCTGCCCGGGGCATCCCATTCTGTGACTACAGCAGCCTCTGTTTAAGACCATATAAGCATTTGCTCTTATCATATTTGAAATTAGCCTGATAAAGACACTTTTGCTGGCCAAAGCACTACTGGACCCTGCCAGCTCGATTCCTGCCCGGGGCATCCCATTCTGTGACTAAAGCAGCCTCTGTTTAAGACCATATAAGCATTTGCTCTTATCATATTTGAAATTAGCCTGATAAAGACACTTTTGCTGGCCAAAGCACTACTGGACCCTGCCAGCTCGATTCCTGCCCGGGGCATCCCATTCTGTGACTACAGCAGCCTCTGTTTAAGACCATATAAGCATTTGCTCTTATCATATTTGAAATTAGGCCTGATAAAGACACTTTTGCTGGCCAAAGCACTACTGGACCCTGCCAGCTCGATTCCTGCCCGGGGCATCCCATTCTGTGACTACAGCAGCCTCTGTTTAAGACCATATAAGCATTTGCTCTTATCATATTTGAAATTAGCCTGATAAAGACACTTTTGCTGGCCAAAGCACTACTGGACCCTGCCAGCTCGATTCCTGCCCGGGGCATCCCATTCTGTGACTAAAGCAGCCTCTGTTTAAGACCATATAAGCATTTGCTCTTATCATATTTGAAATTAGCCTGATAAAGACACTTTTGCTGGCCAAAGCCCTACTGGACCCTGCCAGGTCGATTCCTGCCCAGGGCATCCCATTCTGTGACTAAAGCAGCCTCTGTTTAAGACCATATAAGCATTTGCTCTTATCATATTTGAAATTAGGCCTGATAAAGACACTTTTGCTGGCCAAAGCCCTACTGGACCCTGCCGGCTCGATTCCTGCCCGGGGCATCCCATTCTGTGACTACAGCAGCCTCTGTTTAAGACCATATAAGCATTTGCTCTTATCATATTTGAAATTAGCCTGATAAAGACACTTTTGCTGGCCAAAGCACTACTGGACCCTGCCAGCTCGATTCCTGCCCGGGGCATCCCATTCTGTGACTAAAGCAGCCTCTGTTTAAGACCATATAAGCATTTGCTCTTATCATATTTGAAATTAGCCTGATAAAGACACTTTTGCTGGCCAAAGCCCTACTGGACCCTGCCAGGTCGATTCCTGCCCAGGGCATCCCATTCTGTGACTAAAGCAGCCTCTGTTTAAGACCATATAAGCATTTGCTCTTATCATATTTGAAATTAGGCCTGATAAAGACACTTTTGCTGGCCAAAGCCCTACTGGACCCTGCCAGCTCGATTCCTGCCCGGGGCATCCCATTCTGTGACTACAGCAGCCTCTGTTTAAGACCATATAAGCATTTGCTCTTATCATATTTGAAATTAGCCTGATAAAGACACTTTTGCTGGCCAAAGCACTACTGGACCCTGCCAGCTCGATTCCTGCCCGGGGCATCCCATTCTGTGACTAAAGCAGCCTCTGTTTAAGACCATATAAGCATTTGCTCTTATCATATTTGAAATTAGCCTGATAAAGACACTTTTGCTGGCCAAAGCCCTACTGGACCCTGCCAGGTCGATTCCTGCCCAGGGCATCCCATTCTGTGACTAAAGCAGCCTCTGTTTAAGACCATATAAGCATTTGCTCTTATCATATTTGAAATTAGGCCTGATAAAGACACTTTTGCTGGCCAAAGCCCTACTGGACCCTGCCAGCTCGATTCCTGCCCGGGGCATCCCATTCTGTGACTACAGCAGCCTCTGTTTAAGACCATATAAGCATTTGCTCTTATCATATTTGAAATTAGCCTGATAAAGACACTTTTGCTGGCCAAAGCACTACTGTACCCTGGCAGCTCGATTCCTGCCCGGGGCATCCCATTCTGTGACTAAAGCAGCCTCTGTTTAAGACCATATAAGCATTTGCTCTTATCATATTTGAAATTAGGCCTGATAAAGACACTTTTGCTGGCCAAAGCACTACTGGACCCTGCCAGCTCGATTCCTGCCCGGGGCATCCCATTCTGTGACTACAGCAGCCTCTGTTTAAGACCATATAAGCATTTGCTCTTATCATATTTGAAATTAGCCTGATAAAGACACTTTTGCTGGCCAAAGCACTACTGGACCCTGCCAGCTCGATTCCTGCCCGGGGCATCCCATTCTGTGACTAAAGCAGCCTCTGTTTAAGACCATATAAGCATTTGCTCTTATCATATTTGAAATTAGCCTGATAAAGACACTTTTGCTGGCCAAAGCACTACTGGACCCTGCCAGCTCGATTCCTGCCCGGGGCATCCCATTCTGTGACTACAGCAGCCTCTGTTTAAGACCATATAAGCATTTGCTCTTATCATATTTGAAATTAGGCCTGATAAAGACACTTTTGCTGGCCAAAGCACTACTGGACCCTGCCAGCTCGATTCCTGCCCGGGGCATCCCATTCTGTGACTACAGCAGCCTCTGTTTAAGACCATATAAGCATTTGCTCTTATCATATTTGAAATTAGCCTGATAAAGACACTTTTGCTGGCCAAAGCACTACTGGACCCTGCCAGCTCGATTCCTGCCCGGGGCATCCCATTCTGTGACTAAAGCAGCCTCTGTTTAAGACCATATAAGCATTTGCTCTTATCATATTTGAAATTAGCCTGATAAAGACACTTTTGCTGGCCAAAGCCCTACTGGACCCTGCCAGGTCGATTCCTGCCCAGGGCATCCCATTCTGTGACTAAAGCAGCCTCTGTTTAAGACCATATAAGCATTTGCTCTTATCATATTTGAAATTAGGCCTGATAAAGACACTTTTGCTGGCCAAAGCCCTACTGGACCCTGCCAGCTCGATTCCTGCCCGGGGCATCCCATTCTGTGACTACAGCAGCCTCTGTTTAAGACCATATAAGCATTTGCTCTTATCATATTTGAAATTAGCCTGATAAAGACACTTTTGCTGGCCAAAGCACTACTGGACCCTGCCAGCTCGATTCCTGCCCGGGGCATCCCATTCTGTGACTAAAGCAGCCTCTGTTTAAGACCATATAAGCATTTGCTCTTATCATATTTGAAATTAGCCTGATAAAGACACTTTTGCTGGCCAAAGCCCTACTGGACCCTGCCAGGTCGATTCCTGCCCAGGGCATCCCATTCTGTGACTAAAGCAGCCTCTGTTTAAGACCATATAAGCATTTGCTCTTATCATATTTGAAATTAGGCCTGATAAAGACACTTTTGCTGGCCAAAGCCCTACTGGACCCTGCCAGCTCGATTCCTGCCCGGGGCATCCCATTCTGTGACTACAGCAGCCTCTGTTTAAGACCATATAAGCATTTGCTCTTATCATATTTGAAATTAGCCTGATAAAGACACTTTTGCTGGCCAAAGCACTACTGGACCCTGCCAGCTCGATTCCTGCCCGGGGCATCCCATTCTGTGACTAAAGCAGCCTCTGTTTAAGACCATATAAGCATTTGCTCTTATCATATTTGAAATTAGCCTGATAAAGACACTTTTGCTGGCCAAAGCCCTACTGGACCCTGCCAGGTCGATTCCTGCCCAGGGCATCCCATTCTGTGACTAAAGCAGCCTCTGTTTAAGACCATATAAGCATTTGCTCTTATCATATTTGAAATTAGGCCTGATAAAGACACTTTTGCTGGCCAAAGCCCTACTGGACCCTGCCAGCTCGATTCCTGCCCGGGGCATCCCATTCTGTGACTACAGCAGCCTCTGTTTAAGACCATATAAGCATTTGCTCTTATCATATTTGAAATTAGGCCTGATAAAGACACTTTTGCTGGCCAAAGCCCTACTGGACCCTGCCAGGTCGATTCCTGCCCAGGGCATCCCATTCTGTGACTAAAGCAGCCTCTGTTTAAGACCATATAAGCATTTGCTCTTATCATATTTGAAATTAGGCCTGATAAAGACACTTTTGCTGGCCAAAGCCCTACTGGACCCTGCCAGCTCGATTCCTGCCCGGGGCATCCCATTCTGTGACTACAGCAGCCTCTGTTTAAGACCATATAAGCATTTGCTCTTATCATATTTGAAATTAGCCTGATAAAGACACTTTTGCTGGCCAAAGCACTACTGGACCCTGCCAGCTCGATTCCTGCCCGGGGCATCCCATTCTGTGACTAAAGCAGCCTCTGTTTAAGACCATATAAGCATTTGCTCTTATCATATTTGAAATTAGGCCTGATAAAGACACTTTTGCTGGCCAAAGCACTACTGGACCCTGCCAGCTCGATTCCTGCCCGGGGCATCCCATTCTGTGACTACAGCAGCCTCTGTTTAAGACCATATAAGCATTTGCTCTTATCATATTTGAAATTAGGCCTGATAAAGACACTTTTGCTGGCCAAAGCCCTACTGGACCCTGCCAGCTCGATTCCTGCCCGGGGCATCCCATTCTGTGACTACAGCAGCCTCTGTTTAAGACCATATAAGCATTTGCTCTTATCATATTTGAAATTAGCCTGATAAAGACACTTTTGCTGGCCAAAGCACTACTGGACCCTGCCAGCTCGATTCCTGCCCGGGGCATCCCATTCTGTGACTACAGCAGCCTCTGTTTAAGACCATATAAGCATTTGCTCTTATCATATTTGAAATTAGGCCTGATAAAGACACTTTTGCTGGCCAAAGCCCTACTGGACCCTGCCAGCTCGATTCCTGCCCGGGGCATCCCATTCTGTGACTACAGCAGCCTCTGTTTAAGACCATATAAGCATTTGCTCTTATCATATTTGAAATTAGCCTGATAAAGACACTTTTGCTGGCCAAAGCACTACTGGACCCTGCCAGCTCGATTCCTGCCCGGGGCATCCCATTCTGTGACTACAGCAGCCTCTGTTTAAGACCATATAAGCATTTGCTCTTATCATATTTGAAATTAGCCTGATAAAGACACTTTTGCTGGGCATAGCACTACTGGACCCTGCAAGGGCATCCCATTCTGTGACTATAGCAGCCTCTGTTTAAGACCATATAAGCATTTGCTCTTATTATATTTGAAATTAGCCTGATAAAGACACTTTTGCTGGCCAAAGCACTACTGGACCCTGCCAGGTCCATTCCTGCCCAGGGCATCCCATTCTGTGACTAAAGCAGCCTCTGTTTAAGACCATATAAGCATTTGCTCTTATTATATTTGAAATTAGGCCTGATAAAGACACTTTTGCTGGCCAAAGCACTACTGGACCCTGCCAGGTCGATTCCTGCCCAGGGCATCCCATTCTGTGACTAAAGCAGCCTCTGTTTAAGACCATATAAGCATTTGCTCTTATTATATTTATATTATAAGACACTTTTGCTGGGCATAGGCTTACTGCTGCCTGCCAGGTGCACTTCTGTTGAGGCATCCCATTCTGTAACATAGCATACCCCTCTTTATTTACACTAAGCAGCTCTCTTATTTACACTAAGCAGGCCTGTTGGAGGCTGAGTGTTACTGCTCACTTTTGGTGTGCATTATATTCTGTTTTATATAGACCCACTGCTGCCTGGGGGTTCTTAAAATATCACCTACTACCACGCCAGTTAGACTATGTCGGGCAGACAAGTGCCTGGAAGTGAAAAGAGGAGTGGCAGAGGCCAAGATTCCGCAGGCAGAGCTCGCATCAGACTGGGGGCCAGTAGCAGCAGGAGTCACGCTGAGAGACCTAATCTGCCAGTATCTGCTAGCGGTCGGGTCTCCACCAGTAACGCATCTGCCGTGGTAGATTGGCTGACGCGCTCATCAACAACATCATCACAACTTACATCTGAGACCCCCAGTCTAGGGTCGGTAGGTTCCTCTGACACAACCCTGAGTTGGCATGCCCCGAGAGCAGTCCCTGTCCTCCCATTGCCTCTGTCCTACGCCGTTCCCTCCCCCAGCGACGTATCCTATGCTTTGGGTTCAGCTCCACTCTTTAGTGAGGAAGACGATCAGATACAGGAGGACAGTCAGCAGCTACTGCCCAGCCAAGAAATGGAGGTGGCTTCTTTAGCTAGGCAGACAAATAGTGATGTGGACAGTGTCGTGGGTGCTGCGAGCGTTCCAGCTCCTGCGCCAGACACTGTTGACGAATCCACGAACATCAGTGACGTACAGCCACAACCCGGTGATGATGATGATGATGACGATGAAGCCGATCGCACTTGGGAGCCGGGTGATGAAGGGGCTTCATCGTCATCATCAGGAGAAGAGGGGCGCAGGTTGCCCCGGAGTCAGCAGCTGAGGCAGCAAGGTGGTAGCAGTCAGCATGGGGGCACAATTCCAAAGGCTGGAGCCGGCCGGGGCCGGGGCCGGGGTAGAGCACCTGCTGTGCGGCAGTCTACCTTATCGGGAGGTAGTGGAGCAGGGGTTCCTGGATTTGGCAACAGCAGCAGTGAATCAGTGAGGCCAGGGGGTGGGAAAAGTAGCTACTCGGCAGTGTGGCAGTTTTTCCTGAGGCATCCGCAGGAGGGTAACATGGCCACATGCAAGATATGTAGGCAAAAGGTGAAGCGTGGCCAGGGTCCAAATGTTGGCACCACGGCCCTGCGTCAACATATGATGCGTCACCATAAAACGACCTGGGAGAACCGAGGCTCCCAAGGGGTGGTCCAGTCTGCTTCCTCACCAAGTGAGCTCCCAATTTCTGCCAGCCAAGGCTCCAGCACCTCAGCCGAAGGCAGCTGTGCGTCACACCCATCCTCTGTCGCTCCTGCTCCTCCTCCTCCTCCTCCAAGTCATGCATCCCGCCAGCAATCCATCAGCGAAGCCATGTCCAAGAGACAGCAGTATGCGCCCACTCATCCTACGGCGCAGAAGCTGAATGTGCTCCTGTCCAAGTTGCTGGTGCTGCAGTCGCTCCCTTTTCAGGTGGTGGAATCTGCACCTTTCAGAGAACTGATGGCTTGTGCCGAGCCGAGGTGGAGAGTCCCAAGCCGTCATTTCTTTGCCAAGAAGGCAGTACCAGCGCTGCACACTTTTGTTGAACAGAAGGTGGGCCAGTCCTTGAGCCTGTCGGTGTGTAGCAAAATACATGGCAGCGCCGACATCTGGAGCTGTAACTACGGTCAGGGGCAGTACATGTCGTTTACGGCCCACTGGGTGAATGTGGTCCCTTTGCAGCAGCAACTTGGACAGGTCACGCCGCTTCGGCCTCCGCGCTCTCTGCCCATTGGGCCTGTGACACCGTGCGACTCGGCCTCCTCATCCTCCGCCATCTCCTCACCCTCCACTGTAGGCTCAAGTCTCAGTGCCCCTCCAGTCTACCATGTGTGCAGGGCACGGAGGTGTCACGCAGTGCTTCACATGGTTTGTCTTGGCGAACGGAGTCACACAGGGGAGGAACTGCTTAAATGTATTCATCAGGAAATCCAAACATGGCTTACTTCGAGAAAACTTAAAATGGGAATCATGGTTACCGACAATGGGAAGAACATTTTGTCTGCGCTGCGCCAAGGAAGCCTGACCCATGCCCCCTGCATGGCTCACGTCTTCAATCTGGTTGTCAAGCGGTTTCTGAAGTGTTCCCCCCATCTGCAGGACATCCTAACAACTTCACGGAAACTTTGCATGCACTTCAGCCACTCCTACACCGCCAAACACACCCTTCTTGAGCTACAGCGTCAGAATGGTATCCCCCAACATAGTCTGATTTGCGATGTTTCCACCCGTTGGAATTCCACCCTTCACATGTTGGACCGATTATATGAACAGAGAAAAGCCATCACGGATTTCCTGATGATCCAAGCAGATAGGGGGACTCCCCTGTGTAACTTCAATGTCAACCAGTGGCAGCTCATACGTGACACCTGCCGTTTGCTCAGGCCCTTTGAGGAAGCCACTTTATTTGTCAGTCGGCAGGATTACGGGATGAACGACGTGATTCCACTGCTTCATGTACTACAGCACATGTTGGAAACCATGGCTGGTCAGGGCACTGGAGACATGGCGTTTACATCTTACGGCCACATGAACCCCCTTGGAGCTGAACTGGAGGAGGAGGAGGAGGAAGAGGAGGAGGAGGAGTTGCCCAGCGAAACACAGTTTAGGCTTGGCGAAATGGCTGGTTTATCTAGTCAGCGGACAGGAGAGGAGGAGCAGGAGCAGCCAGAGGAGCTAGAGGTTTTTGAGGAAGGAGAGACAGAGGACCCGGGCACACCGTGGCAGTATGCAGTGGAGATGGAGACAGGTAGTCCATCCGAGTCACTTGCGCAAATGGCACGAAGCATGCTCACGTGCTTGCGTAGTGACCCCAGAATTGTTTCCATCTGTCGGCGGGATGACTTCTGGCTGTCCACCTTATTGGACCCTCGCTTCCGGCACAAAATGGGGGCATTTTTTAAACCCACCGAGAGGGAGGACAAACTCAACTACTACAAAGACATTCTACGTAGGCAGTTGGCCGATGCCTATCTGCGCCATGGTCCATACTCTCGCAGGTCTGACTCGAGGGGACCTCTGCGCTCACCTTCCACTGCCATGGCCGCTGGGGGGGTTGGCAGCAGCAGCAGCAGAAGCTCCATCAGCAGCAGCAGCCTCAGTCTTCAGTCGCTAATGAGTAGCTTTCTACACCCGCATAGTGAGGCTACTCATGAGCAGCAGGAAGACCTGGAGCAGGACCTGAACCAGCAGGTCATGTCATACTTTGACATGACCATGCCAACACACCTTGAGGATCCGCTGGACTTCTGGGCAGCCAAACTTGATTTGTGGCCGCAACTAGCAGAGTTTGCCCTGGAAAAGCTGTCCTGCCCGGCAAGTAGCGTGCCATCTGAGCGGGTGTTTAGTGCGGCGGGGGCCATAGTTACGGCGAGGAGAACTCGTCTGTCAACTAAAAATGTGGAGAGACTCACCTTTGTCAAAATGAATCAGGGATGGATCAGCCAGGATTTCCACCCACCAATGCCTGATGCATGCGACTAGATTCAGCATGGTGCCACGTTTTACACTTTCCAAATGGTGCAAAACATATTTATGTCTTTAGGCCATTTTTTGGGCTCCTGCTGCTGCTACTGTCAACTCCTGCCAACTCCAGGGTGTGATTCATCCAATTTTTGGGCTCCTGAGGCCAACTCCAGTGTATATTTGGGCTCCTGCTGCTGCTGCTGCCAACTTCTGCCAACTCCAGGGTGTGATTCATCCAATTTTTGGGCTCCTGAGGCCAACTCCAGTGTATATTTGGGCTCCTGCTGCTGCTACTGTCAACTCCTGCCAACTCCAGGGTGTGATTCATCCAATTTTTGGGCTCCTGAGGCCAACTCCAGTGTATATTTGGGCTCCTGCTGCTGCTGCTGCCAACTTCTGCCAACTCCAGGGTGTGATTCATCCAATTTTTGGGCTCCTGAAGCCAACTCCAGTGTATATTTGGGCTCCTGCTGCTGCTGCTGCCAACTCCTGCCAACTCCAGGGTGTGATTCATCCAATTTTTGGGCTCCTGAGGCCAACTCCAGTGTATATTTGGGCTCCTGCTGCTGCTGCTGCCAACTTCTGCCAACTCCAGGGTGTGATTCATCCAATTTTTGGGCTCCTGAGGCCAACTCCAGTGTATATTTGGGCTCCTGCTGCTGCTACTGTCAACTTCTGCCAACTCCAGGGTGTGATTCATCCAATTTTTGGGCTCCTGAAGCCAACTCCAGTGTATATTTGGGCTCCTGCTGCTGCTACTGTCAACTCCTGCCAACTCCAGGGTGTGATTCATCCAATTTTTGGGCTCCTGAGGCCAACTCCAGTGTATATTTGGGCTCCTGCTGCTGCTACTGTCAACTCCTGCCAACTCCAGGGTGTGATTCATCCAATTTTTGGGCTCCTGAGGCCAACTCCAGTGTATATTTGGGCTCCTGCTGCTGCTACTGTCAACTCCTGCCAACTCCAGGGTGTGATTCATCCAATTTTTGGGCTCCTGAAGCCAACTCCAGTGTATATTTGGGCTCCTGCTGCTGCTACTGTCAACTCCTGCCAACTCCAGGGTGTGATTCATCCAATTTTTGGGCTCCTGAAGCCAACTCCAGTGTATATTTGGGCTCCTGCTGCTGCTGCTGCCAACTTCTGCCAACTCCAGGGTGTGATTCATCCAATTTTTGGGCTCCTGAAGCCAACTCCAGTGTATATTTGGGCTCCTGCTGCTGCTGCTGTCAACTCCTGCCAACTCCAGGGTGTGATTCATCCAATTTTTGGGCTCCTGAAGCCAACTCCAGTGTATATTTGGGCTCCTGCTGCTGCTGCTGTCAACTCCTGCCAACTCCAGGGTGTGATTCATCCAATTTTTGGGCTCCTGAAGCCAACTCCAGTGTATATTTGGGCTCCTGCTGCTGCTACTGTCAACTCCTGCCAACTCCAGGGTGTGATTCATCCAATTTTTGGGCTCCTGAGGCCAACTCCAGTGTATATTTGGGCTCCTGCTGCTGCTACTGTCAACTCCTGCCAACTCCAGGGTGTGATTCATCCAATTTTTGGGCTCCTGAAGCCAACTCCAGTGTATATTTGGGCTCCTGCTGCTGCTGCTGCCAACTTCTGCCAACTCCAGGGTGTGATTCATCCAATTTTTGGGCTCCTGAAGCCAACTCCAGTGTATATTTGGGCTCCTGCTGCTGCTGCTGTCAACTCCTGCCAACTCCAGGGTGTGATTCATCCAATTTTTGGGCTCCTGAAGCCAACTCCAGTGTATATTTGGGCTCCTGCTGCTGCTGCTGTCAACTCCTGCCAACTCCAGGGTGTGATTCATCCAATTTTTGGGCTCCTGAAGCCAACTCCAGTGTATATTTGGGCTCCTGCTGCTGCTGCTGCCAACTCCTGCCAACTCCAGGGTGTGATTCATCCAATTTTTGGGCTCCTGAAGCCAACTCCAGTGTATATTTGGGCTCCTGCTGCTGCTGCTGCCAACTTCTGCCAACTCCAGGGTGTGATTCATCCAATTTTTGGGCTCCTGAAGCCAACTCCAGTGTATATTTGGGCTCCTGCTGCTGCTGCTGCCAACTCCTGCCAACTCCAGGGTGTGATTCATCCAATTTTTGGGCTCCTGAGGCCAACTCCAGTGTATATTTGGGCTCCTGCTGCTGCTACTGTCAACTCCTGCCAACTCCAGGGTGTGATTCATCCAATTTTTGGGCTCCTGAAGCCAACTCCAGTGTATATTTGGGCTCCTGCTGCTGCTGCTGCCAACTTCTGCCAACTCCAGGGTGTGATTCATCCAATTTTTGGGCTCCTGAAGCCAACTCCAGTGTATATTTGGGCTCCTGCTGCTGCTACTGTCAACTCCTGCCAACTCCAGGGTGTGATTCATCCAATTTTTGGGCTCCTGAAGCCAACTCCAGTGTATATTTGGGCTCCTGCTGCTGCTGCTGTCAACTCCTGCCAACTCCAGGGTGTGATTCATCCAATTTTTGGGCTCCTGAAGCCAACTCCAGTGTATATTTGGGCTCCTGCTGCTGCTGCTGCCAACTCCTGCCAACTCCAGGGTGTGATTCATCCAATTTTTGGGCTCCTGAAGCCAACTCCAGTGTATATTTGGGCTCCTGCTGCTGCTGCTGCCAACTTCTGCCAACTCCAGGGTGTGATTCATCCAATTTTTGGGCTCCTGAAGCCAACTCCAGTGTATATTTGGGCTCCTGCTGCTGCTGCTGCCAACTCCTGCCAACTCCAGGGTGTGATTCATCCAATTTTTGGGCTCCTGAGGCCAACTCCAGTGTATATTTGGGCTCCTGCTGCTGCTACTGTCAACTCCTGCCAACTCCAGGGTGTGATTCATCCAATTTTTGGGCTCCTGAGGCCAACTCCAGTGTATATTTGGGCTCCTGCTGCTGCTACTGTCAACTCCTGCCAACTCCAGGGTGTGATTCATCCAATTTTTGGGCTCCTGAAGCCAACTCCAGTGTATATTTGGGCTCCTGCTGCTGCTGCTGCCAACTTCTGCCAACTCCAGGGTGTGATTCATCCAATTTTTGGGCTCCTGAGGCCAACTCCAGTGTATATTTGGGCTCCTGCTGCTGCTACTGTCAACTCCTGCCAACTCCAGGGTGTGATTCATCCAATTTTTGGGCTCCTGAGGCCAACTCCAGTGTATATTTGGGCTCCTGCTGCTGCTACTGTCAACTCCTGCCAACTCCAGGGTGTGATTCATCCAATTTTTGGGCTCCTGAGGCCAACTCCAGTGTATATTTGGCTCCTGCTGCTGCTACTGTCAACTCCTGCCAACTCCAGGGTGTGATTCATCCAATTTTTGGGCTCCTGAAGCCAACTCCAGTGTATATTTGGGCTCCTGCTGCTGCTACTGTCAACTCCTGCCAACTCCAGGGTGTGATTCATCCAATTTTTGGGCTCCTGAAGCCAACTCCAGTGTATATTTGGGCTCCTGCTGCTGCTGCTGCCAACTTCTGCCAACTCCAGGGTGTGATTCATCCAATTTTTGGGCTCCTGAGGCCAACTCCAGTGTATATTTGGGCTCCTGCTGCTGCTACTGTCAACTCCTGCCAACTCCAGGGTGTGATTCATCCAATTTTTGGGCTCCTGAAGCCAACTCCAGTGTATATTTGGGCTCCTGCTGCTGCTGCTGTCAACTCCTGCCAACTCCAGGGTGTGATTCATCCAATTTTTGGGCTCCTGAAGCCAACTCCAGTGTATATTTGGGCTCCTGCTGCTGCTGCTGCCAACTCCTGCCAACTCCAGGGTGTGATTCATCCAATTTTTGGGCTCCTGAAGCCAACTCCAGTGTATATTTGGGCTCCTGCTGCTGCTGCTGCCAACTCCTGCCAACTCCAGGGTGTGATTCATCCAATTTTTGGGCTCCTGAGGCCAACTCCAGTGTATATTTGGGCTCCTTCTGCCCCTCATAGTGATGCCACTTCAACTCTCTGCAATTGTGCTGCTCTGCGATTCTATTAGCGATGCCTCTGATCTGCATGTGATATTTCTTCAAAGTATTATTTAACTAACCCAGCACGCATCCTGTGCGTGTTACAGCAAGGCTGAATGGTTTACAACCCTATTGAGGCTGTAGGAGGCTCAGAAATAGCCGTTTTTAATAGCGATTCGTCGCAAATTTATTCGGGTCGAAACGATTTTTGTCGGAAAATTCGGCGAATCAGTCGAATCGAATTTTTCAAAAGTTCGCTCATCTCTACTTCTGATGCAAGATGGCAGCTCCCATATCCTAGAGCCCTGAACAGAGTTGCAGTCCAGTGGGGAAAAGGATAAAAAGCAAGTGACTAAAAACTTAATTATATATATAAACTTAAATTATACTGAAGGTCCGGTTTAAGATTTGGGCTGGCAGGCGTGCAGGGAGATAGGTAGGTTGGCAAGTGGGTGGGTGTATGGCTGAGTGGCTTGGCACTCAGGCTGGTACAGTGATTGGGTAGGTAGGTAGGTGGTCAGGTAGCTGGTGGGTGGGGTCTGGGCTCAGCAACTGGTGGGAGCAGCAACATCTTGGCAGCTGGAAGTGAATTAAAGCAGAGCCAAACCTGAGATTTTTTTCAATGTTCCGCTGTGTGAAACCTCCCACAATGCCCAGGACAACTCACCTCTTCCTGGTCCGACGGCACATGGGCGGGCTCTCGTCCAATTAGAGCTGTTTGCCTTGACTATGTAATTTGGCAAACAGCCTTGATTTGCTTCAATGGTGAGTGCAAGCACACTATCTGAATGGCTGGGGCGGGAGCGTGGGCACAGCCCGAGGATGCGGCGCTTTCACTCCCCATTGCCAAATGACATAGACACGGCAAATGGCTTTGATGGGACAAGTGCCGTTGGACCATGGAATAGATAAGCTTTACTGGCGATCTGGGAGGGTTTCACACAGCAGATTTGAGATGCCCTTGGGGGAAAACTAGCAGCTGGAAACCTTTAAATTCCATGTCCAGCCACCCTGGGATTTAGTTCCCCTTTGATTTGTAAATGTTTTCTTGTTACCTACATCATCCACTAGGAATGATAAACTCCCTTTGGGAGAACAAAGTCAGGGAGTAAATTTGGCCTGAGAGTTTGTTAGTGCACATTATGGTAATAGATAAGATGAGGAAAGATCCGCTCATTCTAAAAAAGGAAATGAAAAATGTAGTCTTTATATCTAGGAATATGGCAAGACATACAGTATGTAAAATAGTTTCTATCCCTAAAAAATGAAGAACACAGAGAATGCACTCCGAATAGAGTTTCACAGAAAACACAGCTGGAGAGATCAAATTGCTCTGGAGAAATAGTAAAATAAAGGGGAGAGACATGGGGGAGCATCGGGAACAGTTAAGTGCTTAGCCAGCCAAATGCGCATGGGGCGGGGCCATTTGCACATAAAAACTGCAGATTTTCCTTGCAGAAAGCGCAAATTGGAGCAAGAAGAGGCAATTTGCTCTTCTTCCATATGGTGTGTTTTGCACGTGTGCCTGGCGTGCGCACGCAGGCTTGAATCACTCACCTAGGCACATGTGGAATCGTTTGCACTTCGTCTGAGCATTTTTGAGCACTCACCATGTAATGACCCTCCAGTGTGTCGATGGCAGATGGCATTTCGCCGGCAATTTGGATGATCGGGGTTTCCCTCCCCCCTAATTTATATATAAAATAATTAAGTGGCTGATTATTAGATCAGTTTTATACTATGGAACAAATATGGGGCCTATTAACTAGGGATGAGCAAATCGAATCTGACGAATCTGAATTTCAGATAAAAAATTGATTCACAAGGAATCCGGATATCGCCACAATTCGATCATGTGAATTGCTTCCTTAAACTCCATTTAGTGCGGTCCAGGCCGTCTAAAATGGCGGATCCACATATCTGCACATCCTGGGAAGACGGCAAGGCGGGATGACGCTGAATCACATGCAGCACGTGATGTGATGTCACAGTCCTATATAATCAGTGGCTATCTTGCGGCCAGTCACTTCAGCATTGCAGCGAGAGAGGGACAGAGACAGGGAGAGAGAGACAGAGTGGCAGTGTACAGCAGAAGTGATTCACCATAGGGACACTGTGCAGCAGTAGCAATTCAGGTGTCAGACAATTTCAAGCAGAGAAGCAGTGATAGGGAAGGGAGGAAGTTTAAGAGTGGCAGTGTTCAGTAAAAGAGATTCAGCACAAGGACAGTGTATATGCTCTCCTTATGCTGCTTCCAACTCCAGGGTGTGTCTTTCGGCCAATATATTTGGCTTGATGTAGAGCCTCCCCGTTCAGCTATCCCGTGCGTTTTCCCGTTGGTTTTGGGCTTTGATCGGGTCAGGAAAGGGTGATACGTTGATTTTAGTGTGCGTTTATGCGCTCAGGTGTGCGCTCAGCCGCCTTTCCGATTGTCGGCTCGCACGAGACTGTTTCCCGGCAAAACGGACGCCTCGTTCATTGTTCCGTTTTGTTCAGTGATGCAGAGCCTTGTTTTCCGATTGAAATCACCCTAATGAAACGGGGCCGCCGAGCCTTCAGTCAGAGCAGCCGTATTTGCACTCGGGCAATAATATGCAGTCCTCTGTTGGAGCACATCAGCGGCGCCAGCTCTGCGGTCTTGTCCTGCTGAGTATGGCAGAAACTAGGCTGCACCTATTTGAGCTCACCCGCCTTACTGGGTATGTGTATGAAACTTGTATTGGTTGCCCACCCTGTCTGACTTTGTTTTTTCCCTTAACACACTATTTGGTAATTTTTTTGTTAGTATATTTTTAGCCTAATTTTTTAACTTTAAATTAAATGGGTTAAGTGATCGAACCCTATTGCGTCATGTTCTTGCCCTCTTATGTAAGTAGTATTCCCCAGACTTTTTTAATGAGTGTACAGGTTGGATGTGCATGTAGGCTCATTACAAATGTCCTTTACTCCAACCCTACCCCGCTCACCTATTTGTCCCTCTTTTCTATTGTTGCAATGCACACCTTTTTTTATTTATTTTTTTGTTTTGTTTTTTTTTGTTTTTTTTGGGGGGGGGAGACTCTGGCTATCCTTTGCTCCCCTGGCTGCTGACCCCAATCCTGCACCCATCTTCACAGGCAGAGGAGCCCTACAATACTGCCCCCAGGAGGACTCGCTCTGTGGTGGAGCGAGCCTTTGGTCTCTTGAAGATGAGGTTCCGTTGTCTTGATCAGACTGGGGGGGGCACTACAATATACGCCTGCAAAGGTCATTAAACTAATCATGGCTTGTTCCGCTTTAAGAGAGGGAGTCTGCCATTTCTGAGTAAAGTCTCAGTAAAAAGGGTTTCACACAGTGGGGCATCCCGATCTGGGATTTCCAGGGGGGAAGACCAGTGGCCGCTCTGGGTTTTGTTCTGCTTTATGTGAGGGAGCCTGTGTTACTTTAATAATAATGTAAAGGAGGTGGGTTATTCCATCCTAACCTGATTTGGTCATGATGTTTTAAAGCAGGCCAAAACCCATGTAACCCAGCCCTTTGGAGTGTGAAGAAATCCAGGGTTGGGTTACAGGCATCATGTCTCTGGGGCATTCCAATTTGGGATGTCCTGCACGTCACTGCGGGGGGAACGTCAGAGCTATACCAGGAGCTATGCCATCTTTACACAGGAGCAGGACGCCATCATCATGGATGTGAGTATGCGAGCGTGCGTTTATGTGCGCGCACACATTCCTTATAATAGAAAAAAAACAAAGTGCAAGAATAGTCTGAAACAACTTAGTTTGTCACGTTACATACCAGCCCACCTTAGTTTAACACATGTACGCAGCTACAAACTAGCCTACATGCAGATAGCAGAACTAGGGCAATGTGAGGCAGAAAGAGGTTAATAAAGTGACTTTAGTTAGGCCAGGAAACTTTTTAATGTATTTTGTGGATTAATGGTGGGTTCTTGTATCTTTTTTTAACAGATGATGCTGCGGAATCGTTTTTTAAGAGTTTGGGCTTTTCATTAAATCACGCTGAAGGTCCGGTTTAAAAAGTGCCCCAAAAAAAACACGCCCAACCAAACCATAAAAACAATGCTAAACTAATGTTGTTTATCATTCACAGATACTAGAAAACCACAGGCACAAGACCCCGAGGCCTAATGTTTTTTATTTTGCATTAAAATTTTAATTGTTTTTTAGTTTTGGCCCAAAAAAAAATAATATGAAATATCCAAATCCCCCAAAAAATAAAAACAACGTTTGAATTAAAAACAAATAAAAAGATTTGGTGTGTTGTCTTTCCTGCAAATGTACAATCACACAACATCATCACACATTTACATGACACAAAAGGTTTAGATATGGGACAATAAATCAAAAACAATCAGAAAGAATTAAGGTATGCATTAATGGCAAGGAAAAAGGAACACAAAGGAGATTAAGGTATGCATTAACCCTTTAAATGCCAGCCACGTAAAATTTACGTGGTTGCCTCTCCGTCACTTAAGTGCCAGCCACGTAAATTTTACGTGCCTGGCATTCCCCAATCCCACAAAAAAAAGTTTAAAAAAAAGTCACTTACCTGACCCCTTGTTTGGTCCGGCCGGGTCTCCTCTTCAGCCAGCGGGGCTCCGATCGCCGATCGGGGCTTCTCCGGCTGCAGGGGAGGGCCCGGAATAGGGTGCCCCCCCCCCCCCCCGTTTCAGCAGCCGCCGGGATTGCCTGTTGAAAAAAAAAAAAAAAAAAAAATGACAGTTACTCACCTCCGCTCCCGCCGACTCCCGCCGCCTCTCCTCTTCATGGGGGGGGGCTCCGATTACCCCCCCCCGGGTCTTCTGTCTTCTGGAGGGGGGCATAACAGCCCTCCCTCGCATCTTCCGATGACCCCTATACCAGTTCACAAGGCTGGGGGGATGGCAAGCCCCGGCACCCCCATTACCTGCCTCCCCAAAGGCCAGGGGGGGGCAGAAGAGCCCGGGCCCACATAGGCTATGTGGGCTCGTAGGCTGCAGGGTGGGGGGGCCACATAAGCTGGCCCCCCCACTCTGTGCCTACAAGCCCCCATAGCTGGTCCCGGGCTGGTTACTTTGGGTAAGGGGGACCCCACGTCAATTTTTTTTTTGATTTTTAAGGGTTTTTAACCCTTAAAAATCAAAAAAAAAATGGGGTCTCCCTCCCCTGGGAGGGGGGACCCTATGTCATTTTTTTCTCGATTTAACCCTTTGTAGTGTGGATGGTATTTGTATTTTTTTTGTGAATGTTATAAAAGACTTGTTTCAGTTAGAGGGGTCTCCTGGGCAGGAACAGGGGGCTACCGATAAATATGTGGTACCGTTCTAATCGGTAGAAATGGGGCTTTCACATGCAATATGATTTTCCTTAATAAAATACATTTTTTATTTAAAATAAAGGAGTCAATTTTCTAAAAAATTTATTTATTTATTTATTTTTTTTACTTAATAATATTGTAAAAAAAAAAAAAAAAATTTACAAACAAGACATTTCATGTTAAAGCCTAAACTCTGCTGCAAAAAAATATATATATAATTTTCCTGAAAGTTCCAGCAAAAATGGCGCAAAACATGGCGCAAAACATGACGCAAAATGGGGAAAAATGGCCTGTCAACAGAGGGTGACAAAATCTCAAGTAGGCTGGCAATTAAAAGGGTTAATAGTACCTCTGCATGTTGGGTATTGTTCTGTTCGGGGGACCTTGCGCTTTCAGACTTAGCTTGTTTTTTCTGGTTTGCATATTTATATTTTAGGAAAAGGTGTTTTTTATTCAGCTTTTTTATAAATTTTTTAGGGAAACCCTGCGCAACCAAAGAATTCTTTGAGGTAATAATTCCAGAAAGATGAGCCCACTAGAACAAGTTGGGTACCCTTAGAAAGCTTAACGTGTGTACTTTCAGGGAATATATGGTTTATGGGGGATATTCTAAATGTCAAGGTTGTTTTGGTTGAAAAATCGCAAGGTGCGCACTTTGTCTGCAGAGCTGAAATTTTCAAGGAAAATTACCGTTACGCACATGCTTTACTTTGGGGTGTTTGGCAACTCTTCCCTTGACAGTAGCAATGCATGTTGGGTATCGTTCTGTTCGGAGGTTGTTGCGTTTTCAGATTAAACTTGTTTTTTCTTGTTTGTATATAGTTTTTTTAGGAAAATGTGGCTTTGATTCTGCTTTTTTATCCTTTTTTTAGGGAAACTCTTTGCAACCAAAGAATCCATTGAGGGATTACTTCCAGAAAACTATGGCCACATCAACAAGCCTGGTACGCCTAGAAAGCCTGAGGTGTGTACTTCCAGAGAATATATAGTTTGTTGGGGGTATTTCAAATGTAAAGGGTTGTTTTTCTGGAAAAACTGCAAGGTGCGCATATTGCGTAGCATAGTTGTATTTTATCTGAAAATCCCCTAAAGCGCTGTTTCAGTTTGGGGGAGTCTCCTGGGCAGGAAAGGGTGTCTACCTATACATATGTGGTACCGCTGTAACCGGGAGAAATTGGGATTTCACACGCAATAAGATTTCATTGACAAACTTACATTTTTTATTACAAAAAAAAACTACAATATGTAAAATTTTTTTTTTTTTTTTGCACATATTTCACCCAAAAATATTAAGAATACACCTAACAAATGACAAACAAGACATTTCATGTTAAAGCCCAGACTCTGCTGAAAAAAACAATATATCATTTTCCTGGGAAATCCCTGGAAATCCCTTCCAAAATCACATTTGAACATGGGGAGCGCAAAATAGTGCAAAATGGTCTGGCAACAGAGTGTGACAAAAACTCCAGGTAGGCTGGCACTTAAAGGGTTAATGGCAAGGAAAAAGGAACAACAAAAATTTAACAGAAATATATATATATATATATGTGTGAAATTGGCAGTTGGTGCCATATGCATATTCCAATGGAGGTTTAGGGATGTGCGCTTGCGTGTAGCCAGATTGGCAACTGAAGAGCCATGGAGATGTAAGTATACTTGCTCAAACCAACAAAATGGAAGGTCAAATACGATGGAAACCAAGCAGGTACGTTCAAAAAGCCAGGAAAAACCAGGGAAAAACGGGCCGCCCGCGTGAACGTGAACGGGAGCCCCGATCAAATTGAAGGCACCTGAGAGAGCAAAAAAAGCTTTCCGAGTAAAGTGAAATTGACGGATCAGTTAGGGAGCCATTCCGACGGAGGCTCTGCATCACATTTGAGCCACGATTCAAACGGGAGACCCGGACAATCGGAAGGTTTTAAGGGCAGTTCAGAGGAGGCTCTGGATCAGGCCCATTGTCTTCATATGCTGCTGTCAACTACAGGGTGTGTCATTAAGGCACTATATGGTCTCCTTATGCTGCAACCAACTCCAGAGTGTATCATTTAGTTATTATATGGTCTTCTTATGCTGCAGCCAACTCCAGAGTATGTCTTTCAGGCAATATATGGGCTCCTTATGCTGCTGCCAACTCCAGGGTGTGTCATTCAGGCACTATATGGTCTCCTCATGCTGCTGCCAACTCCGGGGTGTGTCTTTCAGGCACTATATGGTCTCCTTATGCTGCTGCCACCTTCATGCTGTGCCATTGAGCCACTATATGGTCTCCGTATGCTGCTGCCAATTCCAGGGTGTGTTTTTCGGCCAATATCTGGTCTCCTTATGCTGCTGACAACCCCAGGGTGTGTCATTCAGGCACTGTATGGTCTCCCTGTGTGCCTAAGTCCTGGATGGATTACCAACTTTCTCATGAACAGGACCCAGAGAGTAAAACTGGGCCCCTTTATTTCACTTCTTATGCTGCGGCCAACTCCAGAGTATGTCTTTCAGGCAATATATGGGCCCCTTGTGCTGCTGCCAACTCCAGGGTGTGTCATTCAGGCACTATATGGTCTCCTCATGCTGCTGCCAACTCCGGGGTGTGTCTTTCAGGCACTATATGGTCTCCTTATGCTGCTGCCACCTTCATGCTGTGCCATTGAGCCACTATATGGTCTCCGTATGCTGCTGCCAATTCCAGGGTGTGTTTTTCGGCCAATATCTGGTCTCCTTATGCTGCTGACAACCCCAGGGTGTGTCATTCAGGCACTGTATGGTCTCCCTGTGTGCCTAAGTCCTCTGTTTTTAACCAGATTTAGAGACAGATTTTAGGTTGGTCTGCAAGCTAACAGGGTTGAGTGCTGTGGCTCCTTTGAGACTTTTGTATCCTAATTGCCCTGCTATCCTGCACCTCCCAGGTTAGTTATAAAATGGTCTGAGTGGCTTCCACCTTTCCTCTGTTTCTTTTGAATTTGTGCAAGCACATGGGGTGTAGGATCTAGGCTGTACTGCAAGGTCTTTGACCCTTCCACCCCATTGGCTGCACTCAAGGTTTTAGGGCAAACTCAGGTAAGCCTGCTCCCAATTTATCTATTGCATTGTATGTCCCAAATGGGGCTCTCAGAGATTAGAGTTAGTACTGCACCCCACACAGGCACCTTGTCGCTAGGTGGTGCAGCTTAGCATACTTCTGCAGATGTGTGTGACCGAGTCCTCTGTTTTTAATAGATTTAGAGACAGATTTTAGGTTGGTCTGCAAGCTAACAGGGTTGAGTGCTGTGGCTCCTTTAAGACTTTCCCCCTTAATTTATATATAAAATAATTAAGGGTCTGATTATTAGATCAGTCTTATACTATGAAATAAATATGGGACCTATTAACCAAAGAATTTGAGTCTTTCTTTATGTAAACTTTCAGGCATTGGAAGGGGATTTATTAGTCACAGAAAACCATCCATTAGCAGCGCCCTCTGCTTGTAATCATTTTAAAAATGAGTAACAACTTTTTCCCATGAACTGTGAGTTAACATAAAATTGCTGTAAAAAACGACACTGGGAATGTATTTTTTTTTTGTGCCATCAGATTCCATGGTATTGATAAAGCACAATCTTTGCAATACAATCCATGGAATGTTATGGGGTCCACATATTGGAAATCATTTTATATGAAGAGAAAATGAAGATTAAATATTTTTTAACTAACCTGATGTTCCAGGCATATTGATTAAGATAAACATATATACCTCCTTTGGGTAAAGACGGATCCTTACTAGGATGATTACTCCTACAAAATACACTCTTTACACATAACAAATAGACATACTTTAGTAACAAATATTTACTCATTTCAATATGCAGCCAGCAGTCGGGCTTCATGGTTAATCAGGTGCTTTCACAGCAAGCACATGAATGGCCCATGTCATCGATTCCTTACTAGACGTTCAGTGATTGTTGTGGACTTCTGGACCCAGGGGGGTCATGTTAAATATTTGGTGAAGCCAGTGTGACTTGCTGTAGCACATTGCAACCTGCAACCTAGGGAGCGTTTTAGTGTTTAGACAGAAAAGTGTTCTACCTTTTGTTCCCCCAAAATGACTTGTACCTGTAATGGGGCATTTTTACAGGTGAGGTGCATTATTTTTCCAATGAAGTAAGGATATTTGTTTTTAAGTTTGGAAACAACAGAACCCTATGAGCTATGCAGAATAAACTGGTGAAATTACATTTAGTTTCAAGGATTCTGCTGACTAGAAATTAATATAGATCAGACTGAATTGCACTGAAACTAGGTTGGTCAAATTTTAAACCTATATTTCCTTATCAGTATCTAAACTGTAAAAATGTGGCATTACATGTACAGGTGATTTTTTGGGAGAAAATGTAGGACAGATACTTTTTTGGCACTTTTTGTGTGTTTGAAGACAAATATATCCAGCTCACCCCATCCACCGAAAAAAACAGGCAAATGAGATTACATTGGCAATCCTCCTCAGCTGAGATCAGTAGCAGTGTGTTTTCCAGCTGTCCTTGTCTGTAACGTTTAATAGCAATGTTTTAAATATAGCCCCAAAAACGATTTATGAAAGGATCATAAATGAAAGACCCAGTGCCACCTTTGCCCTGCTGCTGGGACCATGTGACGCATTTCAGGCCTGGAGTGGTAAATGATCTAAAAGAAAAAACATTTAATCACACTCTTTTCCTGCTCAATAGACAAAAATGGTAAATGAATTAGAAAAGTGCACTTGTGAAAAAATGTAGGGGATTGGGATTGCAAAATAATGTATTAAGTGGTCAATGTGGGTTTTTTTAAATTAATTGATTAAATATGGTGTGGATAAATGATTAATTAATAGATGTTCAACAAATGTTAAAATCAATGCACTTACGATATTAGGGGCCATGAAGGGATGTAGGTTGTAGTGGTGGATTATGTATTAATTAATTTTGGTATGGCTTTTTTTTTTTGTTTTGCGGTCCTTCCCTTGGGGGGGGGGGGGGATGGGGCATCGACTGATAGGGATGGGCGCTTGGGAAGTCAATATTTTATTAAATATTTTGATAAGTTGTTGGTAATTTGGAACGAAGGGGTTAAAATAAATAAAATGGTCGCAGGTGGGAAGGGGGGTGGGAGACATCAGGACGTTCACCTTGGAAAGGTGGCGGTAGGAATGTAAGTTCTAGTAAAGATAGTGAAGAGAGGGTCTTTCCTGGATATAAAGGTTTTTTTTTTATTATAATCCTCCCTGAATATAGAAAGAAGGATATTGGGAAGGAGGGTTGAAAAGTTATTATCTTGGGGAGCGGATCTGGAGAGAGAGTAACATCTGGTTTGCCACACCCGGGTGAGATGAGGGTAAAGGATGTCATTAGTGATTCCGTGGGCTCAATCCTCATAAGAGGTGTTATAAGCCAGCCTCCCCACCTTGAGAGATACCAAGGAGGGGTGCAAGATTTCCATACAGTCCTCTCCGGGTGAGCTGCCCCCTATTTACCAAGATAAGAGAAGGGTGGTTAGTTATGCATTTATTTATTTTATCTATTAATAGTTTTATTTTTTTTTCTGTATTGGAAGTAGTATTAATAGAGAGGTGCTTTGGATTTAGACATGAATAATTGGTATAAGTTAATAGGGACTCTTAAAAAACTTTAATAGGTTGGGAGCAGCCAGAAGAAAACTCCTGATTAAGATTTAGCAACACCTGTACATGTAACATTGCAAATTTTCTCCATCCCCTTAAAGAACTTATCGTATCCACGATCCACGTCACTAAATCACCAAAATATTGTTTTTTTTTATTTTGATATATAGTTATATTTGTTTAATTTATTCTCTATGACAAGACGTGCAGGGTCTGTCCCTAAGAGATCTGGAGCACACGTAAATAGAATAGTATAGGTTAACAGGGGGTAGTTGGGGTTATTCCCAGGGCACCCTTTTTTCTCCTCCCTCTCTACTTCTTTTTTTTTCTCTTTGCTCCCTTTTTCTACCTTTTCTACCTTTTTCTTTCTATCTGCTTGCCTTTGTTCTACTATTCTCCTGGTCTCTCTCTCCCCTCGTGTCTCTTTCCCTTTCTTTCCTCCTGCTGCGCTCCCTCCTCTCCCCCCCCCCCCCCTTTTCTTCTCCCTTGTTCTAGGTCCCAATTTATATTGGGGGGATAAGAGCAAAATAAATGGAGAACATTCATTTTACCACTTTAATGTTAGAGGATTGAATACCCCCCAAAATGTATAGAAGTAACCAAAGAGCTTAATCAATTTAAAACAAACATTGGATTTAAGAGATGCACTTAAAACAACAAGAGCAAAGAGACTTAGCTCTAAAGATTATCCTGAGATTTACACTAGCTGTGCTCTGGACAAGAAAGTTAGGGGAAGCAATACTGATTTCCAAACCCACTTATTGTAAATCGAAGGTTCAGCACAAAGATGATGATGAGCAGTATATCATGGTAAAAGGCACCCCTGAAGTTCAATTATTAACTCTTGAGTCAGTGTATGCTCCGAATAAAAGTCAAATAGAGTTTTTGTTTAAATTTCTAGAAGAACTGTCTATGTTTCAGGAGGGCACAGTATATATTGTGGATATTTGAACCTTACACTGGAGCCATTAATAGATTACTTTGCTGGAAAATCATATAATTCTTACAAATCATTCAAAAGGGAAAAAGCATTAATTTACGAAGTACTATTGCGTGATGTACAGAGGGTAGTGTACCCGATGGTAAAGACTTTTCCTTTTATTCTCAAGTACATGATGTGTCTACGAGAATAGATTATTTGCTGATTTCCCACACAGCATTGTCAGAAGTAAAGCGTGCAAGAATAAAATAGATGTTCCTTTTAGATCACACCCTAGTTACAATGAAGGAGTTAGGATGCATAAAGGTATAAAGAAAGGATACAATTGGAAACTAAAGGAATTCTAGTTGAAGGATGAAGAAGTGGTGCAGGAGGTCAGGAGGGCAATACATGAGTTTTTTAAAATAAATGATGTGGCTAACATCTAGCCCGTGACCTTGTGGTTCACACATAAGGCGCTAATCAGAGGGGTTTTCATACAACATGCCTCAAGATTTCCCACACAGCATTGTCAGAAGTAAACCGTACGACAATAAAATAGATGTTCCTTTTAGATCACACCCTAGTTACAATGAAGATTAGGATTCATAAAGGTATAAAGAAAGGATACAATTGGAAACTAAAGGAATTCTAGTTGAAGGATGAAGAAGTGGTGCAGGAGGTCAGGAGGGCAATACATTAGTTTTTTTAAATAAATTATGTGGATAACATCTCGCCCATGACATTGTGGTTCACACATAAGGCGCTAATCAGAAGGGTTTTCATACAACATGCCTCAAGGGTAAAGAAAAAACAACAAAAAGTCAGTACTGAATTGAGAGACGCTATAAAGTAGCTAGAGCTGGCTCATAAGGAAACTTGGGCAAAAAACACAGTGTGTTTGGCAAGAATGTTGGATAAACAACAAATGCATAATAAATTTCGGATATATTTGGAGAATGTTAACAAAATGTATATAACATTCAGGAAAAAACTAACAATGATATTGAAAAGATTAATAAAAATTAAAAAGAATCAGGGATGCCCGTATTATCAGAGAATGATATTGAAAAATTGGAAGAGCCAAAATCCCACACAGAAATAGAGCAAGCAGTTAAAGACATGGCAAGTGGAAAGGCAGTAGGACCAGACAGGTTCGGACCTGGGTATTATAAAGTGTATTTTAAGACATCATCTACTAGGAATGATGGCTTGTTAGCGCACATTACGGTAATGCATAAGATGGGAAAAGACCCGCTATCTTGTAACAGCAATAGATCGATCTCTCCCTATTAAACACCGATATAAAAATCTTGACAAAGGTATTGGCAAATAGGTTGGCCTATTTGATGCCATGCCTGTGATAGATAGTGATCAGACAGGGTTTATTGCTAAACTAGAAGTTAGAGATAACACGTTGAGAACAGTGAATCTGATCTCCTATGCCAAGCAACATCATCCATTGTTTATCCTGTCAACGGATGCCAAAAAGGCCTTGCATGTGTATTCAGAATTATAATCATAAACTATCTGCTTACATAGGTGATCTAATATTTTATGGCACAAATCCAGGTGTAGGCATCCCAGTTTTATTAAAGAAAATGAAGATCGAATTTTAAAGTGAATTTAGCTAAAGCGGAGGCATTAATGATAGGATACCAGAAACAGGAGTGTGAAAAATGTAAAGCTTCATTCCCATTTAAATGGGCGAAAACAGTTATTACTAGCCTGGGTATAAAAATTTGAAAATCTAGAGGATGGGTATAGGTTGAATCTCCTACCAGAAAAAGAGGAGCTTAAAAGAATGTGATGTTCCCACCTTCTCTTGGTTGGGAAGGGTCAACATCATAAAGATAGTGAGTCTTCCCAAGCTACTTTTTCTATTTCAAGCCCAAACTCAGTACCCTATAGTTTTGTTTGGAGTGAGTTTAAAAATCTTACGGAGGGGGGGTGTGGCTTGGCCATGAAGGAGTAAGGAGGCAGAACTGCGAGCTCTGCTGTGGCCCTTGATTATAAAGCAGATCTTGGCTTCCCGAACCCCCCTAATCACACCAAATGGGGAGCGGAAGGAAGAAGAGAGCCAAGGGAACAGCCAGAAAGACCCCCAAGAAGGACCTAGGCGCCTTTTTCAGACCCCAAGACCCGAAGGGGCAGAGAGCTATGGCCGACAAGATGGCACCCGGCGGTCCTCACGGAGGAGAGAGGAGCCGAGAGGAGTCGGGAGATATGGAGCCCCACGACGTTACAGGTGCGCTTCCTACCTTGAAGCCGGGAGCTGTGAGCGGGGCTGGCGGTGCGTCCACGTCCTGCGCCAGTGAGGGGACGCCGGTGCCGGGGAGCGGGTCTGCCTCTGAGGCGGGAAGGAGCCGTCACGAGGAGCGGCGGGGGTCAGCGTCAGAGATGACGAGAAGACCCGAGCCTGCCTCGGCCCCGCGGGGGGAATCAGCTGACGTCGGCGGCGGGGGTCCGGGGCGGGTGCCGGCGGAGCATCACATCAAATCCAAGCGGCAGCCTGCACCGACTGAGAGGGCTGCAGACGTTTCTCCCACCCTTAATGCACCAAGCACAGGAGTCACTCCCTGCCCATTATATTGATGAGGGCAGTCTGAGTGACAATTACAACTCAAAGGGGGGGATAGACATTTGTCCCACATTAATGTCACCTCCACCACGTGGTCTGTCGTCCTCTAGGGGTCGTCCCCGGCTCAGTCCAACCCCCTGACCCCCAACTGGGGAGATAACTCTGCCTGCGGCAGGGAGGTCGTGTGGACTGACATACACCCGATACCAGAGGGTCCCGAGGTCCCGCGTGCACCCGCTCATGCACCCCCGGAAGCTATGAACCTGGAATGGTCGCCCGGCTCCGGCATCAACCTGCCAAGTGGCCTATCCCCAGCTCAGAGGCCCGTGAGTAGCGCAGAAGAATCGAGCCCTTCCAGTTTGTGCCCGGCCGATGCGGGCCTGCGTGGCCCTCCACCTGGGATACCCCAGACCCAGGTACTGGCTAGACAGCTGTTCTCGCAGCTGCTCGCTGACCCCAGCATCCGAGACATCTTACAATGCCTCCTGACCAAGGCCGAGCTCAAGGCAGACCTAGAGGCAGTGGCGACTAGAATTGAGCGTGCCCTACGCAGGGAAATTGAGGATCTGCAACAAAAATCTTCAGCCTTAGACACTAAAGTCGCGTCACTCGAAGACTCCCGCACAGATCACGCAGCGCGACTGGCGACCCTGGAAAGGAATCAGGAGCTACACCATCAACAGCTGGTGGACCTTCGGCTCCAAACAGACGACCAGGAGAATAGAAATAGGCGTAACAACCTGAAGATCCGAGGTATTCCGGAATCGGTCAGATCAAAAGCTCTTCGCCCGTTGGTAATAGAAATGTTCAACTACCTCCTGGGGAGATCCTCAGATGCTGAGCTAGTCATCGACAGAATCCACAGGGTCGCTGGTCGCCCAGCTGGAGATCCTCAGGCTCCCAGAGATGTCTTATGTAGAATCCACTTTTTTATCATCAAGGAGGACATTCTACGCCTGGCTTGGGATAGAGGAAGGTTCGAATGGAAGGGCGCGCAAATCACGATTCTGCCGGATGTGTCGCGTCGCACCCTACAGATGAGACGGGTGCTTCGTCCTCTCCTCGACAAGATACGGGAAATTGGGGCCTCCTATAAGTGGGGTCACCCATTCCATCTTATAGCGCGCAAGGACAACTCCACGTTCACCCTTAGAAGCAAGGCGGACCTGCCGGGGTTGTTTATATTTCTGGGATTAGATCCTTTCCCAGTCCCGGATTGGCTGGCGTTTGACCCCCCACCTCCTCTCCCGCAGAGAGCTCCTAGGAGGCCTCAAGTGGCCGGGGACCGAAGAGGAGGTGCCCCCAGAGGGGCCATGGACCGTTAGGACTCTACTACTCGTCTTCTTTTTGCCCCCCCCTTCCGGCGATTGCAGCTTGCTCCCCTCGCTGTGCTCCCCCGTACACTTTTGATTACCCGCCAAAGACTATTATGTTGTAGCGAGACTCTGTGACAATGTACTCTTAAGTCGGGGCCGGGGTCTGGGATTACATGGGCGTGCCCCTCCCCTGGTCTGCGCGGGTGGGCTGGCCTCCCCCCGCCCTGCCCACCGTGTGCGTGTCGCGGTGGGTGGGGGGGGTGGCCTGTCGGCCGGGCTGGCTGGGGGGAGGGGATGGCCTTGTTTTGTTGGCTCATTGGGAGGGGGGGATGTTCCCCGGAGCTGAGGAAGTTACGACTCTCTCGGCGGGCCCCTCTGCGATGTCGGCCTGAAGTTATTCGTTTTAGTAGTGAGTGTCTGTTTGGGATGTGTTGGGGGTGTTGTGGGGGGGCTGCGGTTGGTGCCCATTAAAGGTTATTGAGGCCCTTTGTTCCCCGGGCGGGTGGGGTGGAGGGAGGCCCGGCTAGCGGCCATGAACAAGTAAGGGTCAGCTCCTGAGTCGCAAAGTCACTTCCCCCAATAACCGTCCCGCGCTGTCCTGTTGGACCTTGACCGACGGGTGGCGCGTGGTGTTCGAGGACATTGTCCTCAGTACTCTTGGTTGCCCTCCTCTATAAAGGAAGGGCTCATTAGGTTCCTTCATTTACTTTCTACAACCTCTCTCTGTCCTTGTACCCACTTTGGGTCTCTGCTTTTTCTCTCTACTCTCCACTCCCCCTTCTTACCTCTTTCTCCTTTCTTCTCTGGGGCTCGGTCCTTGGCTCGGAGCCCGCGTGCCGGGTCCATACAGTTCCTGTGATCCCCCCGTTGTTGTAGCGCACCCGATCCCGAGTCACAGCTTCAGCCAATAAGCTAGCATGGCCAGTATTAAACTATGCACCTTCAACGCCAGGGGGTTGAGTGTCCCTGAAAAGAGGGCAAAAGTACTGTATGGATTCCACAAGGAAAGGGTGGATGTCATCATTTTACAGGAGACTAATTTTTGCCAGGGGAAGATAGCGGAAATTAAAAACAGATATTATGACAGATGGTTCCACAGCCCTAACCCAGAAAACAAATCTAAGGGAGTATCTATTGCTTTTCATAAAACTGTTCCCCTGGAGCCTTTGGACTCGAAATTAGACCCAAATGGCAGGTATTTATTCCTCAAGTTTAAGCTACATGAGGCCAGGTACTCTCTTGCCAACCTGTATTTACCCAACCAGGGCCAGGTGGAGGTCGGCCTGGGGATGTTGCGTTTGCTGGAAGAGTTTGCAGAAGGCATCATAGTGATGGGGGGGGGACTTTAATCTGGTATTGGATCCGAGGCTTGATTCCTCCCAGGGTAAGTCAACAGTTCCCCTTTCTAGGTTGAATGGTTTCCGTAGGGCCCTCCACGCCCTCCAGGTTGTGGACACCTGGAGAATCCAACACGGGGGGGCAAGGGATTATACATTCTTCTCCCACCCCCATAACACCTACAGTAGACTAGATTATATCTTCCTCAGCCACCACGCACTTGCGTGTGACCCTGATACCTCTATCGGGCAGATACTCTGGTCGGACCATGCCCCTGTCTTCTTGAGCCTCCCGATCCCGGAAGTTGCCCCTAGGCAATATAATTGGCGTCTGAACGATAACTTGCTGAAAGACACCATTTGCCTAGCAGAAATAAAAACTTCTATAGCCAACTTCCTTTCTGATCATGTAAATGACCCTACCCCACTGCCGTTGCAGTGGGAAGCACTCAAGTGTGTGTTGCGGGGGGTCTTTATCAAGCACGGGTCCAGGCTCAAGAGGGAACGGGTAAAACAGATCGGGGCTGCGCTTGAGCCTATCAGGGAATTAGAGGAGGCGCACAAAGCATCCTCCACCCACTCAGCATTGAGAGAGCTACTGGACACCAGGCAGAACTTGAAGAGCTTGTACGACCAGTGTTTCCTCAAGTACCGGGACAGATATAGGGCCCGTGTTTACGAACACTCCGATAAATGTAGCAGGATGCTAGCCCAGTCTCTTCACCCGAGACAGGGTTGCGCGTTCATTCCTACTGTCAGGGGGGTGGGGGGATTGGAGGTTCATAAGACACCCCAGATAGCGAACGAGTTCCAGACTTTTTACTCCAGGCTTTACAACATTGAGAGCACCCCTGCTCAGGGGCCGCGTCAGCTGGAGAACGTCCCGATAGTAGACTATGTAGAGGAAACGGCCCTCCCAACCTTACTTCCAGAAGACAACGAATTGTTGGAGGATGCATTCAAACTAGAAGAAGTGGTCCAGGCCATAGGGGAGGCTCCCGTGGGTAAGAGCCCGGGCCCTGATGGGTTTACCCCCAGATTTTACAAAGTGATGGGGACTGTGATTGCCCCCTATCTGGTTAAGGTGTTTAACTCGATCTCGAACTGCTGCTCCTTCCCGAGACAGGCCCTAGAGGTGCACATAGCGGTCATTCCAAAACCCGGCAAGGACAGTACTTTGCCGGGAAGCTACAGACCAATATCACTGATCAATGTAGACATGAAAATATATGCTAAAATTATCGCTCTCAGAATGCAACCGCTGCTCCCTTCATTGATCAACTTGGATCAGGTGGGGTTTGTCTCGGGAAGGGAGGCAAGAGATAACACCATCAAGACAATCTCCCTGATGCATTACGCACTGGCCTGTGTGCTGGCGGTGGATGCGGAAAAAGCATTCGACAGGGTGCATTGGGGGTTCCTGAGAGCCACGCTGAACCAAGTTGGAATAGGTCCGGTTGTGTTATCTAGAATAATGGCTCTAAATCAGGACCAAACCGCAAAGGTAAAAGTCAACGGCTCCCTGTCTGGCCCCTTTGATATTCGAAATGGTACCCGACAAGGGTGCCCCTTATCTCCATTGCTTTATGTGTTGGTGATGGAAGATCTTGCCAACGCCCTGAGAGCTAACCCGTCCATCAGGGGGATCGCCTGTGGGGGGAAGGAGCATAAGTTGTCTCTTTTTGCGGACGACTTGCTCATGTATATAACCTCACCACATACATCTATGCCCTCAATTTTGGCAGAGTTCAAGCGTTTTAGCGAACTGAGTAACTTTAAGGTGAACTTATCTAAAACGGAGATCTTAAATGTCTCACTCGATGCGGACTCAGCAACTCCTACAGGCGAATTTTCCCTTCAAGTGGCAGGGGGAGGCCATAGGGTACCTAGGGGTCCAGCTGTCCTCGGACTTGTGGAAACTATACAAACTAAACTACGCCCCGCTCCTTCAGTCTACGCTCACCAACCTTAGTTTATATAGCAAAAAGCAATATACTTGGCTGGGACGTATAAATGTCCTTAAAATGGACATTTTGCCCCGGTTTCTCTACCTATTTCAGGCAGTCCCCCTGGCCCCGGAACGTGGTTTCTTTAAGCTGCTTCAAGGGGCTTTCTTTAAATTCATCTGGGGCAACAGAATGCCCAGAATACGAAGGGCCACACTCTTTAGACCTAAATACAGGGGGTTTCCAGACCTCAAGACTTTCCATGCTGCTTCAGTGCTGGTGTGCGTCTCTCAGACTGGTTCCACCATAAAGAAGATAAGTGTTGGGTTGGCATTGAGAGGGACACCTCCCCCCTAGGATTGTTGGCCCTGCCTTGGGTGGATCCCCCACACTGGCCCAGGAAACAGGAGCTGCCTTATCTAGTGGGCCCTTTGCTGACAATATGGGATAGGCTCCTGAGGCGGGGGGAACTGTCACTCAGACCTGGACCCCTCACCCCACTATTTGACAACCCAGCCTTCCCTCCAGGGATGAACTCTAGGACATTTTTCCTTTGGGAAGCGTCTCGGGACACTAGACTGGGTGATGTGGTGTCGGAGGTGGGTGCGCCTTCCCTTTCCGACTTACGGGCTCGAGGCAGACATGGGAACATCTCCCGGTTTATGCACGCCCAACTGGTTGCCTTTATCAAATCCCATACGCCGGCCTCGAATCTTTCTCGCCCCCTCACGCCCTTGGAGAGGCTTTTAAGGGACCCTACTCCCCCTAAACATGTGATCTCTACTCTATATAAGATCCTTCAGGAAGAGGGGGAGGGACGGGAACCGCCCCAGTTCTGCAGGAAGTGGGAGGAGGAGGTTGGGACAATCATTTACACTGGAAGACTGGGAGAAGTCCTTTGCGCTTACCCACAAGTTGTCCATGGCATGCAGGGCTCAGGAAAAGAATTATAAAATCTTGGCTAGAAGGTATAGATGCCCATCAGATCTCGTGAAATTTGGGGGAGTGGAGTCTGGAGACAGTTGGAGGTGCGGGAAGGCCCTGGGGACAATGTTGCACATCTGGTGGGAATGCCCGATGCCCTTTTGGGAGGGAGTGCTCGGAATTTATGAGCACTTGACACTCGAGAACATCCCACATACGCCACAGGTCGCTCTCTTATCGATGATCCAGGGGTCGGTGTCGGCGAACAAGAAGGGGTTGTTGAGGCACTTGCTCACGGCAGCCATGTCAATGATCCCCAGGCATTGGCGCACCAATGTCGCCCCTTCCCTGCTGGAATGGTATGGGGAGGTGGAGAACATTAAGAGGATGGAGGAGTTGGCTCTGGAGGGGTCTGAAGGGGGCACCCAGAGGTTCCTTAGGACATGGACTCTCTGGGAGGTATCTCGGGTCACACCTGACTTTCAAGCGCTCCTGGAACGTGTGTACTGCTAGGTGGGGGGCCCGACTCTTGATCGATGGGGTGTTGCCCAGTGGGATCGGGGGGGCCGGGTTCGGGCACCGGGGGCCGGGCCTTGGGGTCCTTTTTCCCTTTCTCTTCTCTTTTTCTCTACTTCCTTTTCCTGTCCCTTTTTCTTACCTCTATATCTCTATATAACCGCTCTATTCCTTCGGATTGCTGGGGGGACTGGGCACGGTCGTTACAGACCAGATAAGGCCGATTGGGATCGGGAAGGGGAGGGTCGCACCTCAGGGCGAGGACCCAAGGTGAAGCGGAAGGTCGATGTTGGGTACCGATTACGGATCTCCTATGACCAAATCTAGTTTGTACCCCGACAGGGGAAATCGGTATGAACTGAACCACTTAGGCCGAACAAGATTATAATGTTTCGTATTTGGTTGCTGTGCCACCTTCGCCCTGCGATCCTCTATGTTCCTGTCTCTATCTGTTCTGTACAATTTGTTAAAATTCAATAAAAACATATTGAAGTAAAAAATCTTACGGAGAAAGAAAGAGAGAGGGGGTTTAGTGATTCCACAGAAAAATATTGGCAGACATTAGGGTCGATTCAAAGAAACATGTAACAGCTTTGATTTGGGTGCCGATCATCCTATTTTTCACGTCCGCTATGTTATCGCCCGAACTTGCCTCAGTCAGTTGACAATCGTAAAATTCACGTTCATGTGCTCACTTGTTGCGGCGGCAGCCTGTTTTTTGTGCTGCTTCCATCGTCCACCTCTTCCAATTACTTGCGTTTGCCTCTGGTTTTCATTGGTTTTTGGCCTCTTAGATTCGTTCGTTCGTATGTATATAAGATCTTGCGCATGCGCACTCTCACCACTACTGCCTCGCGCCAGGCTCCCACTTTCCTTTATGAAAAATAAAACTTACCTAAACCCCTTAGCGCTTGCATCCAACTTCATTTCTCGGTCCCTAAAACTTACCTAAACCCCTTAGCCCTTGCATCCAACTTCATTTCTCGGTCCCTAAAACTTACCTAAACCCCTTAGCGCTTGCATCCTTCTTCATTTCTCGGTCCCTAAAACTTACCTAAACCCCTTAGCGCTTGCATCCTTCTTCATGTTGACGACCCTAAAACTTACCTAAACCCCTTAGCGCTTGCATCCAACTTCATTTCTCGGTCCCTAAAACTTACCTAAACCCCTTAGCGCTTGCATCCAACTTCATTTCTCGGTCCCTAAAACTTACCTAAACCCCTTAGCGCTTGCATCCTTCTTCATTTCTCGGTCCCTAAAACTTACCTAAACCCCTTAGCGCTTGCATCCTTCTTCATTTCTCGGTCCCTAAAACTTACCTAAACCCCTTAGCGCTTGCATCCTTCTTCATTTCTCGGTCCCTAAAACTTACCTAAACCCCTTAGCGCTTGCATCCAACTTCATTTCTCGGTCCCTAAAACTTACCTAAACCCCTTAGCGCTTGCATCCTTCTTCATTTCTCGGTCCCTAAAACTTACCTAAACCCCTTAGCGCTTGCATCCTTCTTCATTTCTCGGTCCCTAAAACTTACCTAAACCCCTTAGCGCTTGCATCCTTCTTCATTTCTCGGTCCCTAAAACTTACCTAAACCCCTTAGCGCTTGCATCCAACTTCATTTCTCGGTCCCTAAAACTTACCTAAACCCCTTAGCGCTTGCATCCTTCTTCATGTTGACGACCCTAAAACTTACCCAAACAACATAATGTACATATGTCTATATGTTTCTAAGCATGTTTTTTCGTGTTTGTGTAAATGTCTTTTTGTGCGCATATTAGAAATGACACATTTATGAAGGCTTAAAATATTATTTATTTTAAATATTTGTTGTTTTTTTTTTTTGGTTTCTTTTAAAAACATTTTTAAAATGTTTAAAATTTTTTGGTTTTTAAAAATCTAAAAGTCAACTTTCTACAACAAAATGTAAACTATTTTACAAAAGTAGCCAGGACCAAGGGCACTAATCCTCCTCCTCTTCTTCATCTGTTGGCCCCAACGTCGCCTGTATGGCCAGCAGCTCGGCCACCAACTCTTTGATTCTTTTTTTTTTTTCGGCCACGGTTTGTGGCCTCATCCCTGTAAGCAATAGAGAAATAAACATAAATAGGAGTACCAGACCGGTTTGTATGCTGGAAATAGATTTGGGGTTAATTAAATACATGTAAATGCATGACATATGTCATTCTTCAAAGGGATAAAGTAAATGCATTTCCCACAGGTAAGTATTGAAACTCCTTAAACCGGACCTTTAACATTATTTAATGAAAAGCAATAACTATTCCAAAATGATTCTGCACCAGATCGAAGTATATTTTGGTGGATTTATGATTACTGCGCCGCCATCGGGACTCCGAAGCATAACAGTTAATGAGGAGAGGAGAGTGGGATCAAGTACAGGGGAGTAGGTTACAGTGGTGCTTTGGGAATACAGAGCATAGCTGGGTTCAGGGAAAGGTCATCAGTCCCACAATGCATGGCAGCACCTTACTTTTTCTAATCTGTATCCCATGCAGCATGTAAATATTGCGCATTCTATATTCCGCCATATTGGATGTTTACAGGCTCCTAACATGCATTAGATGGCTGTAGGCTGTTTTTCAATGTTCCCAATCTGTATGTACAGTGTGTTGGCTAAATATTAGCTATGTTCTTAATACGAGTTAGGGTCCGCTTTAAGCTAACGAAGTGCCCACATGAAAGTGTTAACTACACATTGGCTACGCCTTTAGTTATGTGTGTGTTATTAGCTAACAACACATTAATATGAATAATGGCATGGATACTTACTGAGTTGGTGGCCGACAGATGGCTGGTTGGGGCCAACAGGCTGCCCTTGGTCCTGGCTATGCTGTGAAGAAGTCCCTGGAGAAACATGTGACATTTGGTTAGTAGTTGTAAAGAGTCACTATTCCAAACAGATCTGGCTCCCAGGCTGGCTGACATCACTCACCTTCGTCAGGATCGACTTCCAGCATCTCTGCTGCCTCCTCCTCCACTATCTCACCCGCTCCAGAAGCTTCTACAAATACATAATAAAGGATAACTTAGTTTTTGGCCTGCCATGTATATCTTTGTGCCTATACATGAAGAGTGACATACCAGAGCCTTCCCCATGCCTGGCCGGGCATGACTCCACGCCCACGCGGTTGCGCCCCTCCTCTGTGGTAAGGTCCAGGGGCTGGTCTGAGGAGGCCACAGAGGAGGGGTAGGTCCGTCGCCCGGGAGATCCACCACCTTCACTCACAGATGCAGACTCATGCAGCACTGGTCGGCCTGTGCGCCTCCGGGTGCGGCGAATTCTGAAATCCATTTCCAACACTAACAAAGAAAAGTCATTATAAATAAAGGTATAGCTTATACATTTGCAACATATAACATGCTATCGTTTGGTACTTACTTGGGAAATGGATCCCAAAAAACCTCCGCACCCGGGCCATGTGCAGACGTTTCAGGTCCGACCAATGCTGCATTATCTGGGTGTGAGTGAAGGTGGTGCTGGTCAGACGGTGGATTTCCGCGATGATCTCCCGGGCGATGTCCCTTTTTTCGCACACATTGGGCGCGAAGTCATACCGGCGCTGAAGCATGATCTGAAAAACATAATGGACACAGAGCTTTTACTTTTACACACAGACCCATATGTGTTGCATCACAAGTTGAGAATTTCATGTCATTAACACACACATTTAGAGTGGCAGCCATTTTTGGGGAGTGCCTTAAAGCGGACGTTGACTGTGAATGAGAGTCTGGTCTTATGTTATATGTTTCACACACCATGTACATACAGATAATAGCCAACATTAAAAATCAGCCCCCCTGCATCTATGGCATGTTAGGATGGTTTCAACATCCAATATGTCGGCTTATGCTTAGGCTTTTGGGCCACGTGTGTGGCTTGCCGTTGTGTTTTGCGGTCTTAGGCAAACAGTGTTCCTCAAACATCCGCATCAAGGTCCGAGACAGGCCAGGTTTGACAGCTAGCCCCGCTACTCCACAGGTTTATTAACTGGTGCTAAGCCAGAGCAATTGCCCTAATTCGGACATCAGCATAGACAGGTGACAACGTGGCCAGGCTCGGCCCTTGAGGATGAAGTGTGAGGAGCCAGTTCTTAAACATTAAGAGACCCAAAACTAGTTTCAAACGCATCATTTACATTTAGGCCATCATTGAGTATTAGCTTAAAACGCAGAGCCAGGCACTTACCAGCATGAGGATCTCTTCCTGTTGACGGGTGAAGATAGTGGGCGCCATCTTTATGCTTCTTCAAGGCAGCAGATAAGTGAAACCCCAGCGGTTTCCTGGTTCCGCTCGAACGTACGTCCGTACGAGCGCGTAGTCGTGCGCATAGGTGTCACACGCTGGGCTCATTATTTAAAGGTCCCTGCACCCAAAGCTCATTCTCTTTGAGCATTTGTGGAAAATGGCACCCAAAAAGCCTGCAGCAAAACGCGCCCAGCCAAGCCAGACCTCGGAGGGCCCAACCACCAGGTCCCAGCAAGGAAGCAAGAAATTACGCTCCAAGAAGGCGAGTACCACCTCGGCCCCACCAAGGGACACTGGACCCTCCCTTACCCAAAAAGGGCCCCCAAGGCACGTGCCCCTGCGGCCAAAAAACAGGCCACAGCAGCACCCACCACCTCTGCCCCCAGAAGAGGCCGCCCAAGGGAGCCCACACCGCCCATGGTTTCCAGCAGGGCACTTCGCCAACCCAGGCCCCGCAGCAGGGCCAGAAGCCCATCTAGGCCACGCAGCTGGGCCAGAAGCCCATCCAGGGCCAGAAGCCCGTCCAGGCCCAGAAGCAGGGCCAGAAGCCCAGAAAGCAGACACAGGAGGCCCAGAACCCCAGCAAGGCCGCGCAGCAGGGCAACAACCCCATCCAGGCCCAGAAGCAGGGCCAGAACACCAGCAAGGCCGTGCAGCAGGGCAACAACCCCATCCAGGCCCAGAAGCAGGGCCAGAACCCCAGAAAGGCCCAGAAGCAGGGCCAGAAGCCCATACAGGCCCCGCAGCAGGGCCAGAACCCCAGAAAGGCCCAGAAGCAGGGCCAGAAGCCCATACAGGCCCCGCAGCAGGGCCAGAACCCCAGAAAGGCCCAGAAGCAGGGCCAGAAGCCCATACAGGCCCCGCAGCAGGGCCAGAACCCCAGAAAGCCGAGACAGGAGGCCCAGAACCCCAGCAAGGCCGCGCAGCAGGGCAACAACCCCATCCAGGCCCAGAAGCAGGGCCAGAAGCCCGTCCAGGCCAAGAAGCAGGGCCAGAAGCCCGTCCAGGCCAAGAAGCATGGCCAGAAGCCAATACAGGCCACGCAGCAGGGCCAGAAGCCCCCGACCTGGCACCAGCCGAGAACATAGCCCCCGACCTGGCACCAGCCGGGAACATAGCCCCCAACCTGGCACCAGCCGGGAACATAGCCCCCGACCTGGCACCAGCCGGGAACATAGCCCCCCAAGAGGCCAAAGAATGGCCACCATGACCACATCTACACCTGGAAGTTCGGTGGCCAGCCACGCAAGAACACCCAGTCCCTTGGCCAGTCCAGTCCAGTCATTGGGAAGCCAGCAATCCGTCCATTCCCCTACCCAGCCCCAGGCCATAATGTCACCACATGTGTCTGCACACATGGAGGAGCACCCAAGCCAACCATCTGGCCGCACATTGCGCCGTGGCCAGTTGAGTGGGAGATTCTCCCATGACCAAAATATGGCATTGGCTAGTGGCCTTACATTATACTATGACGAGCTCAAAACACACCACGAAGCAGCGCAAGATGGAATTGTTTGAAACCATCCTACGACAAGTAAATGCAGCGGGGGAAGAGAGGAAAGATGTGCCACAAATTCAAAAGAAAATCTCGGATCTCAAATATGCTGTACGTCAAAAAGAAATTAAAAGGCATAATTACAGGTAAATAAATGATGTCTCCAAATATAAGGATTAGGATGTACTGTATGCACCTTTTCTGAGTACCAAACGATTTTCTCTTTTCAGCATGCAAACTGGAGGTGGCTTTCCTACAAAACTGGAGTTTACCCCTGCTGAGGAGATTGTGCTGGGCCTTCTCCATCCGGTCGCGGTCGGTGGCCATGCGGGTCTAAGGGACACAGACTCACCGACCCGTACCCACGGTGAGTACTCTTAATCTGCATGTTTGCCTGTTTGCTAAAAAATATAAAGGTCACTAGTACCAAGATGACGGTATGGCCCTATGGTGTGGCTTGCTTGGGCTCGCACTACTGTGCCTGTTTGTGTCCTGTTTTGGTCCCTGTGAATCACACATTTAGGACCACATACATTATGTAAAAGACCAATTAACAAAAAATATTTGTCAACTAACGAAGTTTATCCTGAAAAGTGATATATTTGGACTCAATCACAAAACACACATCATTAGGGATGTGTTGGCTATTTGTTGTGTGAGTTGTGTTTGAGGTAACAATTTAATGACACACCCCCAAACATATCTGACCTAGAGCAGCGAGACTCAACTGGCGGCCCGGGGTCCCAATGCGGACCTTGGCACCAGATTCCAGGACCCCTGCCCAGACAGCACTGCACTCAGTTACTTCTGTGTTGACGTGCTCAGAGCTGCCCCCTTGATCGGCGATGTAGTGGTTGGTCTCCTGCCCAATGTCATGGCTCCCTGAAACATAGCATTGCAATATGAAGTACTGCACAGGAAGTGGCATTGCAAGGTACACAGTAACTTGGTGCATCTTTCTCTTGGTCCAATCCTGTCCCGCTGCCCCAGCTCTGCCCCATCTGCCACAGTCCCACCATCTGCCCCCCCCCCCCCCCCACATAAGCCCCATACATTTCTAACATATTTGCTCCATCCATCCCATCACCATCAATTCCTGACCTCCCACCTTTAGCCATCCAATCCCTGTCCCCTCAGCTCTGCCCCATCCAGCCCAGCAAGGGCAAGCAGCCTTTATTAGTTTGCACTTGGCAATCTCCAGCCCCTCCCCCAGTGTGTTTATTTCTAACTAGACACCCCCTGCGACAGCCCCATGCCCAGACATTCACCTCTCACCACATACCTTTAAATGGACCTTTACAAGAAGTGTTTGAGTACCCCTGACCTAGAGAATGGTAGTCAAAATCCAAATAGTTGCTGTGCAAGTAGTATGCTGACTGAGTACACTTCCTGACTTTGAACTGAGGTCAGTTAGCAGTTTTCTCGAGCCATTGCACCTATCTAAAATTGCGTGTATTTTAACAATTGTCCGAATTGCTGTAGAGTTGCTTAATATTACAAATAGTGGCTTTTTTTAGTAACTAAAAAAACAATGCTTATGTGTGTGTTTACCTTGTTTTGTTTTCTCTTCTCCAGCCCAGCATGACCCCTCAGCAAGGGTAAACTCACCCCCCAGGTTGCTTATGCCTACCAGGTCCGTACAGCATAGGAGCCCAGATCCGAGATTTCCGGTAAGTTAATTTAGTACCATAAATACTACCAAGTGCTTAAGCATGTGTTAAACTGATGGAATCCCAAATTTGGACGCCTTTTTTTTTATATGTCCCTACAGACCCGCACAATCATGGAAGAGATCATGGAAATGGAGGAAGCTGATGTCTCCCTGCAGGGCACGTCCGATGACCTCCCCCTGGGTCCCAATCTGGAACTGCTCCCTAATGTTTCTCTGGCCAATCCTCAGCAGCAGAGTGAATCTCCATCCATTGCGCATGCACATGGGGAGACTGACACAACAGTCCCCAGTGTTCACTCTGCTGCTGAGGATTTGCCAAGCATGCCTGTTGCTGTTGAGGGGACGACACAACGCGGCAGGGCACGCCCAAGAGCCAGGGTAATTGTGCGGCGGACTCCATTACGCCGCCCCACAATTTCCCAGGGGAGGCAGAGTGCCCTGCTTCAATTATGGACCCAAGAGAGGGACTCGTATGAGGCACAGCTTGTTAATGAGCGTGAGGAAAGGCATGCCGACATGGTCAACATCAATAACAGCTTACAGGGCATCCTCGCGGAGTTGCGTACCCTCAACAGCAACATGGTAACTGCAAGTAATGGCATCCAGTCAGCCATGGCTGAGATGACCAATATGCAGAGAAACATTATGGAGCAGTTTCAAATTCACAATGCAGCCATGGCCCAGGCTAGGTCCCATCCCCACGGACCTCCACCTGGGTATTATGGGCAGCCACCCTATTAAGCCATGATTGTGTGGGACATCTTTTCTCTTACCCCCCACTGTATTTACTTGTCCTTTTAGGTTTCAAACAATCCATTTTGTGTTGCTCATGCAGGTTGTGTTTTGTATTTGCTCCCATATAGCTCCTTAGAGTAATGATTAAGGCCACTAGCCAATGCCATAGGTCTATGTGGAGTGTATCTGGCCACTTATGGCTTTAAATATGTATTTGGTTTGTGCTCCTCCTGTTTGCAGACATGTTTGTGTGACATTATGGCCATGCCCAAATATCCCTGGGCACAGGCAATATTAATGACTGGACTAGGCTGGCCTTTGGACTGGGTGTCCTTGTTTGGTTGTGCCACTCACTTCCAGGTGTAGATGTGCTCGATTTGTTTTTTGTTATATCATGCCTTTTTAACCACAGTTGTATGTGGAATGTTTTATGTTAAGCACAATAATTCTAATTCTACAAAGTAAAACAAATTTCACAATTACAATACTTGTGGCGTTTTTAGTGGAAACACATTTTAAATCAGCTTGGGCTAAACCAGAAACTTTTTGGTTTAAGAGGTGTAACAATGCAAATATCAAGCTAAGTAAACAACATGAAATACATTAGGCAACAATTAAGGGAAAAATGTTTTAATTTAAGGTAATGCCACATTACGGCAAAACAACATATTGAACAAAAAGGCTAAGACAGACACACAGAATGTTGAAAAACGAAATTAAATTAACTAAAATGCTGCAATATCAAGTTTGCTCTAACTGATTGTCCAGACTCACTGGGTGGCCCAACATAATTGTCTCCATCATCCTCTAGGGCTGTAGAGGGCAGACTATCCACATAACGTGGGACACGTTCTAGTATTGCAAAATTGTGCAAAACAGCACATGCCATGATGATGTCGATCACTTTTTTGGGCGCCCCCAGTATGGTCCAAGCAACGAAAACGGGTCTTCAACAGCCCAAAGGCCCTCTCCACAACAGCCCTGGTCTTGCGGTGCGCACGGTTGTACGCTTCCTGAGAGGCATCCTGGGGCCGCAGCACAGGCGTCATGAGCCAGGGGAGAAGTGGGTACCCGGAATCACCTTAACAAGACAATTAAATTTCATAAACATTAAAAAGGCAAGACAACAAACACAAAGAATTTGACATATATCCAAATGATGTAAGGTAAAGGGCGTAAAAATACACCCAGGGCACATTAGCAAAATAACTATTGCCACTAATGTAGTACATAAATAAAAATGCCGCTTAAATATACAAAAGAATGATAAAACATCTGCACGGGCAAGGGTAGTTAGAATTTTAATATATTTTTGGTTTTCTGACATGTTACAATTAGGGTGCTGCTGAGGGGCACTCAACATTTATATAAAGAATACAATGTATGCAGTTTAAGTCCACTTTGCCATTTAAAGACCAATACTACAAAAGGACCATAAACTAACAGATACTTGGGTATAAACTCACAACCAATATATTTTGGGACATGGAACTAGGGGCACTCAACATTTATATAAAGAATACAATGTATGCAGTTTAAGTCCACTTTGCCATTTAAAGACCAATACTACAAAAGGACCATAAACTAACAGATACTTGGGTATAAACTCACAACCAATATATTTTGGGACATGGAACTAGGGGCACTCAACATTTATATAAAGAATACAATGTATGCAGTTTAAGTCCACTTTGCCATTTAAAGACCAATACTACAAAAGGACCATAAACTAACAGATACTTGGGTATAAACTCACAACCAATATATTTTGGGACATGGAACTTACAGACATCCTAACTAAAGGGAAAACATTCTGAAGGACAAAGTGAGGCAAGCATTTTGGTTTTGAGTTCCGAAAATAAGACCCAACTAAAATGCAGTTTCAGGCTTATGTAAAGAATACAAAAACACAAATATCCACAAATAACAGATTATTCAGAAATTTAATACCAAATAAATAGGACACACTTACCAAGCAGCCATGCACCCGAAAATTCACCTGACTCAAATCTCCGAAACAACCCAGATCGTCTGAGTATATATGAGTCGTGCGACGATCCTGGGTAGCCGGCAAGGACACTCAGAAAACGCATGTCCGGCCCAACCACGGCCTGGACATTAAGGGAGTGTCCCATTTTTCGATTCCTTAAGGCAAAAGCATACGAAAAGGGTAATTGATAATTGAAAAAAGGATCAAAAATTTAAAACATGTCTGCACTCTATTGGAAACTACTAATGAAAAGCCTAAATAAGGCATGTACACAAATGAGCCAAAAAAGGAAAACAGGTTACATTACACGTTGGGCAACATAATAACCTAAAACAAAATATAAATACCTATATATATACTCGTCGGCTGCCCTAGGTACGAGTGCCACATGTGTGCAGTCAACAGCACCAATTACGTTGGGCATGTCGGCCACATTATAAAAACCAAGCTTAATGGCGTTTCTGGCTGCCATATCATCCGGAAAATAAATATATTTTGGAGTTATGGCAGCCATGCCTTCCAAAAATTTAGATAGTGCGCGGCTCAGCGTAGGCTGTGAGATCCCCACGGAGAGGACACCCAGCCTCTGGAACGAGCCGTTCGCCAAAAATTGCAGGCAGCCAAGCATCTTGGTCATACCTGAAATTGCATGCCCCTTCCTTGTGGTGCGGGCTAACCATGGCCGCAGCTCACTATATAATTTATGGAGGGAAGCGCGATTAAGCCTGGTCAGCTCGAACAGCTCAACATCATTCATGCTATCGATGTTCATGCGACGACGCAGGGGCAATCTGCTCTCAGACATCTGGATCAACTCAATGCCAAAAAGCATAAGCCCTTGATGTGCCACAAACTCGCTCCTCTCCATCCTACTCCCGAGGCCAAATAGCTGCCGGCAAACATTTCGTAAAGCAGCTCTTTAATGGGCTTCAAAACAATTAGCAATCAGCTCTCTGAATTGGTCGCAAGCCCATGTGAAGGACGTAAAAAATAGGATCTGACGCAAATAATACAATTTGGACGGGAAAAAGACCCGAACTAACGCAAAATATACGATTTCCGTACGAAATGCGTATGTTCATATACGTCTATGCGCGAACGATCGTGCGAATACGAAATGGCCAAAAAAACAAGAAAAAATGACAAACACCCACCCAAACTTACGATTCTCGATACGAAATCAATTAACTTTTGCTCTTTGAATCGAGGGGATTGAGTAACAATAGGTCCATTTCAATCGGAGCAGCAGAAAAGGGGGGCAGTGTTGTAGTTTTGAATACAGTTGATTATGAGAATGAGGACTTTAGACAGTTAGGAGATGAGCTGACCTATATTAAATTGCGTACTGACCCCACTGTGGCTTTTCACTCCGAATTAAAACTTTTGTTGTCAGAAGGTAAATCCCTAGGGGTTCTGACAGATGACAGATGAAGATGTGAAATTGATTGGTTATATGTGGAGTCCCCGGTTGTCCCGCTCTTTCATCACCTCCCCAAGATCCACAAGCCCGATAGGCCTCCCAGGGGGCGGCCTATTGTGGCTGGAATTGGGGGGCTGAATGAGAGGTAGGGGCAGCTGGTGGACTCCTATTTGCAGCCATTAGTGAGGAGGTTGCCTGATTTCCTACAAGATTCTCTGGATGCTTTGAGATGCATGAATAACATTAAGTGGAACCCGGCTTATAAGTGGTTAACCTGTGATGTTACTTCTTTATATTCTGTTATTCAAACAAAAAAGATGTGGATAAATGCACATCAAACACAGATATTAGTCTTGCATTAAAAAAAGTGTATTTACACGTAATATGATACAAAAACAGGCACTGTACAATTAGTTGAGTGAAAGGATATCATTTGTACTATACAATTAATTCATGGGAAAAGGGAAATATAATGCAGATCTCAGTGATATTGCATCTATACTTACTTTTACTATTTCCTGAGTTGCAAGGCGAACCTGGTGATAGATGCGACATCACTCTGAGATCTGCATTATATATCCTTTTTCCCATTAATTAATTGTATAGTACAAATGATATCCTTTCACTTGAACTAATTGTACAGTGCCTGTCTTTGTATCATATTACATGTATTTCTTACTTTCAAGACTAATATCTGTGTTTGGTGTGCATTAATCCACATCTTTTTTGTTGGTTTGCTTTACTGAGGTGAGAAGTGGGGAGGCACTTCGGATCTATTACACCCATTAACTGTTTATCTAGTTAAACAACCGGTGTTCCGACATCTGTGCTAATTTACCTATTTATATTCTGTTATCCCCTATGATCTGGCCCTCCAGGGTTTTTTCCATTTACGTAATCATTCAGGTTATGATCAGGTATTAGTAACATTTTTTATTTGGCTATGGAATATCTCCTGCAACATAACTTTTTAATGTTCCTGGATGGGTTCTTCCTTCAGAGGTGCGCTTGCCAACCTTTATAGTAACTCCCGCGTTCCACCAGCCATCACATATGGTTGTTATAGTATCCGCAGAGGCTCACCAGGCCAGGCAAACCTTATCCAGGGTTCCCATATCCACAGAAATTTGTCGTGGGAGTCGGTCAGGATACTAGATAGTCTCTCGTTAATGAGAAATCCATTCAGCTGGCTGACACCTCCGAGAATGGGGTAAATTGCTTCTTCCAGGCCCTAGCTATGGCCTGCTTGGCCACTATGAGTAAGTAGGCGAGAAGTCTGGGCTGCTTGCTAGTGAGCTCCCTGGGCTTACAGTGCAGGAGGGCCACCCAGGGATCCTTTCTCGTGCTGGTTTGGAAGATTCCATTGGCAATCCTGAACACCTTGTTCCGAAAGCGAGCCAACATAGGGCAGGTGCACCAAATGTGCATGAAGTCCCCCTCCGCACTGCAGCCCCTAAAGCATGTCTTAGTTTGTCCCGGAAACATCCTGCTCAAGCGGCTCGGCACCAGGTACCAGCGAAGCATTACCTTGTATGCCGTTTCGACTGTCAGGATGTTAAATGAGCTTTTTGAAATACAAGACCATATTTCTTTCCACCCCCTTTCCCCCTTAAGGGGACCCAGGTCCCCCTCCAAGCTACCCACATATCCATGTGACTCCGGCTTAATTTCGTTTAACGCTAAATAAATTAGGGAGATTATTCCCCTTTGGAAGGGGTTATTAGCACATAGTTCTTCAAAGGGGGTCCTCACCCGAGAGGAAGGACGTAGTTTTGTCAGGGGCAGAATCCAATGCCCTAATTGGATGTAACAGAAGTACTCTTTATGGGGGATACCAGATTTCTCATGCAGATCACGGAAGGACCCGAGGCCACCCTCTATGAGCAAATCCGAGATTTTGTTTTTACCCGGTCCTGCCACCACTTAACCCTTTTGTTGCCAAGCACGTAACACCTACGTGCTGGCTTGGCTGGGCCTTAAGTGCCAAGCCCGTAGGTGTTACGTGCTTGACTTTCCTCGCTTCTAGTTTAAAAAATAAAAATCAAACATACTCACCTGACCCCTTGTTGGATCCGGCCGGGTCTCCTCTTTAATTTGGTGCCATCCGATCCCCCGTGGGGGGTCGGATGGCTCCAGGAGAGCCCCCGGAATAGGCCGCCCCCCCCCCCGCTTCTGCAGCAGCAGCTGCTAACTGTAAAAAAAAATAAAAAATAAAAATGACATTCACTTACCTGTGTGTGCGCTGGCTCCCGCTGTCCCTCCTCTTCACCTGGGGGGCCTCCGATCCCCCCCCAGGACTTACCGATCTTCAGGAGAGAGCCTGGGAGGCTCTCTCCTCTCTTCTTCACGATGGTGGCCGCCATCTTGCCTCTAAGCCCCGCCCCCTTGGGGGCGGGGCTTATGACGTCATCCCGGTCCCGATCACCGGCTTCAGCTTTCTCAGCTTCTCAGATGCCGGTGATCGGTGCCCTGGAAGGAGGTGACAGGAGATCCTCTGATCTCCTGCCTTCTCCTTCTCTGGATGCCGATCACAGGCATCTGTCAGCTGAGCGGCGAGGGACAAGAGCTTGCAATCGAAGGTAAGTACAGTTAAAAAAATTTTTTTTTTTTTCAATAAAATACTTTTTATTATTGTGTGGTGGTTTTTTTTCACATTAACTCTTTGTGAGCTGGTAAGGGGTCCATGAGACCCCTTATACCAGTTCACAAGGCTGGGGGGGTGGCAAGTCACCTGCCCTAGCGGGTGGCTTGCCATTGACCCCCGCACCCCCATTACCTGCCTCCCCAAAGGCCAGGGGGGGGCAGAAGAGCCCGGGCCCACATAGGCTATGTGGGCTCGTAGGCTGCAGGGTGGGGGGGCCACCAAAGCTGGCCCCCCCACTCTGTGCCTACAAGCCCCCATAGCTGGTCCCGGGCTGGTTACTTTGGGTAAGGGGGACCCCACGTCATTTTTTTTTTTGGATTTTTAAGGGTTTTTAACCCTTAAAAATCCCCAAAAAAATGGGGTCCCCCTCCCCGGGAAGGGGGACCCTATGTCATTTTTTTTTTTTAATTAACCATTTGTCATCCAGCAGCTATAAAAGGCTTCTGGGCAGGAAAGGGTGTCTACCTATACATATGTGGTATCGCTGTAACCGGGAGAAATTGGGGTTTCTCACGCAATAAGATTTTATTGACAAACTTACATTTTTTATTACAAAAAAACTCTACAAATTGTAAAAAAATATATTTTTTTTAATTTTTTTCACACATTTCACCCAAAAATGTTGAGAATACACCTAAAAAATACAAACAAGACATTTCATGTTAAAGCCCAGACTCTGTTGAAAAAAACAATATATAATTTTCCTGGGAAATCCCTGGAAATCCTTTCAAAAATGACAGTTGAACATGTGTAGCGCGAAACAGTGAAACTCAGTCTGGCAACAGGGAGTGGGAAATGCTGCAGGTAGGCTGGCAGCGAAAGGGTTAAAAGCCAATTTGTTCTGTTCACCTGGGGAAAAGCTTGGGTTGTCCAACAGATGTGCTAGGGGGGTATGAGGGGACATCGAGGAGGCGAAGTACCTGACCCAGTCCCACATCGCGAGTGAATGTTTCCCTGCTGGAATGGTATGGGGAGGTGGAGAACATTAAGAGGATGGAGGAGTTGGCTCTGGAGGGGTCTGAAGGGGGCACCCAGAGGTTCCTTAGGACATGGACTCTCTGGGAGGTATCTCGGGTCACACCTGACTTTCAAGCGCTCCTGGAATGTGTGTACTGCTAGGTGGGGGGGCCCGACTCTCGATCGATGGGGTGTTGCCCGGTGGGATCGGGGGGGGGCGGGTTCGGGCACCGGGGGCCGGGCCTTGGGGTCCTTTTTCCCTTTCTCTTCTCTTTTTCTCTACTTCCTTTTCCTGTCCCTTTTTCTTACCTCTATATCTCTATATAACCGCTCTATTCCTTCAGATTGCTGGGGGGACTGGGCACGGTCGTTACAGACCAGATAAGGCCGATTGGGATCGGGCCCACAAGAAAGGGGAGGGTCGCACCTCAGGGCGAGGACCCAAGGTGAAGCGGAAGGTCGATGTTGGGTACCGATTAGGGATCTCCTATGACCAAATCTAGTTTGTACCCCGACAGGGGAAATCGGTATGAACTGAACCACTTAGGCCGAACAAGATTATAATTGTAAGGAACTTACCTGGGAGTCTGTCCCGCGGTGCCTCCGCACGCTCACTGGTGGCGCGGCCCCTCCGGCGGCCGTGCCAGGCAGCCGCCCCTCCAGCGTCGGGCGCACCGGCAGCCGACGGCCGTGCACGTGCCCGCGTGCTAGCACGTTCCCCTTATGTCCCCCGGCGGCGCTGCTCCCAGCGCATTCGCCGGGGGCAGATTTAAAAGGACCAATCCTGACCCAGGAATCCTCTGCTCTGGGAAGGTCAGGGAATGGACAGCCTGACTGGCCAGGGCGGTCCAGTCCCTGGAGTTTCTCCTATCAGGGGTGAGATCGTGTGTTGCACCAATCAGCACATTCCCCTTCCCATTGGTCAGTCACCATTTAAATATTTTCCCGCCCGAACCACCAGTGCCTGTTATAGCCATTTACTAGCTTGGGTGTGCTTCTGAATCTCGTCTTAGTGTGTTTGATCTGGCTTCGTCCTTGACTACTCCTGCTCGCTGCCTGAACCGACCTTCTGCCTGTCTGACTTTGTTTCTGCTTAACCCCTTGGATACCGCGCTTCTGTGATCACCCGGCCTTGACCCTTGCTAGTCCCGACTACTCTTTGCCTTGCCCCTTGGTTTTGACGTTTACAGACTTTGGTGCATGAACTCCTGATTTGGGATACCCCGCAGTTCATCCGTCTTTATCGTAAGCCAGCAATCTTTGCGCCAGTAAGACCTGGGGGCAACCGAGTCTGGAGAGGCATAACCCGTGTCTCCAGCAAGCGGGGGCTTGTCTATAGGCACAAGAGGCGGTGGAGATTGGGGATTGTTGGCTCACGAGAGAAGGGTGTCCAGCGGTCCCTGACAGTATAACAGGCCAGAACTATGGACCAAATTTTGGAGCAGGTGCAGGCCTTGACTGCGGCTGTTGAGCACCTGGCTCATCGAGTGGCGGCCCAGGAGAACCGTCCAACTCCTATCAACCCAGTCCCTTTGGGGGCACCGGCCGTCCATCCTGTGGAACCTAAGATCCCACTCCCCGATAAGTTCACTGGGGACAGAAGCAAGTTTTCCAACTTTCGGGATGCCTGCAAACTTTATTTTCAACTCCGCCCACACTCCTCTGGCTCCCAAGAACAACGTGTGGGCCTGGTCATCTCCCTCCTGCAAGGGGACCCACAGTCCTGGGCATTCGGCCTGTCACCTCAGGACCCAGCACGGCAATCGGTCGATGTGTTTTTTTCAGCTATGGAAATTCTTTATGATGACCCAGATAGGGGTGCCACTGCTGATGCCAAACTGCGTTCCTTGCGACAGGGTCGCCGGCAGGCCGAGGAGTATTGTTCCGAATTCCGTCGGTGGGCTGTGGACTCTCGGTGGAATGACCCTGCCCTGTGTGGTCAATTCCGGTTGGGCCTATCTGACGCCATTAAGGACATTTTTGTGAATCACCCTGTACCTCAGTCTTTGGACGAAACCATGCAACTCGCTATCCGAATCGACCGGCGTTTACGGGAGAGACGCCTTGAAAGAGGGGCGCATCCCGATACCAGCTGGAAAGCTGGAGCTCCAGCCCCTTTACCAGTCGAGGAACCTATGCAGCTGGGAGCTACCAAGCTTTCTGAGGCTGAGAGGCGTCGGCGATTGACAGAAGGACTGTGTCTCTACTGTGGGGGGACCGGTCACCTGGTCAGAGTCTGCCCCAAGAAGCAGCCGGGAAACTTCAGAGCCTAGGTGGGGTCGAGGGAACCCACCTAGGCTGCAAGGTATTTCCTCAGATTTATTCCCAGTTTATGGTCCCAGTCCAGATTAAAGTGGACCTTGAATTTAAAAATTTGGAGGCCCTTCTTGATTGTGGGGCTGCAGGGAATTTTCTTGACTTAGAGCTAGCTCAAAGTTTGAAGATTCCGCTCCAACCTCTGTCTAAGGTTATCCGGGTTTTAGCCATTGATGACACACCTATTGCGGGGGGCCTCATACACTTTAAGACCCCACCAGTGTTTCTTAGAGTGGGAGCAGGGCATTCTGAATGGATTTGCTTTTTGGTCTTAAAAATGCCCTTAACTCCATTAGTACTCGGGTTGCCTTGGTTACAAAAGCATAACCCTCAGATTGACTGGGCTGCGAGGCAGATTACTAAATGGGGCCCGTCATGTTTCCAGTCCTGTTTGGAAGTCCCGGTGCGTGCCACACAGCTACTCCCCGATGGGGTTCCAGGCCCTTATCATGATTTTCTCGATGTATTTTCGGAAAAAGCGGCGGATGCTCTTCCGCCTCATAGGTCCTTTGACTGCCCCATAGAACTTCTTCCGGGGACTATGCCACCCAGGGGAAAAATCTATAATTTGACCCGGGCGGAAAACAAAGCTATGAAAGATTACATAGCTGAGAATTTACAGAAGGGGTTCATCCGGGCATCCACTTCTCCGGCTGGGGCGGGTTTTTTCTTTGTTGAAAAAAAAGATGGGGGGCTCCGCCCCTGTATAGATTACCGGGGTTTGAATAAAATAACCATTAAAAATAAATACCCTCTTCCTCTGATTGATCGGTTATTTACACAGATCATCGGGGCCCAAGTCTTTACCAAGTTGGATCTACGGGGGGCCTATAACTTGATAAGGATCCGTCAGGGTGATGAATGGAAGACCGCCTTCAACACCCAAGATGGGCATTACGAGTACCTTGTGATGCCCTTTGGTTTGTGTAACGCCCCGGCCGTCTTCCAGGACTTTGTAAACGAAATTTTTAGAGAGTATTTGGGTCGCTTTGTAGTAGTGTACCTCGATGATATTTTGATTTTTTCTTCCTCTTTAATGGAACATCGTGAACATGTTCGCCTTGTCTTACAAAAATTAAGAGAGAATTGCTTATACGCTAAACTCAAGAAATGTGTATTCGAGGTTCCTGAGGTCCCTTTTTTAGGGTATATAATTTCTAACACTGGGTTATCTATGGATCAGGCTAAGGTCAAAGCTGTACTTGAGTGGGAGCAACCTAGAGATTTAAAGGGGCTACAAAGATTCCTGGGATTCGCCAACTTTTATAGGAGATTTATTAAGAACTTCTCCACCCTAGTAGCACCTCTCACAGATCTCACCAAGAAGGGGAGCTTCCCATCACCCTGGCCGGAACGATCCTTTCAAGCCTTTAGAAAGTTAAAAGAAGTCTTTAGCTCCGCCCCAGTATTAGTTCACCCAGAATGTCAACGAGCTTTTATAGTCGAAGTTGACGCTTCCGAGCTTGGCGTTGGGGCAGTTCTCTCGCAGTACAGCGGTTCCCCGGAACGACTTCACCCTTGTGCTTTTTTCTCGAAAAAATTCAATCCCGCTGAGCGGAATTATGACATTGGGAATCGGGAGCTCTTGGCGGTTAAACTAGCCTTTCAAGAATGGAGACACTGGTTAGAAGGGGCCCAGTTCCCTGTTACGGTCTTCACGGACCATAAAAATTTAGAATATATTCAGTCTGCAAAGAGGTTAACCCCTAGGCAAGCTCGGTGGTCCCTGTTCTTTTCCCGATTTAACTTTACAATAACTTACAAACCGGGGTCAAAGAACGTAAAAGCTGATGCCTTGTCTCGAAGCTTTTCCACGACTAACTTACCTGAGGGGAAGAATTTGCCCATACTGCCACAACACATGGTGGTAGCTGTGATTCAGCCGAACCTCTCTGACCCGAATCAGTTTCAGTCTGAATCTCCGCCTGGTAAACCGGCTCATGTCCAGTTTGTACCTGTGTCACATCGTTCGGCCATCCTACAGCAATTTCATGCCTCTAAAACTGTAGGCCATCCTGGAGTTAAGAAAACCATTTCCATGTTGTCACGTCATGTTTGGTGGCCCTCTATTAAAAAAGATGCTCAGGATTATGTTCGAGCCTGTAAGATTTGTGCCCGGAGTAAAACCCCTAGACATTCTCCTGAAGGTTCACTGTTGCCCTTATCCATTCCTTCCCGACCATGGACACACCTTGCCATGGATTTCATCACCGATCTTCCATCATCGCAGGGGTTTACCGTCATCTGGGTGGTGGTAGATCGGTTCAGTAAGATGGCACACTTTATCCCGTTAAAAAAGTTACCAACCGCTCAAGACCTTGCACAACATTTTTTAACACATATATTCAGACTCCATGGAATCCCGGAGGATGTGGTCTCTGACAGGGGGGTACAGTTTGTCTCTCAGTTTTGGAGGGCATTTTGTGCCAGGTTGGGGTTCTCTGTCTCTCTGTCCTCTGCATTTCATCCCCAATCAAATGGGCAGACAGAGAGAACCAACCAATCACTGGAGCAGTACCTTCGATGTTTTGTTTCCGATGTCCAGACAGATTGGTTACTGTACCTTCCGTTTGCAGAGTTTGCTCTAAATAATGCCACCCATACTTCCACAGGGGTTTCCCCATTTCGCTGTGTCTTCGGTAGGGACCTCAAGTTTTCTGCTTTGTCCGAAGAACCCTCTAGTGTGCCCTCGCTTGAGGAATGGTTGTCCCAATGGCCGGACTTATGGGCAAAGATCCAGCAAAACTTGACCAGGGCTGTCGGCCAGCAGAAAACTTTTGCCGATCACGGTCGGTCTAGTGACCCTGATTATGAGGTGGGGGAGTTAGTTTGGCTTTCCACCAAAAATTTGGCATTACGTCAACCCTCTGCCAAGCTAGGTCCAAGGTTTATTGGCCCTTTTCCTATACTACGGAAGATTAATCGAGTTACTTATCGCCTTGATCTCCCTCCCTCCATGAAAATTTGCAATTCTTTTCATGTTTCCCTTTTAAAATCTGCCAAGGGTATTGAGCCAGATACTTCCCCTGCTGCCATCCTGGTAGACGGGCAGCAAGAATTCGAGGTAGCCCGGATATTGGACTCGCGTTTCTTCCGAAACTCTCTCCAGTACCTAGTAGATTGGAAGGGATACGGTCCAGAAGAGAGGTCTTGGGTCCCGGCCAGAGATGTCCACGCGGGGAGGTTGGTTAGGAAGTTTCACAGAGAGAACCCTCAGAAACCCAGCTTGGAGGGTCCAGAGGCCCCTCCTCAAGGGGGGGGGGTAATGTAAGGAACTTACCTGGGAGTCTGTCCCGCGGTGCCTCCGCACGCTCACTGGTGGCGCGGCCCCTCCGGCGGCCGCGCCAGGCAGCCACCCCTCCAGCGTCGGGCGCACCGGCAGCCGACGGCCGTGCACGTGCCCGCGTGCTAGCACGTTCCCTTTATGTCCCCCGGCGGCGCTGCTCCCAGCGCATGCGCCGGGGGCAGATTTAAAAGGACCAATCCTGACCCAGGAATCCTCTGCTCTGGGAAGGTCAGGGAATGGACAGCCTGACTGGCCAGGGCGGTCCAGTCCCTGGAGTTTCTCCTATCAGGGGTGAGATCGTGTGTTGCACCAATCAGCACATTCCCCTTCCCATTGGTCAGTCACCATTTAAATATTTTCCCGCCCGAACCACCAGTGCCTGTTATAGCCATTTACTAGCTTGGGTGTGCTTCTGAATCTCGTCTTAGTGTGTTTGATCCGGCTTCGTCCTTGACTACTCCTGCTCGCTGCCTGAACCGACCTTCTGCCTGTCTGACTTCGTTTCTGCTTAACCCCTTGGATACCGCGCTTCTGTGATCACCCGGCCTTGACCCTTGCTAGTCCCGACTACTCTTTGCCTTGCCCCTTGGTTTTGACGTTTACAGACTTTGGTGCATGAACTCCTGATTTGGGATACCCCGCAGTTCATCCGTCTTTATCGTAAGCCAGCAATCTTTGCGCCAGTAAGACCTGGGGGCAACCGAGTCTGGAGAGGCATAACCCGTGTCTCCAGCAAGCGGGGGCTTGTCTATAGGCACAAGAGGCGGTGGAGATTGGGGATTGTTGGCTCACGAGAGAAGGGTGTCCAGCGGTCCCTGACAATAATGTTTCGTATTTGGTTGCTGTGCCACCTTTGCCCTGTGATCCTCTATGTTCCTGTCTCTATCTGTTCTGTACAATTTGTTAAAATTCAATAAAAACATATTGAAGTAAAAAATCTTACGGAGAAAGAAAGAGAGAGGGGGTTTAGTGATTCCACAGAAAAATATTGGCAGACATTGAGTAACAATAGGGCCATTTCAATCGGAGCAGAAGAAAAGGGGGGCAGTGTTGTAGTTTTGAATACAGTTGATTATGAGTAGGGATGAGCGAATCGATCGGGACGAACCCGGATTCGATCCGAATTTCATGAAAAATTCGATTCGGATCGAATCCGAATTTCCCCGTGCTTCGATCGCTCGAAGTTTTCCTTTAACATCCATTCATTTACATTACAGGCATTCTAAGATGGCGGACGGGACATGTCCAGACATCTACCCCACGCCAGTGCAAGCTGGGGCAGTCACATGCAGCCTATCAGCAGCCAGCAAGCCCGGTGACGTCACAGCGCTATTTAAGTCGGAGGACATCTTGCTTTTCCTAATTTCTCTATTGCATTCGTGAGAGACAGGACGCTGCTGTAGTGAGGGAGAGGCAGAGAGCCAGGGACAGACAGGGACAGGCAGGAGACAGGCAGGAGACAGGCAGAAAGTCAGCGAAAAGCAGGGAAAGTTAGGAAAAATCGGAGGCAGTCACAGGGAGAATTTTTTTTTTTTTCATCCAGCCTGAGTGTTACTGGCTGGCTGACTGGCTTTGTTAGCGTTTTCAGGCTGCTTATACACTTACTGTGCATATATACTGAACTTATCTCAAGTCTGCTGTGAGGCATCCCATTCTGTGACTACACCAGCCTCTATTTACTATAACCCTTTGCACTTATTCTAAAAGTCATTTAGCCTGATAAAGACACTTTTGCTGTGCATAGTAGTACTGCTCCCAGGTGCACTCCGGTTGGGGCATCCCATTCTGTGACTACACAAGCCTCAATTTACTACTATAACCCTTTGCACTTATTGTAATAGAAATTTGGCCTGATAAACACACTTTTGCTGTGCATAGTATTACTGCTCCCAGGTGCACTGCTGGCTGTTGGGGCATCCCATTCTGTGACTACACCAGCCTCTATTTACTACTATAACCCTTTGCACTTATTCTAATAGAAATTTGGCCTGATAAAAACACTTTTGCTGTGCATAGTATTACTGCTCACAGGTGCGCTGCTGGCTGTTGGGGCATCACATTCTGTGACTACACAAGCCTCTATTTACTACTATAACCCTTTGCACTTATTCTAATAGAAATTTGGCCTGATAAACACACTTTTGCTGTGCATAGTATTACTGCTCCAAAGTGCACTGCTGGCTGTTGGGGCATCCCATTCTGTGACTACACCAGCCTCTATTTACTACTATAACCCTTTGCACTTATTCTAATAGAAATTTGGCCTGATAAACACACTTTTGCTGTGCATAGTATTACTGCTCACAGGTGCACTGCTGGCTGTTGGGGCATCCCATTCTGTGACTACACCAGCCTCTATTTACTACTATAACCCGTTGCACTTACTCTAATAGAAATTTGGCCTGATAAACACACTTTTGCTCTGCATAGTATTACTGGTCACAGGTGCATTGCTGGCTGTTGGGGCATCCCATTCTGTGACTACACCAACCTCTATTTACTACTATAACCCTTTGCACTTATTCTAATAGAAATTTGGCCTGATAAACACACTTTTGCTGTGCATAGTATTACTGCTCCCAGGTGCACTGCTGGCTGTTGGGGCATCCCATTCTGTGACTACACCAGCCTCTATTTACTACTATAACCCTTTGCACTTATTCTAATAGAAATTTGGCCTGATAAACACACTTTTGCTGTGCATAGTATTACTGCTCCCAGGTGCACTGCTGGCTGTTGGGGCATCCCATTCTGTGACTACACAAGCCTCTATTTACTACTATAACCCTTTGCACTTATTCTAATAGAAATTTGGCCTGATAAACACACTTTTGCTGTGCATAGTATTACTGCTCCCAGGTGCACTGCTGGCTGTTGGGGCATCCCATTCTGTGACTACACCAGCCTCTATTTACTACTATGACCCTTTGCACTTACTCTTATAGAAATTTGGCCTGATAAACACACTTTTGCTGTGCATAGTATTACTGCTCCCAGGTGCACTGCTGGCTGTTGGGGCATCCCATTCTGTGACTACACCAGCCTCTATTTACTACTATAACCCTTTGTACTTATTCTAATAGAAATTTGGCCTGATAAACACACTTTTGCTGTGCATAGTATTACTGCTCCCAGGTGCACTGCTGGCTGTTGGGGCATCCCATTCTGTGACTACACCAGCCTCTATTTACTACTATAACCCTTTGCACTTATTCTAATAGAAATTTGGCCTGATAAACACACTTTTGCTGTGCATAGTATTACTGCTCCCAGGTGCACTGCTGGCTGTTGGGGCATCCCATTCTGTGACTACACCAGCCTCTATTTACTACTATAACCCTTTGCACTTATTCTAATAGAAATTTGGCCTGATAAACACACTTTTGCTGTGCATAGTATTACTGCTCCCAGGTGCACTGCTGGCTGTTGGGGCATCCCATTTTGTGACTACACCAGCCTCTATTTACTACTATAACCCTTTGCACTTATTCTAATAGAAATTTGGCCTGATAAACACACGTTTGCTGTGCATAGTATTACTGCTCCCAGGTGCACTGCTGGCTGTTGGAGCATCCCATTCTGTGACTACACCAGCCTCTATTTACTACTATAACCCTTTGCACTTATTCTAATAGAAATTTGGCCTGATAAACACACTTTTGCTGTGCATAGTACTACTGCTCACAGGTGCACTCCTGTTGGGGCATCCCATTCTGTGACTACACCAGCCTCTATTTACTACTATAACCCTTTGCACTTATTCTAATAGAAATTTGGCCTGATAAATACACTTTTGCTGTGTATAGTATTACTGCTCACAGGTGCACTGCTGGCTGTTGGGGCATCCCATTCTGTGACTACACCAGCCTCTATTTACTACTATAACCCTTTGCACTTATTCTAATAGAAATTTGGCCTGATAAACACACTTTTGCTGTGCATAGTATTACTGCTCACAGGTGCACTGCTGGCTGTTGGGGCATCCCATTCTGTGACTACACCAGCCTCTATTTACTACTATAACCCTTTGCACTTATTCTAATAGAAATTTGGCCTGATAAACACACTTTTGCTGTGCATAGTACTACTGCTCACAGGTGCACTGGTGGCTGTTGGGGCATCCCATTCTGTGACTACACAAGCCTCTATTTACTACTATAACCCTTTGCACTTATTCTAATAGAAATTTGGCCTGATAAACACACTTTTGCTGTGCATAGTATTACTGCTCACAGGTGCACTGCTGGCTGTTGGGGCATCCCATTCTGTGACTACACAAGCCTCTATTTACTACTATAACCCTTTGCACTTATTCTAATAGAAATTTGGCCTGATAAACACACTTTTGCTGTGCATAGTATTACTGCTCACAGGTGCACTGCTGGCTGCTGGGGCATCCCATTCTGTGACTACACAAGCCTCTATTTACTATTATAACCCTTTGCACTTATTCTAATAGAAATTTGGCCTGATAAACACACTTTTGCTGTGCATAGTACTACTGCTCACAGGTGCACTCCTGTTGGGGCATCCCATTCTGTGACTACATCAGCCTCTATTTACTACTATAACCCTTTGCACTTATTCTAATAGAAATTTGGCTTGATAAACACACTTTTGCTGTGCATAGTATTACTGCTCCCAGGTGCACTGCTGGCTGTTGGGGCATCCCATTCTGTGACTACACCAGCCTCTATTTACTATAACCCTTTGCACTTATTCTAAAAGTAATTTGGCTTGATAAAGACCCTTTTGCTGTGCATAGTACTGCTCCCAGGTGCACTCCGGTTGGGGCATCCCATTCTGTGACTACACCAGCCTCTATTTACTATAACCCTTTGCACTTATTCTAAAAGTAATTTGGCCTGATAAATACACTTTTGCTGTGCATAGTACTGCTCCCAGGTGCACTCTGGTTGGGGCATCCCATTCTGTGACTACACCAGCCTCTATTTACTATAACCCTTTGCACTTATTCTAAAAGTAATTTGGCCTGATAAAGACACTTTTGCTGTGCATAGTACTGCTCCCAGGTGCACTCTGGTTGGGGCATCCCATTCTGTGACTACACCAGCCTCTATTTACTATAACCCTTTGCACTTATTCTAAAAGTAATTTGGCCTGATAAAGACATTTTTGCTGTGCATAGTACTGCTCCCAGGTGCACTCTGGTTGGGGCATCCCATTCTGTAACATACCATTAGCCTCTGTCTTTACTCTAAGCTACACACTTATGTCAAGTAATTTGGCCTGTATGAGGCTGCTTACACACTGTTGCTGTGTGCATATATTACTGATCTCAAGTCTGGTTGGGGCATCCCATTCTGTAACATACCATTAGCCTCTGTCTTTACTCTAAGCTGCACACTTATGTCAAGTAATTTGGCCTGTATGAGCCTGCTTACACACTGTTGCTGTGTGCATATATACTGATCTCAAGTCTGCTGTGGGCATCCCATTTTGTAACATACCATTAGCCTCTGTTTTTACTCTAAGCTGCACAGTTATTTCAATTGATTTGGCCTGTTGCAGCCTGCTTACACACTGCTGCTGTGCGCATATATTACCGATCTCAAGTCTGCTTGGGGCATCCCATTCTGTAACATACCATTAGCCTCTGTTTTTACTCTAAGCTGCACAGTTATTTCAAGTGATTTGGCCTGTTTCAGCCTGCTTACACACTGTTGCTGGGTGTGATTCATCCAATTTTTGGGCTCCTGAAGCCAACCCCAGTGTCTCTTTAAAGTAATGTTTGGGCTCCTGCTGCTGCCAACTCCAGGGTGTGATTCATCCAATTTTTGGGCTCCTGCAGTCAACTCCAGTGTCTCTTTCAAGCTATGTTTGGGCTCCTGCTGCTGCTGCTGCTTGAAACTCCAGGGTGTGTCAGTCAATTTTTGGGCTCCTGCTGCTGCCAACTCCAGTGTCTCTTTCAGCCAATGTTTGGGCTCCTGCTGCTGCTGCCAACTCCAGGATGTGATGCATCCAATTTTTGGGCTCCTGAAGCCAACCCCAGTGTCTCTTTAAAGTAATATTTGGGCTCCTGCTGCTGCTGCTGCCAACTCCAGGGTGTGATTCATCCAATTTTTGGGCTCCTGCAGCCAACTCCAGTGTCTCTTTCAAGCCATGTTTGGGCTCCTGCTGCTGCTGCTGCTTGAAACTCCAGGGTGTGTCAGTCAATTTTTGGCTCCTGCTGCTGCCAACTCCAGTGTCTCTTTCAGCCAATTTTTGGGCTCCTGCTGCTGCTGCCAACTCCAGGGTGTGATTCATACAATTTTTGGGCTCCTGAAGCCAACTCCAGTGTCTCTTTAAAGTAATATTTGGGCTCCTGCTGCTGCTGCCAACTCCAGGGTGTGAATCATCCAATTTTTGGGCTCCTGAAGCCAACTCCAGTGTCTCTTTAAAGTAATGTTTGGGCTCCTGCTGCTGCCAACTCCAGGGTGTGAATCATCCAATTTTTGGGCTCCTGAAGCCAACTCCAGTGTCTCTTTAAAGTAATGTTTGGGCTCCTGCTGCTGCTGCCAACTCCAGGGTGTGAATCATCCAATTTTTGGGCTCCTGAAGCCAACCCCAGTGTCTCTTTAAAGTAATGTTTGGGCTCCTGCTGCTGCTGCCAACTCCAGGGTGTGAATCATCCAATTTTTGGGCTCCTGAAGCCAACTCCAGTGTCTCTTTAAAGTAATGTTTGGGCTCCTGCTGCTGCTGCTGCCAACTCCAGGGTGTGATTCATCCAATTTTTGGGCTCCTGAAGCCAACTCCAGTGTCTCTTTAAAGTAATATTTGGGCTCCTGCTGCTGCCAACTCCAGGGTGTGAATCATCCAATTTTTGGGCTCCTGAAGCCAACTCCAGTGTCTCTTTAAAGTAATGTTTGGGCTCTTGCTGCTGCTGTCAACTCCAGGGTGTGAATCATCCAATTTTTGGGCTCCTGAAGCCAACCCCAGTGTCTCTTTAAAGTAATGTTTGGGCTCCTGCTGCTGCTGCCAACTCCAGGGTGTGAATCATCCAATTTTTGGGCTCCTGAAGCCAACTCCAGTGTCTCTTTAAAGTAATGTTTGGGCTCCTGCTGCTGCTGCCAACTCCAGGGTGTGAATCATCCAATTTTTGGGCTCCTGAAGCCAACCCCAGTGTCTCTTTAAAGTAATGTTTGGGCTCCTGCTGCTGCTGCCAACTCCAGGGTGTGAATCATCCAATTTTTGGGCTCCTGAAGCCAACTCCAGTGTCTCTTTAAAGTAATGTTTGGGCTCCTGCTGCTGCTGCTGCCAACTCCAGGGTGTGATTCATCCAATTTTTGGGCTCCTGAAGCCAACTCCAGTGTCTCTTTAAAGTAATATTTGGGCTCCTGCTGCTGCCAACTCCAGGGTGTGAATCATCCAATTTTTGGGCTCCTGAAGCCAACTCCAGTGTCTCTTTAAAGTAATGTTTGGGCTCCTGCTGCTGCTGCCAACTCCAGGGTGTGAATCATCCAATTTTTGGGCTCCTGAAGCCAACCCCAGTGTCTCTTTAAAGTAATGTTTGGGCTCCTGCTGCTGCTGCCAACTCCAGGGTGTGATTCATCCAATCTTTGGGCTCCTGCTGCCAACTCCAGTGTCTCTTTAAAGTAATGTTTGGGCTCCTCCTGCTGCTGCTGCCAACTCCAGGGTGTGAATCATCCAATTTTTGGGCTCCTGAAGCCAACTCCAGTGTCTCTTTAAAGTAATGTTTGGGCTCCTGCTGCTGCTGCCAACTCCAGGGTGTGATTCATCCAATTTTTGGGCTCCTGAAGCCAACCCCAGTGTCTCTTTAAAGTAATGTTTGGGCTCCTGCTGCTGCTGCCAACTCCAGGGTGTGATTCATCCAATTTTTGGGCTCCTGAAGCCAACCCCAGTGTCTCTTTAAAGTAATACTTGGGCTCCTGCTGCTGCTGCCAACTCCAGGGTGTGATTCATCCAATTTTTGGGCTCCTGAAGCCAACTCCAGTGTCTCTTTAAAGTAATGTTTTGGCTCCTGCTGCTGCTGCCAACCCCAGGGTGTGAATCATCCAATTTTTGGGCTCCTGAAGCCAACCCCAGTGTCTCTTTAAAGTAATGTTTGGGCTCCTGCTGCTGCTGCCAACTCCAGGGTGTGATTCATCCAATCTTTGGGCTCCTGCTGCCAACTCCAGTGTCTCTTTAAAGTAATGTTTGGGCTCCTGCTGCTGCTGCTGCCCACTCCAGGGTGTGAATCATCCAATTTTTGGGCTCCTGAAGCCAACTCCAGTGTCTCTTTAAAGTAATGTTTGGGCTCCTGCTGCTGCTGCCAACTCCAGGGTGTGATTCATCCAATTTTTGGGCTCCTGAAGCCAACCCCAGTGTCTCTTTAAAGTAATATTTGGGCTCCTGCTGCTGCTGCCAACTCCAGGGTGTGATTCATCCAATTTTTGGGCTCCTGAAGCCAACTCCAGTGTCTCTTTAAAGTAATGTTTTGGCTCCTGCTGCTGCTGCTGCCAACTCCAGGGTGTGAATCATCCAATTTTTGGGCTCCTGAAGCAAACCCCAGTGTCTCTTTAAAGTAATGTTTGGGCTCCTGCTGCTGCTGCCAACTCCAGGGTGTGATTCATCCAATCTTTGGGCTCCTGAAGCCAACTCCAGTGTCTCTTTAAAGTAATGTTTGGGCTCCTGCTGCTGCTGCTGCCAACTCCAGGGTGTGAATCATCCAATTTTTGAGCTCCTGAAGGCAACTCCAGTGTCTCTTTAAAGTAATGTTTGGGCTCCTGCTGCTGCTGCCAACTCCAGAGTGTGATTCATCCAATTTTTGGGCTCCTGCTGGCAACTCCAGTGTCTCTTTAAAGTAATGTTTGGGCTCCTGCTGCTGCTGCTGCTGCCAACTCCAGGGTGTGATTCATCCAATTTTTGGGCTCCTGAAGCCAACTCCAGTGTCTCTTTAAAGTAATATTTGGGCTCCTGCTGCTGCCAACTCCAGGGTGTGAATCATCCAATTTTTGGGCTCCTGAAGCCAACTCCAGTGTCTCTTTAAAGTAATATTTGGGCTCCTGCTGCTGCTGCCAACTCCAGGGTGTGAATCATCCAATTTTGGGCTCCTGAAGCCAACCCCAGTGTCTCTTTAAAGTAATGTTTGGGCTCCTGCTGCTGCTGCCAACTCCAGGGTGTGAATCATCCAATTTTTGGGCTCCTGAAGCCAACTCCAGTGTCTCTTTAAAGTAATGTTTTGGCTCCTGCTGCTGCTGCTGCCAACTCCAGGGTGTGAATCATCCAATTTTTGGGCTCCTGAAGCCAACCCCAGTGTCTCTTTAAAGTAATGTTTGGGCTCCTGCTGCTGCTGCCAACTCCAGGGTGTGATTCATCCAATCTTTGGGCTCCTGCTGCCAACTCCAGTGTCTCTTTAAAGTAATGTTTGGGCTCCTCCTGCTGCTGCTGCCAACTCCAGGGTGTGAATCATCCAATTTTTGGGCTCCTGAAGCCAACTCCAGTGTCTCTTTAAAGTAATGTTTGGGCTGCTGCTGCCAACTCCAGGGTGTGATTCATCCAATTTTTGGGCTCCTGAAGCCAACCCCAGTGTCTCTTTAAAGTAATGTTTGGGCTCCTGCTGCTGCTGCCAACTCCAGGGTGTGATTCATCCAATTTTTGGGCTCCTGAAGCCAACCCCAGTGTCTCTTTAAAGTAATACTTGGGCTCCTGCTGCTGCTGCCAACTCCAGGGTGTGATTCATCCAATTTTTGGGCTCCTGCAGTCAACTCCAGTGTCTCTTTCAAGCTATGTTTGGGCTCCTGCTGCTGCTGCTGCTTGAAACTCCAGGGTGTGTCAGTCAATGTTTGGGCTCCTGCTGCTGCCAACTCCAGTGTCTCTTTCAGCCAATGTTTGGGCTCCTGCTGCTGCTGCCAACTCCAGGATGTGATGCATCCAATTTTTGGGCTCCTGAAGCCAACCCCAGTGTCTCTTTAAAGTAATATTTGGGCTCCTGCTGCTGCTGCTGCCAACTCCAGGGTGTGATTCATCCAATTTTTGGGCTCCTGCAGCCAACTCCAGTGTCTCGTTCAAGCCATGTTTGGGCTCCTGCTGCTGCTGCTGCTTGAAACTCCAGGGTGTGTCAGTCAATTTTTGGCTCCTGCTGCTGCCAACTCCAGTGTCTCTTTCAGCCAATTCTTGGGCTCCTGCTGCTGCTGCCAACTCCAGGGTGTGATTCATACAATTTTTGGGCTCCTGAAGCCAACTCCAGTGTCTCTTTAAAGTAATATTTGGGCTCCTGCTGCTGCTGCCAACTCCAGGGTGTGAATCATCCAATTTTTGGGCTCCTGAAGCCAACTCCAGTGTCTCTTTAAAGTAATGTTTGGGCTCCTGCTGCTGCCAACTCCAGGGTGTGAATCATCCAATTTTTGGGCTCCTGAAGCCAACTCCAGTGTCTCTTTAAAGTAATGTTTGGGCTCCTGCTGCTGCTGCCAACTCCAGGGTGTGAATCATCCAATTTTTGGGCTCCTGAAGCCAACCCCAGTGTCTCTTTAAAGTAATGTTTGGGCTCCTGCTGCTGCTGCCAACTCCAGGGTGTGAATCATCCAATTTTTGGGCTCCTGAAGCCAACTCCAGTGTCTCTTTAAAGTAATGTTTGGGCTCCTGCTGCTGCTGCTGCCAACTCCAGGGTGTGATTCATCCAATTTTTGGGCTCCTGAAGCCAACTCCAGTGTCTCTTTAAAGTAATATTTGGGCTCCTGCTGCTGCCAACTCCAGGGTGTGAATCATCCAATTTTTGGGCTCCTGAAGCCAACTCCAGTGTCTCTTTAAAGTAATGTTTGGGCTCTTGCTGCTGCTGTCAACTCCAGGGTGTGAATCATCCAATTTTTGGGCTCCTGAAGCCAACCCCAGTGTCTCTTTAAAGTAATGTTTGGGCTCCTGCTGCTGCTGCCAACTCCAGGGTGTGAATCATCCAATTTTTGGGCTCCTGAAGCCAACTCCAGTGTCTCTTTAAAGTAATGTTTGGGCTCCTGCTGCTGCTGCCAACTCCAGGGTGTGAATCATCCAATTTTTGGGCTCCTGAAGCCAACCCCAGTGTCTCTTTAAAGTAATGTTTGGGCTCCTGCTGCTGCTGCCAACTCCAGGGTGTGAATCATCCAATTTTTGGGCTCCTGAAGCCAACTCCAGTGTCTCTTTAAAGTAATGTTTGGGCTCCTGCTGCTGCTGCTGCCAACTCCAGGGTGTGATTCATCCAATTTTTGGGCTCCTGAAGCCAACTCCAGTGTCTCTTTAAAGTAATATTTGGGCTCCTGCTGCTGCCAACTCCAGGGTGTGAATCATCCAATTTTTGGGCTCCTGAAGCCAACTCCAGTGTCTCTTTAAAGTAATGTTTGGGCTCCTGCTGCTGCTGCCAACTCCAGGGTGTGAATCATCCAATTTTTGGGCTCCTGAAGCCAACCCCAGTGTCTCTTTAAAGTAATGTTTGGGCTCCTGCTGCTGCTGCCAACTCCAGGGTGTGATTCATCCAATCTTTGGGCTCCTGCTGCCAACTCCAGTGTCTCTTTAAAGTAATGTTTGGGCTCCTCCTGCTGCTGCTGCCAACTCCAGGGTGTGAATCATCCAATTTTTGGGCTCCTGAAGCCAACTCCAGTGTCTCTTTAAAGTAATGTTTGGGCTCCTGCTGCTGCTGCCAACTCCAGGGTGTGATTCATCCAATTTTTGGGCTCCTGAAGCCAACCCCAGTGTCTCTTTAAAGTAATGTTTGGGCTCCTGCTGCTGCTGCCAACTCCAGGGTGTGATTCATCCAATTTTTGGGCTCCTGAAGCCAACCCCAGTGTCTCTTTAAAGTAATACTTGGGCTCCTGCTGCTGCTGCCAACTCCAGGGTGTGATTCATCCAATTTTTGGGCTCCTGAAGCCAACTCCAGTGTCTCTTTAAAGTAATGTTTTGGCTCCTGCTGCTGCTGCCAACCCCAGGGTGTGAATCATCCAATTTTTGGGCTCCTGAAGCCAACCCCAGTGTCTCTTTAAAGTAATGTTTGGGCTCCTGCTGCTGCTGCCAACTCCAGGGTGTGATTCATCCAATCTTTGGGCTCCTGCTGCCAACTCCAGTGTCTCTTTAAAGTAATGTTTGGGCTCCTGCTGCTGCTGCTGCCCACTCCAGGGTGTGAATCATCCAATTTTTGGGCTCCTGAAGCCAACTCCAGTGTCTCTTTAAAGTAATGTTTGGGCTCCTGCTGCTGCTGCCAACTCCAGGGTGTGATTCATCCAATTTTTGGGCTCCTGAAGCCAACCCCAGTGTCTCTTTAAAGTAATATTTGGGCTCCTGCTGCTGCTGCCAACTCCAGGGTGTGATTCATCCAATTTTTGGGCTCCTGAAGCCAACTCCAGTGTCTCTTTAAAGTAATGTTTTGGCTCCTGCTGCTGCTGCTGCCAACTCCAGGGTGTGAATCATCCAATTTTTGGGCTCCTGAAGCAAACCCCAGTGTCTCTTTAAAGTAATGTTTGGGCTCCTGCTGCTGCTGCCAACTCCAGGGTGTGATTCATCCAATCTTTGGGCTCCTGAAGCCAACTCCAGTGTCTCTTTAAAGTAATGTTTGGGCTCCTGCTGCTGCTGCTGCCAACTCCAGGGTGTGAATCATCCAATTTTTGGGCTCCTGAAGGCAACTCCAGTGTCTCTTTAAAGTAATGTTTGGGCTCCTGCTGCTGCTGCCAACTCCAGAGTGTGATTCATCCAATTTTTGGGCTCCTGCTGGCAACTCCAGTGTCTCTTTAAAGTAATGTTTGGGCTCCTGCTGCTGCTGCTGCCAACTCCAGGGTGTGATTCATCCAATTTTTGGGCTCCTGAAGCCAACTCCAGTGTCTCTTTAAAGTAATATTTGGGCTCCTGCTGCTGCCAACTCCAGGGTGTGAATCATCCAATTTTTGGGCTCCTGAAGCCAACTCCAGTGTCTCTTTAAAGTAATATTTGGGCTCCTGCTGCTGCTGCCAACTCCAGGGTGTGAATCATCCAATTTTGGGCTCCTGAAGCCAACCCCAGTGTCTCTTTAAAGTAATGTTTGGGCTCCTGCTGCTGCTGCCAACTCCAGGGTGTGAATCATCCAATTTTTGGGCTCCTGAAGCCAACTCCAGTGTCTCTTTAAAGTAATGTTTTGGCTCCTGCTGCTGCTGCTGCCAACTCCAGGGTGTGAATCATCCAATTTTTGGGCTCCTGAAGCCAACCCCAGTGTCTCTTTAAAGTAATGTTTGGGCTCCTGCTGCTGCTGCCAACTCCAGGGTGTGATTCATCCAATCTTTGGGCTCCTGCTGCCAACTCCAGTGTCTCTTTAAAGTAATGTTTGGGCTCCTCCTGCTGCTGCTGCCAACTCCAGGGTGTGAATCATCCAATTTTTGGGCTCCTGAAGCCAACTCCAGTGTCTCTTTAAAGTAATGTTTGGGCTGCTGCTGCCAACTCCAGGGTGTGATTCATCCAATTTTTGGGCTCCTGAAGCCAACCCCAGTGTCTCTTTAAAGTAATGTTTGGGCTCCTGCTGCTGCTGCCAACTCCAGGGTGTGATTCATCCAATTTTTGGGCTCCTGAAGCCAACCCCAGTGTCTCTTTAAAGTAATACTTGGGCTCCTGCTGCTGCTGCCAACTCCAGGGTGTGATTCATCCAATTTTTGGGCTCCTGAAGCCAACTCCAGTGTCTCTTTAAAGTAATGTTTTGGCTCCTGCTGCTGCTGCCAACTCCAGGGTGTAAATCATCCAATTTTTGGGCTCCTGAAGCCAACCCCAGTGTCTCTTTAAAGTAATGTTTGGGCTCCTGCTGCTGCTGCCAACTCCAGGGTGTGAATCATCCAATTTTTGGGCTCCTGAAGCCAACTCCAGTGTCTCTTTAAAGTAATGTTTTGGCTCCTGCTGCTGCTGCTGCCAACTCCAGGGTGTGAATCATCCAATTTTTGGGCTCCTGAAGCCAACCCCAGTGTCTCTTTAAAGTAATGTTTGGGCTCCTGCTGCTGCTGCCAACTCCAGGGTGTGATTCATCCAATCTTTGGGCTCCTGCTGCCAACTCCAGTGTCTCTTTAAAGTAATGTTTGGGCTCCTCCTGCTGCTGCTGCCAACTCCAGGGTGTGAATCATCCAATTTTTGGGCTCCTGAAGCCAACTCCAGTGTCTCTTTAAAGTAATGTTTGGGCTCCTGCTGCTGCTGCCAACTCCAGGGTGTGATTCATCCAATTTTTGGGCTCCTGAAGCCAACCCCAGTGTCTCTTTAAAGTAATACTTGGGCTCCTGCTGCTGCTGCCAACTCCAGGGTGTGATTCATCCAATTTTTGGGCTCCTGAAGCCAACTCCAGTGTCTCTTTAAAGTAATGTTTTGGCTCCTGCTGCTGCTGCCAACCCCAGGGTGTGAATCATCCAATTTTTGGGCTCCTGAAGCCAACCCCAGTGTCTCTTTAAAGTAATGTTTGGGCTCCTGCTGCTGCTGCCAACTCCAGGGTGTGATTCATCCAATCTTTGGGCTCCTGCTGCCAACTCCAGTGTCTCTTTAAAGTAATGTTTGGGCTCCTGCTGCTGCTGCCAACTCCAGGGTGTGAATCATCCAATTTTTGGGCTCCTGATGCCAACTCCAGTGTCTCTTTAAAGTAATGTTTGGGCTCCTGCTGCTGCCAACTCCAGGGTGTGATTCATCCAATTTTTGGGCTCCTGAAGCCAACCCCAGTGTCTCTTTAAAGTAATGTTTGGGCTCCTGCTGCTGCTGCCAACTCCAGGGTGTGATTCATCCAATTTTTGGGCTCCTGAAGCCAACCCCAGTGTCTCTTTAAAGTAATATTTGGGCTCCTGCTGCTGCTGCCAACTCCAGGGTGTGATTCATCCAATTTTTGGGCTCCTGAAGCCAACTCCAGTGTCTCTTTAAAGTAATGTTTTGGCTCCTGCTGCTGCTGCTGCTGCCAACTCCAGGGTGTGAATCATCCAATTTTTGGGCTCCTGAAGCCAACCCCAGTGTCTCTTTAAAGTAATGTTTGGGCTCCTGCTGCTGCTGCCAACTCCAGGGTGTGATTCATCCAATCTTTGGGCTCCTGCTGCCAACTCCAGTGTCTCTTTAAAGTAATGTTTGGGCTCCTGCTGCTGCTGCTGCCAACTCCAGGGTGTGAATCATCCAATTTTTGGGCTCCTGAAGCCAACTCCAGTGTCTCTTTAAAGTAATGTTTGGGCTCCTGCTGCTGCTGCCAACTCCAGAGTGTGATTCATCCAATTTTTGGGCTCCTGCTGGCAACTCCAGTGTCTCGTTAAAATAATGTTTGGGCTCCTGCTGCTGCTGCCAACTCCAGGGTGTGATTCATCCAATTTTTGGGCTCCTGAAGCCAACCCCAGTGTCTCTTTAAAGTAATGTTTGGGCTCCTGCTGCTGCTGCCAACTCCAGGGTGTGATTCATCCAATTTTTGGGCTCCTGAAGCCAACCCCAGTGTCTCTTTAAAGTAATACTTGGGCTCCTGCTGCTGCTGCCAACTCCAGGGTGTGATTCATCCAATTTTTGGGCTCCTGAAGCCAACTCCAGTGTCTCTTTAAAGTAATGTTTTGGCTCCTGCTGCTGCTGCCAACTCCAGGGTGTAAATCATCCAATTTTTGGGCTCCTGAAGCCAACCCCAGTGTCTCTTTAAAGTAATGTTTGGGCTCCTGCTGCTGCTGCCAACTCCAGGGTGTGAATCATCCAATTTTTGGGCTCCTGAAGCCAACTCCAGTGTCTCTTTAAAGTAATGTTTTGGCTCCTGCTGCTGCTGCTGCCAACTCCAGGGTGTGAATCATCCAATTTTTGGGCTCCTGAAGCCAACCCCAGTGTCTCTTTAAAGTAATGTTTGGGCTCCTGCTGCTGCTGCCAACTCCAGGGTGTGATTCATCCAATCTTTGGGCTCCTGCTGCCAACTCCAGTGTCTCTTTAAAGTAATGTTTGGGCTCCTCCTGCTGCTGCTGCCAACTCCAGGGTGTGAATCATCCAATTTTTGGGCTCCTGAAGCCAACTCCAGTGTCTCTTTAAAGTAATGTTTGGGCTCCTGCTGCTGCTGCCAACTCCAGGGTGTGATTCATCCAATTTTTGGGCTCCTGAAGCCAACCCCAGTGTCTCTTTAAAGTAATACTTGGGCTCCTGCTGCTGCTGCCAACTCCAGGGTGTGATTCATCCAATTTTTGGGCTCCTGAAGCCAACTCCAGTGTCTCTTTAAAGTAATGTTTTGGCTCCTGCTGCTGCTGCCAACCCCAGGGTGTGAATCATCCAATTTTTGGGCTCCTGAAGCCAACCCCAGTGTCTCTTTAAAGTAATGTTTGGGCTCCTGCTGCTGCTGCCAACTCCAGGGTGTGATTCATCCAATCTTTGGGCTCCTGCTGCCAACTCCAGTGTCTCTTTAAAGTAATGTTTGGGCTCCTGCTGCTGCTGCCAACTCCAGGGTGTGAATCATCCAATTTTTGGGCTCCTGATGCCAACTCCAGTGTCTCTTTAAAGTAATGTTTGGGCTCCTGCTGCTGCCAACTCCAGGGTGTGATTCATCCAATTTTTGGGCTCCTGAAGCCAACCCCAGTGTCTCTTTAAAGTAATGTTTGGGCTCCTGCTGCTGCTGCCAACTCCAGGGTGTGATTCATCCAATTTTTGGGCTCCTGAAGCCAACCCCAGTGTCTCTTTAAAGTAATATTTGGGCTCCTGCTGCTGCTGCCAACTCCAGGGTGTGATTCATCCAATTTTTGGGCTCCTGAAGCCAACTCCAGTGTCTCTTTAAAGTAATGTTTTGGCTCCTGCTGCTGCTGCTGCTGCCAACTCCAGGGTGTGAATCATCCAATTTTTGGGCTCCTGAAGCCAACCCCAGTGTCTCTTTAAAGTAATGTTTGGGCTCCTGCTGCTGCTGCCAACTCCAGGGTGTGATTCATCCAATCTTTGGGCTCCTGCTGCCAACTCCAGTGTCTCTTTAAAGTAATGTTTGGGCTCCTGCTGCTGCTGCTGCCAACTCCAGGGTGTGAATCATCCAATTTTTGGGCTCCTGAAGCCAACTCCAGTGTCTCTTTAAAGTAATGTTTGGGCTCCTGCTGCTGCTGCCAACTCCAGAGTGTGATTCATCCAATTTTTGGGCTCCTGCTGGCAACTCCAGTGTCTCGTTAAAATAATGTTTGGGCTCCTGCTGCTGCTGCCAACTCCAGGGTGTGATTCATCCAATTTTTGGGCTCCTGAAGCCAACCCCAGTGTCTCTTTAAGGTAATGTTTGGGCTCCTGCTGCTGCCAACTCCAGGGTGTGATTCATCCAATTTTTGGACTCCTGAAGCCAACCCCAGTGTCTCTTTAAAGTAATGTTGGGGCTCCTGCTGCTGCTGCTGCCAACTCCAGGGTGTGATTCATCCAATTTTTGGGCTCCTGCAGCCAACTCCAGTGTCTCTTTCAGGCTATGTTTGGGCTCCTGCTGCTGCTGCTGCTTGAAACTCCAGGGTGTGTCAGTCAATTTTTGGGCTCCTGCTGCTGCCAACTCCAGTGTCTCTTTCAGCCAATGTTTGGGCTCCTGCTGCTGCTTGCAACTCCAGGGTGTGATTCATCCAATTTTTGGGCTCCTGCTGCTGCCAACCCCAGTGTCTCTTAGTGATGCCACTTCAACTCTCTGCAATTGTGCCGCTCTGCGATTCTATTAGCGATGCCTCTGATCTGCATGTGATATTTATTCAAAGTATTATTTAACTAACCCAGCACGCATCCTGTGCGTGTTACAGCAAGGCAGAATGGTTTACAACCCTATTGAGGCTCTAGGAGGCTCAGAAATAGCCGTTTTTAATAGCGATTCGTCGCGAATAAATTCGGGTCGAAACGATTTTTGTCGGAAAATTCGGCGAATCAGTCGAATCGAATTTTTCAAAAGTTCGCTCATCTCTAATTATGAGAATGAGGACTTTAGACAGTTAGGAGATGAGCTGACCTATATTAAATTGCATACTGACCCCACTGTGGCTTTTCACTCCGAATTAAAACTTTTGTTGTCAGAAGGTAAATCCCTAGGAGTTCTGACAGATGACAGATGAAGATGTGAAATTGATTGGTTATATGTGGAGTCCCCGGTTGTCCCGCTCTTTCATCACCTCCCCAAGATCCACAAGCCCGATAGGCCTCCCAAGGGGCGGCCTATTGTGGCTGGAATTGGGGGGCTGAATGAGAGGTAGGGGCAGCTGGTGGACTCCTATTTGCAGCCATTAGTGAGGAGGTTGCCTGATTTCCTACAAGATTCTCTGGATGTTTTGAGATGCATGAATAACATTAAGTGGAACCCGGCTTATAAGTGGTTAACCTGTGATGTTACTTCTTTATATTCTGTTATTCAAACAAAAAAGATGTGGATAAATGCACACCAAACACAGATATTAGTCTTGCATTAAAAAAAGTGTATTTACACGTAATATGATACAAAAACAGGCACTGTACAATTAGTTGAGTGAAAGGATATCATTTGTACTATACAATTAATTCATGGGAAAAGGGAAATATAATGCAGATCTCAGAGTGATATTGCATCTATACTTACTTTTACTATTTCCTGAGTTGCAAGGCGAACCTGGTGATAGATGCGACATCACTCTGAGATCTGCATTATATATCCTTTTTCCCATTAATTAATTGTATAGTACAAATGATATTCTTTCACTTGAACTAATTGTACAGTGCCTGTCTTTGTATCATATTACATGTATTTCTTACTTTCAAGACTAATATCTGTGTTTGGTGTGCATTAATCCACATCTTTTTTGTTGGTTTGCTTTAGGTGAGGTGAGAAGTGGGGAGGCACTTCGGATCTATTACACCCATTAACTGTTTATCTAGTTAAACAACCGGTGTTCCGACATCTGTGCTAATTTACCTATTTATATTCTGTTATCCCCTATGATCTGGCCCTCCAGGGTTTTTTCCATTTACGTAATCATTCAGGTTATGATCAGGTATTAGTAACATTTTTTATTTGGCTATGGAATATCTCCTGCAACATAACTTTTTAATGTTCCTGGATGGGTTCTTCCTTCAGAGGTGCGCTTGCCAACCTTTATAGTCACTCCCGCGTTCCACCAGCCATCACATATGGTTGTTACAGTATCCGCAGAGGCTCGCCAGGCAAACCTTATCCAGGGTTCCCATATCGACAGAAATTTGTCGTGGGAGTCGGTCAGGATACTAGATAGTCTCTTGTTAATGAGAAATCCGTTCAGCTGGCTGACACCTCCGAGATTGGGGTAAATTGCTTCTTCCAGGCCCTAGCTATGGCCTGCTTGGCCACTATGAGTAAGTAGGCGAGAAGTCTGTGCTGCTTGCTAGTGAGCTCCCTGGGCTTACAGTGCAGGAGGGCCACCCAGGGATCCTTTCTCATGCTGGTTTGGAAGATTCCATTGGCAATCCTGAACACCTTGTTCCGAAAGCGAGCCAACATAGGGCAGGTGCACCAAATGTGCATGAAGTCCCCCTCTGCACTGCAGCCCCTAAAGCATGTCTTAGTTTGTCCCGGAAACATCCTGCTCAAGCGACTCGGCACCAGGTACAAGCGAAGCATTACCTTGTAGGCCGTTTCGACTGTCATGATGTTAAATGAGCATTTTGAAATACAAGACCATATTTCTTTCCACCGCCTTTCCCCCTTAAGGGGACCCAGGTCCCCCTCCAAGCTACCCACATATCCATGTGACTCCGGCTTAATTTCGTTTAACGCTAAATAAATTAGGGAGATTATTCCCCTTTGGAAGGGGTTATTAGCACATAGTTCTTCAAAGGGGGTCCTCACCCGAGAGGAAGGGCGTAGTTTTGTCAGGGGCAGAATCCAATGCCCTAATTGGATGTAACAGAAGTACTCTTTATGGGGGATACCAGATTTCTCATGCAGATCGCGGAAGGACCCGAGGCCACCCTCTATGAGCAAATCCGAGATTTTGTTTTTACCCGGTCCTGCCACCACTTAAAAGCCAATTTGTTCTGTTCACCTGGGGGAAAGCTTGGGTTGTCCAACAGATGTGCTAGGGGGGTATGAGGGGACATCGAGGAGGCGGAGTACCTGACCCAGTCCCACATCGCGAGTGAATGTTTCATTGGAAATTGGGGAGAAGACCGAGTTAGTGTTGAGCGAGAAATATTCCTGAAGGGCCTCCTGAATCTTAGAACAGGTGGACTTATTTGATAGAAGGGAGTCATTGAGCCGCCAGCTATAAAAGTGCTTACTTGTGACCAAGAGGTCCAAGACAGTCATTACTGGGCAATGGTCGGACCAGGCTGTATTGTAAATGTTGGAATCGATAGTGTCAGGTAGCACCGATTGAGGGACCAGTATATAGTCTATTCTTAATTTCGGATAGACTAGGGGAGAGAGGGTATTCCCCAGAATTATTATCACGAGCTAGGAATATTGCATGCTCAACAGACAGAAGTAAGATGCTTAGAAGAACAACTCACAGGGACAGAAGGGACCAACAGAGTAGCAAACATGAGAAAGTAGGTGGGAAGATTGATACGCACTCCAATAGTAGAAGAGGTAGTGTGAAACTAGTTACCTCCTAAAGTGAAGAGTTTAGTCAAATTAAAGCTATTGTAAAATAAACATCTCCCACTTCTCAATTGTGATCCACAACTTAGAGAAATTTTAAAAGATGGGGTCAGGGTTGTGAGCAGCAAGCCCCCTACACTGGGACAGAAATTGTCACCTAGTCTTTTCATTAAAAGGTCTGATAGGTCCAGCACTTGGTTAAATCATCGAGGCTCTTACAAATGTGGACATAATAGGTGTGGTATGTGCAGATATGTACAAGTGGGCCCACAATTTGAGTCCACTATGACACACCAGAAATTTTAAATCAAGAATATAATTAATTGTAATTCCTCGAATGTTATTTATTTAATCACGTGTGTTAGCTGCAATGTCCAATATGTGGGTTGTACGACTCGCCCCGTTAAGAAACGTATTGCTGAACACATCACCTCTTCTTCCCCAGATCGCCTTACCTGTACGTCCAATGTAGGTAGACATTTTAGGAACTGTCATGGAGGGGACTTGTCCCACTTTAAATGTAGACCAATAGAGAAGGTCACACTGGGCCCCAGAGGGGGTGATTTAGCTGACAAGTTATTCCAACGTGAGGTTTTCTGGATCTTTTAATTAGGGACACGTATCCCGAGGGGACTGAACTCCCGTTGGGATGTGGATTTGTTTTTGAAGAGTTAACAATATCATATCATCAGATTCTGTACTGTCAGATATGTTAGAGTTCTTAATAGAATCTTACTGGCCATATCTCTTGAGTGTAAATTTTCCTGGGTTATCCTCATTTAATAGTAGGGGGAACAAAACTTTTTATCATGCTTCGGCTTATTATTCATAGCCTACCATCATCTCTTACTGTCTTTGGATTTTTAGACCCACCCAGTTGTTAATAGGGAATAATAGATGTTTATTTTTATTTTTGTTTCATATATGGATTGGGCTTAGATTATTATGATTAATGTAGGAGTTGGTGAAGCATATTTATATAAGGTCAGTAACATTGATGTTTTGTACTAATGAAAGAGGAAACCAAAAAAAAAAAAGTTTTTATTATAAGCTATGTGTTTAATGGGTACTAAGTTTGTTAGTATATACACGTCCATAACAGCAAACTTGTTTTGTGTTCCCACCTGAGGTTAATACTGCCTGGCCAGGCTGGTGTGATTTTTTTTTCTCCAGTTCTGGCCATGCTGCTGCTGGGGGGGGGGGGGGGGGGGACATTTAGGGGCTGAAGTGTTTAGCTGGGAATAGATCATAGTTTTGCCTGCATTAGAGTCCCTGTGAGGTCAGATATATTTTGGCAGGACAGATTGTACTATTATATGCTGCCCCGACACTTGCCACCCTTTACTGCCCCTTTACCCGCCCCTTTATATACATCCGCCTCCGATTTCTGTTTAATATTAACTTGCCCTTAATGGCGCGCAGTGTGCGCTTAGACGTTTGCCAGTCCTATCACGTCAGCACGTTAAGCCTATCGGCTCCTGACACGTGTCCTGTCTGATGCTCATTGGAGGATTGTTCTCCTCACCTCCTCACGTGGAAGTGTGTCCGAGCATGGCGCGGAGATCCCGGTTGTTACCCAGAGAGGGACTATCATTATTGGGATTCTTTATGGGCATTTCATGTCTTATTACGGAGGTAGGTGCTTTTAATAATGGCAATTAGCGCAGCAGCGTCCTATGCAGTTTACCCCAGGTGGAATTAATTGATTACTTATTAATATATGTATAAATTGTGATTCTTGTGACTACCCCATTGTCATGATTAAGAGCCCTGGCTCGAAACACGTTGACGAGGGGTCTGCTCTTGCTATGCTTTTTACTGCTCTGCATGCTGTGATGGCTTTTTAAGGATTACAATTAAAGATGGATGATTATTATTATTGCTCATGCTCTATGGCTGGCATTCTATTATTCTGGACAACGATTCTGTCAGAGGTGAGCGCTCGGTGCCGTGTTCCTATTGCCTGAGCCTGTTTGTATGTCTGTGGGATCTGTGGCTGGCAATCTTTGCATGAATTAAATATCCTACAGAACGTACCGTGAGGGTTAGAATAGAATGTGAAATCACGGACTTCGTTTCCCTCCAGACATCGCACAGACTGTGGCAGTTAAGGAAGTCACGGAAAGCCGCCAACTGGGCATCCGGGGTTAGGAGCGCTGCCCCAGATTGCCCCGTGTGCCGTCTGACCAATCCAGCGTTTATTGTCAGGTTCGAGTCCCCTCCTTATCAGGACCCCCTTGGTATTATTCTGGACAACCGTTAATAGATGTTTGAAAAATTGGGTCTGGAAGGTGTTAGGAGCATAGTACGTGACCAGGGTACTCTCCACATCATAGAGTAGTATGAGGTATCTGCCGGTGGGATCTGAGATCTCCTTACTGCAGATGAATGGAAGATTCTTACGGATGGGGAACAGAACTCCCCTTTTCTTCTCTCTGGCACAAGCGAGATAAGCCAAGGGGAAATGGCCACTCAGGAAATTCGGCCTGGAGTGGGTGGAGAGCCTGGTTTCTTGCAGAAAAATTACATCAGCTTTGCAGGACTTGTAGTAGTGGAAGGCCTTATTACTCTTAGCGGGGACATTGAAGCCCTGGACATTGTGCGATACAACCTTAATGTTTAGCCCAACCATGACGGTCCTGGTGATGTGGGGTTTTAATGTCCGGCCTAGTGGAACACGGGAGATCCATGTGGGGAGTGGGGGGGAATGGGAGTGAGAGCAGGTATGGATTATAGAGAAGGCTGAAGTAGAGGTTAGGAAACATAAAAATCACAAAAACATAACACCTTGGACCAATGCGCGGTACAGTACCGCCAAAGGCCCCTCCAGAATCTGCAGTAGCAGAAGAAGGTCCATTGGTCAGGGCCACACAGGGCCTTGTTTGGACCATTTGACAACTTGTCAGTCGGGGGGAATACCCCGGGGACATAGGACAAACCTGTAGAGTGAACATTACCATATTTAGGCAAAAACATAAAAGCATAAAATAACCCAGCATTTAACGGTGCTATATAACTCAATGTTGAACAGCAGAGATCTTCTTGAAATAACGCATTTCAATTTTAAATTCCGGCATGCACATGAAATTACAAACAAGTATTCAAAACTCAGTAAGCAGCCATTGGTGGGTCCGCGCGGCTGCCAGCAGGCACCACAGCCCCATGCGGAAACCAGGGCAACAATACTTAATATGAATCAGGCCCTGAGCCCGAACTCTATAGATGGACCAACCCAGTCATCATGCGGTGGGCCATTACCACGGAGGCCCAATCCAGGACACAGCACCGACACAGTGTCCCCCAACCCGGGGCATCCAAGGCACGGAGCCCACCTAGCCCAAACCATGACGTCCGGGTCTCTGAGGTGCCGTCAACCCCCTAACCCACCCAGGCCGGGCCCCGGGAGGGTCAACACAAGGTGGACCTTGGCCATCCGTGGGGGGAGGGGAGAGCGGGACCCGACAAGGGGACGACCCAACACCCCCAAGGGTCCACCTACCAGGGGTAGTAAACAACTCTAAAACAAAGAACCATTAACCATTTTGAAATTCAAAGCTTTACCCTAGGAAGGGGAGTCACCAAGACTATTCATATTACCACTCAGACGGGCCAAGTCCTCATCCCGGGTGCGGGGCAGTACCCGAGGGGCGCCCAGCGACCCGATTTCTCTCCTTGTGGGCGCGCACCTTCTCCCACAGGGGCTGGAGCGTCGGTTGCCTGGAAACTTGCTGATGGAGGTCATGCCCAGGTCTCTCAGCGTGTCCCGCAGGTCTTTCGGGGAGCTGACTGCGTGCTGGCGGCCTGCGTGCGTGAACGCAAGCTTGAAGGGGAAGCCCCATCGGTACTTTATGTTGTGGCTCCGTAGTATTTCCAAGCCGGGTTTCATGGCTCCCTGGTTGTAGGGTTTGAGGAGCGACATCTGGGAAGATGTGGTAGCCATGGTTCTGGAAGGACAATTCCCCTTTCTCTCTGGCGGCCATTAGGATTGTTTCCTTTGTGTGGTAAAAAGTTGGCTTGACGACAATATCTCTGGGGAGGCCATCTGATCTCTTAGGTCCCAGTGCACTGAGAGCGCAATCCAATTCCAGGCGCTCAATAGGCATAGAGGGGATCAGTTCCTGTAAGAGGGCCGTAACGGTAGCTGCCATGTCCTCTATTGATTCAGGGAGGCCCCGAATGGACCGGTTCTTTAAGTCCTCTAACTTTTGTTGAAGGGAGGCCATGTCATCCTTGAGAGCCGCAGACTCAGACCCCCTGTTCTCCAGGGCTATGGCCATGTCATCCATTTTATCCTCAAGCGTATTGGTTCTGTCGCCCAGATCTTTGATTTCCTTAAAGTAGCTGGTTGAGAGTTGGGTCACGGCTGCCACCAGCTCTTGCTGCAGTAAGACTTTGAATTTGTCCAATAGGTTAGCATCCCGCTAGACCTCTGCTTCAGGGCCCCCCCATCCAGACAGCGACCCACCCTCGGCTACATCTTCAATCAATAGCTGGAATAATTCGCTACCTTTCGGTGAAAGCAGTTCACCAGAGAGCGACAGGTCACCATTCAAAAGTGACAGGGGTGAGCTGTCTTGCAGACAATGGAAATGGCCTGAGGACACAGGGAAAGGGTCGGAGCATCCCTCTTCGCTTGGTGCCATACCCAGGTCATCATCCACGTGGTGGGCGCCTCTCTCGGGGATTGTGCGCACCTGCTGTCTTTGTGGCAATGGTCCCCTTCCAGAGGTGGCCCTTCCTCCAGGGGGGAGAATGGTGGGGGTGAGATGGATGTTGGTGATGGCGGGGGGTATCCCCCCTCGCTGTTGTGGCCCAGAACTGGACTTTCTGCGGGTGAGGGGGAGCGCCGGGAGGCCACTGCCATTGTATTGGGAGGTGTTTGCGGGGGATGCAGGGCGAGTTCCGCAGCAATCTGCAGCCGCCCCCCTCCCCGTGGGCTGCAGGGAACCTACCGCTCCCTCGCAATCTGCGGTCCGGTCTGCCTGGCGCCGCGAGCCTTGCTGAGCATGGGGGGCGGGCGGGCCCCTCCCCTCCCTCTCCTCCTCCACCGTCACCATGTTGCGTCTCTGATGCTGTGGGCACGCTAGGGTCCTGCCGCTTCTTCCCGGGCCTGTGTCCCCTCGCTTTTCCTATATTTTTGCCCATGATGGGGCAGTAGGTGCTGGGGTTGCTGGCAGTGCCAGAAAAAAGTGTGCTGTTCGCCTGCGCTGGGTTGCTGGCAGCCTCTATGTCCCCCGGGAGCAGAGCTACACTAGAAAGCGGCCATCTCCCTCGGCAGTTGGCCATGCCCCCCCCCCCTCTTTTGAAAGGGAGATAATGGAGACGTCCAATAGATTATCAAATAGGGGCTACTCCAGGGATCATATAGAACAGGCCAAATTAGTGCCACTGAATAAAATAAGAAATAAAATGTTGACTAACATCAACAGGAAGGTAAATATACGGGTAAACTGATCACTTTGGTTACAACGTATAGCTCGGAATTGTGACCCTACCCTAGAGGATATTAGAGAAATATATTAGATTTGTATCAAGGAAATGCCCATCTTTGGGCCATTATTTGTCCCCTAGTATGCACAAAAAGAAGGATAAAGTGTCTTCCCACACATGGTTATCCCATACGGTATTCTATAGATGTGGGGGTGTCAGATGTGGATGTTGTCCATTCGCTCGAACAGGCAATTAATTTGAATCATATTCGATTGGAAAAAAAGTTTAGTGTGCGATCCTTTATCAATTGCAATACTACACATGCTGTGTATGTAATAGAATGCACAGCATGTAAATTACAATATGTTGGCTGCACAATTAGGAAATTGAAAAAATGAATAGCAGAGCATGTGGTCGATGCTAAATATAATAGATTGGGATCCATCTCAAATGCCTATATTTTAGGAACCTTCATGGGGGGCAATTTGACAACTTTTAAATGTGTGGCAATAGAAAAGGTGGACATCGGCCCTAAGGGAGGTGACCTATATAAAAACCTATTATCTAGAGAGGCTCGATGGGATGTGGATCTCAGTATGGGGTAGGAATGTTTTGCAGTAAGGGGTTATAGTGTTTTGTGTTTTTTTTTTCCTGCTCTGGAAATACTGTACATACAATAATTTTTTGATTTTTTATTATTGATATTTTTCATGGATCATTAAACTATGTTTTTGATTTTGCATGCCTTTTCATTTGGCTGGTGACTGGCTTCATATGATTTCTGGCGTTGTCCTTACCACATTTTTCTTTGTTATGATATGCTGGCCATGTTTGTTTACTGGCGGCTTCATTTATTCCATCTTGCTGCTTGGAGCAGTAGGTGCGATGAAGTAAATGAACACGGCCAAAATGGGGACTCACTGAGCTACCTATTTGTACCTCCTTACAGACAGTGGGATTCCAGGGCTAACCCACTATTACCTCCACACCAATGGCCGCACACTTTAACTCTAATTAATACAATTTATTAAAGAATTGTACATACACAAATCGACATACACAATACTATATACACAACACAATAAAACCATATATTAAAAAAACCCAAGTGGGGAGGAGCTCCAGGGCTAACCAATTTAAAGATAGATAATCATCTTTGCACCAATCTGAGTATTCATGAATATATATTGGCTGACTCTTACAGGATAAAGTGCTAAGTGCATGTGCATATTCTAATATATAAACTAAAAAAGTGAACACTATGCTTGTGCCAACAATAGGAAATATACTAATTACTTTAAATTAATAGATGTGCAAACTAGCAATGTGCGATTGAAATAACGTGTCAAGTGCTAACAGTGCAGTAACTATAAGGTTCAACCTATAATGTGCTCCTATTTGTCCAATAAGCGTCGCCCATATATATCTAATAAGGTTAGTCAATTTAGACATATAAACATCCGAGCCCGCTGTCCTCCCCACTCACCGACGCGCTGCGTGGTCCTCCCACCACTTTGCTTGGGTGCCCATGGCGTGGTTTGGTCCCCAAGGCTAGCACCTATTATTCATAATTTGTGTTCTACATATCCGTTTTGGAGTTTATACCTATTTGTACCTGCTTCCTTGTTATGAAGGACAGGGGCGATAGTTCTAATCATAATGTGCAGGTCAGTCATAGACTGAATTATAATATGCAGTTAGTCACATGTTTTATATTGTGATTCATTCTGTGTTTCATCATCTGCTGCTTTAATATGAATGGATGCTAATTGAGGGATCGACAGGTTGTGCTTTTCATGCTTTTGATCAAATGTGTTTATGTCACTGTCTGATTAATTTGGCTAGGGATTGGTTTTATTTGACTGATGGCATACACCCCAACTGTCCCGATCTTCGCGGGATTGTCCCTCGAAGAGCTCCTTGTCCCGCCGCCCCGGGCCACTATTTGGTGTCCTGGGACAGGCTACTAAGTTATCGGGGACTCGGGAGCTGCAGCATGTGTGGGGGCAGAGCCAGCAGCTGCTTTAGTGATAGTGCTGCCACAGTTCTGTGTAGTGTTATTGGGCGCTGGAACTAAAGCACTGTTGCTGAATAGGAATAGGAGTGCACAGAGTGCTGGCTTTGACAGTTCTTATAGCATTTTCCAGTCTCATAGGTGTGTGCAAGGAGTGACGGAGGCGCGTAGCTGAGAGCAAGTGTGCTCAGGGCCGTATCTGGTGTTCATGGTGCCCTAGGCAGTGCTTGCGCCCCCTTTTTTTAAGTTAGGTCACGGTCCATATAAAAAAAGTGTGTAGGGGGAAAGGGTGCAATGGCCTAGATGCAGAGAATGTGTGTGGAGGAGGGCACAAAGGGGGAAATGCAGAGAAGCAGACAAGCATGCTCCATCTTTTACTGCATTCTGACATACAGGAGTCACATGACCACACCAATGGAGGGGAGATGCTCTGGTCTGCGTTCAACCCATTGCCCTCAACTTCACACAAATACACTCTGCATCCTTCTGTGGCTGGGGGGTGTTTGTTAGGAGGCATTCATGTTCTGGCTATATGATTTTTTATTTCTTTTCTTTACTACAGTAGTAAGAGCACTGTCCCCCCCCTTCCAGGTTGCCACCCTAGGCACGTGCCTAGGGTTGTCTAATGGTAAATACAGCCCTGAGTGTTGCTGCCTCTCAGTGCCTGACACTCAGACTGCCCCCCCCCCCCTGTCCAGGCTGCCCTGTGCCATGTCAGCTGTGTGTGCAGAAAATGGCTTCCCCACCCACACAAGGCACCAGATTTATGTTCAGGATTTTCTAGGTGAGATGATTTTTCTTTGGGAGCAGTGGGCTTGTGGATAGAATCAGCCTCGGCCTCGTTAGCTTCCTGCTATCAACACTTTCCTGCCCAGAACATGTATCTATTTATTTCCTTTTTTTCCCATTCTATCCATCTCTTTTTTACCATTTCTCTCGCTCTCCCTCCGTTTCTCTGTTTGTCTCTCTCTCACCGACTATCAATCTAGTCTTCTGCTTAACTATTTATGTACCTGTTATATTTAAATCTTCTGATATATCTGATATATATCAGTTTTCCTTCACATTAAATCAATCAATAAATTACTTTTATTTATCTCTTCCTCATACATATACACTCTACTTATTATCATTCATTCTTTCTGCCTGTCTTGGTGTATTTTTTTATTCTTTTACAGCAATATGTTGGCTGTTTGATACATGTACCTTTGTTTTAAGTTAGGCTTTCAGATAGCCTGCCTGTAAAGATGAACAAAACCTGTAATTTTCACTTTTTCACTCTCCTGGGCTTTGTTCCTCCTACCTCAGGCATCCCAATTTGGGATGTCCCACTGTGTGAAATCCCCCAGGCTCACCCCTAAACTCACCTTTCTTTCACGTGCATGTACCACGCTTGCATTACATTCGGCTTTTTCTTTCCTCCCTGAGCTTAGAGCAGCAGGAAAAGCTAAATGGTAGCCTTTTGGAAATTCCTGTCCCGGATGCACACATAGTTTAAAGGTATACTGGGGATGCGGTGTAGGATCGCTGGTCATGCGGGTGTACCAGACAATCCCCTGGTATACACACAGCTGTGCATTCTATTTGGGATAAACCATAAAGAGGGAGACCACCAGCCCTTGAGTATTGTAGACTGGTGGTTGCCCTCAACAACACCCTGTATTTTCCTGTGTATTATTCCTCTACGCTGGAGCATCCCCTGTGTGTCTCCCTTGGGATCACTGTAAAAACTCACCTTTCTGGCAATCCCATGATGTATGTAAAGGCCGCCAGCCAATCAGCAGTTCACGCTACATTTACTCTGAATGGATCGTCACCTCTGGGTGCTTTTCTGCATACTCGCCACAGGTGTGTGCCTAAGGTGGAGGGTAGATTTGGCATGTGCATGTGCCATGGGATCACTGATGAGTATAGCAGGTGATTCCAATGGGGCATCCCAATTGGGAATAAAACGGGGAAATCAGCCTTTAAGAATTCAGGGAGGCCATTGTGCCTCTTCAATGGATCGTTGCCCAGTTCCCCAACATCCCCGCTCAGCCACTGCCAAGGCTTAGAGGAAACATTGGTGGTAAGAGCGGGGGCCGGGGAGGGGCGGACCTATGTGCGCGCGTGTCTGCGTGTGCTTGTGTGTGTGCATGAGTGCGCGTGTCTGCATGTGTGTCTGCCTGTGTGTGTGTGCTTGCATGTATGTGTGTGTTTGACTTTGTGTGTGTGGGGGCTTGCATGCATGTATGTGTGTGGATGGGGCTTGCATGCATGGTGTGTGTGTTTGCCTGCATGTGTGTGTATGTGTCTGCATGTATGTGTGTGTGGAGGGGGCTTGCATGCATGCAGTGTGTGTGTGCCTGCATGTATGTGTGTGCCTGCATGTATGTGTGTGCCTATGTGTGGGGGCTTGCATGCATGTGCGTGTGTGTGTGGAGGGGGCTGGCATGCATGCAGTGTGTGTTTGTCTGCATGTGTGTGTCTGCATGTATGTGTGTGCCTATGTGTGGGGGCTTGCATGCATGTGTGTGTGTGTGTGGAGGGGGCTGGAATGCATTCAGTGTGTGTTTGTCTGTATGTGTGTGTCTGCATGTATGTGTGTGCCTATGTGTGGAGGCTTGCATGCTTGTGTGTTTGTGGAGGGGGCTGGCATGCATGCAGTGTGTGTTTGTCCTCGTGTGTGTGTGCCTGCGTGTGGGGGCTTGCATGCATGTGTGTGTGTGTGTGTGTGTGTGTGTGTGTGTGTGTGTGTGTGTGTGTAGGGGGCTGGCATGCATGCATGCAGGGTGTATGTTTGCCTGCACATGTTTGCCTGAATGTTTATGTTTGCCTGTGAGTGTAGGGGGGCTTGTCTGCATTCATGTGTGTGAGGCTTGCCTGTGTGTGTGTGTGGGGGGGGGGGGGGGGGGGCTTGTTTTCATGTAATTTATTTGTTACTATGTATTTATTAGGTGGCCTTTCCCTTTAAGGGTGTGGTATGCTGATGGCGTTGCCCCGACCTTACTTTTCCTTATTATTGATATACTAGTCCTGCTGGTTATTGTGCGCACAGCGTCACCTGCTGGCAGCTTAATTCATTTCAGTCTGCTGCATGAATTAGTGGGCATGAATTAGTGGGCGTGACGCTGCATTTCTGGTAATTGGTGAGCTCCCTATTTATAATAGCGTCCCTCTTATGAAGAGGCTGGTGCTTTTTGAATTGTCGAGACGGGGTGATATCCATATAATACACAGGTTAGTTTAAGTATGTCAAATTGTGGATGTTGTATTTAACATTTGCTGCTGTAATTATGAACATGTGCTAACTAATTAATGAAATACGCCTGCAGACAGGCTCTTCAATTTCTGGTGGGGATATAAATTGTAGCTGTGATATTGTGCAAAATGTCATGATTAAGAACCCCTCGTGGTCCGAAAAGTGTTGACATGTTTGATCTTTTACTGGGAATTGCCTCTCATGTGATTTTTATCGATCTTTGGTATAAAGGTTTTTGCTCATTTTACCGAAACTTCTGGCTGGATACTTGTTTGTGATCTGCATAATTGGAGTTGAGCACTAATAGCCGTGCCAATCTTTCCAATACCCTGGGCAGGAGGATACTATTATAAGGTAGAGCTGATTTTTTTCTGCTTTGTCTCTTCAAGCCAACACATCTGCCATTTAACCTTTCAGGGATAGAAGATCGGCTTTTAGAGGGTTAAATATGTTATGGGGTAAGGAGGATTGGCGCTTTCGCAAGTCTCTTCAAGCTGAATGTGGCTCAAGACCAGGGGTGGGCAATTATTTTTTCCATGGGGCCACATGAGAAATTAAAAATATTGTGGAGGGCCAGGCCAAAAGGCTGAACTCAATTGTGCATAATATAATTGTATTTCTTTATAAAAAGCGGTTAATAGCATTGTTTTGACAAGCTGGTACGAGTATATGTTATAGTTAAACAATGAACAAGTGAGGTTGCCTTACAAAAAAAAATTAATTTATTAAATTAACCACATTTTGTGTGTCTAGTAAGGTCTCACACAGCAGGGCATCCCAGAGGCATGATGTCTGTAACCCAGCCCTGGATTCCTTCACAATTCAAAGGGCCCATGGGTTACATGGGTTTGGTCTGCTTTAAAACATCATGGCCAAATCAGGTTAGGATGGAATAACCCCCCTCCTTTACATTATTATTAAAGTAACACAGCGCTGCTCAAACTTTTTACACAGTAGCAATGTGAAAAATTGTGGATTCTCTCACATAAAGCAGAACAAAACCCAAAGCGGCCACTAGTCTTCCCCCTGGAAATACCAGATCGGGATGCCCCACTGTGTGAAACCCTTTTTACTCAGTAGCAACATGAAAAATGGCAAACTCCTTCCCTTAAAGCGGATCTGGGATGCCCAGGTGGCCACTCTGGGTTCATTTCCACTTTAAGGGGGAGTCCACCATTTGTCAAGTTGCTACTAGGTAACAAGGGTTTCACATAGTGAGGCATCCTGATCTGGGATACCCAGGGGGAAGACCAGTGGCCGCTCTGGGTTTTGTTCTGCTTTCAGAGAAGGAGTCCGCCTTTTTTCACGTTGCTACTGAGTAAAAAGGGTTTCAAAAAGTGGAGCATCCCGATTTGGGATGCCCGGAGGAGGGAGAACAGTGGACGGCCTTGGATAAAAGGCTGTGTGAAACCCTTCCCACCTTGCAGGATGGTCCCCCCACCCCCCCAAAGGCATCGGTCTGGCCAGAAATGGACTACGAGAGCCAGTGCACCATCAGGCGCTGCGTACGGCATGTAACACATTGGTGTGGACTACAAGTGCCAGCAGCCTGCGACGTGAGGCACAGACAAGTGACTGGAGTACCTCCATCTCCGGCATCAGCTCTGCAGCGACTGACACATGCCACACAGTACAGGAAGAGAAACTCTGCCCACAGCCAAACCTGCAGGAGGGAGCTGTCCAATAGGAGAGCAGGCTCTAATCCACACACGCTCACGCTACATTACACTCACTACAGAGGGGCAAAGGTGCTGTTCAAACCCGGTACTATCTTTTCTGGCAAGACTGCGCGGACAGTGGGCGGGACTGAGCATGCGGCCGCGCAGCTTACAGGGAATGCTGGTCGCGGGCCTGTCAGAGCCAATCAAAGGGCCGTATGTGGCCTTACAATGCCCAGGTCTACTCAAGACCGTCTCTCGGTGATAAATGTGGCTCCAAATGTAAGAAAGGTTGGGGACCTCTGCTCTAAATACAGAATACATATGACAAGTTGGGATGCCCTGCTGCACGTCTTCCTAAAGCCTGAGGTCTGGAAGCAAAGGGTGTATATCACTCTGATGGGGCACTGAAGAAGGAGAATATGATTCTAATTCAAATACTAATAATTCATATTAATAATCAGCTCAGCAGCCAATAATCTGATACAAACCAGTGGTCACTGAGGCTGTCCACATACATCCAGTCAAATGTCCCAGTTAGGGTGAGCAGAGCATTAAAAGCGCATTGTCCTCTATTAAGTGTAACCTGTATGTATATCTGAGAGTTGTACCATTTTGTTTCTGTTAAAGTCTTCAGGGCCTATATACTGTGAAAGGCCAGGCATAATTACACACCTGCTGCTGTTGGCAAAAAAAACTGTTTAAAATCAACTGGAACGTATTGAAGTGCCCTCATAAGTGCACAACACATAGTAAATCTGAGAGTTGTAACACTTAGTTCCTGTTAAAGTCTTTAGGGCCTAGTTACTGTTAAAGGCCAGACATAATTACACACCTGCTGCTGTTGTCCAAAAGTAATGTTTTAAGCATACTGGAGAGCATTGAACTGCCCTCATCAGTGCATACCACATATGTACATCTAAGAGTTGTACCATTTTGTTCCTGTTAAAGTTTTCAGGGTCTAGTTACTGTGGAAGGCAAGACATAATTACACACCTGCTGCTGTTGTTCAAAAATACTGTTTTAAGCCTACTGGAGCGATTGATTGAGTGCATTTTAAGCTTACTGGAGCGTAACTAGACCCTGAAGACTTTAACATGAACTCTCAGATTTACTATGTGGTATGCACTGATGAGGGCAGTTCAATGCGATCCAGTAAGATTAAACATATGTACATCTAAGAGTTGTACCATTTTGTTCCTGTTAAAGTTTTCAGGGTCTAGTTACTGTGGAAGGCAAGACATAATTACACACCTGCTGCTGTTGTTCAAAAATACTGTTTTAAGCCTACTGGAGCGATTGATTGAGTGCATTTTAAGCTTACTGGAGCGTAACTAGACCCTGAAGACTTTAACATGAACTCTCAGATTTACTATGTGGTATGCACTGATGAGGGCAGTTCAATGCGATCCAGTAAGATTAAAACAGTATTTTTGGACAACAGCAGCAGGTGTGTAATTATGTCTGGCCTTTCACAGTAACTAGGCCCTGAAGACTTTTACAGGAATTAAATGGTGCCACTCTCAGATGTACAATGTTGTATGCAATGAGGGTACTTCAATATGCTCCGGTAAGCTTAAAACAGTATTTTTGGACAACAGCAGCAGGTGCGAAATTTTGTCTGGACTTTTACCATAAATAGGCACTGAAGACTTTAAAAGGAAAAATGGTGCAAATATCAGATGTACTATGTGGTATGCACTGATGAGGGCACTTCAATGTGCTAAAGAAGGCTTAAAACAGTATTTTTGGACAACAGCAGCAAGTGTGTAATGTCCGGCCTTTCACACTATGCAGGCACTGAAGACTTTAACAGGAACAAAATGTTACAACCCTCAGATGTACTATGTGGTATGCACTGATGAGGGCAGTTCAATGCACTCCAGTAAGCTTAAAACAGTATTTTTGGACAACTAGTACATCTGAGAGTTGTACTATTTTTTTTCTGTTAAAGTTTTAATTACACACCTGCTGTTGTCCAAAAATACTGTTTTAAGCCTACTGGAGCAAAATGAAGTGCCCTCATCGGTGCATACCACATACATACGTCTGAGAGTTGCACCATTTTGTTCCAGTTAAAGTCTTTAGAGCCTATGTACTGTGAAAGGCCAGACATAATTGCACACCTGCTGCTGTTGTCCAAAAAACCCGATTTAAGCCTACTGGAGGGTATTGAACTGCCCTCATGAGTGCATACCACATAGTATATCTAAGAGTTGTACCATTTTGTTCCTGTTAAAGTCTTCAGTGCATATGTACTGTGAAAGGCCAGACATTAAATACACACCTGCTGCTGCTGTTGTCCAAAAATACTGTTTTAAGCTTACTGGAGTGCATTGAAATGCCCTCATCAGTGCATACAACATAGTATATCTGAAAGTTGTAACATTTTGTTTACTGTTAAAGTTTTCAGGGCCTAGTTACTGTGAAAGGCCAGACATTAAATACCTGCTGCTGTTGTTCAAAAATATTGTTTTAAACTTAGTGGAGCGCAATGAACTGCCCTCATCAGCGCATACCACATAGTACATTTGAGAGTTGTAACATTTCTTTCCTGTTAAAGTCTTCAGGGCCTTGTTATTGTGAAAGGCCAGACATAATTACACACCTGTTGCTTTTGTCCAAATATACTGTTTTAAACTCACTGGAGCACAATGAAGTTCCTTCATCAGTGCATACCACGCAGTACATCTGAGAGTTGTAACATTTAGTTCCTGTTAAAGTCTTCAGGGCCTAGTTATTGTGAAAGGCCAGACATAATTACACACCTGCTGCGGTTGTCCAAAAATACTGTTTTAAGCCTACTGGAGCGCATTGAAGTGCCCTCATCAGTGCATACCTCATACATACACCTGAGAGTAGCACCATTTTTTTCCTGTTAAAGTCTTCAGGTCCTTGTTACTGTGAAAGGCCAGACAGAATTACTCACATGCTGCTGTTGTAGACAAAACCTGTTTTAACCGTAGTGTAGCTTTTTGTCCTCCCCCCATATATGCACTAAGTATGTCAGGCAGAGAAGTGCCAGGACATGCACAGAGGAGTAGCAGAGGCCTAAATTAATCAGGCAGAGGTCGCAGCAGACTAGGGGCAGGTGGCAGCAGTAGTCGCAGCAACAGGCCTGATCTCCCGGTATCAGCTAGCGGTCATGTCTTGACCAGTGACCCATCTGTCATCATCGATTAACACGGTTATCCACTTCATCACAAGTGGATGCTGACACCCCCAGTCAACAGTCAGTTGGCATGTCCCGGGAGAAGTTCCTGTCCTCCCATTGCCTCTGTCCTATGCTGTTCCCTCCCACAGCCAAGTATCTTATGCTTAGGGTTCACCTCCACTATTCAGTGAGGACGATCTGATAGAGAAAAGTCAGCAGCTGCTGCAAACTCCATGCTGTGTCATTCAGGCACAGTATATTCTCCTCATGCTGTTGCCAACTCTAGGGTGTGTCCTTTAGCCACTATGTGTTCTCCTCATGCTGCTGCCTCCTCCAAGCGTTGTCATTCAGGCACTATTTGGGCTCCTCATGCTGCTGCCAACTCCAAGATGTGTCATTCAGGCACTATATGTTCTCCTCATGCTGCTGCCAACTCCAGGGTGTGTTATTCAGTCACTATGTGTTCTCCTCATGCTGCTGCCACCTCCAAGCTATGTCATTCAGGCAATATATGTTCTCTGCATGCTGCTGCCAACTACAAGGTGTGTCATTCAGGCACTATATGCTCTCCTCATACTGCTGCCAGCTCCAGGGTGTGTCATTCAGACACAATATGTTCTCCCTATGCTGCTGCCAGCTCCAGGGTGTGTCATTCAGACACAATATGTTCTCCCCATGCTGCTGCCAACTCCAGGGTGTGTCATTCAGACACTATATGTTCTCCTCATGCTGCTTCAAGCTCCACTCTGTGTCATTCAGACACTATTTGTTCTCCTCATGCTGCTGCCAACTCCAGGGTGTGTCATTCAGCCACTATATAGTCTCCTCATGTTGCTTCCACCTCCATGATCTGCCCCTCATGGTGGAGAGGAAGGGCCCTGGCTCACTTGCAATGTGCTCTGGTGTCAACAAGACACTGGTGCACACTGCAACTTAGCCAGAGCATACTCTCTGTGCACAGTTTAAAAATATTGCATAGTGAAGTGTGCCAGGTCCCAAAGGTTTGTGTTGGTGAAGTGGTAGATGAGTGTGGAATAAAATGGGGGTATGCAATGTCAATCTTCTGAACATGGTCACCCACAAGGGTCAACAGTTTGTTAAAATTGTTCAACAGATTAGGTAAGGGTTAGCACATGTAGAGGAATGCATAGTATCCAGGATAGAGAAAACTAATATGTGACTTACACCTAAATGGACATCTTCATGTAATTGGCAATATTTTCTAGATGTCGCTGGAAGTATAGAGCACAGCAAACTGGCCTGCTGAGGGATGGGCAGTAAGCAACCAGTACCCTCAAATCTTTTTCCTTGCTCTCTGATTCTCCAAACTATATTGCTTTAGCGGCAAGATGCAAAGAATGTCGCCATAATCCATGACCAACAATCTCAGACAAAAAAAATACTGAAAATCAACAAGAAAGCCAATAGAAACAACCACAAATTCACTGACAAGTGACAGCCATCAAGTAAAACCAAACACCATGCAATCTCCAACAACCACAAAGCACAACCCAGGAACAGGAAATAGTATATCTTTCTTGTGTCATTCGTCTTGGGCCCATTAAACGAAATTGATTATTGGAAATTTTAGCTGTATCACTATGAAGCCCTGTGGGACACCCACCTTCTGTGAGCTGACAGCCCCCAATCATCACCACCACTTCTGCGTATAGCCAAACCCCCATTTGCTGGGATGATTGGTACACCTCACCGGACACGTTTCCCCAGGTCTTAAGTGACGCAAAGGATGTCAGCTTATGGTGAAGATGTCGGGCCCTGGGGGACACGCCCTCTAGGTATGACCACAATCCCCAATCTCCGCTGCTAGCTTTACTTTTAGTCAAGCCCCCATTTACCGGCACGCTTTACAGGCCTCGCCAAACATGTTTGCCCCCAGGACTTCGTAGCACCAAGGATGTGAGCCTACAGGGGGTGAAGGCAGGTGAACAGGATGCAAAACTGGGCAGCATCGGGTAAGCCGGGGTCATACACGGGAAGTCTGTCCTTAACTATCGCAGCACCAAGGAAGAGACCAAAGAGGCGGTCAAGCCAAAGGTCAATCCGAAAGGTCACGGGTACGCGGCACAACATATGAAGCAGAAACGTGGTCAGGGAACAAGCAAGTGTCGGTACAGGCGGCAATCATGGGATGGTCAAACAAACGGGGTCGGCAACGGGATTAAGCAGCAAATCTCAGGATCAAGACACACCCAGCTAAACGTTATCACGGGCAGCAATAGACTGAGGGGAGAAAACCTTTATAGGGCTGAACCCAACTGGATTGGACAAGGAAATGTAAGTGGTTGGCGCATACTTTGGGCTGATTGCCCCGTTTAAGCTTCAAAGGGCGTTTCGCCCAGAACAACTATGGGCTGGCGGCAGTGCTGTGTGAATCGCAAGTGATGCACCCTCTAGACGCTGCTGGCAAGGCTTTGTAATCACTCCGCAAATGCCCAAAGCATATGGGAAAGCACCCATAGATTGTTATGGGTAGAGTTTCACATGAAAATACAGGGTGCTCGTCAGACAGCACGAATGTCCCCCTCAGATTCATCGGTGTGAAACTAGCCAGAAGATTTAGAGAAGCACGTTTACTTTTGAGTGTGCTTTACATGTGAATTTCAACTTACATCTGAGTGAGTTTTGTACCTTAAACACACTAAAAGTATGCTCTAAAAACTGGCCATTTTTACAGATGAGATGCATCATTTTTCCAGATAAGCCCAATTAAAGGAAAACTACTCAAGAAGCATGTTTCACATTATTAAATAGGCCATAGGCTTCCAGAAATACCTTGGACAAGGTATGAAAAATAAGATACTTTATCAAACAAATGTTATTATCATACTGTGAAGAATTTTGGATTTGATTCAGAGCACAGCTGAGCTGGTAGGATTCTTTTTGGTCCCTAAATTTGTGAAAATGATCTTGGTCAAGTATAACTGACCATGTTTTTCAAGTGACTGGGTGGCAGGGGGGTTTGAGTATTAACACCCAAGTAGGGGGTCAGGGCGGAAGTGTACTAGAGACTGGACAAGATATAGAAATAAATTTGACCTATGCTGCAAATTCAAACCGACCATTTCACTAACCAAGAAAATGCAATTGTATTGCAGAATAATTTGGATGACAGGGGAAAAAACTGTCATCATTGGGAGATTTGTTCAATTAAATGTAATTTATACTCTGAGAGTTGATGACTTGAAAATGTAACATTTTCATTTGCATCCAACATTCATAAAAATATGAAATATCTGAAATATTGCTTGCATAATAATTTGAAACACAGTATGATTTCACTATAATCAACCCTATTTTTTTAAATAACTAAAAAGGCAACACACAAGTACTTAGTACTTAGTAGAAGATTGCGTAATGCCCGTGTACCAATATATTGGGCTTTGCTTGTGGATACCAGAACCCACCTTGTCTAGCCCTTAATTGGATCAGAATGCATAATATATGGGAGGAGAGTTCAGTAAGGAATACATCTCTTAATTCAACTCTCTTCTCCATAAATGCTGTATATGATGAATATGTTCACCATAAATTGTAATAAAGCAATGCAGCTGTATAGTCCTGTTCCTTCACTTCCTGGCGACAGCCCGACTATCGCAGCACAACAAGCCATTGATTTTATCTTTTGTTTAAATTATATCATGCAAGCTGAAATAAAATAATAGTTTCTTGACACCTCTGAGTGCTGGCATCATTCATTATCAAGCGAGATATCACTAAAGAAACTGCAATTTAGTGATCAAGAGATGAAAAATAATTGGTTAATCGGCTAACCAAAAATGTTTTTGTGTAAGTCGAGGTCACCCCACAAGTGCTTTGCTATGAGAACGAGTGATTACCATGATGAGCATTAGCTCAAGCGACCAATTGACCAACACATTTTTGGCATTTGAACCAGTCACTCAACTGCAGAAGATTTTTATGGTCAGTTTCTCACTGAGCAAACAGGCAGTTAATCTGCTTGTGTAAACCCAGCCTAGGAGACTGTTGCCCTCCCATACCTAGCACTTGGTGAGGATGGCAGGGAGCACATTCTTCTGGGCCCAGGGTGCTCCAATTGTGTGTGTGGGTGGGGTGCTGGGGCTCTACCGCAGGTGATGTTGGTACTCACTGTGCAGCTCAAATAGATGACAGACAACCCAAACAAATAAAAGCAGAGTTCCTCTTTATTAACTTCAGTTGACATCAAGCACAGGTTCATACATCCTTTCAGTTATATTCCCTTTTGTCGCATCCACAGTCAAAGATCAGCCAGTTGGTCTTACTCCCAGATAAGGATTCCCTTCACTGAGTTACCACCAGTAGCCACTGCTGTCGGGTTAGAGCTTTATTTCACACACTCCGACAGGGACTGGTCTCACGTCTGCTCCTCGACAATTCAATGGTATACAACACTAGTTACAGGGTCTCTCTCCCTTATATAACCGTAAGCTTCCATCTACAAACATGTAATAGGCTGTTCCCTCACAGACTTTCTAACCAATCACTATCCTCCTGGTTGTTACTCTCTACCAAGCATCTACCTTTCTTTCTAGAACAGTCTCCATTCAAGTCTATGGCCCAATGATTCTCTATGGCCTGTTCTCACTACTGCCATCTTGTGTCTAAATAACTACTACAACCACTATACACTCTTATGGCTAGGAACCAAAAAAGGGTTTAATTTCTTATTAACTGTATGTACAAGGGTTTCTTATTAACTAACTGGCATGCACCTATTTGCATCTAGACCCTTATACGCTCCTCCAATTTCCTAAATGTTGTCCTTGACATTTGGTAGCAACACTACAAGTGTAAGGGACGCTAGGCTGTATTCCCAGATCTCGTGGTTTTCGCCATGAGGACACCTGGGCCATTTTTCTACCAGTGAGGTACCTCACCACATCTGGTACTTTGACACTACCTGAGTCCACTCACTGTATGTATGGGGACTTTTTATGACATTTACTCACCTTTTTCTTTTTTCCAGCGGCACATATGATTTTAGCAGCAACCACTACAAGAGTATAGGGGTGACCCACAAGTTAGGTACCTGTTTGAGATTCCTTAGTCATAGCAACCAAATGGGATTTATCCTGCCCTGGACACCATAGATCATCGTCCTTTCACCTTCACTCTGTGAGAGTCACTTGCCTTTTTCTGGACACTTTCAGTTCCTTTCCACCTAACTACACGGAATGGGGGGGGGGCTGGTTTATTTACATTAACTACAACCTACGTGGGACTATCTATTACTTGAGTGCGGAACTAATTTTCTTACTCTTCTTAGCGTGGGGCTGACCTTTCTAATTGAACATGGGGGTACATTTAAACCTTTTAAACGTTACATAAGGCTTATTCTCATTTTACTAAATTTAACTTTTGACAAGGGTTAAACGACTGCAACAAGATACATTTGAAACAGCTTCTTGATTAGATAACAGGCAAGGCTGGACCTTCTCCACCACCTTTTATTACCATCACATCATGGATGCTTGGCAAGATTTACAAGGATTCATTGGTGCCAAATTAAATTAACTTTTACCCTTGTCTCAATCAAGTATTTGTGCCATCTTTCATGGGCTACTAGCGTTAATTCTTCTTGACTTTTAAATTACATCTGTTGCTATTTCCATATTTACCTTTCTCCTCTGCAGCACATGTGCACTTTAGTTACACTTATGGCCTGCTTTAACCTCACACATGGGGCTATGTTGCACCAAGGAAACTCCTCTAGGCTTACCCCTGTCTTGGGGAATACCTTAAAAGTAGGACTATGTGAACAACGAAGACTCTGGTCTGTTATAGAGGGCTAACAGACTAAAGGGGACCTCATGCTTGCTCTCTATATAGCAGAATCTCTGCAAACCTATTTAAAAGGGTCTTGTGGATGTCTAATGGAAACCTTGTTAATTAAACTTGAACACCATAGGTTTGAGGATACGTACGACCAGGTTTGGCTAAGTGACGTATGAACTCAACATATGGATGTCTCCACCTCATCAAGCTAAAATCAATAGACATTTGACCCATTACCCCAAGATTTTTTTACCGTTTACTTGAACCATGTTTCAACACTAGAATGCAGCTTATTGTATCAGTGTCCTGCAGTACAACTGACACTGCTTGCCATCCAACACTTGTGATCACACTCTTTGAACAGTACTTGTTCAATCTTGGTACCAACACTACTAGTATGAATCAAGGATCCCGAAACTCTTTGGGTTAGACTGCTAGATTCAAATATCTTTGGGTTAGACTGCTAGATTCAAATATCTTTGGGTTAGACTGCTAGATTCAAATATCTTTGGGTTAGACTGCTAGATTCAAATATCTTTGGGTTAGACTGCTAGATTCAAATCTCCTCTAAGGACTGCAAAATGTCAAAAGGAGGAAGAAATGGCCAAGGGGGGAGATAAAACCTTTTTCAGATACATAGGTGACAGAAAGAAGAAAAGCAATTGTCGGGCTCCACGACTTTTGGGCATCTTCCATTGATCTCTGCACGCAGCTGCAGAAGTGCCTTGAGTGTTTGTTTTAGACCTGGCTGTTCATCCATTGCAATGCTCAACAGCTCCACCTGCTGTTCAGCTCACTGTAACTGCACGAAGCCTAGAGCGTAAGCTCTTGGGCTTGTATTTTACTTCCTGGTTTCCTGGCTCTGAACGGACAGGAAGTGACCTCACTCAGACTCCGACACATTCCTCCCTGCTCTAATTGACAGCCCTATTTAAATGGACACCTGGCCTGTATTCCTTGCTGTGTTATCAGCTCAGTTCCTGGAAGCTGTGATTCCTGTTACCTGCAACGCCTGTGTCACGCTAGGGGGTAACTCCAGACCTCTTAATGAGCTCGCAACCCCCAATCTCCACAGCCAGCTTCACCTATAGGATCCCCCGCTTGCCGGGACGCAAGTTCGCCTACCCGGGAACGGTTGCCCCCAGGACTTATTGGCTCAAAGGATGCAAGCTTATATGGAGAGATCTGGAGAACCAATAACTGGAGCGTGAGTGACGGAAGTCCAGAGACAGGCAATAGGTCGATAACAGGAAGGCAGAGATCGTAGCGGCACCAAGGATCAGGCAAGGCGTAGTCGGGGTACAGGCTGAGGTCGGCAACAGGGGTTCAGGATCTAGAGGCGTCAATACAGGCAGAGGTCGGCAACAAGGATTCAGGATCAAGAGGCGTCAATACAGGCAGAGGTCGGCAACAAGGATTCAGGATCAAGAGGCGTCAATACAGGCAGAGGTCGGCAACAAGGATTCAGGATCGAGAATGGTCAGTACAATCGAATCGGCAACAGGCTAAACTTCACAGGAACAGGAGTACACAGGGTTCTGAGCGCTATCACAGGCACTGAGTGAATGGTGGGGAAAGACTTTATAGGGACAGGACATGATTGGGTAAAGGGAAGGAGAGAGTGTGATTGGTGCAACTAGGATCGCAGACCTCATAGGGTGACAGGGTCTGCAACTTTAAACTAACTGGCCATGACACTGAAAAGGGGGGGTTCCCCACAGCTGAGCTTCAGGCATAGAAGGGATGTGTGAGCACGCGGGCGCGAGCTTGCGTGTCAGTGCCGGAGACGCCGGCAGCAGAGGAGGAGGGAGGCGCGCCCGCACGGGAGTGAGCCGCAGCCCGGCGCGGCCAGCGCCCGAGTGAGGGACGGCGGGAACGACGCTGGACCGGGGGTCAGGTAAGGGAATCCTGACACTACCCCCCCCCTTCACGAGGGGCCTCCGGACCCTTACCAGGCTTTCCAGGATTGTCGTGATGAAACTTCTTCACCAGGGCACTGGCGTGCACATCCCTAGCTGCTACCCAGCATCTTTCCTCCGGACCATAACCAACCCAGTCAACCAAGTACTGTAAAGAATTACGCACTTTACGTGAATCTAAGATCTTATTCACTTCATACTCGGGCTCATTATCAACAAGAATTGGTGCAGGACCAGCAAGAGGAGCATTCTTCGCCGGTTTTAACAGTGAAACGTGAAAGGAATTAGGTATTTTCATAGTCGGCGGGAGTTGAACTTTAAAAGACACATTATTCAACTTCTTGATGATCGGAAAAGGGCCAATAAATTTTGGACCTAATTTGCTAGATGGCTGACGGAGCACAATATTTTTAGTGGAGACCCAAACTAGATCGCCTACTTGAAGAGTAGGTTCCTGTGATCTGCGGCGGTCGGCAAACTTCTTATACCTCAAACCAGTGGTCTTAAGAATCTCCTGAACGTGTGTCTAGATATTCTTCCGTTCTTGAAACCACTCCTCCAACGCTGGCAGATTGGAAGGTGACCCAGAAAGGGAAGAAGCTCTAGGATTTTTCCCTAAGTTACAATAAAAAGGAGATACCTTAGTACTCTCACTAGGCGCGTTATTGTAAGCAAACTCGGCGAAATCAATAAATTCCGCCTATTGTTCTTGAGCATCAGAGACATAACACCTTAAGTATTGTTCCAAAGTTTGATTAGTTCTCTCCGTCTGGGGATGGTAGGCAGAAGAAAGAGAGATCTGTATTCCCAACCGCGAACAGAAGTGTTTCCAAAAACGGGAAGTAAATTGAACACCCCGATCAGAGACTATATTGGACGGAATACAGTGAATACCAAAAATATGCGAAGTAAACAGCCGCGAAAGCTCAGGGGCAGAAGGAAGATTGGCCAAAGGAACGAAGTGTGCCATCTTACTGAAACGATCTACGACCACCCAAATTACAGTATTACCATGTGAAAGAGGCAAATCTAAATAAAATCCATAGAAATATGGGTCCATGGCTCAGCAGGACTTTCAAGAGGAACCAAACTGCCACTAGGGGCCTTGTGAACCCCTTTACTTCGAGCACAAACAGCACAAGCGTCGACAAAAGCAGTAACATCGCGTCTCATGGTTGGCCACCATACATGGCGACGGGCAAGCATAAACGTCTTACGGTTACCCAAATGACCAGCAGTTTTGGCATCGTGAAATTCGCGAATTACATCCGAACGCAGGTGCGGCGATACAAACTGGCACCCCAAGGGTACATCACTAGGAGATTCATCTTGAAACGGCGCCAAGGTATTGGAGAGATCAGGAAGTAACGCCCCGACCACACAACCCGTGGGTAGAATAGGTTCACCAGTATCACCCCGATCCTTACATTCACCAAACATGCGAGATAGAGCATCAGCTTTAGTATTTTTTACACCCGGCTTGAAAGTAATAATAAAATTAAAGCGCAAGAAGAATAATGCCCAACGTGCCTGACGAGAGTTCAGCCTCTTGGCAGAACCTATGTATTCTAGGTTTTTATGATCGGTATACACAGTTATAGGATGTAATGAATCCTCCAACCAATGTCGCCATTCATCAAATGCCAGTTTAATAGCTAATAGTTCCCTATTGCCAACATCATAATTTTGTTCCGCAGTACTGAATTTACGTGAAAAATAAGCGCATGGATGGAGATGCTCAGGGTTACCAGAATATTGTGACAAAACTGCACCCACTCCCAGCTCCGAAGCATCTACTTCAATAACGAAGGCCTTATGAATATCTGGATGAATTAACACAGGTGCCGAAGTAAAGGCCCGTTTCAAGGTTAGAAAGGTCTCACAAGCAGAGGGAGACCAGTTAGCAGTAAAAGCCCCCTTGCGGGTAAGATTGGTAAGGGGTGCAACAACATGGGAAAACCCTTTTATGAAAAGCCGATAAAAATTTGCAAAACCTAGAAAACGTTGCAATTCCTTTAAAGTTTTGGGTTGGACCCAATCCTGAACAGCTGAAACCTTCCCCGCGTCCATCTCCAAACCCTGGTTGGTAATTACATACCCTAGGAAGGGAACTGTAGTGACTTCAAACACGCATTTAGACAGTTTAGCAAATAAGTTGTTCTCTCTTAATTTTTGTAGCACCAACTTAACATGGTGTCTGTGCTCCAGTAAAGAATTAGAAAAAATGAGAATAACATCCAAGTAGATGACTACAAATCTACCGAGATATTCCCTGAATATATCATTAACAAAATCTTGGAAAACGGCTGGCGCATTACAAAGACCGAAGGGCATGACCAGGTACTCGTAGTGCCCATCCTTCACATTAAATGCAGTTTTCCACTCGTCCCCCTGTCGGATGCGAATCAGATTGTAAGCCCCTCTCAAATCCAATTTGGAGAAAATTCGAGCTCCAGTGACTTGATTGAACAGATCCCCGATCAAGGGTAAAGGGTATCGGTTCTTAACCGTGATCTTATTCAAAGCTCGATAATCTATACACGGTCTTAGGCCACCATCTTTTTTCTCGACAAAAAAGAAACCGGCCCCAGCAGGCGAGGTAGAGGGACGGATAAATCCTTTCCTTAAATTCTTGGTAATATACTCCCTCATAGCTTGCTCCTCGGGCAGAGTGAGGTTATAGATCTTTCCCCTCGGGGGAATAGTGCCAGGAAGCAGGTCAATGGGGCAGTCATAGGAGCAATGTGGCGGAAGGGTATCAGCGGAGCGTTTCGGAGAATACATCGATCCAACCAGCATATGGCTGAGGTAATTCCTGTGGTAAGACTTGAACGCTTCTGAGGCCTGTAGTGAAACAGTGACCTTTACAGTGATCACTCCATTTGGTCAATTCCCCAGCCCGCCAATCTAACACCGGGTTATGGAGTTGCAACCAGGGGTATCCCAAAACCACCTGAGTTTCTGGACAATCAAAAATAAAGAATTCTAAGAATTCAGAGTGGGAAGAGCCAACAATTAGTCTGAGAGGTGGGGTCTTGGTATTTATAGGACCTCCCTGGATTGCCTTCCCATTGATAGCTAGCACTTGTAAGGATCTTTCAAGTGATACTAAAGGGATCCCTAAAGTGGAGATCATGCTCCTGTCCAAAAAGTTTCCAGCCGCACCACTGTCTATGAAGGCGGAAACTGTCTGCTTAGAGGACCCCCAAAACAAATCAATAGGTACAAGCATCTTATTCTGGCAAGAGTTACAAACTGACTCACCCAGATCAGTACTCTCTACCTGGTCTGGGTGCGGGAGTTTTCCGCCGATTTCCCCTTGTTGGGACAGGACCCTGCAAAATGACTGGAATTCCCACAATACAGGCATAACCCCTCGGACCGCCTACGCTGCTTCTCCCTAAGCGGGTTCTCCCTAATTGCATAGGTTCTTACTGGGAAGATGTTTCTCCACGGGGAACCGGGGATCTATGACTCTGGACTGGTCTGAAGGACGTGGGAGCCCTGACTCTCACCCAGGCCCTTTCTCTAAGACGTCGGTCTATTTTAATGGAGACCTGCATTAATTGATCTAGGTCCGCTGGCGGGGGAAAATTGACTAAGGCATCCTTGATGCTATCCGACAGTCCCACCCTGAACTGACTACACAAAGCTGGATCGTTCCACCTAGCTTCGAAAGCCCAGCGGCGGAATTCAGCACTGTAGTCTTCAGCCGAATTCCGTCCTTGTTTTAAGGCCCGAAGCCTATTCTCTGCGGTAGACTGTATATCTGGATCGGCGTATAAAACGCCCATAGCATTGAAGAAGGCAGTCACTGATTGTAGGGCAATGTCATGAGACGGTAAACTAAAGGCCCAGGACTGTGGGTCTCCTTGAAGCAAGGAAATGACTAGGCCTACTCGCTGGACCTCTGTGCCAGAGGAGATAGGTCTTAACTTAAAATGTAGTTCGCAGGCATTCTTGAAATTGGAAAATTTTGCTCGTTCTCCAAAAAATTTCTCAGGCAGTGGAATCTTAGGTTCGGAGATTTGAGGTGGTACAGAGGAAGTCGGCACTTGACGAGACTCCTGAGTGGCCACTCTTTGAGCGAGTTGGTTGATCGCTGTGGCCATAGCTTGCACCTGCTGTACCAGGTCATCCATCTGGCCTGTGATAATGTCACGCTAGGGGGTAACTCCAGACCTCTTATTGAGCTCGCAACCCCCAATCTCCACAGCCAGCTTCACCTATGGGAGCCCCCGCTTGCCGGGACGCAAATTCGCCTACCCGGGATTGGTTGCCCCCAAGACTTATTGGCTCAAAGGATGCAAGCTTATATGGAGAGATCTGGAGAACCAATAACTGGAGCGTGAGTGACGGAAGTCCAGAGACAGGCAATAGGTCGATAACAGAAAGGCAGAGATCGTAGCGGCACCAAGGATCAGGCAAGGCGTAGTCGGGGTACAGGCTGAGGTCGGCAACAGGGGTTCAGGATCTAGAGGCGTCAATACAGGCAGAGGTCGGCAACAAGGATTCAGGATGGAGAATGGTCAGTACAATCAAATCGGCAACAGGCTAAACTTCACAGGAACAGGAGTACACAGGGTTCTGAGTGCTATCACAGGCACTGAGTGAATGGTGGGGAAAGACTTTATAGGGACAGGACATGATTGGGTAAAGGGTAGGAGAGAGTGTGATTGGTGCAACTAGGATCGCAGACCTCATAGGGTGACAGGGTCTGCAACTTTAAACTAACTGGCCATGACACTGAAAGGGGGCATTCCCCACAGCTGAGCTTCAGGCTCAGCTCTTCCTCCGGTAGCCGTGCTGAGCACAGCGCCGCCGGAGGGCATAGAAGGGATGCGCGGCCGGTGCCCGAGCGAGGAGACGGCAGGAACGACGTCAGGTAAGGGAATCCTGACAGCCTGTTACCTGCACTTCCTGACTGTTATACTGGATTGACCTGGGCTGCTTCCTGATCAGCTATTGGATTAACCCTCACACGGATCACACGGTTTGAGTTTCAGATTGTTTTATGGACTTTGCTTATTTTCTGATTGCCCATGTTCTTGGATTGCTTAATGGACTTTGTCTGTCCAGCCCTGGAATCTGTATTTCATTTGTCACCAGCCTCAAAACACAGATTGCTTAATGGACTTTGTCTGTCAGTCGCCAGCCCTGGAATCTGAATTTCATTTGTCACCAGCCTCAAGACACAGATTGCTTAATGGACTTTGTCTGTCAGTCGCCAGCCCTGGAATCTGTATTTCATTTGTCACCAGCCTCAAGACACAGATTGCTTAATGGACTTTGTCAGTCGCCAGCCCTGGAATCTGTATTTCATTTGTCACCAGCCTTAAGACACAGATTGCTTAATGGACTTTGTCTGTCAGTCGCCAGCCCTGGAATCTGTATTTCATTTGTCACCAGCCTCAAGACACAGATTGCTTAATGGACTTTGTCTGTCAGTCACCAGCTCTGGAATGTTTTTCATTTATTTCCAGCCTCTGAACACAGATTGTTTATATACTTGCTTGTCTGCCGCTAACTCAGGAATTGTATCTGTTTTCAGGCTTTATTAAACCCCTGAACTCTGTTCTGTCTCATTTGACTTTCTTTTCCACACTTCACCCACATATTGAGCTCTGCCCAGCCTTCACTTCTTGCCAGAAGTCTACCTTTTCCTTGGTTGTAGCCAGGAAGCCTGACAGCAATGCAGTCTCAAAAATTAGAAATAGCGAAAATTGACGGAGATAAGGCTGTGGCTGACCATCTGAATAGCTACTTTTGTCGGTATTTTCAGATAGTAGCAGGCATGGCCATAGCACAGCATCCAGCTGGGAGGGCACAGCTCCAGTGTTTTTGGAGGCTGATGTCTTAGCCGAGCTGGCACATCTAAAGGTAAGTAAGGCGATGGGTCCAGATGGAATCCACCCCAGAGTTCTAAGGGAACTTAGGTTTGTGATTGCAGCCCCTCTGACTGATTTACTTAACCATTCCCTTTCAACTGGTGAGGTTCCAGATGATTGGATAATGGCCAATGTTGTACCAATTCATAAGAAGGGGAGTAGAGAAGAAGCCAGTAATTACAGGCCAGTTAGTTTAACATCTATAGTGGTCAAATTAATGGAAACACTCTTAAAAGAACAGATAATTTCCCATCTAAAAATTAATGACCTGTTGGACCCAAAACAGCACGGCTTTACTGAGGGCCGATCATGTCAGACCAATCTTATTGATTTCTTTGACAATGTCACTAAAGTGTTAGATGAAGGTGGTGCTGTGGATATCGCCTATCTGGATTTTAGCAAGGCCTTTGACACTGTACCACATAAGGAGCTCATAGATAAGTTATTAAAGGTAGGACTCAATCCCTGGATAGTTCAGTGGATTTCTAGTTGGCTGAAGGATCGTTATGAGAGAGTTGTTGGTAATGGCATGCAATCTGAACAAAGGCGAGTTACAAGTGGTGTGCCGCAAGGCTCTGTCCTGGGCCCCATTCTTTTTAATATATTTGTAAGTGACATAGGAGAAGGCTTGGTAGGAAAAGTTTGCCTGTTTGCTGATGATACAAAGGTTAGTAATAGGGTGGATATTTCTGGAGGTGTCTGCAACATGGAAAATGATTTAGCTTTACTGGATAGATGGTCAAAACTGTGGAAACTAGAGTTTAATGTCTCTAAATGTAAAATCATGCACTTGGGTAGAAGGAATCCCTGCTCTGAGTACCGTATGGGCAGTACTGTGTTATCCAGGACCTTGGAGGAGAGAGATTTAGGGATACTGATTACTGATAGCTGCAAGATGAGTGGACAGTGTAGCCAGGCAGTGGGAAAAGCAAGCAGGATGCTCGGCTGCATAGCTCGAGGCATCACCGGTAGGAAGAGGGAGGTTGTGATGCCGCTGTATAGAGCCTTGGTGAGGCCACAGCTAGAATACTGTGTGCAGTTCTGGAGACTTTACCTGCAAAAAGACATTATTCAAATAGAACGGGTCCAAAGGCAGGCAACAAAAATGGTAGAAGGACTTAAACCTAAAACTTATCAGGAAAGACTTAAAGAACTAAAGTTGTGCAGTCTGGAGGAAAGAAGGGAAAGAGGGGACATGATTGAGACCTTTAAATATGTGAAAGGATTCAATAAGGTTCAGGAAGGAAGTATTTTTAAAAAGAAACTTAATGATAGAACAAGAGGGCACAACCTGAAGCTAGTCGGGGGGAAGATCAGGAGCAATGTTAGAAAATATTATTTTACAGAAAGAGTAGTAGATGCTTGGAACAAACTTCCAGCAGAGGTAGTTGAAAAGTCACTGAATTCACTGAATTGAAACATGCCTGGGATAAGTATACATCTATCCTAAGATAAAGAGAACATACACTATACACATAAGGGCCGACTAGATGGACCGTATGATCTCCTTCTGCCGTCAACTTTCTATGTTTCTACCTTTACCTAGGAGGATGTGGTAAAACCTTTCCTCCTCTAACCTGAGTGAATGAATAGTGAATGAATAGAAAAGGTGTCAGCTTAAAGTGGACCAACACCTAGGGGTGATTGGCCCGGGAATCTATAAGATTCCTGGGCCGATCACCTCACTCACCGCGGGACATCCGAGATCGGGATGTCCCGCGGGGTGAAACCCCCCCCAAAAAAACCCAAACTCCTTACCTGATCCGCCGCCGCCTCCCGCGCGCCCCTCTAGACGTGCGCGCGCCCGCGCCGGCCGTCTGTGAATGGCTGACGCGGGCGCGCGCACGGCGAGAGTGACGCGCAGGAGGCGGCGGCAGACGCGCTGTCTTGGACGCCGCTGTCACCCGCTTGGACGTCGGGGGGGATTGGACGGCGCGGTCACGTGGGAGCGGGGAGAGGTGAGTTTTTTTGGGGTTTCTGGGGGGTTTCAGAGAGCGGGACACCCCCAGATGTTGCACTGTCTATTGCAGGAGATAGTCACATGTTGGCCTGTCTATCCACCATTATCGAGCTGGCTGTTGCAGAGAGCATTGCTCTTAGATCAGGGACAGTTTAGGGACAGTTTAGGTCATTTTGAACCATAGCATAGGAGAATAGAAGGGACAGGAAAGCAAGAAGGAACACTGGGACGCTGGAGAGGGGTAGTGTGTGCTGCACAGAAAATCTGCATCTGCCTGCGGGTCATTGTAGTCCGACCTGTAAAGTCTGAAAACTTCAGTGAGGGTTTTTTTTATTTTGTGGATACATCTGTCTAGTTTAGCTGGGCCCTGTCACTGCATTGGGGAACTTGGGGTGCTCAGTGCCTCAGTGTTTAATACAGTTAAAAGAATCTTTTCACCTGCCATGAAATTTTGGGGGGGCAGCTCTGTCTTACTTGCTTGCTCTCGCTCATCTCAGGAGAACTCTGATGCAATGAATTTTAGCCAGGTTTCAGTGTAGCCTTCCTCCACTACAACTACATGTCACAGTAAAAGAAGCCTTTCTCTTCCATCATCTGTCGCTTTACTTCCCCTCTCTAGCAGAGCACCAGTTTCTCTCAGCAGCCCAATTGCTATCGATAGTGATGAGGAGAATTTATATGATAACACTTAGCCTTTGGAGTGTGTGCTGGAGGTGGAAGCGCTGTCCGAGACGCATAGCTGTGCCACTGGGGGTGGTGGTAGACATGGACATACTGGCAGTTATGAAGGTGGTTGTGGTGTGGGGAGGCAAGGAGTCCATGATGAAACATCAGAACAGGGAAGTGGTGGGGATCAGGAGGAGGAGTATGATGTAGTTTTGGACACGAATGGACATCGTCAGAGCAGGAGGGGTCTTCTGGCACTAGCAGCGACAAAGTGCCGAGCTAAGGTAGGGCCACATCATCTGCAAAACAACACAGGGCTAGGTCTGCTGGTATGGTCCATTCAGGAGCTGCTTTTACAGACTCCAGAAAAAAGCCTGCCAGATGAGGAGCAAAGTCTGGTGGCGGTGGTGTTGGAAAGGCTAGCTTTGTACGGTACTCTGCCGTGTGGCAATTATTTTGTACCTTACCAGAGGAACAAAACCTGGCACAGTGCCGGATCTGCAAGCAGAAAGTTAGCCATGACCAGAGCACAAATGTAGGAACTACGGCTCTATGTAAGCACTTGGAGCGGCACCACAAGGCTGCCTGGGACAACCAAAATGCCTTGCAAATGCCTCATCAAACATATTGCTCTAGCTGCTGCTGATGTTGTGGCTTCTATAACCTGTAATCTGTATAGTAGCCAGCCCTTAGCCACAAGCAGTACAGTCTCAGTTTTGTCATTGTCATCTAGTGCTCCTCTTCCATCCCGTCAGTTATCCATAATAGAATCTATATCCACCAGACAATAATATGTGTCCTGTCATCTGTTTGTCGTGCAGCTTAACTTGCAACTGGCCAAGCTGGTGGTGGTGCAGTCGCTGTCATACCACCTGGTTGAGTCCACCTCCTTTAGGCAACTAATGGAGTGCGTCCAGCCCAAGTGGCAAGTCCCCAGTCGCCATTTCTTCTCCAACAAGGCCATCCCCGCCTTGCACAGTCATGTGGGGCTGTCTATGCAAATGTCAGGGTGCACCACAGTGCATGCAACAATAGATACTTTGAGCAGTAGCTATGGCCATACATGTGTGTTACGGCCCACTGAGTCAACCCTGTTGCAGCACAATGCTCTGACGCAACAAGGTCAGGCATTATTAACACCTCCGTGTTTGTGCTGATCTGCTTCAGCTTTGGACACCAGGCGCCTATCCTCCTCCTCAACAGATAGGAGACAGCAGGGTGTAGCTTACCCTCCTCCTCCTCTATTCTTTCATCACAGCGCAGCACTGCCACATGCTGTGCCCGGGGGAGAAAAGCTACACTGCTGAGAAGTTGCTGCCATGCATGCATGAGGGAATCTCCCGCTGGCTGATTCCAGGTCAACTTAGATTGGGTAATGTGGTTGCAGATAACGGGACGAGCATTGTGGCTGCTCTGCATCTAGGTTGCATGACACATGCCCCATGCCTGGTGCAATCAATCTGGTCACAAACATATGTTGGTCTGGAGGATGTTCTGGCCATGCCCAGAGGGTGTTCGCTATAGCCGATCCTTAGCCTTCAAACATGTTGCCCTAGACTTGAAGCGCCAGAATGGTCTTCCCAAACACTGCTTAATCTGTGATGTCCCCACGCACTGGCATTCCACCCTACATATCCTGGGCCACGTCTACCACCAGCACAAAGCGGTGAATGATTTCTTCATACAGCCAACTTTTCCAGACAGTTTGATTTTCAGCTCCAGCATTGGCAGGTGATCAGAGACACGTGTCACGTACTGAGGCCTTTTGAAGAGGCTACAAGATATGTCAGCAGAGACAACAGAAGGATGAATTATGCTATGCCGCTGATATTCATTCTGGTGCAAACGCTCAAGGGCATGATTCAGCAAGGGGCAGGGGAAGGATCACATCTCCTGGCTCTTTGGATCTACATTAAAAGGTAGAGGAGAGTGAGAAGGAGGAAATCAGGCCGCATGAGGTGGATTTGGAGATGGAAACAACCAGCTTAAAATGCTAATTAGGTTACGGGTGATTTTCATGCAAATTAGCCATGTCCAATGTAAATGCTAATTAATCCACTAAAACATGTTTTTTATACAACCTTGGGTGACTTCAGAATGTTATAAAGGACTTTTAGGGCCATCAGCTATTGTTTTCCATGCATTTTAGACAAAAGTTCGTGCCAAACTAGTCCAGACCGAACCAAACGTTTTCGGAAAAGTTTGGCGAACCACCAATCTGAGCTTTTGCAAAGTCTGCATATCTCTACTAGGAACCATTATAGGGTTTACTCTCTTATCAACTATATCACAAGGGTTTCTTATTAACTAATATGTACCTATTTAAATCTAGACCCCTACAAGACAAGGCAAGATGCAAACATGACGGCCAGTTATGATTCAATGTATGAACTGCTGGTTGCACTTTGCACATCCTCCATTTGTGTCTCTTACTGATAAGGCTCAGTGCTGAGTCCGCAGGCAGGATCCCTCGAGAGCCAAACAAAATATTTACTCCCATATATGAACCCTGCAACAGAGAGCTTTGCTAGTTAATATTGAATATTGAAGGGGTGGAATTTACCTTCACAACATTATGGAGAAACTTTGTCCAAATTGTCCTAAGTGTAATCTGTATGTTCATAACAGCTCATTAATTTTGTTTCTCTTTTTATCTCTAGGCTCAGTGTAATTTTTTCATTAAAGAATAATAAAAATACGAGAGCAGCAGGATGACTTGATTATATCACTTTGAGAAATATATTACACTTGCCTTACCTAATGTTGCTTCCTATATACACCTCTGAGGGATAGGCATCATTTGATGTTGCTAGGTGGGTGGAGGTCAGGTGAATATGGGAACTTAGTCAATTAATGATGCTGGATAGGGTATGATGTGTAGTGCTGAACCATGGAAATGGATGTGGGTATGGATGCTCTGTGGTGTCACACAGTGTCAGTTAGCAGTAAAGTACTGTCATTTGCAATCCCACATTTCATGTTGCCCAGGGCCACGCTTTGTGTAGTGTAGAACCAGTCTGAATGTCATCCTTTGCCATGTCTAGTCTCTGACATTGCTCCCATAAGTCCTGTCCCTACATCCTCCCCCATGTATTCTGTCCATGACATCCTCCCCCATGTATTCTGTCCATGACATCCTCTCCCATGTATCCTGGCCAGTACATTCTCCCCCATGCACCATGTACCCTGTCCCTGACATTCTCCCTCATGTACCCTGCCCCTGACATTCTCCCTCATGTGTCCTGTCCCTGACATCCTCTCTCATGTGTCTTGTCCCTGACACCCCCCCATGTGTCCTGTCCCTGACATCCTCCTCATGTGTCCTGTCCCTGACATCCTTCCCATGTATCCTGTCCATGACATCCTCCCCCATGTACCATGTACCCTGTCCCTGACATCCTCCTCATGTGTCCTGTCCCTGATGTCCTCCCCCATGTGTCCTGTCCCTGACATTCTCTACTGTGTCCAGTCCCTGACACCCCACTGATATTCTCCTCCATGTGTCCTGTCCCTGACATTCTCCCCCATGTGCACTATCCCTGACATCCTCCCTCATGTGTCTTTGCCCTGATATTCTCCCCCATGTGTCCTGTCCCTGACATGCTCCCCCATGTGCACTATCCCTGACATCCTCCCTCATGTGTCTTTGCCCTGATATCCTCCCCCATGTGCTCTGTCCCTGACATTCTTGACCATTTCTAGTCCCTGACATCCTTCCCCATGTGTCCTGTCCATGACATCCTCCCTCATGAACACTGTCCTTGTCATCCTCCCCTGTGTCCCGTCCCTGCCATCCTCCGCCATATATGCTACCCCTGACATCCTCCTCTGTGAGTTCTGTCCCTAATATTCTCGTCTATGTGTCCTATCCATGACATCCTCCCCCATGTGCCCCATCCGTGACATCCTCCCGCATGTGTCCTGCCTCTGACATTTCTTATGGTGTTTTCCTTGTACAATTCTGAATGTATTGTTTCATTATTTCATTATTTTTTTTCATTAAAGTGGACCAACAGTCAAAAATGACTTAAACCAGACCAACACAACAAACAGCGCTCATATGCATCTCTCCTCAGGGCGATTTAGATTGCTGCACATAAAAATTAATTTACCTTTTTTTATAACTCTTGCTCTGGTAAAACAGATGGCGGCTCATGCATTTGCAGGCCACCTGCAAACAGGATGCTCCAAAATGGCAGCTACCTTTCCTTTCCAACTGTATCAGGCTGTTGGTCTGGTTTAACATAGACCAAAAAGAATACAGGCATATGTTACAGTTTCCACCAGGGCATCCCAATTATTGATTCCCCACAGTGTGATAACAATGGGACTACCCATAAGCTAACCTCCAGAATCAATCCCACTGCTTATGCATGATCCTCTGGCAATATCCCTATGACTTTAATAGCTGATGTGCACATCAGCACAAAGAGGAGGATGTCAGGCACTGGACACATGGGGAGGATGCCAGGGACTAGACACATGGGGAGGATGCCAGGGACTAGACACATGGGGGAGGATGTCAGGGACTAGACACATGGGAAAGGATGTCAGGGACTAGACACATGGGGGAGGATGTGAGGGACCATCTACTTGAAGAAGGATGTCAGGGACAGGATACATGGGAGAGGATGCCAGGGTAAAGACACATGGGGGAGGATGTCAGGGACTGGTTACCTGCAGAAGAATGTCAGGAGCAGGACACATGGGGGAGGATGTCAGGGCAAAGACACAAGGGAGAGGATGCCAGGGACTGGCTACCTAAAGAAGGATGTCAGGGATAGGACACATGTGAGAGGATGTCAGGGACAAGATCCATGGGGGAGGATGTCAGGGACAGGACACATAGGAGAGGCATTTTTGTTTTTTTGCTTTATGAGTGGGGGGGGGTAGTTAGCAGGAACAGGTGGGAGCCATGAGGTTTACAGGTAGATGATGTAGCTTTTACAGGAGAGGGGGTTTGGATCCGGATTCGTTTTTTGAAAAGAGAGTAAGTATTTTTCTGGGTCAGTTGGGGTCTTGCGTATTGTGTCCAATCTCCGCGTTGAGGGAGTTTTTGGGTGTCAGGCCATCGGGGGGAGGGCCATTGTTCATGCATGAGGCTGGGTTCTTTTTGTCACCTTTTCAATTTTTGGCAGTTTTCAGGAGATGCTTGGTGGAAATGGGATTTTCCAGCAGGGACAATTCATTCTTTTCGCATAGGAGCAGGAAAGGAAGGAAGTTGGGGAGATGGGAATCGAAGAGGTTTCTGTCATAAATTTGCCTGGGAAGAATCGAGCAGGCATAACAGTGCAGGGATGTCTGTGGGGGATAATGCACCCCGGGGGGGGGTGGGGGGTTGGTGCTGTTACTGATACATTTTTTCTTTTTAGATTCGGTGTGTTCGGTACTTATGAGTTTACATTAATTTAGATTTTGGGCGATGCAGGGGGCATCATTGCAGAAGAACGGCAGACAGCTCGGTATTCCCGAGCGAAGCTGGTTTGGGCTAGAATTAGGGGAATGAGGTGGTGTGAGCATGCTATGAAGATGGCAGCAAAATGGGGGCCTCGTGGGGTGTTAGTGTAGATGACTTAGGACAGGTTCCGATGAGGCAACTGATCAAGGTGATCACGAGAGATATCCTATATTTTTTAGAGGAATATCCAGGGGTTTGGTCAGAGATAGTCCCCCATTATCAGTGAAGGCATGCTAGAGATCCAGTGGCCATGGTGCATATCAAGGTCAACACGGCAATAGCCTGGTTTGGGCAGCTGAATGGGGGGTTGAATGCGTGTCACACAGAGATGGAAGGCATTAGAGAGTTCTACAGGGCTGACGGGGTGCACTTGAATAAGTTGGGGATCAACTTATTTAATGTCCTGCTAAAGGAGCGTATTGAGCTGGCGATGGAGAGGTAGAGGGCTGGACGGCGATAAGGTTGGAGCATCGTCCAGCTTTGCCGGTCCCCTCTTTCATGTTTGGGTCTGAGATAGCATGGAAAATAGGTAACAGGAGGAGTCAAGTAAGCAGCTGTATCTACTGAAACCGGCCAGGAGGGTAGGTGTCTGAGCTTTGGCGGGAGGGGAGGTGCAGAAGGGGGTGAGTTGAATCCTGTGGTTAGCTCAGTTGAGCTCCCAGGCCTAGGAGGGATGCTGCTGAGCCAAAAAAAATGGCTTCTGCTTTCTCCAGATTGGGAAGTATTTGAGCCTTCTGGCTATCTCCCCTTCCTCTCACTTGCTAGCTCAATTGTGGTGGAAAATCTCAGACCCGGACTAGGAATGGGGGGCTAAGTTTTCACTTGTTATTTATTACTATTTTTGTTGAGGCTGTGGCCGATTAAATTCCATCATTCCAAAGAAGTGGTTGTCCGGATGATTATTTGGGGAAGGGTGCGGGGTTGCAGCTGAAGGTTTGTGAAGAGATAGCCCAGTCTTGACCTGACGGTTACCCTGTTACATAAGCCTAATAGCGTACATGCTGTTTTACAGTGCACACACCACAGTTACATGGTAAACAGGATATAAAGTCCAACATTCATCAAGCGTCACTGACCGCTATCCACTGATAGAGCACAAAGAACCCAAAGCACAACCCCAATGACATTGCAATGACATTCGTAACTCAGATAGCTTCAAATGTTTTCTTTTTAAATTATGAAGGTTATTTATTTCTTATTGTATTTCATTTTGAATTAGCCAAAACTGCCATATGCAACATAACATCTGCACCACTTTCCACATTAATATGAAAATACTATTTTTCTCTGATTCCGGCTAAAATGGCAATCAGGATCATTTCTTTTTTTTGCAAACAGTCAGCAATTGGGTTGCTCGGCATCAGCTTTGGTGTTTTATCATGACCCTCTTTTGTGATTTTAGAGCTTTTTTGTTTGCATTGTTTGTAATATTGATGATCGCTGAGACGCATACATTCACTTGTCTAAGTACATGTATATACGATCGTGTAGATTACTATTTATCCACACCTGTACAGACATACTTTTACATAAGATTGCATCCCCATTACAGGCAGTGTGCGGGCATCCCCAATACAGGCAGTGTGCAAGCATCCCCAATACAGGCAGTGTGCGGGCACCCCCAATACAGGCAGTGTGCAAGCATTCCCAATACAGGCAGTGTGCGGGCATCCCCAATACAGGCAGTGTGCGGGCATCCCCAATACAGGCAGTGTGCGGGCATCCCCAATACAGGCAGTGTGCAAGCATCCCCAATACAGGCAGTGTGCAGGCACCCCCAATACAGGCAGTGTGCAGGCACCCCCAATACAGGCAGTGTGCAGGCACCCCCAATACAGGCAGTGTGCGGGCATCCCCAATACAGGCAGTGTGCGGGCCTCCCCAATACAGGCAGTGTGCGGGCATCCCCAATACAGGCAGTGTGCAAGCATCCCGAATACAGGCAGTGTGCGGGCACCCCCAATACAGGCAGTGTGCAGGCATCCCCAATACAGGCAGTGTGCGGGCACCCCCAATACAGGCAGTGTGCAGGCATCCCCAATACAGGCAGTGTGCGGGCATCCCCAATACAGGCAGTGTGTGGGCACCCCCAATACAGGCAGTGTGCAGGCATCCCTAATACAGGCAGTGTGCGGGCACCCCCAATACAGGCAGTGTGCAAGCATCCCCAATACAGGCAGTGTGCTGGCATCCCCAATACAGGCAGTGTGCGGGCATCCCAAATTCAGGAAGCGTGCGGGCATCTCAAATACAGGCTGTGTTCGGGCATCCCAAATTCAGGAAGCGTGTGGGCATCTCAAATACAGGTAGTGTGCCGCACGCTCTGAAAAAAAAAACTTACATTCCCCGGTGTTCCTGCTGCTGCCCACCACAAGTTCAGAGCGGGCCAATTCCGGCCTGGGGGCGTGGCCTGTGACTTCTGTCAGCATCCAATGAAGCTGGCAGGAGTCACAGGCCACACCCACCCAGATGCCGGAACTTGCACCCTCTTCTGTAGCAACTGTTCTCCTCTCCTCCTTAGCATCTTCTCCTGCAAGATCAGAGCAAGCCAGTGCCGGCCACCAGGTGGGGCATGGCCTGTGACTCCTGCAAGCTTCATAGGCCACGCCCACCTAGAAGCCAGAAATGGCACGCTCTGATCTTGCGGCAGCTACAGAGGCAGCGGGCGGTGGCTAAGGAAGAGGAGGGCAGCAGCCACAAGTTCAGAGCGATCAGATTCTGGCATCTGGGTGTCACAGGCCACGCCCTACCCAGGGGCCAGAACCCTATCGCTCTGAACTTGCGGTGGCTACGTAGGAAGCAGGAAACGGTGACTACGGAGGCAGCGGGGGAGCCATGGAATGTAAGTTTTTGGTTTTACATTCGCATGATAAGACGCACCAATATTTTCCCCCCACTTTTGGGGAAATAATTGTGTATCTTATATGGCGAAAAATATAAGACGCACAGCAGCCGCATCAACAGCAGGCCTCGGCTCGAGCGGCGTCAAGCACTTCCGCCTCCTGCTCTTTCAGCATCCCCCATTCCTCTGCTCATGCTCGCATACAAGCACTGTTGATTTATGCCCTCTGGCGGCGCTGCCCACAGCGTGGCCGCCGTCGGCTAGTTTAAAGGACCAATGAGCACTAAGTTTACCGTGGGTGAAACGCCGTAATAGTCATCCGGGCAATCAGCCTAAATGTTGTTAACGGGCCAATGAGCCCAAGGTTCCCCATGCCCAATCCTATCCATCCCTGTCCTATTTATGGTTCCCATGCTCAATATCTCGCTGCCCGTGATAATGTTTTGCTCGGTGCTATTGTTCCTGTGACTTCTGATTGTTTTCCATTACCGACCTAGCTTGCCTGACCATTCCGTTACTGATGCCTGAACCAACCCGAACCCGCCTCATCCCTTGTACTATGAGGCATTTAAAGCGTACTGGCAAACGGGGGCTTGTCTATAGGTGAAGCTAGCTGTGAAGATTGGAGGTTGTGGACTCACCAAGAAGTTGTCAGGTGTCCCACAGGGTTTGACATTATCATGGGCCACAAAAAAGATTGTGCAGCAACTGCAGGCCATGGCAACCGCCGTAAACCAGCTGGCTCAACATGTGGTCACTCAGGAAAACCTTGCCATCCATTTGCAGGTGTTGGAGGTGAATTTGTTACCTATGGGTTTCAATATGCCTGGGTATGGGAAATATTCAGTCTTTTTTTCATTAAATGTCTCAAGTAGGGATGAGCGAATCGATCCGGACGAACCCGGATTCGATCCGAATTTCAGAAAAAATTCGATTCGGATCGAATCCGAATTTCCCCGCGATTCGATCACTCGAAGTTTTCCTTTAACATCCATTCATTTACATTACAGGCATTCTAAGATGGCGGGCGGGACATGTCTGGACATGTATCCCGCGCCAGTGCAAGCTGGGGCAGTCACATGCAGCCTATCAGCAGCCAGCAAGCCCGGTGACGTCACACAGCGGTATTTAACGGCGGCCATCTTGCTTTTCCTCATTTCTCTATTGCATTCGTGACAGACAGACAGAACGCTGTGTAGCTGAGGCAGTTAGACAGGCTGGAGACAGGGACAGACAGGGACAGGCTGGAGACAGGCAGGAGACAGGCAGGAGACAGACAGGAGACAGACAGAAAGCCAGGGAAAGGTAGGAAAAACGGAGCTGGCTGACAGGGAGATTTTTTTTTTTTCATCCAGCCTTTGTTAGCGTTTTCAGGCTGCTTATAGTAACTAACTGTGCATATATACTGAACTGATCTTAAGTCTGCTGTGAGGCATCCCATTCTGTGACTAAAGCAGCCTCTGTTTAAGACCATATAAGCATTTGCTCTTATCATATTTGAAATTAGGCCTGATAAAGACACTTTTGCTGGCCAAAGCCCTACTGGACCCTGCCAGCTCGATTCCTGCCCGGGGCATCCCATTCTGTGACTACAGCAGCCTCTGTTTAAGACCATATAAGCATTTGCTCTTATCATATTTGAAATTAGCCTGATAAAGACACTTTTGCTGGCCAAAGCACTACTGTACCCTGCCAGCTCGATTCCTGCCCGGGGCATCCCATTCTGTGACTAAAGCAGCCTCTGTTTAAGACCATATAAGCATTTGCTCTTATCATATTTGAAATTAGCCTGATAAAGACACTTTTGCTGGCCAAAGCACTACTGTACCCTGCCAGCTCGATTCCTGCCCGGGGCATCCCATTCTGTGACTAAAGCAGCCTCTGTTTAAGACCATATAAGCATTTGCTCTTATCATATTTGAAATTAGGCCTGATAAAGACACTTTTGCTGGCCAAAGCACTACTGTACCCTGCCAGCTCGATTCCTGCCCGGGGCATCCCATTCTGTGACTAAAGCAGCCTCTGTTTAAGACCATATAAGCATTTGCTCTTATCATATTTGAAATTAGCCTGATAAAGACACTTTTGCTGGCCAAAGCACTACTGTACCCTGCCAGCTCGATTCCTGCCCGGGGCATCCCATTCTGTGACTAAAGCAGCCTCTGTTTAAGACCATATAAGCATTTGCTCTTATCATATTTGAAATTAGCCTGATAAAGACACTTTTGCTGGCCAAAGCACTACTGTACCCTGCCAGCTCGATTCCTGCCCGGGGCATCCCATTCTGTGACTAAAGCAGCCTCTGTTTAAGACCATATAAGCATTTGCTCTTATCATATTTGAAATTAGGCCTGATAAAGACACTTTTGCTGGCCAAAGCACTACTGTACCCTGCCAGCTCGATTCCTGCCCGGGGCATCCCATTCTGTGACTAAAGCAGCCTCTGTTTAAGACCATATAAGCATTTGCTCTTATCATATTTGAAATTAGGCCTGATAAAGACACTTTTGCTGGCCAAAGCCCTACTGGACCCTGCCAGCTCGATTCCTGCCCGGGGCATCCCATTCTGTGACTACAGCAGCCTCTGTTTAAGACCATATAAGCATTTGCTCTTATCATATTTGAAATTAGGCCTGATAAAGACACTTTTGCTGGCCAAAGCACTACTGTACCCTGCCAGCTCGATTCCTGCCCGGGGCATCCCATTCTGTGACTAAAGCAGCCTCTGTTTAAGACCATATAAGCATTTGCTCTTATCATATTTGAAATTAGGCCTGATAAAGACACTTTTGCTGGCCAAAGCACTACTGTACCCTGCCAGCTCGATTCCTGCCCGGGGCATCCCATTCTGTGACTAAAGCAGCCTCTGTTTAAGACCATATAAGCATTTGCTCTTATCATATTTGAAATTACGCCTGATAAAGACACTTTTGCTGGCCAAAGCACTACTGTACCCTGCCAGCTCGATTCCTGCCCGGGGCATCCCATTCTGTGACTAAAGCAGCCTCTGTTTAAGACCATATAAGCATTTGCTCTTATCATATTTGAAATTAGGCCTGATAAAGACACTTTTGCTGGCCAAAGCCCTACTGGACCCTGCCAGCTCGATTCCTGCCCGGGGCATCCCATTCTGTGACTACAGCAGCCTCTGTTTAAGACCATATAAGCATTTGCTCTTATCATATTTGAAATTAGGCCTGATAAAGACACTTTTGCTGGCCAAAGCACTACTGTACCCTGCCAGCTCGATTCCTGCCCGGGGCATCCCATTCTGTGACTAAAGCAGCCTCTGTTTAAGACCATATAAGCATTTGCTCTTATCATATTTGAAATTAGGCCTGATAAAGACACTTTTGCTGGCCAAAGCACTACTGTACCCTGCCAGCTCGATTCCTGCCCGGGGCATCCCATTCTGTGACTAAAGCAGCCTCTGTTTAAGACCATATAAGCATTTGCTCTTATCATATTTGAAATTAGCCTGATAAAGACACTTTTGCTGGCCAAAGCACTACTGTACCCTGCCAGCTCGATTCCTGCCCGGGGCATCCCATTCTGTGACTAAAGCAGCCTCTGTTTAAGACCATATAAGCATTTGCTCTTATCATATTTGAAATTACGCCTGATAAAGACACTTTTGCTGGCCAAAGCACTACTGTACCCTGCCAGCTCGATTCCTGCCCGGGGCATCCCATTCTGTGACTAAAGCAGCCTCTGTTTAAGACCATATAAGCATTTGCTCTTATCATATTTGAAATTAGGCCTGATAAAGACACTTTTGCTGGCCAAAGCCCTACTGGACCCTGCCAGCTCGATTCCTGCCCGGGGCATCCCATTCTGTGACTACAGCAGCCTCTGTTTAAGACCATATAAGCATTTGCTCTTATCATATTTGAAATTAGCCTGATAAAGACACTTTTGCTGGCCAAAGCACTACTGTACCCTGCCAGCTCGATTCCTGCCCGGGGCATCCCATTCTGTGACTAAAGCAGCCTCTGTTTAAGACCATATAAGCATTTGCTCTTATCATATTTGAAATTAGGCCTGATAAAGACACTTTTGCTGGCCAAAGCACTACTGTACCCTGCCAGCTCGATTCCTGCCCGGGGCATCCCATTCTGTGACTAAAGCAGCCTCTGTTTAAGACCATATAAGCATTTGCTCTTATCATATTTGAAATTAGGCCTGATAAAGACACTTTTGCTGGCCAAAGCACTACTGTACCCTGCCAGCTCGATTCCTGCCCGGGGCATCCCATTCTGTGACTAAAGCAGCCTCTGTTTAAGACCATATAACCATTTGCTCTTATCATATTTGAAATTAGCCTGATAAAGACACTTTTGCTGGCCAAAGCACTACTGTACCCTGCCAGCTCGATTCCTGCCCGGGGCATCCCATTCTGTGACTAAAGCAGCCTCTGTTTAAGACCATATAAGCATTTGCTCTTATCATATTTGAAATTAGGCCTGATAAAGACACTTTTGCTGGCCAAAGCACTACTGTACCCTGCCAGCTCGATTCCTGCCCGGGGCATCCCATTCTGTGACTAAAGCAGCCTCTGTTTAAGACCATATAAGCATTTGCTCTTATCATATTTGAAATTAGGCCTGATAAAGACACTTTTGCTGGCCAAAGCACTACTGTACCCTGCCAGCTCGATTCCTGCCCGGGGCATCCCATTCTGTGACTAAAGCAGCCTCTGTTTAAGACCATATAAGCATTTGCTCTTATCATATTTGAAATTAGGCCTGATAAAGACACTTTTGCTGGCCAAAGCACTACTGTACCCTGCCAGCTCGATTCCTGCCCGGGGCATCCCATTCTGTGACTAAAGCAGCCTCTGTTTAAGACCATATAAGCATTTGCTCTTATCATATTTGAAATTAGCCTGATAAAGACACTTTTGCTGGCCAAAGCACTACTGTACCCTGCCAGCTCGATTCCTGCCCGGGGCATCCCATTCTGTGACTAAAGCAGCCTCTGTTTAAGACCATATAAGCATTTGCTCTTATCATATTTGAAATTAGGCCTGATAAAGACACTTTTGCTGGCCAAAGCACTACTGTACCCTGCCAGCTCGATTCCTGCCCGGGGCATCCCATTCTGTGACTAAAGCAGCCTCTGTTTAAGACCATATAAGCATTTGCTCTTATCATATTTGAAATTAGGCCTGATAAAGACACTTTTGCTGGCCAAAGCACTACTGTACCCTGCCAGCTCGATTCCTGCCCGGGGCATCCCATTCTGTGACTAAAGCAGCCTCTGTTTAAGACCATATAAGCATTTGCTCTTATCATATTTGAAATTAGGCCTGATAAAGACACTTTTGCTGGCCAAAGCACTACTGTACCCTGCCAGCTCGATTCCTGCCCGGGGCATCCCATTCTGTGACTAAAGCAGCCTCTGTTTAAGACCATATAAGCATTTGCTCTTATCATATTTGAAATTAGGCCTGATAAAGACACTTTTGCTGGCCAAAGCACTACTGTACCCTGCCAGCTCGATTCCTGCCCGGGGCATCCCATTCTGTGACTAAAGCAGCCTCTGTTTAAGACCATATAAGCATTTGCTCTTATCATATTTGAAATTAGCCTGATAAAGACACTTTTGCTGGCCAAAGCACTACTGTACCCTGCCAGCTCGATTCCTGCCCGGGGCATCCCATTCTGTGACTAAAGCAGCCTCTGTTTAAGACCATATAAGCATTTGCTCTTATCATATTTGAAATTAGGCCTGATAAAGACACTTTTGCTGGCCAAAGCACTACTGTACCCTGCCAGCTCGATTCCTGCCCGGGGCATCCCATTCTGTGACTAAAGCAGCCTCTGTTTAAGACCATATAAGCATTTGCTCTTATCATATTTGAAATTAGGCCTGATAAAGACACTTTTGCTGGCCAAAGCACTACTGTACCCTGCCAGCTCGATTCCTGCCCGGGGCATCCCATTCTGTGACTAAAGCAGCCTCTGTTTAAGACCATATAAGCATTTGCTCTTATCATATTTGAAATTAGGCCTGATAAAGACACTTTTGCTGGCCAAAGCACTACTGTACCCTGCCAGCTCGATTCCTGCCCGGGGCATCCCATTCTGTGACTAAAGCAGCCTCTGTTTAAGACCATATAAGCATTTGCTCTTATCATATTTGAAATTAGCCTGATAAAGACACTTTTGCTGGCCAAAGCACTACTGTACCCTGCCAGCTCGATTCCTGCCCGGGGCATCCCATTCTGTGACTAAAGCAGCCTCTGTTTAAGACCATATAAGCATTTGCTCTTATCATATTTGAAATTAGGCCTGATAAAGACACTTTTGCTGGCCAAAGCACTACTGTACCCTGCCAGCTCGATTCCTGCCCGGGGCATCCCATTCTGTGACTAAAGCAGCTAGGGATGAGCGAATCGATCCGGACGAACCCGGATTCGATCCGAATTTCAGGAAAAATTCGATTCGGATCGAATCCGAATTTCCCCGCGATTCGATCACTCGAAGTTTTCCTTTAACATCCATTCATTTACATTACAGGCATTCTAAGATGGTGGGCGGGACATGTCTGGACATGTATCCCGCGCCAGTGCAAGCTGGGGCAGTCACATGCAGCCTATCAGCAGCCAGCAAGCCCGGTGACGTCACACAGCGGTATTTAACGGCGGCCATCTTGCTTTTCCTCATTTCTCTATTGCATTCGTGACAGACAGAACGCTGTGTAGCTGAGGCACTTAGACAGGCAGGGACAGACAGGGACAGGCTGGAGACAGGCAGGAGACAGGCAGGAGACAGATAGGAGACAGACAGAAAGCCAGGGAAAGGTAGGAAAAACGGAGGCTGTGACAGGGAGATTTTTTTTTTTTCATCCAGCCTTTGTTAGCGTTTTCAGGCTGCTTATAGTAACTAACTGTGCATATATACTGAACTGATCTTAAGTCTGCTGTGAGGCATCCCATTCTGTGACTAAAGCAGCCTCTATTTAATAGCATAATAAACATTTGCACTTATTCTCATAGAAATCAGGCCTGATAAAGACACTTTTGCTGTGCATGCTCTCTGGTTTTTGTGGCACTGGCATCCCATTCTGTGACTAAAGCAGCCTCTATTTAATAGCATAATAAACATTTGCACTTATTCTCATAGAAATCAGGCCTGATAAAGACACTTTTGCTGTGCATGCTCTCTGGTTTTTGTGGCACTGGCATCCCATTCTGTGACTAAAGCAGCCTCTATTTAATAGCATAATAAACATTTGCACTTATTCTCATAGAAATCAGGCCTGATAAAGACACTTTTGCTGTGCATGCTCTCTGGTTTTTGTGGCACTGGCATCCCATTCTGTGACTAAAGCAGCCTCTATTTAATAGCACAATAAACATTTGCACTTATTCTCATAGAAATCAGGCCTGATAAAGACACTTTTGCTGTGCATGCTCTCTGGTTTTTGTGGCACTGGCATCCCATTCTGTGACTAAAGCAGCCTCTATTTAATAGCATAATAAACATTTGCACTTATTCTCATAGAAATCAGGCCTGATAAAGACACTTTTGCTGTGCATGCTCTCTGGTTTTTGTGGCACTGGCATCCCATTCTGTGACTAAAGCAGCCTCTATTTAATAGCATAATAAACATTTGCACTTATTCTCATAGAAATCAGGCCTGATAAAGACACTTTTGCTGTGCATGCTCTCTGGTTTTTGTGGCACTGGCATCCCATTCTGTGACTAAAGCAGCCTCTATTTAATAGCACAATAAACATTTGCACTTATTCTCATAGAAATCAGGCCTGATAAAGACACTTTTGCTGTGCATGCTCTCTGGTTTTTGTGGCACTGGCATCCCATTCTGTGACTAAAGCAGCCTCTATTTAATAGCATAATAAACATTTGCACTTATTCTCATAGAAATCAGGCCTGATAAAGACACTTTTGCTGTGCATGCGCTCTGGTTTTTGTGGCACTGGCATCCCATTCTGTGACTAAAGCAGCCTCTATTTAATAGCATAATAAACATTTGCACTTATTCTCATAGAAATCAGGCCTGATAAAGACACTTTTGCTGTGCATGCTCTCTGGTTTTTGTGGCACTGGCATCCCATTCTGTGACTAAAGCAGCCTCTATTTAATAGCACAATAAACATTTGCACTTATTCTCATAGAAATCAGGCCTGATAAAGACACTTTTGCTGTGCATGCTCTCTGGTTTTTGTGGCACTGGCATCCCATTCTGTGACTAAAGCAGCCTCTATTTAATAGCATAATAAACATTTGCACTTATTCTCATAGAAATCAGGCCTGATAAAGACACTTTTGCTGTGCATGCTCTCTGGTTTTTGTGGCACTGGCATCCCATTCTGTGACTAAAGCAGCCTCTATTTAATAGCACAATAAACATTTGCACTTATTCTCATAGAAATCAGGCCTGATAAAGACACTTTTGCTGTGCATGCTCTCTGGTTTTTGTGGCACTGGCATCCCATTCTGTGACTAAAGCAGCCTCTATTTAATAGCACAATAAACATTTGCACTTATTCTCATAGAAATCAGGCCTGATAAAGACACTTTTGCTGTGCATGCTCTCTGGTTTTTGTGGCACTGGCATCCCATTCTGTGACTAAAGCAGCCTCTATTTAATAGCATAATAAACATTTGCACTTATTCTCATAGAAATCAGGCCTGATAAAGACACTTTTGCTGTGCATGCTCTCTGGTTTTTGTGGCACTGGCATCCCATTCTGTGACTAAAGCAGCCTCTATTTAATAGCACAATAAACATTTGCACTTATTCTCATAGAAATCAGGCCTGATAAAGACACTTTTGCTGTGCATGCTCTCTGGTTTTTGTGGCACTGGCATCCCATTCTGTGACTAAAGCAGCCTCTATTTAATAGCATAATAAACATTTGCACTTATTCTCATAGAAATCAGGCCTGATAAAGACACTTTTGCTGTGCATGCTCTCTGGTTTTTGTGGCACTGGCATCCCATTCTGTGACTAAAGCAGCCTCTATTTAATAGCATAATAAACATTTGCACTTATTCTCATAGAAATCAGGCCTGATAAAGACACTTTTGCTGTGCATGCTCTCTGGTTTTTGTGGCACTGGCATCCCATTCTGTGACTAAAGCAGCCTCTATTTAATAGCACAATAAACATTTGCACTTATTCTCATAGAAATCAGGCCTGATAAAGACACTTTTGCTGTGCATGCTCTCTGGTTTTTGTGGCACTGGCATCCCATTCTGTGACTAAAGCAGCCTCTATTTAATAGCATAATAAACATTTGCACTTATTCTCATAGAAATCAGGCCTGATAAAGACACTTTTGCTGTGCATGCTCTCTGGTTTTTGTGGCACTGGCATCCCATTCTGTGACTAAAGCAGCCTCTATTTAATAGCACAATAAACATTTGCACTTATTCTCATAGAAATCAGGCCTGATAAAGACACTTTTGCTGTGCATGCTCTCTGGTTTTTGTGGCACTGGCATCCCATTCTGTGACTAAAGCAGCCTCTATTTAATAGCATAATAAACATTTGCACTTATTCTCATAGAAATCAGGCCTGATAAAGACACTTTTGCTGTGCATGCTCTCTGGTTTTTGTGGCACTGGCATCCCATTCTGTGACTAAAGCAGCCTCTATTTAATAGCATAATAAACATTTGCACTTATTCTCATAGAAATCAGGCCTGATAAAGACACTTTTGCTGTGCATGCTCTCTGGTTTTTGTGGCACTGGCATCCCATTCTGTGACTAAAGCAGCCTCTATTTAATAGCACAATAAACATTTGCACTTATTCTCATAGAAATCAGGCCTGATAAAGACACTTTTGCTGTGCATGCTCTCTGGTTTTTGTGGCACTGGCATCCCATTCTGTGACTAAAGCAGCCTCTATTTAATAGCATAATAAACATTTGCACTTATTCTCATAGAAATCAGGCCTGATAAAGACACTTTTGCTGTGCATGCTCTCTGGTTTTTGTGGCACTGGCATCCCATTCTGTGACTAAAGCAGCCTCTATTTAATAGCACAATAAACATTTGCACTTATTCTCATAGAAATCAGGCCTGATAAAGACACTTTTGCTGTGCATGCTCTCTGGTTTTTGTGGCACTGGCATCCCATTCTGTGACTAAAGCAGCCTCTATTTAATAGCATAATAAACATTTGCACTTATTCTCATAGAAATCAGGCCTGATAAAGACACTTTTGCTGTGCATGCTCTCTGGTTTTTGTGGCACTGGCATCCCATTCTGTGACTAAAGCAGCCTCTATTTAATAGCATAATAAACATTTGCACTTATTCTCATAGAAATCAGGCCTGATAAAGACACTTTTGCTGTGCATGCTCTCTGGTTTTTGTGGCACTGGCATCCCATTCTGTGACTAAAGCAGCCTCTATTTAATAGCACAATAAACATTTGCACTTATTCTCATAGAAATCAGGCCTGATAAAGACACTTTTGCTGTGCATGCTCTCTGGTTTTTGTGGCACTGGCATCCCATTCTGTGACTAAAGCAGCCTCTATTTAATAGCATAATAAACATTTGCACTTATTCTCATAGAAATCAGGCCTGATAAAGACACTTTTGCTGGCCAAAGCCCTACTGGACCCTGCCAGGTCGATTCCTGCCCGGGGCATCCCATTCTGTGACTACAGCAGCCTCTGTTTAAGACCATATAAGCATTTGCTCTTATCATATTTGAAATTAGCCTGATAAAGACACTTTTGCTGGCCAAAGCCCTACTGGACCCTGCCAGGTCCATTCCTGCCCAGGGCATCCCATTCTGTGACTAAAGCAGCCTCTGTTTAAGACCATATAAGCATTTGCTCTTATTATATTTATATTATAAGACACTTTTGCTGGGCATAGGCTTACTGCTGCCTGCCAGGTGCACTTCTGTTGAGGCATCCCATTCTGTAACATAGCATACCCCTCTTTATTTACACTAAGCAGCTCTCTTATTTACACTAAGCAGGCCTGTTGGAGGCTGAGTGTTACTGCTCACTTTTGGTGTGCATTATATTCTGTTTTATATAGACCCACTGCTGCCTGGGGGTTCTTAAAATATCACCTACTACCACGCCAGTTAGACTATGTCGGGCAGACAAGTGCCTGGAAGTGAAAAGAGGAGTGGCAGAGGCCAAGATTCCGCAGGCAGAGCTCGCATCAGACTGGGGGCCAGTAGCAGCAGGAGTCACGCTGAGAGACCTAATCTGCCAGTATCTGCTAGCGGTCGGGTCTCCACCAGTAACGCATCTGCCGTGGTAGATTGGCTGACGCGCTCATCAACAACATCATCACAACTTACATCTGAGACCCCCAGTCTAGGGTCGGTAGGTTCCTCTGACACAACCCTGAGTTGGCATGCCCCGAGAGCAGTCCCTGTCCTCCCATTGCCTCTGTCCTACGCCGTTCCCTCCCCCAGCGACGTATCCTATGCTTTGGGTTCAGCTCCACTCTTTAGTGAGGAGGACGATCAGATACAGGAGGACAGTCAGCAGCTACTGCCCAGCCAAGAAATGGAGGTGGCTTCTTTAGCTAGGCAGACAAATAGTGATGTGGACAGTGTCGTGGGTGCTGCGAGCGTTCCAGCTCCTGCGCCAGACACTGTTGACGAATCCACGAACATCAGTGACGTACAGCCACAACCCGGTGATGATGATGATGATGACGATGAAGCCGATCGCACTTGGGAGCCGGGTGATGAAGGGGCTTCATCGTCATCATCAGGAGAAGAGGGGCGCAGGTTGCCCCGGAGTCAGCAGCTGAGGCAGCAAGGTGGTAGCAGTCAGCATGGGGGCACAATTCCAAAGGCTGGAGCCGGCCGGGGCCGGGGCCGGGGTAGAGCACCTGCTGTGCGGCAGTCTACCTTATCGGGAGGTAGTGGAGCAGGGGTTCCTGGAGTTGGCAACAGCAGCAGTGAATCAGTGAGGCCAGGGGGTGGGAAAAGTAGCTACTCGGCAGTGTGGCAGTTTTTCCTGAGGCATCCGCAGGAGGGTAACATGGCCACATGCAAGATATGTAGGCAAAAGGTGAAGCGTGGCCAGGGTCCAAATGTTGGCACCACGGCCCTGCGTCAACATATGATGCGTCACCATAAAACGACCTGGGAGAACCGAGGCTCCCAAGGGGTGGTCCAGTCTGCTTCCTCACCAAGTGAGCTCCCAATTTCTGCCAGCCAAGGCTCCAGCACCTCAGCCGAAGGCAGCTGTGCGTCACACCCATCCTCTGTCGCTCCTGCTCCTCCTCCTCCTCCTCCAAGTCATGCATCCCGCCAGCAATCCATCAGCGAAGCCATGTCCAAGAGACAGCAGTATGCGCCCACTCATCCTACGGCGCAGAAGCTGAATGTGCTCCTGTCCAAGTTGCTGGTGCTGCAGTCGCTCCCTTTTCAGGTGGTGGAATCTGCACCTTTCAGAGAACTGATGGCTTGTGCCGAGCCGAGGTGGAGAGTCCCAAGCCGTCATTTCTTTGCCAAGAAGGCAGTACCAGCGCTGCACACTTTTGTTGAACAGAAGGTGGGCCAGTCCTTGAGCCTGTCGGTGTGTAGCAAAATACATGGCAGCGCCGACATCTGGAGCTGTAACTACGGTCAGGGGCAGTACATGTCGTTTACGGCCCACTGGGTGAATGTGGTCCCTTTGCAGCAGCAACTTGGACAGGTCACGCCGCTTCGGCCTCCGCGCTCTCTGCCCATTGGGCCTGTGACACCGTGCGACTCGGCCTCCTCATCCTCCGCCATCTCCTCACCCTCCACTGTAGGCTCAAGTCTCAGTGCCCCTCCAGTCTACCATGTGTGCAGGGCACGGAGGTGTCACGCAGTGCTTCACATGGTTTGTCTTGGCGAACGGAGTCACACAGGGGAGGAACTGCTTAAATGTATTCATCAGGAAATCCAAACATGGCTTACTCCGAGAAAACTTAAAATGGGAATCATGGTTACCGACAATGGGAAGAACATTTTGTCTGCGCTGCGCCAAGGAAGCCTGACCCATGCCCCCTGCATGGCTCACGTCTTCAATCTGGTTGTCAAGCGGTTTCTGAAGTGTTCCCCCCATCTGCAGGACATCCTAACAACTTCACGGAAACTTTGCATGCACTTCAGCCACTCCTACACCGCCAAACACACCCTTCTTGAGCTACAGCGTCAGAATGGTATCCCCCAACATAGTCTGATTTGCGATGTTTCCACCCGTTGGAATTCCACCCTTCACATGTTGGACCGATTATATGAACAGAGAAAAGCCATCACGGATTTCCTGATGATCCAAGCAGATAGGGGGACTCCCCTGTGTAACTTCAATGTCAACCAGTGGCAGCTCATACGTGACACCTGCCGTTTGCTCAGGCCCTTTGAGGAAGCCACTTTATTTGTCAGTCGGCAGGATTACGGGATGAACGACGTGATTCCACTGCTTCATGTACTACAGCACATGTTGGAAACCATGGCTGGTCAGGGCACTGGAGACATGGCGTTTACATCTTACGGCCACATGAACCCCGTTGGAGCTGAACTGGAGGAGGAGGAGGAGGAAGAGGAGGAGGAGTTGCCCAGCGAAACACAGTTTAGGCTTGGCGAAATGGCTGGTTTATCTAGTCAGCGGACAGGAGAGGAGGAGCAGGAGCAGCCAGAGGAGCTAGAGGTTTTTGAGGAAGGAGAGACAGAGGACCCGGGCACACCGTGGCAGTATGCAGTGGAGATGGAGACAGGTAGTCCATCCGAGTCACTTGCGCAAATGGCACGAAGCATGCTCACATGCTTGCGTAGTGACCCCAGAATTGTTTCCATCTGTCGGCGGGATGACTTCTGGCTGTCCACCTTATTGGACCCTCGCTTCCGGCACAAAATGGGGGCATTTTTTAAACCCACCGAGAGGGAGGACAAACTCAACTACTACAAAGACATTCTACGTAGGCAGTTGGCCGATGCCTATCTGCGCCATGGTCCATACTCTCGCAGGTCTGACTCGAGGGGACCTCTGCGCTCACCTTCCACTGCCATGGCCGCTGGGGGGGTTGGCAGCAGCAGCAGCAGAAGCTCCATCAGCAGCAGCAGCCTCAGTCTTCAGTCGCTAATGAGTAGCTTTCTACACCCGCATAGTGAGGCTACTCATGAGCAGCAGGAAGACCTGAAGCAGGACCTGAACCAGCAGGTCATGTCATACTTTGACATGACCATGCCAACACACCTTGAGGATCCGCTGGACTTCTGGGCAGCCAAACTTGATTTGTGGCCGCAACTAGCAGAGTTTGCCCTGGAAAAGCTGTCCTGCCCGGCAAGTAGCGTGCCATCTGAGCGGGTGTTTAGTGCGGCGGGGGCCATAGTTACGGCAAGGAGAACTCGTCTGTCAACTAAAAATGTGGAGAGACTCACCTTTGTCAAAATGAATCAGGGATGGATCAGCCAGGATTTCCACCCACCAATGCCTGATGCATGCGACTAGATTCAGCATGGTGCCACGTTTTACACTTTACAAATGGTGCAAAACATATTTATGTCTTTAGGCCATTTTTTGGGCTCCTGCTGCTGCTACTGCCAACTTCTGCCAACTCCAGGGTGTGATTCATCCAATTTTTGGGCTCCTGAAGCCAACTCCAGTGTATATTTGGGCTCCTGCTGCTGCTACTGCCAACTTCTGCCAACTCCAGGGTGTGATTCATCCAATTTTTGGGCTCCTGAAGCCAACTCCAGTGTATATTTGGGCTCCTGCTGCTACTACTGTCAACTCCTGCCAACTCCAGGGTGTGATTCATCCAATTTTTGGGCTCCTGAGGCCAACTCCAGTGTATATTTGGGCTCCTGCTGCTGCTACTGTCAACTCCTGCCAACTCCAGGGTGTGATTCATCCAATTTTTGGGCTCCTGAAGCCAACTCCAGTGTATATTTGGGCTCCTGCTGCTACTACTGCCAACTTCTGCCAACTCCAGGGTGTGATTCATCCAATTTTTGGGCTCCTGAAGCCAACTCCAGTGTATATTTGGGCTCCTGCTGCTGCTACTGTTAACTCCTGCCAACTCCAGGGTGTGATTCATCCAATTTTTGGGCTCCTGAAGCCAACTCCAGTGTATATTTGGGCTCCTGCTGCTGCTACTGCCAACTTCTGCCAACTCCAGGGTGTGATTCATCCAATTTTTGGGCTCCTGAAGCCAACTCCAGTGTATATTTGGGCTCCTGCTGCTACTACTGCCAACTTCTGCCAACTCCAGGGTGTGATTCATCCAATTTTTGGGCTCCTGAGGCCAACTCCAGTGTATATTTGGGCTCCTGCTGCTACTACTGCCAACTTCTGCCAACTCCAGGGTGTGATTCATCCAATTTTTGGGCTCCTGAGGCCAACTCCAGTGTATATTTGGGCTCCTGCTGCTGCTGCTGCCAACTTCTGCCAACTCCAGGGTGTGATTCATCCAATTTTTGGGCTCCTGAAGCCAACTCCAGTGTATATTTGGGCTCCTGCTGCTACTACTGTCAACTCCTGCCAACTCCAGGGTGTGATTCATCCAATTTTTGGGCTCCTGAGGCCAACTCCAGTGTATATTTGGGCTCCTGCTGCTGCTGCTGCCAACTTCTGCCAACTCCAGGGTGTGATTCATCCAATTTTTGGGCTCCTGAGGCCAACTCCAGTGTATATTTGGGCTCCTGCTCCTGCTGCTGCCAACTTCTGCCAACTCCAGGGTGTGATTCATCCAATTTTTGGGCTCCTGAAGCCAACTCCAGTGTATATTTGGGCTCCTGCTGCTGCTGCCAACTTCTGCCAACTCCAGGGTGTGATTCATCCAATTTTTGGGCTCCTGAAGCCAACTCCAGTGTATATTTGGGCTCCTGCTGCTACTACTGCCAACTTCTGCCAACTCCAGGGTGTGATTCATCCAATTTTTGGGCTCCTGAGGCCAACTCCAGTGTATATTTGGGCTCCTGCTGCTGCTGCTGCCAACTTCTGCCAACTCCAGGGTGTGATTCATCCAATTTTTGGGCTCCTGAAGCCAACTCCAGTGTATATTTGGGCTCCTGCTGCTACTACTGTCAACTCCTGCCAACTCCAGGGTGTGATTCATCCAATTTTTGGGCTCCTGAGGCCAACTCCAGTGTATATTTGGGCTCCTGCTGCTGCTGCTGCCAACTTCTGCCAACTCCAGGGTGTGATTCATCCAATTTTTGGGCTCCTGAGGCCAACTCCAGTGTATATTTGGGCTCCTGCTGCTGCTGCTGCCAACTTCTGCCAACTCCAGGGTGTGATTCATCCAATTTTTGGGCTCCTGAGGCCAACTCCAGTGTATATTTGGGCTCCTGCTCCTGCTGCTGCCAACTTCTGCCAACTCCAGGGTGTGATTCATCCAATTTTTGGGCTCCTGAAGCCAACTCCAGTGTATATTTGGGCTCCTGCTGCTGCTGCCAACTTCTGCCAACTCCAGGGTGTGATTCATCCAATTTTTGGGCTCCTGAGGCCAACTCCAGTGTATATTTGGGCTCCTTCTGCCCCTCATAGTGATGCCACTTCAACTCTCTGCAATTGTGCCGCTCTGCGATTCTATTAGCGATGCCTCTGATCTGCATGTGATATTTCTTCAAAGTATTATTTAACAAACCCAGCACGCATCCTGTGCGTGTTACAGCAAGGCTGAATGGTTTACAACCCTATTGAGGCTGTAGGAGGCTCAGAAATAGCCGTTTTTAATAGCGATTCGTCGCGAATTTATTCGGGTCGAAACGATTTTTGTCGGAAAATTCGGCGAATCAGTCGAATCGAATTTTTCAAAAGTTCGCTCATCTCTAAAAGCAGCCTCTGTTTAAGACCATATAAGCATTTGCTCTTATCATATTTGAAATTAGGCCTGATAAAGACACTTTTGCTGGCCAAAGCACTACTGTACCCTGCCAGCTCGATTCCTGCCCGGGGCATCCCATTCTGTGACTACAGCAGCCTCTGTTTAAGACCATATAAGCATTTGCTCTTATCATATTTGAAATTAGCCTGATAAAGACACTTTTGCTGGCCAAAGCACTACTGTACCCTGCCAGCTCGATTCCTGCCCGGGGCATCCCATTCTGTGACTAAAGCAGCCTCTGTTTAACCCTTTAAGTGCCAGCCTACCTGGAGATTTTGTCACCCTTTGTTGCCAGACCATTTTTCACCATTTTGTGCTCCGCATGTTTAAGTGTAATTTTTGAAGGAATGTTTAGGGATTTCCTAGGAAAATTATATATTGTTTTTTTTGGCACAATTTGGGCTTTAACATAGAATAGCCTGTTTTAAATTTTTTCAGTACTTAAGCAATATTTTGGGGTGAAATATGTGGTAAAAAAATAAAAAATTGCTATTTTTTACATTGTGTAGTGTTTTTTGTAAGTAAAAAATTAAATTTTATCAATAAAATTGTATTGCGTGTAAAAGCCCAATTTCTCCCGGTTACAATGGTACCACATATGTATTGGTAGACAGCCTTTCCTGCCCAGGAGACACCCCCAAATTGAGACAGTGCTTTAGGAGATTTTCAGATAAAATACAACGGCTATGCGCATCTTGCAGTTTTTCAAGAAAAACGACCCTTTACATTTGAAATACCCCCTACAAAGTATATATTCCATGAAAGTACACACCTCAAGCTTTCAAGGAGTACCAGGCTTGTTGTTATGTGCAGAGCTTTCTTCAAGTAGTCCTACGGCAAATAACTTGATTGCAGCGGGTTTTCCTAAAAAAATAAAGATAAGCAGAATCAAAATCACATTCTTGTAAAGAAAATAATATGCCAACAAGAAAAAACACACTAAATCTGAGAGCGCAAGGTCCACTGAACAGAACAACACCCAACATGCATAGCTACTTCGCAAGGTAGGGTCGCCAAACACCCAAAACGAAAGCATGCGCGTAAAGGTCATTTCACGTCATTTTTTCAGCTTTGCTGACAAAGTGCGCACCTTACACTTTTTTAACAAAAACGACCCTTTACATATAAAATACCCCCCACAAACTATATATTCCCTGAAAGCACACATCTTAACCTTTCTAGACGTACCAGGCTGGTAGTTGTGGGCGCAACTTTCTGGACGCAAACGTGTGAAGAATTCATTGGTTGCACAGCATTTTCCTGCAAAAATACTAAAAAAACACAATCCACACAACATTTTAATCAAAAAATAATATGCCAACAAGAAAAAACACACTAAATCTGAGAGCGCAAGGTCCCCTGAACAGAACAACACCCAACATGCATAGCTACTTCGCAGGGTAGGGTCGCCAAACACCCAAAACGAAAGCATGCGCGTAAAGGTCATTTCACATCATTTTTTCAGCTTTGCTGACAAAGTGCGCACCTTACACTTTTTTAACAAAAACGACCCTTTACATATAAAATACCCCCCACAAACCATATATTCCCTGAAAGCACACATCTTAACCTTTCTAGACGTACCAGGCTGGTAGTTGTTGGCGCAACTTTCTGGACGCAAACGTGTGAAGAATTCATTGGTTGCACAGCATTTCCCTGCAAAAATACTAAAAAAACACAATCCACACAACATTTTAATCAAAAAATAATATGCCAACAAGAAAAAACACACTAAATCTGAGAGCGCAAGGTCCCCTGAACAGAACAACACCCAACATGCATAGCTACTTCGCAGGGTAGGGTCGCCAAACACCCAAAACGAAAGCATGCGCGTAAAGGTCATTTCACGTCATTTTTTCAGCTTTGCTGACAAAGTGCGCACCTTACACTTTTTTAACAAAAACGACCCTTTACATATAAAATACCCCCCACAAACTATATATTCCCTGAAAGCACACATCTTAACCTTTCTAGACGTACCAGGCTGGTAGTTGTGGGCGCAACTTTCTGGACGCAAACGTGTGAAGAATTCATTGGTTGCACAGCATTTTCCTGCAAAAATACTAAAAAAACACAATCCACACAACATTTTAATCAAAAAATAATATGCCAACAAGAAAAAACACACTAAATCTGAGAGCGCAAGGTCCCCTGAACAGAACAACACCCAACATGCATAGCTACTTCGCAGGGTAGGGTCGCCAAACACCCAAAACGAAAGCATGCGCGTAAAGGTCATTTCACGTCATTTTTTCAGCTTTGCTGACAAAGTGCGCACCTTACACTTTTTTAACAAAAACGACCCTTTACATATAAAATACCCCCCACAAACCATATATTCCCTGAAAGCACACATCTTAACCTTTCTAGACGTACCAGGCTGGTAGTTGTTGGCGCAACTTTCTGGACGCAAACGTGTGAAGAATTCATTGGTTGCACAGCATTTCCCTGCAAAAATACTAAAAAAACACAATCCCCACAACATTTTAATCAAAAAATAATATGCCAACAAGAAAAAACACACTAAATCTGAGAGCGCAAGGTCCCCTGAACAGAACAACACCCAACATGCATAGCTACTTCGCAGGGTAGGGTCGCCAAACACCCAAAACGAAAGCATGCGCGTAAAGGTCATTTCACGTCATTTTTTCAGCTTTGCTGACAAAGTGCGCACCTTACACTTTTTTAACAAAAACGACCCTTTACATATAAAATACCCCCCACAAACCATATATTCCCTGAAAGCACACATCTTAACCTTTCTAGACGTACCAGGCTGGTAGTTGTTGGCGCAACTTTCTGGACGCAAACGTGTGAAGAATTCATTGGTTGCACAGCATTTCCCTGCAAAAATACTAAAAAAACACAATCCACACAACATTTTAATCAAAAAATAATATGCCAACAAGAAAAAACACACTAAATCTGAGAGCGCAAGGTCCCCTGAACAGAACAACACCCAACATGCATAGCTACTTCGCAAGGTAGGGTCGCCAAACACCCAAAACGAAAGCATGCGCGTAAAGGTCATTTCACGTCATTTTTTCAGCTTTGCTGACAAAGTGCGCACCTTACACTTTTTTAACAAAAACGACCCTTTACATATAAAATACCCCCCACAAACCATATATTCCCTGAAAGCACACATCTTAACCTTTCTAGACGTACCAGGCTGGTAGTTGTGGGCGCAACTTTCTGGACGCAAACGTGTGAAGAATTCATTGGTTGCACAGCATTTCCCTGCAAAAATACTAAAAAAACACAATCCACACAACATTTTAATCAAAAAATAATATGCCAACAAGAAAAAACACACTAAATCTGAGAGCGCAAGGTCCCCTGAACAGAACAACACCCAACATGCATAGCTACTTCGCAAGGTAGGGTCGCCAAACACCCAAAACGAAAGCATGCGCGTAAAGGTCATTTCACGTCATTTTTTCAGCTTTGCTGACAAAGTGCGCACCTTACACTTTTTTAACAAAAACGACCCTTTACATATAAAATACCCCCCACAAACCATATATTCCCTGAAAGCACACATCTTAACCTTTCTAGACGTACCAGGCTGGTAGTTGTGGGCGCAACTTTCTGGACGCAAACGTGTGAAGAATTCATTGGTTGCACAGCATTTTCCTGCAAAAATACTAAAAAAACACAATCCACACAACATTTTAATCAAAAAATAATATCCCAACAAGAAAAAACACACTAAATCTGAGAGCGCAAGGTCCCCTGAACAGAACAACACCCAACATGCATAGCTACTTCGCAGGGTAGGGTCGCCAAACACCCAAAACGAAAGCATGCGCGTAAAGGTCATTTCACGTCATTTTTTCAGCTTTGCTGACAAAGTGCGCACCTTACACTTTTTTAACAAAAACGACCCTTTACATATAAAATACCCCCCACAAACCATATATTCCCTGAAAGCACACATCTTAACCTTTCTAGACGTACCAGGCTGGTAGTTGTGGGCGCAACTTTCTGGACGCAAACGTGTGAAGAATTCATTGGTTGCACAGCATTTTCCTGCAAAAATACTAAAAAAACACAATCCACACAACATTTTAATCAAAAAATAATATCCCAACAAGAAAAAACACACTAAATCTGAGAGCGCAAGGTCCCCTGAACAGAACAACACCCAACATGCATAGCTACTTCGCAGGGTAGGGTCGCCAAACACCCAAAACGAAAGCATGCGCGTAAAGGTCATTTCACGTCATTTTTTCAGCTTTGCTGACAAAGTGCGCACCTTACACTTTTTTAACAAAAACGACCCTTTACATATAAAATACCCCCCACAAACCATATATTCCCTGAAAGCACACATCTTAACCTTTCTAGACGTACCAGGCTGGTAGTTGTGGGCGCAACTTTCTGGACGCAAACGTGTGAAGAATTCATTGGTTGCACAGCATTTTCCTGCAAAAATACTAAAAAAACACAATCCACACAACATTTTAATCAAAAAATAATATCCCAACAAGAAAAAACACACTAAATCTGAGAGCGCAAGGTCCCCTGAACAGAACAACACCCAACATGCATAGCTACTTCGCAGGGTAGGGTCGCCAAACACCCAAAACGAAAGCATGCGCGTAAAGGTCATTTCACGTCATTTTTTCAGCTTTGCTGACAAAGTGCGCACCTTACACTTTTTTAACAAAAACGACCCTTTACATATAAAATACCCCCCACAAACTATATATTCCCTGAAAGCACACATCTTAACCTTTCTAGACGTACCAGGCTGGTAGTTGTGGGCGCAACTTTCTGGACGCAAACGTGTGAAGAATTCATTGGTTGCACAGCATTTTCCTGCAAAAATACTAAAAAAACACAATCCACACAACATTTTAATCAAAAAATAATATCCCAACAAGAAAAAACACACTAAATCTGAGAGCGCAAGGTCCCCTGAACAGAACAACACCCAACATGCATAGCTACTTTCAAGGTTAGGGTTGCCGAACACCCAAAAGTATAGCTTGTTCTATAAAAGACACACAAAACAACCCACATTTCTTGATGGTACCAAGAGCCGCAGTCAGGGTTAGCTGTGAGGTGCAATTAGGATATAGTAGATGTGACATCAGATTATAAGATCAGTTATCAAGATTCTGAAACTGGGCCCACATTTTAATCATCATGTGTCACAAATATCCAAGCTGCTCTTGCTCCAGCGCTTTATATACTGACCACACAGAGCGTAAACATTATAGTGGGTGTCCAGTCTCAGGCTAACCCTGCCACCCTCCCCTGGTGCTAAGGCGGGGAGTTACAGAGTAAAAAAAATCCTTACAACGCCCACCGTTTAGTGCCGTTCCTCGGGGCCAGTAAGACCACTGGGACGGTCGTACTGGCCACCAAGTAGCTGGCGCTTGCCTGCAGGCGAGGTAAGTGTTTTCTGCCTTTGTAACCTGTATCCTGCTTCAGTTTCAGCGGAGCGTGGCAGGGCAGGGGTATGCAGAAGAAAAATAATAAATCAAAAATCCAACTGAGTATGAAAAATTTCAAAACAATCATCAAAACACAGACCTGGTTGGCTGGGACATGTCGGGCAGTAGTACCGCGTATCCTTCCTAATGCCACGCTTCCTACATACCCTGCAGGCCTTTTGGGAATACTTTTTTTTCTCGGTGGCGGGAATGCACTTTATAAAGTGCTTTCCAATTAGCCTGCACTCATTGTCACTACCAGCTAAGTCTGGGGGCTCCTCACCATGCCCAAAAAGCAAAGCAGGGAGTAACTGCTGCTGGTACTGGATAAAGGTCAAATTGGAGCCTGGTACGGCTGCCTTAAAGACAATGAAGCTGTTAAAAGTTGCTAACTGGATCAAATGAATTGCAACTTTTTTGTACCATGCTCGCGATTTTCGGGTGGCGTTGTAGTAAGTGAGAATTTGGTCGGTTTTATCCACGCCACCCATGAACTTGTTGTAATCTCTGATACAACGTGGCTTTTGGCTTGGGGCTTGGGGACCACGTTGCCTTACACTTGTTACTGACTCGTCGTGGATGGTAGTCAGCATGAACACATTCTTTTTATCCATGAATTTAACGGCCAGGAGCTCATCATTTCTCAGGGCGTAAGACTCCCCACGCTTGAGTTGTTTATTCAGTAATGCCCTTGGCAAGCCTTTCCGGTTACGGTTCACTGTGCCGCAGGCGGGAGTGTCTAAGGTGTAAAGGGCTCTAAACAGGGGGATGCTGGAATAAAAATTATCCACATATAAGTGGTACCCCCTCCCGAGCAGTGGGGTGATGAGGTCCCAAACGATCCGGCCACTGACACTCAAATCAAGGGGACAGCCAGGTGGGTCTAGTTGCGTGTCCCTTCCTTGATAGATTCTAAAAAATTTTGTGTACCCGGTCGTACTTTCGCACAATTTATAAAACTTTATCCCATAGCGGGCACGCTTGCTAGGGATATATTGCCGAAATATAATGCGCCCCTTAAAAAGCAGAAGTGACTCATCGATAGTTAAATTTTGGGAGGGGGTGTACACATCTGCAAAGCGCTCTGACAGGCTATTAACTAGGGGCCGTAATTTATGAAGCCTGTCATGACCGGGCATATCACGGGGAACAGCAGTGGCGTTGTCGTTGAAATGTAGAAACCGTAGTAAAATTTGATACCGGTTTCTGGACATTATGGCCGGAAATAAGGGTGTTGCCAATATGGAATGGGTATCCCAGTACGATGCTAGGCTAAATTTTCTGAGAAGACCCATTGCCAAAGTGAGCCCCCAAAATTTTCTCATCTCACTAATATTGGTGGGGTGCCATGCCTGAGCTCGGGCGTGCCTCTGTTGGGGGTTTTGTGCCATGACCTGCTCAGCATAGCGGTTTGTATAGAGGACCATATCCTGTAGGATGGCCTCTGTAACAAACAGATAGAAGAAGTCAACAAGACGTAAGTTACTTGTGTCTATGTTGACTCCAGGGACCGAATTAAAGGGGGGGAATATCGGGGGAATAATTACTAGGAGGCCTCCACGCCGGCTCTCCTGGACCAGCTGCAGCACTCGATGCCTCCGCCTGCCCTGCCTCCACCTGCCCTACACTCTCCCCCAGCGTGGCCTCATCTTGTGCGGCACTAGCCCTTCTACGTTGGCTACCTGTACTAGTACCACTGCGTGGCTGTGTCTCCTCAGTAGAGGAGTCACTCTCTGACTCAGAAGGCAGATACTCTGACCCTGACTCACTAAAGTCCTCCGAGTCAGAGGCCATCAAGTAAGCCGCAGCTTCTTGAGCAGTGAATTTCCTCCCAGCCATATTCAATTCTGATTGGAAAGAAAAAAAAAAGGCTAAGGCTAAGGGCTAAAGGCTAAGGGCTAAAGGCTAAGGGCTAAGGGCTAAAGGCTAAGGGCTAAACGCTAAGGGCTAAACGCTAAGGGCTAAGGGCTAAACGCTAAGGGCTAAACAAAGTAAATTAAAATTACACAGTACAGTTACAGTAGAATAAAACTAAACAAAAACACAATGTTAAGGAAGAAAAACAAACAAATCAAAATGCAGTCAGTTTATTACAAAAAAAAAGTGTACCTAAATTGAAGAAAAAAAAAGTGCACTGTGTAGCTAAAGTGTAAGAAAAAAAAACAAAACAAACTTATTGTGTAAATGTGTATGTCCAATACGTTACAATGCGAAGAGGTGGAGTCCGGTGCAGCTTCAGGTGGGGGAGGGGAATAGGAGAAAAGAGGGGGGAGAGGGAGGGGAATAGAAGAAAAGAGGGGGACTGGGTACCAAAGGGGAGAAAAACGAGGCTAGAAGGGTGGCGGCAGAGACGATTCAGTGGCAGCAGAGGCAACGATCAGGAGGCGGCGACGATCCACAGGAGGCGACAGCGATCCACAGGAGGCGACAGCGATCCACAGGAGGCGACAGCGATCCACAGGAGGCGACAGAGATCCACAGGAGGCGACAGCGATCCACAGGAGGCGACAGCGATCCACAGAAGGCGACAGCGATCCACAGAAGGCGACAGCGATCCACAGGCTATGAAGAAAGTGAACAGAAAGATTAGTTGCAGGCAATGGGGCAGCAACCCCCCATCACAGGCATGACAGGATCACCCCCCCCAAAAAAAAAAATCAGTGGCAGCAGGTACAAACTGCGCATGGGGAGCGGGAGGAGGGGCACCAACCCCCCCACCCCCAGAGCACATGGTGAGCGGGAGGAGGGGCACCAACCCCCCCACCCCCAGAGCGCATGGTGAGCGGGAGGAGGGGCACCAACCCCCCCACCCCCAGAGCACATGGTGAGCGGGAGGAGGGGCACCAACCCCCCCACCCCCAGAGCACATGGTGAGCGGGAGGAGGGGCACCAACCCCCCCACCCCCAGAGCACATGGTGAGCGGGAGGAGGGGCACCAACCCCCCACCCCCAGAGCACATGGTGAGCGGGAGGAGGGGCACCAACCCCCCCACCCCCAGAGCACATGGTGAGCGGGAGGAGGGGCACCAACCCCCCCACCCCCAGAGCACATGGTGAGCGGGAGGAGGGGCACCAACCCCCCACCCCCAGAGCACATGGTGAGCGGGAGGAGGGGCACCAACCCCCCCACCCCCAGAGCACATGGTGAGCGGGAGGAGGGGCACCAACCCCCCCACCCCCAGAGCACATGGTGAGCGGGAGGAGGGGCACCAACCCCCCCACCCCCAGAGCACATGGTGAGCGGGAGGAGGGGCACCAACCCCCCCACCCCCAGAGCACATGGTGAGCGGGAGGAGGGGCACCAACCCCCCCACCCCCAGAGCACATGGTGAGCGGGAGGAGGGGCACCAACCCCCCCACCCCCAGAGCACATGGTGAGCGGGAGGAGGGGCACCAACCCCCCCACCCCCAGAGCACATGGTGAGCGGGAGGAGGGGCACCAACCCCCCCACCCCCAGAGCACATGGTGAGCGGGAGGAGGGGCACCAACCCCCCCACCCCCAGAGCACATGGTGAGCGGGAGGAGGGGCACCAACCCCCCCACCCCCAGAGCACATGGTGAGCGGGAGGAGGGGCACCAACCCCCCCACCCCCAGAGCGCATGGTGAGCGGGAGGAGGGGCACCAACCCCCCCACCCCCAGAGCGCATGGTGAGCGGGAGGAGGGGCACCAACCCCCCCACCCCCAGAGCGCATGGTGAGCGGGAGGAGGGGCATGCCACACTGGGGATGGGGAGTGGGAGAAGGGGCATGCCACACTGCCTATCGCCACCGACCCCCCCCACAACAACTTATTCTAGTGGGCACACCGCCCACGATCGCGACACTGGGGATGGGGAGGAAGGGCATGCCACACTGCCTATACCCCCCCCACCCCACAACTTATTCTAGTGGTCACACCGCCCACGATCGCGACACTGGGGATGGGGAGGAAGGGCATGCCACACTGCCTATACCCCCCCACCCCACCACAACTTATGTTAGTGGGCACATCACCCACGATCGCCGCCGCCGCCCCCCCCACACCCGCCGATCGCGACACTGGGGATAGGGAGGAGGGGCATGCCACACTGCCTATACGCCCCACCACCCCACCCCAACTTACACTAAAGGGCACACAGCCCAAGATCGTCGCCGCCGCCGACCCCCCCCACCCCACCCCCGATCGCGACACTGGGGATGGGGAGGAGGGGCATGCCACACTGCCTATACGCCCCACCACCCCACCCCACCCCTACTTACACTAAGGGGCACACAGCCCAAGATCGTCGCCGCCGCCGCCGCCCCCCCCACCCCACCCCCGATCGCGACACTGGGGATGGGGAGGAGGGGCATGCCACACTGCCTATACGCCCCACCACAACTTACACTAAGGGGCACACGGCCCACGATCGTCGCCACCGCCCCCCCCACCCCCGATCGCGACACTGGGGATGGGGAGGAGGGGCATGCCACACTGCCTATACGCCCCACCCCACCCCACCACAACTTACACTAAGGGGCACACGGCCCACGATCGCCGCCGCCCCCCCACCGCAGCGATCGGCGGCGATGGTGGGGTGGGGTGGTGATTGGCTGCAGCGATCGGCGGCGATCGGCGACGATCGCTGCGGTGGGGGGGCGGCGGCGATCGTGGGCCGTGTGGCCCTTAGTGTAAGTTGTGGTGGGGTGGTGATTGGCTGCAGCGATCGGCGACGATCACTGCGGTGGGGGGGCGGCGGCGATCGTGGGCCGTGTGCCCCTTAGTGTAAGGTGGGGTGGGGTGGGGTGGTGATTGGCTGCAGCGATCGCCGCCGCCCCCCCACCGCAGTGATCGTCGCCGATCGCCGCCGATCGCTGCAGCCAATCACCACCCCACCCCACCACAACTTACACTAAGGGCCACACGGCCCACGATCGCCGCCGCCCCCCCACCGCAGCGTTCGTCGCCGATCGCCGCAGCCAATCACCACCCCACCTCAACTTACACTAAGGGCCACACGGCCCACGATCGCTGCCGCCCCCCCACCGCAGCGATCGCTGCAGCCAATCACCACCCCACCACAACTTACACTAAGGGCCACACGGCCCACGATCGCCGCCGCCCCCCCCACCGCAGCGATCGTCGCCGATCGCTGCAGCCAATCACCACCCCACCACAACTTGCACTAAGGGCCACACGGCCCACGATCGCCGCCGCCCCCCCCCACCGCAGCGATCGTCGCCGATCGCTGCAGCCAATCACCACCCCACCACAACTTACACTAAGGGCCACACGGCCCACGATCGCCGCCGCCCCCCCACCGCAGCGATCGTCGCCGATCGCTGCAGCCAATCACCACCCCACCCCACCACAACTTACACTAAGGGCCACACGGCCCACGATCGCTGCCGCCCGCCCACCGCAGCGATCGCTGCAGCCAATCACCACCCCACCACAACTTACACTAAGGGCCACACGGCCCACGATCGCCGCCGCCCCCCCCCCCCACCGCAGCGATCGTCGCCGATCGCTGCAGCCAATCACCACCCCACCCCACCACAACTTGCACTAAGGGCCACACGGCCCACGATCGCCGCCGCCCCCCCCACCGCAGCGATCGTCGCCGATCGCTGCAGCCAATCACCACCCCACCCCACCCCAACTTGCACTAAGGGCCACACGGCCCACGATCGCCGCCGCCCCCCCCCACCGCAGCGATCGTCGCCGATCGCTGCAGCCAATCACCACCCCACCCCACCCCAACTTGCACTAAGGGCCACACGGCCCACGATCGCCGCCGCCCCCCCACCGCAGCGATCGCCGCCGATCGTCGCCGATCGCCGCCGATCGCTGCAGCCAATCACCACCCCACCCCACCCCACCTTGCACTAAGGGCCACACGGCCCACGATCGCCGCCGCCCCCCCCACTGCAGCGATCGTCGCCGATCGTCGCCGATCGCTGCAGCCAATCACCACCCCACCCCACCCCACCCCAACTTGCACTAAGGGCCACACGGCCCACGATCGCCGCCGCCCCCCCACCGCAGCGATCGTCGCCGATCGCTGCAGCCAATCACCACCCCACCCCACCCCAACTTGCACTAAGGGCCACACGGCCCACGATCGCCGCCGCCCCCCCCCCCCACCGCAGCGATCGCCGCCGATCGTCGCCGATCGCCGCCGATCGCTGCAGCCAATCACCACTCCACCCCACCCCACCCCACCTTGCACTAAGGGCCACACGGCCCACGATCGCCGCCGCCCCCCCCACCGCAGCGATCGTCGCCGATCGCCGCCGATCGCCGCCGATCGCTGCAGCCAATCACCACCCCACCCCACCCCACCCCACCCCAACTTGCACTAAGGGCCACACGGCCCACGATCGCCGCCGCCCCCCCACCGCAGCGATCGCCGCCGATCGTCGCCGATCGTCGCCGATCGTCGCCGATCGCCGCCGATCGCCGCCGATCGCCGCCGATCGCTGCAGCCAATCACCACCCCCACCCCCAGAACAATCTCCTTACCTCAGCACAGGTCCGGTCTGAAGGAAAATGGCGCCTGCACCAGCTATTTATACAGCTAGTGCAGGCGCCGGCTGATGACGTCGAGGCTGCATTGTGATTGGCTGCTGGGAATCCGGGTCACAGGAGCGTCATTCCTGTGACCCGGACCTGACCCCAAGATGGCGCTGCACACGATTTGGCCAGATACAGAGGCCCCAGGGACCCCCGATCGCCAAAAGGTAAGTAAATGCCAAGCACGTAGTTTCTACGTGCTTGGCACTTAACGGTTGGAGAGGCAACCACGTAGAAACTACGTGGTTGGCATTTAAAGGGTTAAGACCATATAAGCATTTGCTCTTATCATATTTGAAATTAGGCCTGATAAAGACACTTTTGCTGGCCAAAGCACTACTGTACCCTGCCAGCTCGATTCCTGCCCGGGGCATCCCATTCTGTGACTAAAGCAGCCTCTGTTTAAGACCATATAAGCATTTGCTCTTATCATATTTGAAATTAGGCCTGATAAAGACACTTTTGCTGGCCAAAGCACTACTGTACCCTGCCAGCTCGATTCCTGCCCGGGGCATCCCATTCTGTGACTACAGCAGCCTCTGTTTAAGACCATATAAGCATTTGCTCTTATCATATTTGAAATTAGCCTGATAAAGACACTTTTGCTGGCCAAAGCACTACTGTACCCTGCCAGCTCGATTCCTGCCCGGGGCATCCCATTCTGTGACTAAAGCAGCCTCTGTTTAAGACCATATAAGCATTTGCTCTTATCATATTTGAAATTAGGCCTGATAAAGACACTTTTGCTGGCCAAAGCACTACTGTACCCTGCCAGCTCGATTCCTGCCCGGGGCATCCCATTCTGTGACTAAAGCAGCCTCTGTTTAAGACCATATAAGCATTTGCTCTTATCATATTTGAAATTAGGCCTGATAAAGACACTTTTGCTGGCCAAAGCACTACTGTACCCTGCCAGCTCGATTCCTGCCCGGGGCATCCCATTCTGTGACTAAAGCAGCCTCTGTTTAAGACCATATAAGCATTTGCTCTTATCATATTTGAAATTAGGCCTGATAAAGACACTTTTGCTGGCCAAAGCACTACTGTACCCTGCCAGCTCGATTCCTGCCCGGGGCATCCCATTCTGTGACTAAAGCAGCCTCTGTTTAAGACCATATAAGCATTTGCTCTTATCATATTTGAAATTAGGCCTGATAAAGACACTTTTGCTGGCCAAAGCACTACTGGACCCTGCCAGCTCGATTCCTGCCCGGGGCATCCCATTCTGTGACTAAAGCAGCCTCTGTTTAAGACCATATAAGCATTTGCTCTTATCATATTTGAAATTAGGCCTGATAAAGACACTTTTGCTGGCCAAAGCACTACTGGACCCTGCCAGCTCGATTCCTGCCCGGGGCATCCCATTCTGTGACTAAAGCAGCCTCTGTTTAAGACCATATAAGCATTTGCTCTTATCATATTTGAAATTAGGCCTGATAAAGACACTTTTGCTGGCCAAAGCACTACTGGACCCTGCCAGCTCGATTCCTGCCCGGGGCATCCCATTCTGTGACTAAAGCAGCCTCTGTTTAAGACCATATAAGCATTTGCTCTTATCATATTTGAAATTAGGCCTGATAAAGACACTTTTGCTGGCCAAAGCACTACTGTACCCTGCCAGCTCGATTCCTGCCCGGGGCATCCCATTCTGTGACTAAAGCAGCCTCTGTTTAAGACCATATAAGCATTTGCTCTTATCATATTTGAAATTACGCCTGATAAAGACACTTTTGCTGGCCAAAGCACTACTGTACCCTGCCAGCTCGATTCCTGCCCGGGGCATCCCATTCTGTGACTAAAGCAGCCTCTGTTTAAGACCATATAAGCATTTGCTCTTATTATATTTATATTATAAGACACTTTTGCTGGGCATAGGCTTACTGCTGCCTGCCAGGTGCACTTCTGTTGAGGCATCCCATTCTGTAACATAGCATACCCCTCTTTATTTACACTAAGCAGCTCTCTTATTTACACTAAGCAGGCCTGTTGGAGGCTGAGTGTTACTGCTCACTTTTGGTGTGCATTATATTCTGTTTCATATAGACCCACCGCTGCCCGGGGTTTTTTTAAATATCACCTACTACCACGCCAGTTAGACTATGTCGGGCAGACAAGTGCCTGGAAGTGAAAAGAGGAGTGGCAGAGGCCAAGATTCCGCAGGCAGAGCTCGCATCAGACTGGGGGCCAGTAGCAGCAGGAGTCACGCTGAGAGACCTAATCTGCCAGTATCTGCTAGCGGTCGGGTCTCCACCAGTAACGCATCTGCCGTGGTAGATTGGTTGACGCGCTCATCAACAACATCATCACAACTTACGTCTGAGACCCCCAGTCTAGGGTCGGTAGGTTCCTCTGACACAACCCTGAGTTGGCATGCCCCGAGAGCAGTCCCTGTCCTCCCATTGCCTCTGGCCTACGCCGTTCCCTCCCCCAGCGACGTATCCTATGCTTTGGGTTCAGCTCCACTCTTTAGTGAGGAGGACCATCAGATAGAGGACAGTCAGCAGCTACTGCCCAGCCAAGAAATGGAGGTGGCTTCTTTAGCTAGGCAGACAAATAGTGATGTGGACAGTGTCGTGGGTGCTGCGAGCGTTCCAGCTCCTGCGCCAGACACTGTTGACGAATCCACGAACATCAGTGACGTACAGCCACAACCCGGTGATGATGATGATGATGACGATGAAGCCGATCGCACTTGGGAGCCGGGTGATGAAGGGGCTTCATCGTCATCATCAGGAGAAGAGGGGTGCAGGTTGCCCCGGAGTCAGCAGCTGAGGCAGCAAGGTGGTAGCAGTCAGCATGGGGGCACAATTCCAAAGGCTGGAGCCGGCCGGGGCCGGGGCCGGGGTAGAGCACCTGCTGTGCGGCAGTCTACCTTATCGGGAGGTAGTGGAGCAGGGGTTCCTGGAGTTGGCAACAGCAGCAGTGAATCAGTGAGGCCAGGGGGTGGGAAAAGTAGCTACTCGGCAGTGTGGCAGTTTTTCCTGAGGCATCCGCAGGAGGGTAACATGGCCACATGCAAGATATGTAGGCAAAAGGTGAAGCGTGGCCAGGGTCCAAATGTTGGCACCACGGCCCTGCGTCAACATATGATGCGTCACCATAAAACGACCTGGGAGAACCGAGGCTCCCAAGGGGTGGTCCAGTCTGCTTCCTCACCAAGTGAGCTCCCAATTTCTGCCAGCCAAGGCTCCAGCACCTCAGCCGAAGGCAGCTGTGCGTCATACCCATCCTCTGTCGCTCCTGCTCCTCCTCCTCCAAGTCATGCATCCCGCCAGCAATCCATCAGCGAAGCCATGTCCAAGAGACAGCAGTATGCGCCCACTCATCCTACGGCGCAGAAGCTGAATGTGCTCCTGTCCAAGTTGCTGGTGCTGCAGTCGCTCCCTTTTCAGGTGGTGGAATCTGCACCTTTCAGAGAACTGATGGCTTGTGCCGAGCCGAGGTGGAGAGTCCCAAGCCGTCATTTCTTTGCCAAGAAGGCAGTACCAGCGCTGCACACTTTTGTTGAACAGAAGGTGGGCCAGTCCTTGAGCCTGTCGGTGTGTAGCAAAATACATGGCAGCGCCGACATCTGGAGCTGTAACTACGGTCAGGGGCAGTACATGTCGTTTACGGCCCACTGGGTGAATGTGGTCCCTTTGCAGCAGCAACTTGGACAGGTCACGCCGCTTCGGCCTCCGCGCTCTCTGCCCATTGGGCCTGTGACACCGTGCGACTCGGCCTCCTCATCCTCCGCCATCTCCTCACCCTCCACTGTAGGCTCAAGTCTCAGTGCCCCTCCAGTCTACCATGTGTGCAGGGCACGGAGGTGTCACGCAGTGCTTCACATGGTTTGTCTTGGCGAACGGAGTCACACAGGGGAGGAACTGCTTAAATTTATTCATCAGGAAATCCAAACATGGCTTACTCCGAGAAAACTTAAAATGGGAATCATGGTTACCGACAATGGGAAGAACATTTTGTCTGCGCTGCGCCAAGGAAGCCTGACCCATGCCCCCTGCATGGCTCACGTCTTCAATCTGGTTGTCAAGCAGTTTCTGAAGTGTTCCCCCCATCTGCAGGACATCCTAACAACTTCACGGAAACTTTGCATGCACTTCAGCCACTCCTACACTGCCAAACACACCCTTCTTGAGCTACAGCGTCAGAATGGTATCCCCCAACATAGTCTGATTTGCGATGTTTCCACCCGTTGGAATTCCACCCTTCACATGTTGGACCGATTATATGAACAGAGAAAAGCCATCACGGATTTCCTGATGATCCAAGCAGATAGGGGGACTCCCCTGTGTAACTTCAATGTCAACCAGTGGCAGCTCATACGTGACACCTGCCGTTTGCTCAGGCCCTTTGAGGAAGCCACTTTATTTGTCAGTCGGCAGGATTACGGGATGAACGACGTGATTCCACTGCTTCATGTACTACAGCACATGTTGGAAACCATGGCTGGTCAGGACACTGGAGACATGGCGTTTACATCTTACGGCCACATGAACCCCCTTGGAGCTGAACTGGAGGAGGAGGAGGAGGAAGAGGAGGAGGAGGAGTTGCCCAGCGAAACACAGTTTAGGCTTGGCGAAATGGCTGGTTTATCTAGTCAGCGGACAGGAGAGGAGGAGCAGGAGCAGCCAGAGGAGCTAGAGGTTTTTGAGGAAGGAGAGACAGAGGACCCGGGCACACCGTGGCAGTATGCAGTGGAGATGGAGACAGGTAGTCCATCCGAGTCACTTGCGCAAATGGCACGAAGCATGCTCACGTGCTTGCGTAGTGACCCCAGAATTGTTTCCATCTGTCGGCGGGATGACTTCTGGCTGTCCACCTTATTGGACCCTCGCTTCCGGCACAAAATGGGGGCATTTTTTAAACCCACCGAGAGGGAGGACAAACTCAACTACTACAAAGACATTCTACGTAGGCAGTTGGCCGATGCCTATCTGCGCCATGGTCCATACTCTCGCAGGTCTGACTCGAGGGGACCTCTGCGCTCACCTTCCACTGCCATGGCCGCTGGGGGGGTTGGCAGCAGCAGCAGCAGAAGCTCCATCAGCAGCAGCAGCCTCAGTCTTCAGTCGCTAATGAGTAGCTTTCTACACCCGCATAGTGAGGCTACTCATGAGCAGCAGGAAGACCTGGAGCAGGACCTGAACCAGCAGGTCATGTCATACTTTGACATGACCATGCCAACACACCTTGAGGATCCGCTGGACTTCTGGGCAGCCAAACTTGATTTGTGGCCGCAACTAGCAGAGTTTGCCCTGGAAAAGCTGTCCTGCCCGGCAAGTAGCGTGCCATCTGAGCGGGTGTTTAGTGCGGCGGGGGCCATAGTTACGGCGAGGAGAACTCGTCTGTCAACTAAAAATGTGGAGAGACTCACCTTTGTCAAAATGAATCAGGGATGGATCAGCCAGGATTTCCACCCACCAATGCCTGATGCATGCGACTAGATTCAGCATGGTGCCACGTTTTACACTTTCCAAATGGTGCAAAACATATTTATGTCTTTAGGCCATTTTTTGGGCTCCTGCTGCTGCTGCTGCCAACTCCTGCCAACTCCAGGGTGTGATTCATCCAATTTTTGGGCTCCTGAAGCCAACTCCAGTGTATATTTGGGCTCCTGCTGCTGCTGCTGCCAACTTCTGCCAACTCCAGGGTGTGATTCATCCAATTTTTGGGCTCCTGAGGCCAACTCCAGTGTATATTTGGGCTCCTGCTGCTGCTACTGTCAACTCCTGCCAACTCCAGGCTGTGATTCATCCAATTTTTGGGCTCCTGAAGCCAACTCCAGTGTATATTTGGGCTCCTGCTGCTGCTACTGTCAACTCCTGCCAACTCCAGGCTGTGATTCATCCAATTTTTGGGCTCCTGAAGCCAACTCCAGTGTATATTTGGGCTCCTGCTGCTGCTACTGTCAACTCCTGCCAACTCCAGGGTGTGATTCATCCAATTTTTGGGCTCCTGAAGCCAACTCCAGTGTATATTTGGGCTCCTGCTGCTGCTGCTGTCAACTCCTGCCAACTCCAGGGTGTGATTCATCCAATTTTTGGGCTCCTGAGGCCAACTCCAGTGTATATTTGGGCTCCTGCTGCTGCTACTGTCAACTCCTGCCAACTCCAGGCTGTGATTCATCCAATTTTTGGGCTCCTGAAGCCAACTCCAGTGTATATTTGGGCTCCTGCTGCTGCTACTGTCAACTCCTGCCAACTCCAGGGTGTGATTCATCCAATTTTTGGGCTCCTGAAGCCAACTCCAGTGTATATTTGGGCTCCTGCTGCTGCCGCTGCCAACTTCTGCCAACTCCAGGCTGTGATTCATCCAATTTTTGGGCTCCTGAAGCCAACTCCAGTGTATATTTGGGCTCCTGCTGCTGCTACTGTCAACTCCTGCCAACTCCAGGGTGTGATTCATCCAATTTTTGGGCTCCTGAAGCCAACTCCAGTGTATATTTGGGCTCCTGCTGCTGCTGCTGCCAACTTCTGCCAACTCCAGGGTGTGATTCATCCAATTTTTGGGCTCCTGAAGCCAACTCCAGTGTATATTTGGGCTCCTGCTGCTGCTACTGTCAACTCCTGCCAACTCCAGGGTGTGATTCATCCAATTTTTGGGCTCCTGAAGCCAACTCCAGTGTATATTTGGGCTCCTGCTGCTGCTGCTGCCAACTTCTGCCAACTCCAGGGTGTGATTCATCCAATTTTTGGGCTCCTGAAGCCAACTCCAGTGTATATTTGGGCTCCTGCTGCTGCTGCTGCCAACTCCTGCCAACTCCAGGGTGTGATTCATCCAATTTTTGGGCTCCTGAGGCCAACTCCAGTGTATATTTGGGCTCCTGCTGCTGCTACTGTCAACTCCTGCCAACTCCAGGCTGTGATTCATCCAATTTTTGGGCTCCTGAAGCCAACTCCAGTGTATATTTGGGCTCCTGCTGCTGCTACTGTCAACTCCTGCCAACTCCAGGGTGTGATTCATCCAATTTTTGGGCTCCTGAAGCCAACTCCAGTGTATATTTGGGCTCCTGCTGCTGCTGCTGTCAACTCCTGCCAACTCCAGGGTGTGATTCATCCAATTTTTGGGCTCCTGAGGCCAACTCCAGTGTATATTTGGGCTCCTGCTGCTGCTACTGTCAACTCCTGCCAACTCCAGGCTGTGATTCATCCAATTTTTGGGCTCCTGAAGCCAACTCCAGTGTATATTTGGGCTCCTGCTGCTGCTACTGTCAACTCCTGCCAACTCCAGGGTGTGATTCATCCAATTTTTGGGCTCCTGAAGCCAACTCCAGTGTATATTTGGGCTCCTGCTGCTGCTGCTGCCAACTTCTGCCAACTCCAGGGTGTGATTCATCCAATGTTTGGGCTCCTGAAGCCAACTCCAGTGTATATTTGGGCTCCTGCTGCTGCTGCTGCCAACTTCTGCCAACTCCAGGCTGTGATTCATCCAATTTTTGGGCTCCTGAAGCCAACTCCAGTGTATATTTGGGCTCCTGCTGCTGCTACTGTCAACTCCTGCCAACTCCAGGGTGTGATTCATCCAATTTTTGGGCTCCTGAAGCCAACTCCAGTGTATATTTGGGCTCCTGCTGCTGCTGCTGCCAACTTCTGCCAACTCCAGGGTGTGATTCATCCAATTTTTGGGCTCCTGAAGCCAACTCCAGTGTATATTTGGGCTCCTGCTGCTGCCGCTGCCAACTTCTGCCAACTCCAGGGTGTGATTCATCCAATTTTTGGGCTCCTGAAGCCAACTCCAGTGTATATTTGGGCTCCTGCTGCTGCTGCTGTCAACTCCTGCCAACTCCAGGGTGTGATTCATCCAATTTTTGGGCTCCTGAAGCCAACTCCAGTGTATATTTGGGCTCCTGCTGCTGCTGCTGCCAACTTCTGCCAACTCCAGGGTGTGATTCATCCAATGTTTGGGCTCCTGAAGCCAACTCCAGTGTATATTTGGGCTCCTGCTGCTGCCGCTGCCAACTTCTGCCAACTCCAGGGTGTGATTCATCCAATTTTTGGGCTCCTGAAGCCAACTCCAGTGTATATTTGGGCTCCTGCTGCTGCTGCTGTCAACTCCTGCCAACTCCAGGGTGTGATTCATCCAATTTTTGGGCTCCTGAAGCCAACTCCAGTGTATATTTGGGCTCCTGCTGCTGCTGCTGCCAACTTCTGCCAACTCCAGGGTGTGATTCATCCAATTTTTGGGCTCCTGAAGCCAACTCCAGTGTATATTTGGGCTCCTGCTGCTGCTACTGTCAACTCCTGCCAACTCCAGGGTGTGATTCATCCAATTTTTGGGCTCCTGAAGCCAACTCCAGTGTATATTTGGGCTCCTGCTGCTGCTGCTGCCAACTTCTGCCAACTCCAGGGTGTGATTCATCCAATTTTTGGGCTCCTGAAGCCAACTCCAGTGTATATTTGGGCTCCTGCTGCTGCTGCTGCCAACTTCTGCCAACTCCAGGGTGTGATTCATCCAATTTTTGGGCTCCTGAAGCCAACTCCAGTGTATATTTGGGCTCCTGCTGCTGCTGCTGCCAACTTCTGCCAACTCCAGGGTGTGATTTATCCAATTTTTGGGCTCCTGAAGCCAACTCCAGTGTATATTTGGGCTCCTGCTGCTGCTGCTGTCAACTCCTGCCAACTCCAGGGTGTGATTCATCCAATTTTTGGGCTCCTGAAGCCAACTCCAGTGTATATTTGGGCTCCTGCTGCTGCTGCTGCCAACTTCTGCCAACTCCAGGCTGTGATTCATCCAATTTTTGGGCTCCTGAAGCCAACTCCAGTGTATATTTGGGCTCCTGCTGCTGCTACTGTCAACTCCTGCCAACTCCAGGGTGTGATTCATCCAATTTTTGGGCTCCTGAAGCCAACTCCAGTGTATATTTGGGCTCCTGCTGCTGCTGCTGCTGCCAACTTCTGCCAACTCCAGGGTGTGATTCATCCAATTTTTGGGCTCCTGAAGCCAACTCCAGTGTATATTTGGGCTCCTGCTGCTGCTACTGTCAACTCCTGCCAACTCCAGGGTGTGATTCATCCAATTTTTGGGCTCCTGAAGCCAACTCCAGTGTATATTTGGGCTCCTGCTGCTGCTGCTGCCAACTTCTGCCAACTCCAGGCTGTGATTCATACAATTTTTGGGCTCCTGAAGCCAACTCCAGTGTATATTTGGGCTCCTGCTGCTGCTACTGTCAACTCCTGCCAACTCCAGGGTGTGATTCATCCAATTTTTGGGCTCCTGAAGCCAACTCCAGTGTATATTTGGGCTCCTGCTGCTGCTGCTGCCAACTTCTGCCAACTCCAGGGTGTGATTCATCCAATTTTTGGGCTCCTGAAGCCAACTCCAGTGTATATTTGGGCTCCTGCTGCTGCTGCTGCCAACTTCTGCCAACTCCAGGGTGTGATTCATCCAATTTTTGGGCTCCTGAAGCCAACTCCAGTGTATATTTGGGCTCCTGCTGCTGCTACTGTCAACTCCTGCCAACTCCAGGGTGTGATTCATCCAATTTTTGGGCTCCTGAAGCCAACTCCAGTGTATATTTGGGCTCCTGCTGCTGCTGCTGCCAACTTCTGCCAACTCCAGGGTGTGATTCATCCAATTTTTGGGCTCCTGAAGCCAACTCCAGTGTATATTTGGGCTCCTGCTGCTGCTGCTGCCAACTTCTGCCAACTCCAGGGTGTGATTCATCCAATTTTTGGGCTCCTGAAGCCAACTCCAGTGTATATTTGGGCTCCTGCTGCTGCTGCTGCCAACTTCTGCCAACTCCAGGGTGTGATTCATCCAATTTTTGGGCTCCTGAAGCCAACTCCAGTGTATATTTGGGCTCCTGCTGCTGCTGCTGTCAACTTCTGCCAACTCCAGGGTGTGATTCATCCAATTTTTGGGCTCCTGAAGCCAACTCCAGTGTATATTTGGGCTCCTGCTGCTGCTGCTGCCAACTTCTGCCAACTCCAGGGTGTGATTCATCCAATTTTTGGGCTCCTGAAGCCAACTCCAGTGTATATTTGGGCTCCTGCTGCTGCTGCTGTCAACTCCTGCCAACTCCAGGGTGTGATTCATCCAATTTTTGGGCTCCTGAAGCCAACTCCAGTGTATATTTGGGCTCCTGCTGCTGCTGCTGTCAACTCCTGCCAACTCCAGGGTGTGATTCATCCAATTTTTGGGCTCCTGAAGCCAACTCCAGTGTATATTTGGGCTCCTGCTGCTGCTGCTGCCAACTTCTGCCAACTCCAGGGTGTGATTCATCCAATTTTTGGGCTCCTGAGGCCAACTCCAGTGTATATTTGGGCTCCTGCTGCTGCTACTGTCAACTCCTGCCAACTCCAGGCTGTGATTCATCCAATTTTTGGGCTCCTGAAGCCAACTCCAGTGTATATTTGGGCTCCTGCTGCTGCTACTGTCAACTCCTGCCAACTCCAGGGTGTGATTCATCCAATTTTTGGGCTCCTGAAGCCAACTCCAGTGTATATTTGGGCTCCTGCTGCTGCTGCTGTCAACTCCTGCCAACTCCAGGGTGTGATTCATCCAATTTTTGGGCTCCTGAGGCCAACTCCAGTGTATATTTGGGCTCCTGCTGCTGCTACTGTCAACTCCTGCCAACTCCAGGCTGTGATTCATCCAATTTTTGGGCTCCTGAAGCCAACTCCAGTGTATATTTGGGCTCCTGCTGCTGCTACTGTCAACTCCTGCCAACTCCAGGGTGTGATTCATCCAATTTTTGGGCTCCTGAAGCCAACTCCAGTGTATATTTGGGCTCCTGCTGCTGCTGCTGCCAACTTCTGCCAACTCCAGGGTGTGATTCATCCAATTTTTGGGCTCCTGAAGCCAACTCCAGTGTATATTTGGGCTCCTGCTGCTGCTGCTGCCAACTTCTGCCAACTCCAGGCTGTGATTCATCCAATTTTTGGGCTCCTGAAGCCAACTCCAGTGTATATTTGGGCTCCTGCTGCTGCTGCTGTCAACTCCTGCCAACTCCAGGGTGTGATTCATCCAATTTTTGGGCTCCTGAAGCCAACTCCAGTGTATATTTGGGCTCCTGCTGCTGCTGCTGCCAACTTCTGCCAACTCCAGGCTGTGATTCATCCAATTTTTGGGCTCCTGAAGCCAACTCCAGTGTATATTTGGGCTCCTGCTGCTGCTACTGTCAACTCCTGCCAACTCCAGGGTGTGATTCATCCAATTTTTGGGCTCCTGAAGCCAACTCCAGTGTATATTTGGGCTCCTGCTGCTGCTGCTGCCAACTTCTGCCAACTCCAGGGTGTGATTCATCCAATTTTTGGGCTCCTGAAGCCAACTCCAGTGTATATTTGGGCTCCTGCTGCTGCCGCTGCCAACTTCTGCCAACTCCAGGGTGTGATTCATCCAATTTTTGGGCTCCTGAAGCCAACTCCAGTGTATATTTGGGCTCCTGCTGCTGCTACTGTCAACTCCTGCCAACTCCAGGGTGTGATTCATCCAATTTTTGGGCTCCTGAAGCCAACTCCAGTGTATATTTGGGCTCCTGCTGCTGCTGCTGCCAACTTCTGCCAACTCCAGGGTGTGATTCATCCAATTTTTGGGCTCCTGAAGCCAACTCCAGTGTATATTTGGGCTCCTGCTGCTGCTACTGTCAACTCCTGCCAACTCCAGGGTGTGATTCATCCAATTTTTGGGCTCCTGAAGCCAACTCCAGTGTATATTTGGGCTCCTGCTGCTGCTGCTGCCAACTTCTGCCAACTCCAGGGTGTGATTCATCCAATTTTTGGGCTCCTGAAGCCAACTCCAGTGTATATTTGGGCTCCTGCTGCTGCCGCTGCCAACTTCTGCCAACTCCAGGGTGTGATTCATCCAATTTTTGGGCTCCTGAAGCCAACTCCAGTGTATATTTGGGCTCCTGCTGCTGCTGCTGCCAACTTCTGCCAACTCCAGGGTGTGATTCATCCAATTTTTGGGCTCCTGAAGCCAACTCCAGTGTATATTTGGGCTCCTGCTGCTGCCGCTGCCAACTTCTGCCAACTCCAGGGTGTGATTCATCCAATTTTTGGGCTCCTGAAGCCAACTCCAGTGTATATTTGGGCTCCTGCTGCTGCTGCTGTCAACTCCTGCCAACTCCAGGGTGTGATTCATCCAATTTTTGGGCTCCTGAAGCCAACTCCAGTGTATATTTGGGCTCCTGCTGCTGCTGCTGCTGCCAACTCCTGCCAACTCCAGGGTGTGATTCATCCAATTTTTGGGCTCCTGAAGCCAACTCCAGTGTATATTTGGGCTCCTGCTGCTGCTACTGTCAACTCCTGCCAACTCCAGGGTGTGATTCATCCAATTTTTGGGCTCCTGAAGCCAACTCCAGTGTATATTTGGGCTCCTGCTGCTGCTGCTGCCAACTTCTGCCAACTCCAGGGTGTGATTCATCCAATTTTTGGGCTCCTGAAGCCAACTCCAGTGTATATTTGGGCTCCTGCTGCTGCTGCTGCCAACTTCTGCCAACTCCAGGGTGTGATTCATCCAATTTTTGGGCTCCTGAAGCCAACTCCAGTGTATATTTGGGCTCCTGCTGCTGCTGCTGTCAACTCCTGCCAACTCCAGGGTGTGATTCATCCAATTTTTGGGCTCCTGAAGCCAACTCCAGTGTATATTTGGGCTCCTGCTGCTGCTGCTGTCAACTCCTGCCAACTCCAGGGTGTGATTCATCCAATTTTTGGGCTCCTGAAGCCAACTCCAGTGTATATTTGGGCTCCTGCTGCTGCTGCTGCCAACTTCTGCCAACTCCAGGGTGTGATTCATCCAATTTTTGGGCTCCTGAAGCCAACTCCAGTGTATATTTGGGCTCCTGCTGCTGCTGCTGCCAACTCCTGCCAACTCCAGGGTGTGATTCATCCAATTTTTGGGCTCCTGAGGCCAACTCCAGTGTATATTTGGGCTCCTGCTGCTGCTACTGTCAACTCCTGCCAACTCCAGGGTGTGATTCATCCAATTTTTGGGCTCCTGAAGCCAACTCCAGTGTATATTTGGGCTCCTGCTGCTGCTGCTGTCAACTCCTGGCAACTCCAGGGTGTGATTCATCCAATTTTTGGGCTCCTGAGGCCAACTCCAGTGTATATTTGGGCTCCTGCTGCTGCTACTGTCAACTCCTGCCAACTCCAGGCTGTGATTCATCCAATTTTTGGGCTCCTGAAGCCAACTCCAGTGTATATTTGGGCTCCTGCTGCTGTTACTGTCAACTCCTGCCAACTCCAGGGTGTGATTCATCCAATTTTTGGGCTCCTGAAGCCAACTCCAGTGTATATTTGGGCTCCTGCTGCTGCTGCTGCCAACTCCTGCCAACTCCAGGGTGTGATTCATCCAATTTTTGGGCTCCTGAGGCCAACTCCAGTGTATATTTGGGCTCCTGCTGCTGCTACTGTCAACTCCTGCCAACTCCAGGGTGTGATTCATCCAATTTTTGGGCTCCTGAAGCCAACTCCAGTGTATATTTGGGCTCCTGCTGCTGCTGCTGCCAACTTCTGCCAACTCCAGGGTGTGATTCATCCAATTTTTGGGCTCCTGAGGCCAACTCCAGTGTATATTTGGGCTCCTTCTGCCCCTCATAGTGATGCCACTTCAACTCTCTGCAATTGTGCCGCTCTGCGATTCTATTAGCGATGCCTCTGATCTGCATGTGATATTTCTTAAAAGTATTATTTAACTAACCCAGCACGCATCCTGTGCGTGTTACAGCAAGGCTGAATGGTTTACAACCCTATTGAGGCTGTAGGAGGCTCAGAAATAGCCGTTTTTAATAGCGATTCGTCGCGAATTTATTCGGGTCGAAACGATTTTTGTCGGAAAATTCGGCGAATCAGTCGAATCGAATTTTTCAAAAGTTCGCTCATCTCTAGTCTCAAGGAGTCTAATACTGAGGTAACAATCGGGTGTTTCGATGATTGCTAGATAAAGTGGAGTCTGGGGATCTAATGTTAGGATGTCTTTTATGCTTAGGGGATGCAGTTCTGTCCTTATCCAAATTTCATCTTTATCTGTATTAATTCATTTAGTGAGACGTTGTATGTGGGAGGCTATGATTTAGTATCTATATAAACACCCACATGGTACGATCTATTTTATTATATGTTGGTGGCCAATTTTTTCCTGTTATTCCAGTGAAAGTTTGCCAATGATTTGTCTATTAAATCTAAGAATGCTATTGGAATTGTAATAGGTAGATTTACGATTTTAGCTTCCTCTATTTGTTTATATAATCATTCAGGATTTCTAGTCGTAGCGGAAAATAGGCAGTAAAAAGTTTATCCAAAGATTTATGATTTAGATTTATGCCTAGATATCTTGCATGTAATGCGCTTATAGCAAATTCATATTTCTCCTGATTATTTTCATTTCTGAGTTGCCTTATCCAAAGGGGAGTATTATGGATTGTTTATGTTTAATTTAAAGTTAGTATGGATTTCAAACAGTTTGTAAATGTCTATTATTCTAATAAGAGAGCTTAATATTGGATCTTCTAGGAGTAACAGAATATCGTCTGCATATGCCAGTTGTTTAATTTGTATAGCTCCTATTTTAATCCAGATGTCTAGGTGTATGTTAAAGGTGATAGTGGGCAGCCTTGTCGTGTTCAATTGGCTAAGGCAAAGGTTTCAGATAAAGCACCTTATTGCTCTTTGATTAGAGTATAGAACCATTATTTTATTTATTATTCCTTGGCCAAAGCCAGTTTGTTGTAGTGTTGCGTCCAAGAAGGACAAAGAGCAGGGCCGGATTATGAGAGGGGCGCAAGGGGCGCAAGCCCCAGGGCCTCCACCACTTGCCCTGCAAAGGGGGCCTCCACCAGTCTAGTCCAGGAGGCTTGTCAGTCTTTGGCCACAGTTGGGGCACATTTGGGCAAGCCTTTTTTTGTTTTTGCAAACCTGCAGCCAAAGCCACCACAGGACAGGACGGAGAGTCTAGCAACGCTGCAGTGATGGGTGGGTGCAGAGCTGTCAATTGACAGCCACTCATTGCACATAAGCCACCAAGCACAGCCGCTGTTTTATATTGGACGAGCTGGGCGACTACACTACCCCCCGCCCAGAATGGCAAAGCAGGAGATCTCGAGCAACACACACCCGGTGGCATAAGGGACTTGACCTGACGTTCCAGTAGGTGGGCAGGTGCCAGACAACCACCAATCAGATATTTGGCTGGATTAAAAAAAAAAATACTGTATCTGTGGCCTCCACCAGATTTTGTGCCCAGGGGCCTCCACCACACTTAATCCGGCCCTGACCAAGAGACACGATCAAAGGCTTTTTGGGCACCCAAGGAAAGCATTATGGCTTTGGTTTTATTTTGGTTTATTGCAGTTATTGGTTTAATGCTACCAGCAACGTTGATGATGTCTGGCATCACTTTAATTAATCTATTGGCTATTATAGAAGCAAACATTTTCAGGTCAACATTTATTAAAGAGATCGGGTGGTAATTATTACATGATGTATGGTCTTTCCCTGGTTTTGGCATGACTTTTATAATTGCAGTATTCATTGTAGGGCTTAGTGTAAGAGGTCGCTGCTATTCAACCAGCTGAGTAGATATGGTGATAATTGGGATCCAAATGTTTTGTAATATTCCGAATGGAGCCCATTCTCTCCCGGGGCTTTATTTTCTTTTCTTCTTCTCTATTCTTCTCTGTTCTTTGATTTCAACGTTGTCCCAACCTTAAAATTGCTTAAGGGTGAAACACCCTAATTGTGTGTATTGGGCAATCAGCCCACAGGTTGGCCAATGAGCACGAGTGTTTCCCCCCGGCCAGTCCCATCCACAGCCAGGCTTTTTAGGTGTTCCCAGTTCACTCTCTCATTGCCCGTGATAGCGTGCTGCTGGTTGCTATAGTACCTGTGATTCTTGATCGTTTATTCTGCCGACCTTGTCTTGCCTGACCACTCCTTGCCACCTGAAACGATGCCTGGCTGAGCCCTGACCATGTACCCATCTCATCCCTTGTGCTGCGTATCCGTGACCTCCCGGCTTGATCTTTGACTCTTCTCTTGTCTCTTCCTTGGTACTGCGTTCATGAGAACTGATTACGCATGTATGACCCCGGCTCACCCGACGTCACCCAGTCTTGCCTCTGGTTCATCTGTCTTCACTAGAGATGAGCGAACTTTTGAAAAATTCGATTCAACTGATTCGCCGAATTTTCCGACAAAAAAACGATTCGAACCGAATTTATTCGCGATGAATCGCTATTAAAAATGGATATTTCTGAGCTTCCTAGAGCCTCAATAGGGTTGTAAACCATTCTGCCTTGCTGTAACACGCATAGGATGCGTGCTGGGTTAGTGAAATAATACTGTAAATAATTAGGACATGCAGATCAGAGGCATCGCTATTAGCGGCACAATTGCAGAGAGTTGAGGTGGCATCACTATGAGGGGCCCCTATATTGCCTGAAAAACACACCCTGGAGCTGGCAGCAGCAGGAGCCCAAACATTGCTTGAAAAAGACACTGGAGTTGGCAGCAGGAGCCCAAACATTGCTTGAAAGACACACTGGAGTTGGCAGCAGGAGCCCAAAAATTAGCTGAATCACACCCTGGAGTTGCAAGCAGCAGCAGGAGCCCAAACATAGCTTGAAAGACACACTGGAGTTGGCAGCAGGAGCCCCAAAATTGGCTGAATGACACCCTGGAGTTGCAAGCAGCAGCAGCAGGAGCCCAAACATAGCTTGAAAGACACACTGGAGTTGGCAGCAGGAGCCCAAAAATTGGCTGAATGACACCCTGGAGTTGCAAGCAGCAGCAGCAGGAGCCAAACATTGGCTGAAAGAGACACTGTAGTTGGCAGCAGCAGGAGCCCAAAAATTGCTTGAAAAAGACACTGGAGTTGGCAGCAGGAGCCCAAACATTGCTTGAAAGACACTGGAGTTGGCAGCAAGAGCCCAAACATTGGATGAATCACACCCTGGAGTTGCAAGCAGCAGCAGGAGCCCAAACATTGCTTTAAAGAGACACTGGAGTTGGCAGCAGGAGCCCAAAAATTGGATGAATCACACCCCGGAGTTGCAAGCAGCAGCAGGAGCCCAAACATTGCTTTAAAGAGACACTGGAGTTGGCAGCAGGAGCCCAAAAATTGGATGAATCACACCCTGGAGTTGCAAGCAGCAGCAGCAGCAGGAGCCCAACATTGGCTGAAAGAGACACTGGAGTTGGCAGCAGGAGCCCAAAAATTGGCTGAATGACACCCTGGAGTTGCAAGCAGCAGCAGCAGCAGCAGGAGCCCAAACATTACTTTAAAGAGACACTGGAGTTGGCAGCAGGAGCCCAAAAATTGGATGAATCACACCCTGGAGTTGCAAGCAGCAGCAGGAGCCCAAACATTGCTTTAAAGAGACACTGGAGTTGGCAGCAGGAGCCCAATAATTGGATGAATCACAACCTGGAGTTGCAAGCAGCAGCAGGAGCCCAAACATAGCTTGAAAGATACACTGGAGTTGGCTTCAGGAGCCCAAAAATTGGATGAATCACACCCTGGAGTTGCAAGCAGCAGCAGCAGCAGGAGCCCAGCATTGGCTGAAAGAGACACTGGAGTTGGCAGCAGGAGCCCAAAAATTGGCTGAATCACACCCTGGAGTTTCAAGCAGCAGCAACAGGAGCCCAAACATTACTTTAAAGAGACACTGGAGTTGGCAGCAGGAGCCCAAACATTGGATGAATCCCACCCTGGAGTTGCAAGCAGCAGCAGCAGCAGGAGCCCAAACATTGCTTTAAAGAGACACTGGAGTTGGCTTCAGGAGCCCAAAAATTGGATGAATCACACCCTGGAGTTGCAAGCAGCAGCAGCAGCAGCCCAAACATAGCTTGAAAGACACATTGGAGTTGGCTTCAGGAGCCCAAAAATTGGCTGAATCGCACCCTGGAGTTGCAAGCAGCAGCAGGAGCCCAAACATTACTTTAAAGAGACACTGGAGTTGGCAGCAGGAGCCCAAAAATTGGATGAATCACACCCTGGAGTTGCAAGCAGCAGCAGGAGCCCAAACATTGCTTTAAAGAGACACTGGAGTTGGCAGCAGGAGCCCAAAAATTGGATGAATCACACCCTGGAGTTGCAAGCAGCAGCAGGAGCCCAAACATAGCTTGAAAGATACACTGGAGTTGGCTTCAGGAGCCCAAAAATTGGATGAATCACACCCTGGAGTTGAAAGCAGCAGCAGCAGCAGGAGCCCAACGTTGGCTGAAAGAGACACTGGAGTTGGCAGCAGGAGCCCAAATATTGGCTGAATGACACCCTGGAGTTGCAAGCAGCAGCAGGAGCCCAAACATTACCTTAAAGAGACACTGGAGTTGGCAGCAGGAGCCCAAAAATTGGATGAATCACACCCTGGAGTTGCAAGCAGCAGCAGGAGCCCAAACATAGCTTGAAAGATACACTGGAGTTGGCTTCAGGAGCCCAAAAATTGGATGAATCACACCCTGGAGTTGCAAGCAGCAGCAGGAGCCCAGCATTGGCTGAAAGAGACACTGGAGTTGGCAGCAGGAGCCCAAAAATTGGCTGAATCACACCCTGGAGTTTCAAGCAGCAGCAACAGGAGCCCAAACATTACTTTAAAGAGACACTGGAGTTGGCAGCAGGAGCCCAAACATTGGATGAATCACACCCTGGAGTTGCAAGCAGCAGCAGCAGCAGGAGCCCAAACATTGCTTTAAAGAGACACTGGAGTTGGCTTCAGGAGCCCAAAAATTGGATGAATCACACCCTGGAGTTGCAAGCAGCAGCAGCAGCCCAAACATAGCTTGAAAGACACATTGGAGTTGGCTTCAGGAGCCCAAAAATTGGCTGAATCACACCCTGGAGTTGCAAGCAGCAGCAGGAGCCCAAACATTACTTTAAAGAGACACTGGAGTTGGCAGCAGGAGCCCAAAAATTGGATAAATCACACCCTGGAGTTGCAAGCAGCAGCAGGAGCCCAAACATTACTTTAAAGAGACACTGGAGTTGGCAGCAGGAGCCCAAGCATTGGATGAATCACACCCTGGAGTTGCAAGCAGCAGCAGGAGCCCAAACATTGCTTTAAAGAGACACTGGAGTTGGCAGCAGGAGCCCAAAAATTGGATGAATCACACCCTGGAGTTGCAAGCAGCAGCAGGAGCCCAAACATAGCTTGAAAGATACACTGGAGTTGGCTTCAGGAGCCCAAAAATTGGATGAATCACACCCTGGAGTTGCAAGCAGCAGCAGCAGCAGCAGGAGCCCAACGTTGGCTGAAAGAGACACTGGAGTTGGCAGCAGGAGCCCAAAAATTGGCTGAATCACACCCTGGAGTTTCAAGCAGCAGCAACAGGAGCCCAAACATGACTTTACAGAGACACTGGAGTTGGCAGCAGGAGCCCAAACATTGGATGAATCACACCCTGGAGTTGCAAGCAGCAGCAGCAGCATCCCAAACATAGCTTGAAAGACACACTGGAGTTGGCAGCAGGAGCCCAAAATTGGCTGAATCACACCCTGGAGTTGCAAGCAGCAGCAGGCCCAACATTGGCTGAAAGAGACAATGGAGTTGGCAGCAGGAACCCAAACATTGGATGAATCACACCCTGGAGTTGCAAGCAGCAGCAGCAGCAGGAGCCCAAACATTACTTTAAAGAGACACTGGAGTTGGCAGCAGGAGCCCAAAAATTGGATGAATCACACCCTGGAGTTGCAAGCAGCAGCAGTAGGAGCCCAAACATTGCTTTAAAGAGACACTGGAGTTGGCAGCAGGAGCCCAAAAATTGGATGAATCACACCCTGGAGTTGCAAGCAGCAGCAGCAGGAGCCCAACATTGGCTGAAAGAGACACTGGAGTTGGCAGCAGGAGCCCAAAAATTGGCTGAATGACACCCTGGAGTTGCAAGCAGCAGGAGCCCAAACATTACTTTAAAGAGACACTGGAGTTGGCAGCAGGAGCCCAAAAATTGGATGAATCACACCCTGGAGTTGATAGCAGCAGCAGGAGCCCAAACATTGCTTTAAAGAGACACTGGAGTTGGCAGCAGGAGCCCAAAAATTGGATGAATCACACCCTGGAGTTGCAAGCAGCAGCAGGAGCCCAAACATAGCTTGAAAGATACACTGGAGTTGGCTTCAGGAGCCCAAAAATTGGATGAATCACACCCTGGAGTTGCAAGCAGCAGCAGCAGCAGGAGCCCAACGTTGGCTGAAAGGGACACTGGAGTTGGCAGCAGGAGCCCAAAAATTGGCTGAATCACATCCTGGAGTTTCAAGCAGCAGCAACAGGAGCCCAAACATTACTTTAAAGAGACACTGGAGTTGGCAGCAGGAGCCCAAACATTGGATGAATCACACCCTGGAGTTGCAAGCAGCAGCAGCAGCAGCCCAAACATAGCTTGAAAGACACATTGGAGTTGGCTTCAGGAGCCCAAAAATTGGCTGAATCACACCCTGGAGTTGCAAGCAGCAGCAGGAGCCCAAACATTACTTTAAAGAGACACTGGAGTTGGCAGCAGGAGCCCAAAAATTGGATGAATCACACCCTGGAGTTGCAAGCAGCAGCAGGAGCCCAAACATTACTTTCAAGAGACACTGGAGTTGGCAGCAGGAGCCCAAAAATTGGATGAATCACACCCTGGAGTTGCAAGCAGCAGCAGGAGCCCAAACATTGCTTTAAAGAGACACTGGAGTTGGCAGCAGGAGCCCAAAAATTGGATGAATCACACCCTGGAGTTGCAAGCAGCAGCAGGAGCCCAAACATAGCTTGAAAGATACACTGGAGTTGGCTTCAGGAGCCCAAAAATTGGATGAATCACACCCTGGAGTTGCAAGCAGCAGCAGCAGCAGGAGCCCAACGTTGGCTGAAAGAGACACTGGAGTTGGCAGCAGGAGCCCAAAAATTGGCTGAATCACACCCTGGAGTTTCAAGCAGCAGCAACAGGAGCCCAAACATGACTTTACAGAGACACTGGAGTTGGCAGCAGGAGCCCAAACATTGGATAAATCACACCCTGGAGTTGCAAGCAGCAGCAGCAGCAGCCCAAACATAGCTTGAAAGACACACTGGAGTTGGCAGCAGGAGCCCAAAATTGGCTAAATCACACCCTGGAGTTGCAAGCAGCAGCAGGCCCAACATTGGCTGAAAGAGACAATGGAGTTGGCAGCAGGAACCCAAACATTGGATGAATCACACCCTGGAGTTGCAAGCAGCAGCAGCAGGAGCCCAAACATTACTTTAAAGAGACACTGGAGTTGGCAGCAGGAGCCCAAAAATTGGATGAATCACACCCTGGAGTTGCAAGCAGCAGCAGCAGCAGGAGCCCAAACATTGCTTTAAAGAGACACTGGAGTTGGCTTCAGGAGCCCAAAAATTGGATGAATCACACCCTGGAGTTGCAAGCAGCAGCAGCAGGAGCCCAACATTGGCTGAAAGAGACACTGGAGTTGGCAGCAGGAGCCCAAAAATTGGCTGAATGACACCCTGGAGTTGCAAGCAGCAGCAGGAGCCCAAACATTACTTTAAAGAGACACTGGAGTTGGCAGCAGGAGCCCAAAAATTGGATGAATCACACCCTGGAGTTGCAAGCAGCAGCAGGAGCCCAAACATTGCTTTAAAGAGACACTGGAGTTGGCAGCAGGAGCCCAAAAATTGGATGAATCACACCCTGGAGTTGCAAGCAGCAGCAGGAGCCCAAACATAGCTTGAAAGATACACTGGAGTTGGCTTCAGGAGCCCAAAAATTGGATGAATCACACCCTGGAGTTGCAAGCAGCAGCAGCAGCAGGAGCCCAACGTTGGCTGAAAGGGACACTGGAGTTGGCAGCAGGAGCCCAAAAATTGGCTGAATCACATCCTGGAGTTTCAAGCAGCAGCAACAGGAGCCCAAACATTACTTTAAAGAGACACTGGAGTTGGCAGCAGGAGCCCAAACATTGGATGAATCACACCCTGGAGTTGCAAGCAGCAGCAGCAGCAGGAGCCCAAACATTGCTTTAAAGAGACACTGGAGTTGGCTTCAGGAGCCCATAAATTGGATGAATCACACCCTGGAGTTGCAAGCAGCAGCAGCAGGCCCAACATTGGCTGAAAGAGACACTGGAGTTGTCAGCAGGAACCCAAAAATTGGATGAATCACACCCTGGAGTTGCAAGCAGCAGCAGCCCAAACATAGCTTGAAATACACACTGGAGTTGGCTTCAGGAGCCCAAAAATTGGCTAAATCACACCCTGGAGTTGCAAGCAGCAGCAGCAGGCCCAACATTGGCTGAAAGAGACACTGGAGTTGTCAGCAGGAACCCAAAAATTGGATGAATCACACCCTGGAGTTGCAAGCAGCAGCAGCAGCAGCAGGAGCCCAAACATTACTTTAAAGAGACACTGGAGTTGGCAGCAGGAGCCCAAAAATTGGATGAATCACACCCTGGAGTTGCAAGCAGCAGCAGCAGCAGGAGCCCAAACATTACTTTAAAGAGACACTGGAGTTGGCAGCAGGAGCCCAAAAATTGGATGAATCACACCCTGGAGTTGGCAGCAGCAGCAGGAGCCCAAACATAGCTTGAAAGATACACTGGAGTTGGCTTCAGGAGCCCAAAAATTGGATGAATCACACCCTGGAGTTGCAAGCAGCAGCAGGAGCCCAGCATTGGCTGAAAGAGACACTGGAGTTGGCAGCAGGAGCCCAAAAATGGGATGAATCACACCCTGGAGTTGCAAGCAGCAGCAGCCCAAACATAGCTTGAAAGAGACACTGGAGTTGGCAGCAGGAGCCCAAAAATTGGATGAATCACACCCTGAAGTTGCAAGCAGCAGCAGCAGAAGCCCAAACATAGCTTGAAAGAGACACTGGAGTTGGCAGCAGGAACCCAAAAATTGGATGAATCCCACCCTGGAGTTGCAAGCAGCAGCAGCAGCAGGAGCCCAAACATTGCTGTAAAGAGACACTGGATTTGGCAGCAGGAACCCAAAGATTGGATGAATCACACCCTGGAGTTGCAAGCAGCAGGAGCCCAAACATAGCTTGAAAGACACACTGGAGTTGGCTTCGGGAGCCCAAAAATTGGATGAATCACAACCTGGAGTTGCAAGCAGCAGCAGGAGCCCAACATTGGCTGAAAGAGACACTGGAGTTGGCAGCAGGAGCCCAAAAATTGGCTGAATCAAACCCTGGAGTTGCAAGCAGCAGCAGCAGCCCAAACCTAGCTTGAAAGACACACTGGAGTTGGCTGCAGGAGCCCAAAAATTGGATGAATCACAGCCTGGAGTTGCAAGCAGCAGCAGGAGGCCAAAAATTGGCTGAAAGGCACACCCTGAAGTTGGCATCAGCAGGAGGCCAAAAATTGGTTGGAAGGCACACCCTGAAGTTGGCATCAGCAGGAGCCCAAAAATTGGCCTAAAGACATAAATATGTTTTGCACCATTTGGAAAGTGTAAAACGTGGCACCATGCTGAATCTAGTCGCATGCATCAGGCATTGGTGGGTGGAAATCCTGGCTGATCCATCCCTGATTCATTTTGACAAAGGTGAGTCTCTCCACATTTTTAGTTGACAGACGAGTTCTCCTCGCTGTAACTATGGCCCCCGCCGCACTAAACACCCGCTCAGATGGCACGCTACTTGCCGGGCAGGACAGCTTTTCCAGGGCAAACTCTGCTAGCTGCGGCCACAGGCCAAGTTTGGCTGCCCAGAAGTCCAGCGGATCCTCAAGGTGTGTTGGCATGGTCATGTCAAGGTATGACATGACCTGCTGGTTGAGGTCCTGCTCCAGGTCTTCCTGCTGCTCATGAGTAGCCTCACTATGCGGGTGTAGAAAGCTACTCATTAGCGACTGAAGACTGAGGCTGCTGCTGATGGAGCTGCTGCTGCTGCTCCTGCCAACCCCCCCAGCAGCCATGGCAGTGGAAGGTGAGCGCAGAGGTCCCCCCAAGTCAGACCTGCGACAGTATGGACCATGGCGCAGATAGTCATCGGCCAACTGACTACGTAGAATGTCTTTGTAGTAGTTCAGTTTGTCCTCCCTCTCGGCGGGTTTAAAAAATGCCCCCATTTTGTGCCGGAAGCGAGGGTCCAATAAGGTGGACAGCCAGAAGTCATCCCGCCGACAAATGGAAACAATTCTGGGGTCACTACGCAAGCACGTGAGCATGCTTCCTGCCATTTGCGCAAGTGACTCGGAGGGACTACCTGTCTCCATCTCCACTGCATACTGCCACGGTGTGTCCGGGTCCTCTGTCTCGCCTTCCTCAAAACCCTCTAGCTCCTCTGGCTGCTCCTGCTCCTCCTCTCCTGTCCGCTGACTAGATAAACCAGCCATTTCGCCAAGCCTAAACTGTGCTTCACTGTGCCCCTCCTCCTCCTCTTCCTCCTCCAGTTCAGCTCCAACGGGGTTCATGTGGCCATAAGATGTAGACGCCATGTCTCCAGTGCCCTGACCAGCCATGGTTTCCAACATGTGCTGTAGTACATGAAGCAGTGGAATCACGTAGTTCATCCCGTAATCCTGCCGACTGACAAATAAAGTGGCTTCCTCAAAGGGCCTGAGCAAACGGCAGGTGTCACGTATGAGCTTCCACTGGTTGAAATTGAAGTTACACAGGGGAGTCCCCCTATCCGCTTGGATCATCAGGAAATCCGTGATGGCTTTTCTCTGTTCATATAATCAGTCCAACATGTGAAGGGTAGAATTCCAAAGGGTGGAAACATTGCAAATCAGACTATGTTGGGGGATACCGTTCTGACGCTGTAGCTCAAGAAGGGTGTGTTTGGCGGTGTATGAGTGGCTGAACTGCATGCAAAGTTTCCTTGAAATTGTTAGGATGTCTTGCATATGGAGGGAACACTTCAGAAACCGCTTGACAACCAGATTGAAGACGTGAGCCATGCAGGGGGCATGGGCCAGCCTTCCTTGGCGCAGCGCAGACAAAATGTTCTTCCCATTGTCGGTAACCATGATTCCCATTTTAAGTTTTCTTGGAGTAAGCCATGTTTGGATTTCCTGATGAATACATTTAAGCAGTTCCTCCCCTGTGTGACTCCGTTCGTCAAGACAAACCATGTGAAGCACTGCGTGACACCTCCGTGCCCTGCACACATGGTAGACTGGAGGGGCACTGAGACTTGAGCCTACAGTGGAGGGTGAGGAGTCGCACGGTGTCACAGGCCCAATGGGCAGGGAGCGCGGAGGCCGAAGCGGCGTGACCTGTCCAAGTTGCTGCTGCTGCAAAGGGACCACATTCACCCAGTGGGCCATAAACGACATGTACTGTCCCTGACCGTAGTTACAGCTCCAGACGTCGGCGCTGCCATGCACTTTGCTACACACCGACAGGCTCAAGGACTGGCCCACCTTCTGTTCAACAAAAGTGTGCAGCGCTGGTACTGCCTTCTTGGCAAAGAAATGACGGCTTGGGACTCTCCACCTCGGCTCGGCACAAGCCATCAGTTCTCCGAAAGGTGCAGAGTCCACCACCTGAAAAGGGAGCGACTGCAGCACCAGCAACTTGGACAGGAGCACATTCAGCTTCTGCGCCGTAGGATGAGTGGGCACATACTGCTGTCTCTTGGACATGGCTTCGCTGATGGATTGCTGGCAGGATGCATGACTTGGAGGAAAAGGAGGAGCAGGAGCGACAGAGGATGGGTATGACGCACAGCTGCCTTCGGCTGAGGTGCTGGAGCCTTGGTTGGCAGAAATTGGAAGCGGCGTGCCACTTGGTGAGGAAGCAGACTGGACCACCTCTTCGGAGCCACGGTTCTCCCAGGTCGCTTTATGGTGACGCATCATATGTTGACGCAGGGCCGTGGTGCCAACATTTGGGCCCTGGCCACGCTTTACCTTCTGCCTACATATCTTGCATGTGGCCATGTTACCCTCCTGCGGATGCTTCAGGAAAAACTGCCACACTGCCGAGTAGCTACTTTTCCCACCAACAGGCCTCACTGATTCGCTGCTATTGTCGCCAACTCCAGGAACCCCTGCTCCATTACCTCCCGATAAGGTAGCTTGCCACGCAGCAGGTGCTCTACCCCGGCCCCGGCCCCGTTTGGCTCCAGGCTTTACAATTGTGCCCCCATGCTGACTGCCAACCATGCTGCTAACACCTTGCTGCCTGACCTGCGCCCCTCTTCTCCTGATGATGACGATGAAGCCCCTTCATCACCCGGCTCCCAAGTGCCATCGGCTTCATCATCACCGAGTTGTGGCTGCACATCACTGATGTTCTCGGTTTCCTCAACAGTGTCTGGCGCAGAAGCTGGAAAGCTCGCAACACCCGCGACACTGTCCACATCACTATTTGTCTGCCGAGTTAAAGAAGCCACCTCCATTTCATGGCTGGGCAGTAGCTGCTGACTGTCCTCTATGTGATCGTCCTCCTCACTAAAGAGTGGAGCTGAACCCAAAGCATAGGATACGTCGCTGGGGGAGTGAACGGCGTAGGACAGAGGCAATGGGAGGACAGGGACTGCTCTTGAGGCATGCCAACTCAGGGTTGTGTCAGAGGAACCTACTGACCCTAGACAGGGGGTCTCAGACGTAATTTGTGATGATGTTGATGAGCGCGTTAACCAATCTACCACGGCAGATGCGTTACTGGTGGAGACACGACCGCTAGCAGATACTGGCAGATCAGGTCTCTCACCGTAACTCCTGCTGCCACTCGCCCCTAGTCTGCTGCGACCTCTGCCTGCTGAATCTTGGCCTCTGCCTCTCCTCTTTGAACATCCTGGCACTTGTCTGCCTGACATTTTTATGTATTTGCTTATTTAGTATAAACAGATAGGGTGCAAGGTGCAGCTTTTTGGGGTGCCCTGCGGCCTGTTTTATTGAAAGCAGTCAAAAACAAGTGCAAACTAAAGTGGCTTAATAAAGCAGCTGATGCTGATCAACGCTTATGTTGTATAACAGATAGGGTGCAAGGTGCAGCTTTGGGGTGCCCTGCGGCCTGGTTTATTGAAAGCAGTCAAAAACAAGTGCAAACTAAAGTAGCTTAATAAAGCAGCTGATGCTGATCAACGCTTATGTTGTATAACAGATAGGGTGCAAGGTGCAGCTTTGGAGTGCCCTGCGGCCTGGTTTATTGAAAGCAGTCAAAAAGGAAGTGCAAACTGAAGTAGCTTAATAAAGCAGCTGATGCTGATCAATGCTTATGTTGTATAACAGATAGGGTGCAAGGTGCAGCTTTGGGGTGCCCTGCGGCCTGGTTTATTGAAAGCAGTCAAAAACAAGTGCAAACTAAAGTAGCTTAATAAAGCAGCTGATGCTGATCAACGCTTATGTTGTATAACAGATAGGGTGCAAGGTGCAGCTTTGGAGTGCCCTGCGGCCTGGTTTATTGAAAGCAGTCAAAAAGGAAGTGCAAACTGAAGTAGCTTAATAAAGCAGCTGATGCTGATCAACGCTTATGTTGTATAACAGATAGGGTGCAAGGTGCAGCTTTGGGGTGCCCTGTGGCCTGGTTTATTGAAAGCAGTCAAAAACAAGTGCAAACTAAAGTAGCTTAATAAAGCAGCTGATGCTGATCAACGCTTATGTTGTATAACTGATAGGGTGCAAGGTGCAGCTTTGGGGTGCCCTGCAGCCTGGTTTATTGAAAGCAGTCAAAAACAAGTGCAAACTAAAGTAGCTTAATAAAGCAACTGATGCTGATCAACACTTATGTTGTATAACAGATAGGGTGCAAGGTGCAGCTTTGGGGTGCCCTGCAGCCTGGTTTATTGAAAGCAGTCAAAAACAAGTGCAAACTTAAGTAGCTTAATGAAGCTGATGCTGATCAACGCTTATGTTGTATAACAGATAGGATGCAAGGTGCAGCTTTGGGGTGCCCTGCGGCCTGGTTTATTGAAAGCAGTCAAAAACAAGTGCAAACTGAAGTAGCTTAATAAAGCAGCTGATGCTGATCAACGCTTATGTTGTATAACTGATAGGGTGCAAGGTGCAGCTTTGGGGTGCCCTGCAGCCTGGTTTATTGAAAGCAGTCAAAAACAAGTGCAAACTAAAGTAGCTTAATAAAGCAACTGATGCTGATCAACACTTATGTTGTATAACAGATAGGGTGCAAGGTGCAGCTTTGGGGTGCCCTGCAGCCTGGTTTATTGAAAGCAGTCAAAAACAAGTGCAAACTTAAGTAGCTTAATGAAGCTGATGCTGATCAACGCTTATGTTGTATAACAGATAGGGTGCAAGGTGCAGCTTTGGGGTGCCCTGCGGCCTGGTTTATTGAAATCAGTCAAAAACAAGTGCAAACTAAAGTAGCTTAATAAAGCAGCTGATGCTGATCAACGCTTATGTTGTATAACAGATAGGGTGCAAGGTGCAGCTTTGGAGTGCCCTGCGGCCTGGTTTATTGAAAGCAGTCAAAAAGGAAGTGCAAACTGAAGTAGCTTAATGAAGCTGATGCTGATCAACGCTTATGTTGTATAACAGATAGGGTGCAAGGTGCAGCTTTGGGGTGCCCTGCGGCCTGGTTTATTGAAAGCAGTCAAAAACAAGTGCAAACTTAAGTAGCTTAACCCTTTGAGTGCCGGCCTACCGTGATTTTTTGTCACAATCTGTTGCCAGACGACTTTTCACGTTTTTGCGCTACACGTGTGCAATCTTGATTTTTGAAGGGATTTCCAGGGATTTTGATGAAAATTATATAGTGTTTTTTTCAGCAGAGTCTGGGCTTCAACATGAAATGTCTTGTTTGGCCCTTATTTAGTGTATTCTCAATACTTTTGGGTGAAATATGTGCAAAAAAATGAAAAAAACCTAATTTTTACAATTTGTAGTGTTTTTTTTGTAATAAAAAATGTGAGTTTGTTAATAAAATATTATTGCATGTGAAAGCCCTATTTCTCCCGGTTACAATGGTACCCCATATGTATAGGTATACCCCCTTTCCTGAAACAGCAGTTTAGGAGATTCCAGATAGGATACAACTATGCAATATGATTGCATAGTTGTAAGGGGTTAATAAAAAAAAAAAATTACATGGGGTTCCCCCCCCCGGGGGGGGGGGGGGGGACCTCATTTCTTTTTTGGAATTCTAAGGGTTAAAAACCCTTAAAATCCCCCCAAAAAATGAAATAGGGTCCCCCTTACCCAGCATTACTGACCTGGACCAGCTATGGGGGCTTGTAGAACAGGGCGCAGGGGCCAGCGTTGGTGGCCTCTGGCCCTGCAGGCTACTAGCCCACATAGCCACGTGGCCCGGGCCCTTCTGCCCCCCCCTGGCCGTTGGGGAGGCAGGTAATGGGGGGCTGGGGGTTATGGCAAGTCACCCGCTTGCCGCAGGTGACCTGCCATACCCAGAGCCTTGTGAACTGGTATAAGGGGTCTCATGGACCACTTACCAGTTCACAAAGGGTTAAGTTAAAAAAAAGACACCAGACAAATATTTTATTATTCTATTTTCACTTATACTTACCTCCCATCCAGTGTCCCACGCTGCTGCAGATGACAGTTGTCGGTAGTGATCAGAGCAGGGAGGGTGGCAGTCAGGGAGATCAGAGCCACCCTGCCTGCCACCCTCCCTGCTCCGATCACTGCTGACAACTGACAGATCGGAGCCTGGGTGCCAGTAACCCGAGGAGCGGGATGACGTCATCAAGTGGGCGGAGTTAGGGGCGGGGCTAGAGGTGGGGCCAGCACCGGCCGAAGAGGATGGTGATGGCCCGTTTCTGGGCCCTCACAACAGCGCGGAAAGCCCAGGGGGGGGATCGGAGCCCCCCCTGGTGAAGAGAAGACCCGGGGAGAGCCATCGCGCTGCCAGGTGAGTAAATGTCATTTACTGTTTTTTTTTTTTTAGATGTCGGCGCCGGCGGGGGGGGCCTATTCCGGGCCCCCTCCTGAAGATCAGAGGCCTGGGGGCGGATTCTTGCTGGCCCTTTCAAATGAGGGGTAAGGTAAGTCTGTATGTTTTTTACTTTTTGTTTTATGGGCCTCTAAAGTCAGTTACGTGACTCTCACGTAGCTGGCACTTAACGGTTGGAGAGGCAGCTACGTGAGAGTCACGTAGCTGGCACTAGAAGGGTTAATGAAGCTGATGCTAATCAACGCTTATGTTGTATAACAGATAGGGTGCAAGGTGCAGCTTTGGGGTGCCCTGCAGCCTGGTTTATTGAAAGCAGTCAAAAACAAGTGCATACTAAAGTAGGCTTAATAAAGCAGCTGATGCTGATCAACGCTTATGTTGTATAACAGATAGGGTGCAAGGTGCAGCTTTGGGGTGCCCTGCGGCCTGGTTTATTGAAAGCAGTCAAAAACAAGTGCAAACTAAAGTAGCTTAATAAAGCAGCTGATGCTGAACAACGCTTATGTTGTATAACAGATAGGGTGCAAGGTGCAGCTTTGGGGTGCCCTGCGGCCTGGTTTATTGAAAGCAGTCAAAAAGGAAGTGCAAACTGAAGTAGCTTAATGAAGCTGATGCTGATCAACGCTTATGTTGTATAACAGATAGGGTTAAATAGCATGTGCCTTGGGATGCCAGTGTGGCGTAATGTATTTTTAGCTGAACAGAAACTATTAACACTAATCCAATTATGAGAAATGCTTTTGTTTAACAGATAGGGTTAAATAGCATGTGCCTTGGGATGCCCATGTGGCGTAATGTATTTTTAGCTGAACAAAAAATATTAACACTAATCCAATTATGAGAAATGCTTTTGTTTAACGGATAGGGTTAAATAGCATGTGCCTTGGGATGCCCGTGTGGCCTGGTGTATTTTAAGCTGAACAGAAAATATTAACACTAATCCAATTATGAGAAATGCTTTTGTTTAACAGATAGGGTTAAATAGCATGTGCCTTGGGATGCCAGTGTGGCGTAATGTATTTTAAGCTGAACAGAAAATATTAACACTAATCCAATTATGAGAAATGCTTTTGTTTAACAGATAGGGTTAAATAGCATGTGCCTTGGGATGCCAGTGTGGCCTAATGTATTTTAAGCTGAACAGAAACTATTAACACTAATCCAATTATGAGAAATGCTTTTGTTTAACAGATAGGGTTAAAATAGCGTTCAGGGCGAAATAGCAGAAAGGGTTAAATAGCATGTGCATTGCATGCACAGTGTGCAGCTGTATTTAAACCAAACCAAATATATTAACAGTAACCCAGTTATTATGAAATTTGAATCATAGGCAGCACTAGGAACCCTGTCACTGTGACTTGTATGCTGCTGGACTGTTCCGGTTTTAAATCTATCTTTCCCTAGCTCTGTCTACCACTCTAAATCTCCCTAACTATCTGTCTCTCTCTTTACCTATCTGTAACTGTCTCTAGCTATCGCTAACTCTCACCTAACTATGACTGTCTGTCCGTGTCTGCAGCTAGGTCCGTTCTGTCTGCAATGCAAGTCTCAACTGCGCAAAAGGAAAATTGCCGGTGCTTTATATAACACGTTGACGTCACCGGGCTTCCTGGTTGCTGATAGGCTGCATGTGACTGTCCCATCATCACTTGCCCCTGGGGACATGTCTGAACATGTCCGTCCACCATCTTAGAATGCCTGTCATTGAGTTTAAAGGAAAACTTTGGTCGATCGAATCGCCGGGAAATTCGGATTCGTTCAGAATCAAATTTTTCATGAAATTCGGAACGAATCCGGGTTCGTCCGGATCGATTCGCTCATCCCTAGTCTTCACCCCTGCAAGCTCAACACCCTATGTGCTGCTAAGTCCTGGGGGCAACCGTGTCCGACGAGTCATGTAAAGTGTACTGGCAAACGCGGGCTTGGCTATAGGTGAAGCTAGCAGTGGAGATTGGGTTGTGGACTTACCTAGAAGGTGGGTGTCCCACAGGGCTCGACAGTTAGTTCTTTATATGTCGTATCTGCCAGTTTTTGTTTATGTAGAAACTCTAATTTAAAAATTTGTTCCATGATGGAGTCTATTACTGATTTTTATTTTTCTTAATCTTTATAGTGGCAGCTTTGATCATTCCTCTAATGAAACATTTATGACATTTCCAGATAAAAGTGAGATCAACATCTGGAGTGTCATTGAATTTAAAGTATTCTTGGATGTAGTTTTTCAGGTTCTCTACTATTTCTTCCTATTTTAAGATCTCTGTATCTGGGGTCCAGTGGCTTTTTATTCGGTTACTTTGTCCCCATGAGTGAGTTAGGATGACAGGGTATGGTCGCTACTGGTCTTTACTTTTGGACTCTAGTGATTGATTGTTGCTGCAGAAAAAAAGTGGTCTGTTCTAGAATATACTTTATGGACTTGATTATAGGTATAGTTTCAGGTATAGTATAGTACAGTTCAGGTATAGTTATTTTCTTTAATATTAATGGTGGACCAAGTGCAACCTTCTGAAATGTTGCCAAAGTGTCAGATTGTTAAGTGTATCGTGTCTGTTTTTAGTCTAACTTGTTGTGTCCAGAAAGGCATTACTGACCAGGTTTAGGTCTCCATCCCACATTATGGTACCTTTTTATTTCTTCTATTTTTGACAGTTTTTTAATATATGCAAGTTGACTATTTGGGCTGTAGGAATTAATTAATGTGCATATTTCTCAGTTTAATTAGCCAACTCAAATTAATAGTCGTTCATCTTTATATCTTGAGAATGTTTCAGCCTTTATTCTTTTCTACTGAATTGATTAGTAATAATTGTCCCAAATTCTTTGAAAAGTGGATTGTGGGATTTTATTAACTTTAAAGTCAGTTTCTTGCAGGAAAGCTCAATCCGCTTTAAATTGTGTAAGATCTTGTAGTATTCAATTCCTTTTATTCGGGGACGTTTGCCCCACAAATGGTGTAGGTTTTTATTGTCCTTGAATTTTTTTATGATTGTACTGGTATTCCTTTTGGCTTTGTAGGATTTTATTTTTGGGTTGTCCATGGTTGTTGTTCCTTATATGTATAACAGTTCTATTTCTATGTAGGTATATAGAGATAAGCATTTGTCAGTCTTTGTCTGGGTACTCATCGTTGTGTCTGCTGTGTTTTCCCATCCATGAATTGGGGGTACCTCAATGTCTAAAAGGGCAACAAATTCTCTTATGTTTTTCGCCATCTCTCAGGAAAAGTTGTTGATCTCCTTTTTTGATTTGGAGGGTCAAAAGTCCTGTCCAGCGGTATTTACAATTTTTTTGTTTTAATGCAGAAAGTAAAGGTTTGATTTGGTACTTTTTACTGGTATTGTTCACTGCAAATAATCTTGGAAAATGTTTATTGTCATTCCAATTACTGTGAGCCCCCCTAGTCTGTCTAGCTTTGTATAGAATTTCTTTTTTTACTGCATAGTTTGGTAGGAAGCAGATTATGTCCTGTGTTTGTCCTGCTGCTGTTGTTTGTATTCTTCCTTGGCAATGGCATCTATCTATTTTAATTTCCTGTTCTGTTTGTAATATACATTCAAAAATCTTTTGAACAGATTGTTGAAGGTCTCCTCTAGAGACTGTAAGGTCTATTCCTTTAATTTTAAGGTAATTTCTCTGTGGCTTTTGCGTAATTGAGTATTTAGCCTCCTTAAACCGAACCTAATTTAATGAAAAGCCCAAACCTATAAAAAACGATTTCCCAGCATCTAAAATGAATAAATTTTATGTTTTAGTCACTTACTTTTTATTCATTCCCCCACTGGGCTGCAACTCTGTTAAGAACTCTAGGATACAGGTGCCGCCATCTTGCCTCAGAAGCATCACATACTGAGAAGAGGAGAGCAGGGCAAAAGCACAGGAGGTGGGTTATATCTGTGTTTTACACAGACAGAGCAGAGCTGAGGTCAGGACAAGGACAGCATCTTGGATCTTTAAAGGCTCATAAAATGCAGTAGATGCAGGTAGGATGATTTTTAATGTGGCAATCTGTTTGTACAGGGTGGAGGAAACACATCAGATATGCTCTTATTCAGGGTGAAGGTCCGGTTTAAGTTCCTGTAGTTCCATTTTAACAGTTTTGTTTAACAGTTTCCTGGATTGATTGTATCAGGGTGTTTTTAAGTTCTACCAAATGATTATCTAAAGTATCCTTAAAGCGGTCCTTCACTCTAAATAAGAGTCTATCTTATACGTTTCCCACACCCTGTACATACAGATTGCCCACATTAAAAATCATCCTACCTGCATCTACTGCATGTTATGAGCCTTTAAACACCCAAGATGGCGGCTCATGGAACATCAGGCAGCCTGCAAACAGGAAGTGCCTTCTGACTGTGTTGCTCTGCATTCTGGGATTGCTGACCTTTTCCCGACCCCAGCTCTGCTCTGTCTGAGCAAAGCACAGCTATAACCTGCCCCCCCTGTACTTTATCCCGCTCTCCCCTCCTCAGTAAGTGTGATGCTTCTAAGTCAAGATGGCGGCCGTATCCTAAAGTCTTGAACAGAGTTGCAGTCCAGTGGGGGAAAGAATAATAAGTAAGTGACTAAAAACTTAAAATATATTAACTTTAGATGCTGGGGAATCATTTTTTAATGGGCTTTTCAATAAATCATGCTGAAGGTCCAGTTTAAAGCATTGAACATCTGTTGCCAATGATCTATATGACTTTTGGTCTGTATAGAGCCACTTTAGATTCATGTTTTTTTTATTTTTTTCTCATGCTGTGTATGGAGTCTTACCTAGTTAAGTCAGCTATGTTGTTTAAATCTCTTGTTTGCCTTTCCTGGGTTTAATATTTTTGGTTGCTTTTAGAATGTATTAGTCTGCTGTTTAATCCTTTGTCTGCTTGTGTTGTTAATTCATGTGCTCTGTAGATGAGGTCTCTGTAGGCAGGGCCGGATTAAGAGCATCCCGGGCCTGGTGCTGTAGATTTTGACGGGCCTATTTATCGAAGTATATAAAATGGAAACGCAACACAAAGCAATTTTGTTTAAGACAAAGTGCATTTGTCACATGTCTAATGTACATTAAATTACCAGGATAGCTGAATACATGTTAGTGTATGAAAATTTTGCATATCTTCATAGAGTTTGTTCTTTAGCTAAAAAAAAAAAAAGAATCAACTCGCTTTTGGGGGGGGGGCCCAGAGTGTCAAAGAGGTGTTGTAGAGGGTTCGCTATGCCCCCAGACTGTAACACCTATCTGATGTGACGTCACACCCGCAGCTTTTTTGATTAACACACAGGGCTTGCTACAGGGCTGCAACACGAGAAGCAGGGCCGGATTAAGAGTGGTGGAGGCCCCAGTATTTTTTCCTGGGTGAGGGAATCAACTGGCCCTGGAGTCTATTAGGCTCCAGGACAGGCAAAATGTGCCTCTTTACAGTGAAACAAAACCCAGGAAATTTGGCTTTCCCGGGTTTATTACAGTCCCCTGGGGAATCCCAAATTGGCATTCCCTGCTGTTTGAAAACCACCCAAAATGATGATTTTCACTCACCTCTTCCTGGTTCCAGGGGTGCAAGTGTGAGGCTTTTGTCCAATGAGATCCGCCTGCGTGGCCATGTCATTCAGCAAACGGCTCTCATTGACTAGAATGGGGAGTGTGCAATGTTGCATCCTCCACGGCGTGCATGGTCTACATTCAGCAGAGGGAGTGCTAGCACGCTGCCGCGGTACGCTCCACATTCAGAACATTGAAAGCTGCCTGCCGAATGACATAGTCACGGCATACGGCTCTCATTGGACAACAGCCAGGGCTTGTGCTGTTGGATTGGGAAAAGGTAAGTGTTTACGGGCGTCCTGGGGGGTTTCACACAGTGAGGCATCCCGATTTTGGATGCCCCGTGGGGAGAGATCAGATCAGCCTGGGAATATAGATTCCCGGGCCGATCTAGCAGGGTGTTGGTCCACTTTAATATGACTGCCTGACTCATGACTACATATAAGGTATGTACCAGTATAGCATGCCCAGCTACAAGCATCTTAGACCCTGTACATACACATCACAACACGCAGACAGCACTATATACACACATACTACAAGATGCACATACACATCACAACACGCAGACAGCACTATATACACACATACTACAAGATGTAGACAGCACTATATACACACATACTACAAGATGCAGACAGCACTATATACACACATACTACAAGATGCAGACAGCACTATAAACACACATACTACAAGATGCAGAAGGCACTACATACCCCCTCCTTCTCCAGGATGCAGACAGCACACACACACACACACACACACACACACACACGCGCGCGCACACACACATACACATCACAACACGCAGACAGCACTATATACACACATACTACAAGATGCAGACAGAACTATATACACACATACTACAAGATGCAGACAGCACTATATACACACATACTACAAGATGCAGACAGCACTATATACACACATACTACAAGATGCAGAAGGCACTACATACCCCCTCCTTCCCCAGGATGCAGACAGCACACATACACACACACACACGCGCGCGCACACACACATACACACATACACATCACAACATGCAGACAGCACTATATACACACATACTACAAGATGCAGACAGCACTATATACACACATACTACAAGATGCAGACAGCACTATATACACACATACTACAAGATGTAGACGGCACTACATACCCCCCCCCTTCCCCAGGATGCAGACAACACACACACACACACACACACACACACACACACACACACACACTGTACAACTTTAAAACCTTTTCATTGCAGCAGTGTGTCTGTCTCCTGTCAGCACATGGAGCAGAGCATTGGAGGAGCGGCTTATGTCATTCTGTTTCCTGGTGAAGGGCTTGTGCTGCGCAGAGGAGGAGAGGTGGGGAGAAGGCGCTTCCTTGTCTGCCACACCCCCCCCCCCCCCATCACTGCTGAGCTTCAGAGAGATACAGAAGGGGGAGTGACGCTGCAGGGACAGCCTACCATCCATCCATTCGGCTCCTGAATGTGAGTCCTCACTATGCCCTCCCTCCGGCTCCGAGCAATGTGTCACTCTCGGCTGCTTTTAGTTGACAGCATTCCTCACTTGTCTCGGGGCCCCCACCATGTAACTAAGACAGCAAATCACTCACACTGAATTGCTGCGTTGCTGCGCCTCCTCCCCTCAGCACCCGCTGTCACCGATTCTTCTCTCCCTCTGTCACCTCTCATCTCTGCAGCCTGGCTGCATGCTCTTCACTCCCTCAGATTTGCACTGTGCCCCCCTGGAAGCGGAAGTGATAGCTGTGCTCCGGGGGCCGGCCTCCGCGGGGGAAACAATGCTGACACTTTTTGTTCCGCTCCGTGGCACTATAACTGGCCTTACATTTTAAAACACAGCGGCACCCTAGGCTTGCACGGGCGCGCAGGAGGGCTGCTACTGGTAACTTTGTTACCGGCCAGCCGCTCCCAGACCGGAGGTCACAAACCAGACCAGTGTACCCAAAGGTTGGTGGAGGCCCCCTTGCAGGAAAAGTGCCACTCGAGCCCCGCCCATGATCCGGCCCTGTGTCTACGCCGGCCAGAACTGGGGGCCTAGGTAAGGAGACGGGCCGGCCTGTGACAGCGCAGGGCTGGCCCTCTTCACTTGTTAAAGTGCCCGCATGGCGGACGGGCCTATGCGGGCCACGTTTGCAGGCTGCTGGGCCTGTTTTAACGTAGGGGCCTGGAGCGGCAGCTCCGTCCGCCCCTACGTTAATCCGGCCCTGTCTGTAGGTATCCATGTCTCCTGGAGGCCAGTTCCTACAGGGGAGGCCATATTTGTTGGGGTATTAACTCTCTAGGAGAGTCTAGGATCTAGATGGGCTGCCTCCTCTTGAACTTGTATTGGGACCTTGATTATACTTGGTTATTGAGGTCTGTTTAAATAAACTTTTTTTAGTGTGTTGCAACATATTACAGAGTTAATTATTTGTAGCTGTTGTCAGTTGGATAGAGGTATGGTATTTGTTTAATTATTAAATGAGGTAAGAGGAGGTAAATGAGTGCAATAAATAAGAGTAAGAGGCAAAGAAACAAGCTGAATCCGGTTGTGTATACGGTCCATCTGCTGATTCTTTCTTGTACCTTTCCTCCGGCGGCTGTCAGCGATGGATGTTGCGGTCCACGAGTCAGGCAGGTATTTTCTGTGCGGTGTCTTACCAGAAGAAAGTTGTGTTGCAGGGACACTGGAAAGCTCAGAGCAGCTTGGCTTCATCACTCGGTCTGTTTCGAGGTTACGGAGGGGCCACACTGGGTTCAGCACGATCAGCACCACTGCGAGCAGGTGCAGGTGGAGGTCGCCAGGGAGTCTGTGGGAACTCAGTGGGGGCTCAGTGCAGAGCAGCAGGATGGGCAGCTCAGCTGGACGTCATTCAGGTCTGGTGCCTGGAGTATCTACTCCTGCATGTTGTCCATCAGGACAATCAGGATCATTTCTAGTCATCAGCTGTTAGAGTATCAATCACATTTAATTTAACAAACCTCTCAATTATAACAGGATATTTTTAACAAATGTGTATACCCAGAATGCACTGATCCAAACTATTCTACACAGCAGCGTGTCAATACATTTTATAGGTTGTAAAGAAGAGAGAAGGGGCAATTTCCTATATGTGCAGTAGTAACGGGTCACATTTACTGACATCTAAACCTATTTCCATCAAACACATCCTAACAGGCCAAGTGCATGATGACATCGGATCCCTTCTTTATATCACCTTCACTATTCTTCCATCCATTGAATGTCACTAGGGATGAGCGCATCGATCCGGACGAACCCAGATTCGATCCGAATTTCATGAAAAATTCGATTCGGATCGAATCCGAATTTCCCCGTGTTTCGATCGCTCGAAGTTTTTCTTTAACATCCATTCATTTACATTACAGGCATTCTAAGATGGCGGACGGGACATGTCCAGACATCTACCCCGCTCCAGTGCATGCTGGGGCAGTCACATGCAGCCTGTCAGCAGCAAGCAAGCCCGGTGATGTCACAGCGCTATTTAAGGCGGCGGACATCTTGCTTTTCCTCATTTCTCTATTGCATTCGTGAGAGACAGGACGCTGCTGTAGTCAGGGAGAGACAGTTAGACAGACAGGGACAGACAGGAGACAGGCAGGAGACAGGATGGAAGTCAGCGAGAAGCAGGGAAAGTTAGGAAAAATCAGAGGCAGTCACAGGGAGATTTTTTTTTTTCATCCAGCCTGAGTGTTACTGGCTGGCTGACTGGCTTTGTTAGCGTTTTCAGGCTGCTTATGCACTTTTACTGTGTGCATATATACTGAACTGATCTCAAGTCTGCTGTGGGAACATTACCATTTTGTAAAATCTCATTAGCCTCTGTATCTCCTCTAAGTTGAACAGTTATTTAAAGTAATTTGGACTGTTTTAGCCTGCTAAGAGACTGTTGCTGTGCATATATACTGATCTCAAGTCTGCTGTGGGCATCCCATTCTGTAACATACCATTAGCCTCTGCATTTACTGTAAGCTGCACAGTTATTTAAAGTAATTAGGGCTGTATGAGCCTGCTTACACACTGTTGCTGTGTGCATATATACTGATCTCAAGTCAGCTTTGGGGCATCCCATTCTGTAACATACCATTAGCCTCTGCATTCACTGTAAGCTGCACAGTTATTTAAAGTAATTTGGCCTGTTTCAGCCTCCTTACACACTGTTGCTGTGTGCATATATACTGATCTCAAGTCTGCTGTGGGCATCCCATTCTGTAACATACCATTAGCCTCTGCATTTACTGTAAGCTGCACAGTTATTTAAAGTAATTTGGGCTGTTTCAGCCTGCTTACACACTGTTGCTGTGTGCATATATACTGATCTCAAGTCAGCTTTGGGGCATCCCATTCTGTAACATACCATTAGCCTCTGCATTCACTGTAAGCTGCACAGTTATTTAAAGTAATTTGGGCTGTTTCAGCCTGCTTACACACTGTTGCTGTGTGCATATATACTGATCTCAAGTCTGCTGTGGGCAGACATCTACCCCGCTCCAGTGCATGCTGGGGCAGTCACATGCAGCCTGTCAGCAGCAAGCAAGCCCGGTGACGTCACAGCGCTATTTAAGGCGGCGGACATCTTGCTTTTCCTCATTTCTCTATTGCATTCGTGAGAGACAGGACGCTGCTGTAGTCAGGGAGAGACAGTTAGACAGACAGGGACAGACAGGAGACAGGCAGGAGACAGGATGGAAGGCAGCGAGAAGCAGGGAAAGTTAGGAAAAATCAGAGGCAGTCACAGGGAGATTTTTTTTTTTTCATCCAGCCTGAGTGTTACTGGCTGGCTGACTGGCTTTGTTAGCGTTTTCAGGCTGCTTATACACTTTTACTGTGTGCATATATACTGAACTGATCTCAAGTCTGCTGTGGGAACATTACCATTTTGTAAAATCTCATTAGCCTCTGTATCTCCTCTAAGCTGAACAGTTATTTAAAGTAATTTGGACTGTTTTAGCCTGCTAAGAGACTGTTGCTGTGCATATATACTGATCTCAAGTCTGCTGGGGGCATCCCATTCTGTAACATACCATTAGCCTCTGCATTTACTGTAAGCTGCACAGTTATTTAAAGTAATTAGGGCTGTATGAGCCTGCTTACACACTGTTGCTGTGTGCATATATACTGATCTCAAGTCAGCTTTGGGGCATCCCATTCTGTAACATACCATTAGCCTCTGCATTCACTGTAAGCTGCACAGTTATTTAAAGTAATTTGGCCTGTTTCAGCCTGCTTACACACTGTTGCTGTGTGCATATATACTGATCTCAAGTCTGCTGTGGGCATCCCATTCTGTAACATACCATTAGCCTCTGCATTTACTGTAAGCTGCACAGTTATTTAAAGTAATTTGGGCTGTTTCAGCCTGCTTACACACTGTTGCTGTGTGCATATATACTGATCTCAAGTCAGCTTTGGGGCATCCCATTCTGTAACATACCATTAGCCTCTGCATTCACTGTAAGCTGCACAGTTATTTAAAGTAATTTGGGCTGTTTCAGCCTGCTTACACACTGTTGCTGTGTGCATATATACTGATCTCAAGTCTGCTGTGGGCAGACATCTACCCCGCTCCAGTGCATGCTGGGGCAGTCACATGCAGCCTGTCAGCAGCAAGCAAGCCCGGTGACGTCACAGCGCTATTTAAGGCGGCGGACATCTTGCTTTTCCTCATTTCTCTATTGCATTCGTGAGAGACAGGACGCTGCTGTAGTCAGGGAGAGACAGTTAGACAGACAAGGACAGACAGGAGACAGGCAGGAGACAGGATGGAAGGCAGCGAGAAGCAGGGAAAGTTAGGAAAAATCAGAGGCAGTCACAGGGAGATTTTTTTTTTTTCATCCAGCCTGAGTGTTACTGGCTGGCTGACTGGCTTTGTTAGCGTTTTCAGGCTGCTTATACACTTTTACTGTGTGCATATATACTGAACTGATCTCAAGTCTGCTGTGGGAACATTACCATTTTGTAAAATCTCATTAGCCTCTGTATCTCCTCTAAGCTGAACAGTTATTTAAAGTAATTTGGACTGTTTTAGCCTGCTAAGAGACTGTTGCTGTGCATATATACTGATCTCAAGTCTGCTGGGGGCATCCTATTCTGTAACATACCATTAGCCTCTGCATTCACTGTAAGCTGCACAGTTATTTAAAGTAATTTGGCCTGTTTCAGCCTGCTTACACACTGTTGCTGTGTGCATATATACTGATCTCAAGTCTGCTGTGGGCATCCCATTCTGTAACATACCATTAGCCTCTGCATTTACTGTAAGCTGCACAGTTATTTAAAGTAATTTGGGCTGTTTCAGCCTGCTTACACACTGTTGCTGTGTGCATATATACTGATCTCAAGTCAGCTTTGGGGCATCCCATTCTGTAACATACCATTAGCCTCTGCATTCACTGTAAGCTGCACAGTTATTTAAAGTAATTTGGGCTGTTTCAGCCTGCTTACACACTGTTGCTGTGTGCATATATACTGATCTCAAGTCTGCTGTGGGCATCCCATTCTGTAACATACCATTAGCCTCTGCATTTACTGTAAGCTGCACAGTTATTTAAAGTAATTTGGCCTGTTTGAGCCTGCTTAGACACTGTTGCTGTGCATATATACTGATCTCAGGTCTGCTGTGGGGGCATTCCATTTGTTTTTGACTGCTTTTAATAAACCAGGCCGCAGGGCACCGCAAAACTGCACATTGAACCCTATCTGTTTATACTAAATAAGCAAATACATAAAAATGTCAGGCAGACAAGTGCCAGGATGTTCAAAGAGGAGTGGCAGAGGCCAAGATTCAGCAGGCAGAGGTCGCAGCAGACTAGGGGCGAGTGGCAGCAGGAGTCACGGTGAGAGACCTGGTCTGCCAGTATCTGCTAGCGGTCGTGTCTCCACCAGTAACGCATCTGCCGTGGTAGATTGGTTAACGCGCTCATCAACAACATCATCACAAATTACGTCTGAGACCCCCAGTCTAGGGTCGGTAGGTTCCTCTGACACAACCCTGAGTTGGCATGCCCCGAGAGCAGTCCCTGTCCTCCCATTGCCTCTGTCCTACGCCGTTCCCTCCCCCAGCGACGTATCCTATGCTTTGGGTTCAGCTCCACTCTTTAGTGAGGAGGACGATCAGATAGAGGACAGTCAGCAGCTATTGCCCAGCCAAGAAATGGAGGTGGCTTCTTTAGCTAGGCAGACAAATAGTGATGTGGACAGTGTCGTGGGTGCTGCGAGCGTTCCAGCTCCTGCGCCAGACACTGTTGATGAATCCACGAACATCAGTGACGTACAGCCACAACTCGGTGATAATGATGATGACGATTAAGCCGATCGCACTTGGGAGCCGGGTGATGAAGGGGCTTCATCGTCATCATCAGGAGAAGAGGGGCGCAGGTTGCCCCGGAGTCAGCAGCTCAGGCAGCAAGGTGTTAGCAGCATGGTTGGCAGGCAGCATGGGGGCACAATTGTAAAGCCTGGAGCCAAACGGGGCCGGGGCCGGGGTAGAGCACCTGCTGCGCGGCAGGCTACCTTATCGGGAGTTAGTGGGGCAGGGGTTCCTGGAGTTGGCGACAATAGCAGCGAATCAGTGAGGCCTGTTGGTGGGAAAAGTAGCTACTCGGCAGTGTGGCAGTTTTTCCTGAAGCATCCGCAGGAGGGTAACATGGCCACATGCAAGATATGCAGGCAGAAGGTGAAGCGTGGCCAGGGCCCAAATGTTGGCACCATGGCCCTGCGTCAACATATGCAGCGTCACCATAAAGCGGCCTGGGAGAACCTAGGCTCCGGAGAGGTGGGCCAGACTGCTCCTCACCAGCCAAGGCTCCAGCACCTCAGCCGAAGGCAGCTGTGCGTCATACCCATCCTCTGTCGCTCCTGCTCCTCCTCCTCCTCCAAGTCATGCATCCCGCCAGCAATCCATCAGCGAAGCCATGTCCAAGAGACAGCAGTATGCGCCCACTCATCCTACGGCGCAGAAGCTGAATGTGCTCCTGTCCAAGTTGCTGGTGCTGCAGTCGCTCCCTTTTCAGGTGGTGGACTCTGCACCTTTCAGAGAACTGATGGCTTGTGCCGAGCCGAGGTGGAGAGTCCCAAGCCATCATTTCTTTGTCAAGAAGGCAGTACCAGCGCTGCACACTTTTGTTGAACAGAAGGTGGGCCAGTCCTTGAGCCTGTCGGTGTGTTAGCAAAGTGCATGGCAGCGCCGATGTCTGGAGCTGTAACTACGGTCAGGGACAGTACATGTCCACTGGGTGAATGTGGTCCCTTTGCAGCAGCAGCAGCAACTTGGACAGGTCACGCCGCTTCGGCCTCCGCGCTCCCTGCCCGTTGGGCCTGTGACACTGTGCGACTCGGCCTCCTCATCCTCCGCCATCTCCTCACCCTCCACTGTAGGCTCAAGTCTCAGTGCCCCTCCAGTCTACCATGTGTGCAGGGCACGGAGGTGTCACGCAGTGCTTCACATGGTTTGTCTTGGCGAAAGGAGTCACACAGGGTAGGAACTGCTTAAATTTATTCATCAGGAAATCCAAACATGGCTTACTCCAAGAAAACTTAGAATGGGAATCATGGTTACCGACAATGGGAAGAACATTTTGTCTGCGCTGCGCCAAGGAAGCCTGACCCATGCCCCCTGCATGGCTCACGTCTTCAATCTGGTTGTCAAGCAGTTTCTGAAGTGTTCCCCCCATCTGCAAGACATCCTAACAACTTCAAGGAAACTTTGCATGCACTTCAGCCACTCATACACCGCCAAACACACCCTTCTTGAGCTACAGCGTCAGAATGGTATCCCCCAACATAGTCTGATTTGTGATGTTTCCACCCGCTGGAATTCCACCCTTCACAAGTAATGTTTGGGCTCCTGCTGCTGCTGCTGCTGCTGCCAACTCCAGGGTGTGATGCATCCAATTTTTGGGCTCCTGCTGCCAACTCCAGTGTCTCTTTAAAGTAATATTTGGGCTCCTGCTGCTGCTGCTGCCAACTCCAGGGTGTGATTCATCCAAATTTTGGGCTCCTTAAGCCAACCCCAGTGTCTCTTTAAAGTAATATTTGGGCTCCTGCTGCTGCTGCCAACTCCAGGGAGTGATTCATCCAATTTGTGGGCTCCTGCTGCCAACTCCAGTGTATCTTTAAAGTAATGTTTGGGCTCCTGCTGCTGCTGCTTGCAACTCCAAGGTGTGATTCATCCAATTTTTGGGCTCCTGAAGCCAACCCCAGTGTCTCTTTAAAGTAATGTTTGGGCTCCTGCTGCTGCTGCCAACTCCAGGGTGTGATTCATCCAATTTTTGGGCTCCTGCTGCCAACCCCAGTATCTCTTTAAAGTAATATTTGGGCTCCTGCTGCTGCTGCCAACTCCAGGGTGTGATTCATCCGATTTTTGGGCTCCTGAAGCCAACCCCAGTGTCTCTTTAAAGTAATGTTTGGGCTCCTGCTGCTGCTGCTGCTGCCAACTCCAGGGTGTGATTCATCCAATTTTTGGGCTCCTGCTGCCAACCCCAGTGTCTCTTTAAAATAATATTTGGGCTCCTGCTGCTGCTGCCAACTCCAGGGTGTGATTCATCCAATTTTTGGGCTCCTGAAGCCAACCCCAGTGTCTCTTTAAAGTAATGTTTGGGCTCCTGCTGCTGCTGCTGCCAACTCCAGGGTGTGATTCATTCAATTTTTGGGCTCCTGAAGCCAACCCCAGTGTCTCTTTAAAGTAATGTTTGGGCTCCTGCTGCTGCTGCTGCCAACTCCAGTGTCTCTTTAAAGTATTGTTTGGGCTCCTGCTGCTGCTGCTGCCAACTCCAGGGTGTGATTCATCCAATTTTTGGGCTCCTGCTGCCAACTCCAGTGTCTTTTTAAAGTAATATTTGGGCTCCTGCTGCTGCTGCTGCCAACTCCAGGGTGTGGTTCATCCAATTTTTGGGCTCCTGCTGCCAACCCCAGTGTCTCTTTAAAGTAACGTTTGGGCTCCTGCTGCTGCTGCTGCCAACTCCAGGGTGTGATTCATCCAATTTTGGGCTCCTGCTGCTGACCCCAGTGTCTCTTTAAAGTAATGTTTGGGCTCCTGCTGCTGCTGCCAACTCCAGGGTGTGATTCATCCAATTTTTGGGCTCCTGCTGCCAACCCCAGTGTCTCTTTCAAGCTATGTTTGGGCTCCTGCTGCTTCTGCTTGCAACTTCAGGGTGTGATTCATCCAATCTTTGGGCTCCTGCAGCCAACTCCAGTGTCTCTTTCAAGCTATGTTTGGGCTCCTGCTGCTGCTGCTGCTGCTTGAAACTCCAGGGTGTGATTCATTCAATTTTGGGCTCCTGCTGCTGACCCCAGTGTCTCTTTAAAGTAATGTTTGGGCTCCTGCTGCTGCTGCCAACTCCAGGGTGTGATTCATCCAATTTTTGGGCTCCTGCTGCCAACCCCAGTGTCTCTTTCAAGCTATGTTTGGGCTCCTGCTGCTTCTGCTTGCAACTCCAGGGTGTGATTCATCCAATCTTTGGGCTCCTGCTGCCTACTCCAGTGTCTCTTTAAAGTAATGTTTGGGCTCCTGCTGCTGCTGCTTGCAACTCCAGGGTGTGATTCATCCAATTTTTGGGCTCCTGAAGCCAACCCCAGTGTCTCTTTAAAGTAATGTTTGGGCTCCTGCTGCTGCTGCTGCTGCCAACTCCAGGGTGTGATTCATCCAATTTGTGGGCTCCTGAAGCCAACCCCAGTGTCTCTTTAAAGTAATGTTTGGGCTCCTGCTGCTGCTGCTGCTGCCAACTCCAGGGTGTGATTCATCCAATTTTTGGGCTCCTGCTGCCAACCCCAGTGTCTCTTTAAAGTAATATTTGGGCTCCTGCTGCTGCTGCCAACTCCAGGGTGTGATTCATCCAATTTTTGGGCTCCTGAAGCCAACCCCAGTGTCTCTTTAAAGTAATGTTTGGGCTCCTGCTGCTGCTGCTGCCAACTCCAGGGTGTGATTCATCCAATTTTTGGGCTCCTGAAGCCAACCCCAGTGTCTCTTTAAAGTAATGTTGGGGCTCCTGCTGCTGCTGCCAACTCCAGTGTCTCTTTAAAGTATTGTTTGGGCTCCTGCTGCTGCTGCTGCCAACTCCAGGGTGTGATTCATCCAATTTTTGGGCTCCTGCTGCCAACTCCAGTGTCTCTTTAAAGTAATATTTGGGCTCCTGCTGCTGCTGCCAACTCCAGGGTGTGGTTCATCCAATTTTTGGGCTCCTGCTGCCAACCCCATTGTCTCTTTAAAGTAATGTTTGGGCTCCTGCTGCTGCTGATGCCAACTCCAGGGTGTGATTCATCCAATTTTTGGGCTCCTGCTGCCAACCCCAGTGTATCTTTCAAGCTATGTTTGGGCTCCTGCTGCTTCTGCTTGCAACTCCAGGGTGTGATTCATCCAATCTTTGGGCTCCTGCAGCCAACTCCAGTGTCTCTTTCAAGCTATGTTTGGGCTCCTGCTGCTGCTGCTGCTGCTTGAAACTCCAGGGTGTGATTCATTCAATTTTTGGGCTCCTGCAGCCAACTCCAGTGTCTCTTTCAGCCAATGTTTGGGCTCCTGCTGCTGCTTGCAACTCCAGGGTGTGATTCATCCAATTTTGGGGCTCCTGCTGCCAACCCCAGTGTCTCTTTAAAGTAATATTTGGGCTCCTGCTGCTGCTGCTGCCAACTCCAGGGTGTGGTTTCATCCAATTTTTGGGCTCCTGAAGCCAACCCCAGTGTCTCTTTAAAGTAATGTTTGGGCTCCTGCTGCTGCTGCTGCTGCTGCCAACTCCAGGGTGTGATGCATCCAATTTTTGGGTTCCTGCTGCCAACTCCAGTGTCTTTTTAAAGTAATATTTGGGCTCCTGCTGCTGCTGCTGCCAACTCCAGGGTGTGATTCATCCAATTTTTGGGCTCCTGAAGCCAACCCCAGTGTCTCTTTAAAGTAATGTTTGGGCTCCTGCTGCTGCTGCTGCTGCCAACTCCAGGGTGTGATTCATCCAATTTGTGGGCTCCTGAAGCCAACCCCAGTGTCTCTTTAAAGTAATGTTTGGGCTCCTGCTGCTGCTGCTGCTGCCAACTCCAGGGTGTGATTCATCCAATTTTTGGGCTCCTGCTGCCAACCCCAGTGTCTCTTTGAAGTAATATTTGGGCTCCTGCTGCTGCTGCCAACTCCAGGGTGTGATTCATCCAATTTTTGGGCTCCTGAAGCCAACCCCAGTGTCTCTTTAAAGTAATGTTTGGGCTCCTGCTGCTGCTGCTGCCAACTCCAGGGTGTGATTCATCCAATTTTTGGGCTCCTGAAGCCAACCCCAGTGTCTCTTTAAAGTAATGTTTGGGCTCCTGCTGCTGCTGCCAACTCCAGTGTCTCTTTAAAGTATTGTTTGGGCTCCTGCTGCTGCTGCTGCCAACTCCAGGGTGTGATTCATCCAATTTTTGGGCTCCTGCTGCCAACTCCAGTGTCTCTTTAAAGTAATATTTGGGCTCCTGCTGCTGCTGCTGCCAACTCCAGGGTGTGGTTCATCCAATTTTTGGGCTCCTGCTGCCAACCCCATTGTCTCTTTAAAGTAATGTTTGGGCTCCTGCTGCTGCTGATGCCAACTCCAGGGTGTGATTCATCCAATTTTTGGGCTCCTGCTGCCAACCCCAGTGTATCTTTCAAGCTATGTTTGGGCTCCTGCTGCTTCTGCTTGCAACTCCAGGGTGTGATTCATCCAATCTTTGGGCTCCTGCAGCCAACTCCAGTGTCTCTTTCAAGCTATGTTTGGGCTCCTGCTGCTGCTGCTGCTGCTTGAAACTCCAGGGTGTGATTCATTCAATTTTTGGGCTCCTGCAGCCAACTCCAGTGTCTCTTTCAGCCAATGTTTGGGCTCCTGCTGCTGCTTGCAACTCCAGGGTGTGATTCATCCAATTTTGGGGCTCCTGCTGCCAACCCCAGTGTCTCTTTAAAGTAATATTTGGGCTCCTGCTGCTGCCAACTCCAGGGTGTGGTTTCATCCAATTTTTGGGCTCCTGAAGCCAACCCCAGTGTCTCTTTAAAGTAATGTTTGGGCTCCTGCTGCTGCTGCTGCTGCTGCCAACTCCAGGGTGTGATGCATCCAATTTTTGGGTTCCTGCTGCCAACTCCAGTGTCTTTTTAAAGTAATATTTGGGCTCCTGCTGCTGCTGCTGCCAACTCCAGGGTGTGGTTCATCCAATTTTTGGGCTCCTGCTGCCAACCCCAGTGTCTCTTTAAAGTAACGTTTGGGCTCCTGCTGCTGCTGCTGCCAACTCCAGGGTGTGATTCATCCAATTTTGGGCTCCTGCTGCTGACCCCAGTGTCTCTTTAAAGTAATGTTTGGGCTCCTGCTGCTGCTGCCAACTCCAGGGTGTGATTCATCCAATTTTTGGGCTCCTGCTGCCAACCCCAGTGTCTCTTTCAAGCTATGTTTGGGCTCCTGCTGCTTCTGCTTGCAACTTCAGGGTGTGATTCATCCAATCTTTGGGCTCCTGCAGCCAACTCCAGTGTCTCTTTCAAGCTATGTTTGGGCTCCTGCTGCTGCTGCTGCTGCTGCTTGAAACTCCAGGGTGTGATTCATTCAATTTTGAGCTCCTGCTGCTGACCCCAGTGTCTCTTTAAAGTAATGTTTGGGCTCCTGCTGCTGCCAACTCCAGGGTATGATTCATCCAATTTTTGGGCTCCTGCTGCCAACCCCAGTGTCTCTTTCAAGCTATGTTTGGGCTCCTGCTGCTTCTGCTTGCAACTCCAGGGTGTGATTCATCCAATCTTTGGGCTCCTGCTGCCAACTCCAGTGTCTCTTTAAAGTAATGTTTGGGCTCCTGCTGCTGCTGCTGCTTGCAACTCCAGGGTGTGATTCATCCAATTTTTGGGCTCCTGAAGCCAACCCCAGTGTCTCTTTAAAGTAATGTTTGGGCTCCTGCTGCTGCTGCTGCTGCCAACTCCACGGTGTGATTCATCCAATTTGTGGGCTCCTGAAGCCAACCCCAGTGTCTCTTTAAAGTAATGTTTGGGCTCCTGCTGCTGCTGCTGCTGCCAACTCCAGGGTGTGATTCATCCAATTTTTGGGCTCCTGCTGCCAACCCCAGTGTCTCTTTAAAGTAATATTTGGGCTCCTGCTGCTGCTGCCAACTCCAGGGTGTGATTCATCCAATTTTTGGGCTCCTGAAGCCAACCCCAGTGTCTCTTTAAAGTAATGTTTGGGCTCCTGCTGCTGCTGCTGCCAACTCCAGGGTGTGATTCATCCAATTTTTGGGCTCCTGAAGCCAACCCCAGTGTCTCTTTAAAGTAATGTTTGGGCTCCTGCTGCTGCTGCTGCTGCCAACTCCAGTGTCTCTTTAAAGTATTGTTTGGGCTCCTGCTGCTGCTGCTGCCAACTCCAGGGTGTGATTCATCCAATTTTTGGGCTCCTGCTGCCAACTCCAGTGTCTCTTTAAAGTAATATTTGGGCTCCTGCTGCTGCTGCTGCTGCCAACTCCAGGGTGTGGTTCATCCAATTTTTGGGCTCCTGCTGCCAACCCCATTGTCTCTTTAAAGTAATGTTTGGGCTCCTGCTGCTGCTGATGCCAACTCCAGGGTGTGATTCATCCAATTTTTGGGCTCCTGCTGCCAACCCCAGTGTCTCTTTCAAGCTATGTTTGGGCTCCTGCTGCTTCTGCTTGCAACTCCAGGGTGTGATTCATCCAATCTTTGGGCTCCTGCAGCCAACTCCAGTGTCTCTTTCAAGCTATGTTTGGGCTCCTGCTGCTGCTGCTGCTTGAAACTCCAGGGTGTGATTCATTCAATTTTTGGGCTCCTGCAGCCAACTCCAGTGTCTCTTTCAGCCAATGTTTGGGCTCCTGCTGCTGCTTGCAACTCCAGGGTGTGATTCATCTAATTTTGGGGCTCCTGCTGCCAACCCCAGTGTCTCTTTAAAGTAATATTTGGGCTCCTGCTGCTGCTGCTGCCAACTCCAGGGTGTGGTTTCATCCAATTTTTGGGCTCCTGAAGCCAACCCCAGTGTCTCTTTAAAGTAATGTTTGGGCTCCTGCTGCTGCTGCTGCTGCCAACTCCAGGGTGTGATGCATCTAATTTTTGGGTTCCTGCTGCCAACTCCAGTGTCTCTTTAAAGTAATATTTGGGCTCCTGCTGCTGCTGCTGCTGCCAACTCCAGGGTGTGGTTCATCCAATTTTCGGGCTCCTGCTGCCAACCCCAGTGTCTCTTTAAAGTAATGTTTGGGCTCCTGCTGCTGCTGATGCCAACTCCAGGGTGTGATTCATCCAATTTTTGGGCTCCTGCTGCCAACCCCAGTGTCTCTTTCAAGCTATGTTTGGGCTCCTGCTGCTTCTGCTTGCAACTCCAGGGTGTGATTCATCCAATCTTTGGGCTCCTGCAGCCAACTCCAGTGTCTCTTTCAAGCTATGTTTGGGCTCCTGCTGCTGCTGCTGCTTGAAACTCCAGGGTGTGATTCATTCAATTTTTGGGCTCCTGCAGCCAACTCCAGTGTCTCTTTCAGCCAATGTTTGGGCTCCTGCTGCTGCTTGCAACTCCAGGGTGTGATTCATCCAATTTTGGGGCTCCTGCTGCCAACCCCAGTGTCTCTTTAAAGTAATATTTGGGCTCCTGCTGCTGCTGCTGCTGCCAACTCCAGGGTGTGGTTTCATCCAATTTTTGGGCTCCTGAAGCCAACCCCAGTGTCTCTTTAAAGTAATGTTTGGGCTCCTGCTGCTGCTGCTGCTGCTGCTGCTGCCAACTCCAGGGTGTGATGCATCCAATTTTTGGGTTCCTGCTGCCAACTCCAGTGTCTCTTTAAAGTAATATTTGGGCTCCTGCTGCTGCTGCTGCCAACTCCAGGGTGTGATTCATCCAATTTTTGGGCTCCTGAAGCCAACCCCAGTGTCTCTTTAAAGTAATGTTTGGGCTCCTGCTGCTGCTGCTGCTGCTGCCAACTCCAGTGTGTGATTCATCCAATTTTTGGGCTCCTGCTGCCAACTCCAGTGTCTCTTTAAAGTAATGTTTGGGCTCCTGCTGCTGCTGCTGCCAACTCCAGGGTGTGATTCATCCAATTTTTGGGCTCTTGCTGCCAACTCCAGTGTCTCTTTAAAGTAATATTTGGGCTCCTGCTGCTGCTGCTGCCAACTCCAGGGTATGGTTCATCTAATTTTTGGGCTCCTGCTGCCAACCCCAGTGTCTCTTTAAAGTAACATTTGGGCTCCTGCTGCTGCTGCTGCTGCTGCCAACTCCAGGGTGTGATTCATCCAATTTTGGGCTCCTGCTGCCGACCCCAGTGTCTCTTTGGGCTCCTGCTGCTGCTGCTGCTGCTGCCAACTCCAGGGTGTGATTCATCCAATTTTTGGGCTTCTGCTGCCAACCCCAGTGTCTCTTTCAAGCTATGTTTGGGCTCCTGCTGCTTCTGCTGCAACTCCAGGGTGTGATTCATCCAATCATTGGGCTCCTGCAGCCAACTCCAGTGTCTCTTTCAAGCTATGTTTGGGCTCCTGCTGCTGCTGCTGCTGCTGCTGCTGCTGCTGCTGTTTGAAACTCCAGGGTGTGATTCATTCAATTTTTGGGCTCCTGCAGCCAACTCCAGTGTCTCTTTCAGCCAATGTTTGGGCTCCTGCTGCTGCTTGCAACTCCAGGGTGTGATTCATCCAATTTTTGGGCTCCTGCTGCTGCCAACTCCAGTGTCTCTTTAAAGCAATGTTTGGGCTCCTGCCCCTTATAGTGATGCCACTTCAACTCTCTGCAATTGTGCCGCTTTGCGATTCTATTAGCGATGCCTCTGATCTGCATGTGATATTTATTCAAAGTATTATTTAACTAATCCAGCACGCATCCTATGCGTGTTACAGCAAGGCAGAATGGTTTACAACCCTATTGAGGCTCTAGGAGGCTCAGAAATAGCCATTTTTAATAGCGATTCGTCGCAAATAAATTCGGGTCGAAGCAATTTTTGTCGGAAAATTCGGCGAATCAGTCGTATCGAATTTTTCAAAAGTTTGCTCATCTCTAAATGTCACAATAGCCTTGAGGATACTCCATATGTTCTCAGTAAGGTTGCAGTGAGGGCAGGATGGTGTCGTCCATAAATTTCACCATAATGGAAACTTAAAAAATTGCCATTGAAACTGAAATGACCCTTTTAAGACTATCCCATGTTTTGGTCCAAATTCTTATGTGAAAGCTCACTGGTTGCCTGAAATATATACCTGACCGGTGATCCCATGGCACAGGTGTGGCTCTATCCCATCTGCTTTTTTGGCTATATTAATGTGCAGCTAAAGAAACTGAAAAGGAGCTTAGCTGCACTCACGAATGGCACGGCACCCCTGCATCTCTCAAAGGCTGTGCACTCCCATGCCAACCATTCAGATATGGCACAAATCTAGAAAGATACAAGTGATGCCGCCACCGTGAGTTTGCTGGGATTCCCACAGCAGGTCTTCATTGGGATGCTCCAGGTGGGGGTATTTTACCAGTTTCAAGTGGATGTCCAGTCTAAGTGTAACCCCCTGTCCAGCCACCTTCCCCTGGTGCTGAGGCAGAACCAGAGGGTTACAACAAAGAAAACTACTGCCATCTTGGTTCTGCTGCATAGAGCAGTCTCTCTTGCTATGTGCATGACCCTGCATGCCCATTCACATGAAAAGGGTACACAGAGCAGGGTAAGCCTTTCTGGGTGCTGTCTGTGACAGTGCTGGATCCCAGATGAGGTAATAAGCATTTTTTATTGTAACCCATTACACTTAGACTGGACATTCACTTTAAGCTCCACCTCACCCTGGGGAATCTGAATTTCCCAATAAACTGCGATCTAAGAATATGCTTCATAAATAGAGCCAAGCCCTCCAACCTGTGCTCAGAACTCTGCCCAGATTAGTATGTATGAAATCATAGCCCAAAGGTTCTGCTGAGTAGGATCGCCTATTGGTGGTGGTACAGTGTCCCCCATATGGTGGGTAGTTGATGCAGGATGGGTCCTGGTCCAGTTGGTGAACCCGGGTCCTGAGGTACAGGTGGGTAGCGGGACTTTGCTGGCTGAGGTGGATGTGTTCCAGGGGCAGGTACTGGTGGAAGGGTCCACAGGGGGAGGGGCAGCCTGTCTGGTGGGTTGGAGAATACCATGGAACAGCTCGACATTAAGCAAGGTAAGATCCGAACCTGGAGAATTTGACCATCGTGGAGGGTTGGGGTGTACCCCGGAACTGTCAAGGAGTTTCAAGGGGAATGTGCTGGTAAAATGGACTGAGGCCCAGCAGGGGGCTTTTGAGGAGTTGAAATTCCGGGTGGCTTCCGCTCCCATCCTAGCTCTGGCAGATTTCAGGCTTTTAGGTTGTATACTCATGCCTGTCTGGTGGGCTGGGGTGGTATTAACCCAGGAACAAGGGAGCCATAAAAGAGTAATCGCTTTTGCCAGCCAAAGCCTTAGATGGGCTGAGCGAGCCCCTGCATTCCTTCCAGTTAGAACTACTTGCCACAGTTTGGGCCATCACGAATGCTTCACAGAATACCTGTTGGGGGTCCCTTTTCTGGTAATTACTGACAATAACCCGCTGACCTATCTCTCCATGGCCAAACTGGGGGCCCTGGAACAACGTAGGGTAGCTGACTGGCCCCCTTCAACTTCCAGGTTAAATACAAGTTGGCTGCCATGAACAAGGCGGCATATGCGTTATCTTGGACGCCTTGAGATGAGCCATTGAGGGATAGGGACTCAGAACTGGAGGACGTTGAGTTGCCAAAACCTCTCCACAAAGAAAGAAGAGAGGCAGAAACCCCCCAAGAGTTCTCAGGTCCAGCAGATTCACCTCCTACAAGAGCGGGAGGACTACGGGGAAAAGCCCAGCAGGATGACTCCATTTTGGCCCAGGTCCACTGGTTGGTGAAAGAACAGAATTACCCAGGAAACAAAGTCTGGGAGACTCGCCAGAGGCACAGCGGCTGCTGTGACATTGGGATTTCTTAAAACTCCGGGATAGGGTGGCGAAGAGGTGGGTTATCCCTAATGGCCGCACAGCCCCCATTTGGCAAATCATCCTGTCTTAGTCTATGGCCATTGTTGAAGTAGATGGGGCATCAGGGAGCAAACAGGTTGGTACGCTGGCTAGTCCCTTGCTTCTATTGCAACAACTTAAGACAGGTAGTGCAGCAAGTCTATTCGAGTTGAGAGGTCTGTTAGCAAGGGTTCAGAAGTGAAGGTTCCACCTTTGGAGTGGAGGACTCACAGACCTCTGGAGCTGGTGCAGGTTCATTTTTTGATGCTGGACACTACTCGTTATGGCTACAGTCATGTCTTGGTCATGGTGAACCACTAAATGTTTTGTTGAGATTTTATCTTGCCCTACAGGTGCCCGGAGACTGCATTCCAACCAGGGTTTTAGCATTCCAACTAGGGTAGTCAGCTATTGAGGACATTCGGACTGAGAAAACAGGAAAGGGGCCCGCTCTTGTAGCCAAAATGTTTTGGTCCTATAACCATTCAGTACATTCATGCACCCAGCTCAACCCTACTATGTGTTGCTTGGCTTGGAAAGAAAGGGCCCACTGGAGATAGCATTTGAGGTTCCAGAGCCAGGGGAGCAGTGGACTCCTGGGACGAGGGTGAGCCGACACAAAAAGCGCCTAGAGTATGTGAATCAGGTGCTTCGAAGGGAGAAGGAGGCTGAGGAGGACAGGCACCATTACCCCAGGTAGAAGCATCCCTGGCCCCTGGAGACCAGGTCTTGCTGTGAAGGGACACACAAGAGGAGGAAGTTTGACCCATTATGGGATGCCCCAGTGTACGTAGTCCAGAAATGGCTGGGTGCTGGTAGTCCTGAATATGAGATTGAGTGGGATGACCGGGTGGGTGGCCCTAGGGTGGTGCATAGGTTGCTGTTGAAAAAGCTAGAGGATGCTCCTTCTATGGGTAGTGGGGTGGGACCTGTAGAATCACCGCAAGTGAGGAAGTGTATTGAGTTCCCATGTTCACAGCCCCCCCCCCCCCCCCCGGGAGGTAACCCCTGAGCCCCTGGCCCAAGTGCTAGGAAAGATTCCATGTCAGGAGATGGCACCCCCTCTGTGGTGATCTACTCAGCTTGCTCCCCGTTATCAAGATCCCTTTTGTATGGAATAGAGAAGTTAACATTTCTTGGGGAGGGTGAAGGGACCACCCTCATCAGCGGAGTGGAATTGTAAGAAAGGTAAGTATACTTACTGTTGTTTTGAGGTTTAGCCTCTGCAGGGGGTTAGTTAGGAGAGCGCCCGGGTGGGACGCCATTGAAGGAGGCCTTTAGGTTCTCACAAGAAGTGGGCAGAGGTGAGATGGCAGGGCTAATATAAAAAGGGGGGTTTTGAGAGAGTGGGAAAAGAGACCCCCCCCCCAACTAACAGGCCTCAACAAATTCCTAGGAGCCTCTCTACTCACCTGAGGAAGGCAAGTGTGCAAATGTACTTTCTGCTGTTTGTTATCCGTAACACGAAATGGTCACTGTGCAGCAGGGTGGCTAGCGGCTGGCTTGCACCCTCTGAGGACACTTATTTTAAACTTTTGGGTTAAGACCCAAAGTCGCTGTTAATTTCATCTGTTCAATAAAGCAAAACCTTGAAAGGTCCCTTCGCTATCTGTGTGGTGGTCACCTGCCATGAATTTCCTTGGTTACAGCGCCAACCTACAATCTTGCCCAGGGCGACACTGACCCTAAGGCTGCCCATGCCTGGAATCTATCAGTATATCCTACATATATCAGACTAGCACTGATATGCCTCCTGCTCATTGCAGCACTGATTCTAGGCACACCCCAAAATCTGTTGACTGCACTTTGCGCACACATGTAGTAATAGGATCTTAGTAATATTCACTAACCTATGTGTATGTGTAACCTATGACATATGTATCTGCCAATATTTACTCTCCCACATGTAAGCCCACAGCCTTGAGGTCACCTGGTTAATGTTCACAGTGGAATGGCCATACATCAACCTATATAAGTGGCTTGGCTGGACGTAGCAGATTAGGTTTCCATCAGGATCTCTGGACTGTAAGTAACAGATTTATTTTACATTTTGGATAAGGATATATCTAAGGCCCTTATTTAAGAAGGGATAGCGTCAGGTAGTGGCTGGTTAATGAGAGGTAGCGACAGGTAGAATCTGTTTAGCGACTAGAATAGCACCATGTAGCGTCTGATTTATCATTTTCACAGCCTCAGCGAACAGCGCCGGCATTCAGCCTTGCATAGCGCCAGGTATGACCTCTCGCTACCTGACGCTCTCCCATACATTTTAATGGACGAACCTTTTCTTCTCTTTAAAGGAGCAGTATCGCAAATTTTTCTTGGTGACTTATATTTAAATGGTACTTTGAATGTAGGTAAGTGTTGGAGTAAGAATTACAAATGTAGAAAAAAATGATGTGTGTGTTGAACAGCTGGAGTCTAATAGCTCATGTTTATGTCTTGTCAGTGTCGGGAGCCGACACTCTGGCCTGTTCCACACTGAGGAGAGGGAGATACAAATGTATCAGTTCCACGCTGAGGAGAGGGGTGAAATGTATCAAAGTCTCAGCTGTTCAGTGCTGGCAGCCATCCAGCATCTGATAACATTGCAACATTGCCTGGCCAGAACTCATATATCTAAAACAGAGAGAAAAGCTCTAGAAGTCATTTAGCTGATTTTGACAGTTTTCCCTTCATGTTGGCTCTGCTGCAGAATCTTTCAGTTTACCATTTTCTCTTTCATATTCTTATTTTTCATTTTTCCATATGATCTTTCTTTCAGCTTTGTGTGTTTTGAGCAAAGCCCAACCCAGGATTTTTACTATCGGGCGTTTTGGTTTGTGCCCCTAGGGGCATCCCGACTTGGGATGCCTTGATATGTGAAATCCCCAAGTTCGCCTGTGAAAACGTACCTTTCCCTGTCCCACAGCGCATGCGCGGGCTCTCATCCAATCAGCGCTATTTGCACGCAGATGGGGAGCCTGAGCAATAACCTTCCTGGCAGCCCGGCCTGTCTAAATGACTATCTGCGTGAGCGCGCCAGAAAAATGGGGGGATCTGTGGTTATCCAGGGGTCGTTTCACACAGTGGGGCATCCTGATTTAGAATGGGGTTTTGTTCCACTTTAAAGTGGACCAACACCCAGGGGTGATCGGCCCGGAAATCTATAAGATTCCCGGGCCGATCACCTCCCACCCCGCGGGACATCCGAGATCGGGATGTCCCGCGGGGTGAAACCCCCCAGAAACCCCAAAAAGATCTTACCTGATCCGCCGCCGCTTCCGCCGCCGCCACCTCCTGCGTGCCCCTCGAGACGTGCGCGCGCCCGTGCCGGCCCTCTGTGAATGGCCGGCGGGGGCGCGCGCGGGCCGAGAGTGACACGCGGGAGGCGGCGGCGGTGGAAGAGGCTTGTACGTTCCTGTCCCACGTTGGCGGGGATTGGCTGCGACGTTCACGTGGGAGCGGGGAGAGGTGAGTTTTTTGGGGTTTCTGGGGGGTTTCACACAGCGGGGCACCCCCGATCAGGGTGCCCCACCGAAGTGGACCAAAACCCAGGATAGTCAAAATCCTGGGTGTTGGTCCACTTTAACACCTTTAGATTTTCCTGCACAGTTATTCAAAGAAGAATTTCAGTCGTTTTCAGTCAGTTTAGTTTATTTTGTATAGATTTTACACATTTGAGTCACCTGGTCTCATAACAAAAGCAGCACCTCACACACACACACAGCCGTTACCACTGATTACACACACACAGCCTCTGAGGTAAAGTGTTGCTAGGAGACCAGTGGGCTAAATGAAGCAGCTCACTAAAAACAACCCAGCAGATCCCCCTATTCAGTAAATGGACTAAGCCATTGTAATTATACAATTTAAAAGAGAGGCATATATTTTTTTCTTTTTCTATCGCCAGATTATTTATACACATGTTATAAGCTATTGTGTGGCTATTTAATTGTTTATCTTTTTTAATGCAAATTTCGCGATACTGCTCCTTTAAGCGGGGTATTTGTTTTTTTTTCCAAAAATCACAATCAAAATTCTGTGACCTCTTCTGGCATTGAAAAAGCATTTTTTTCACAATTTTTTCATATTTTATATATTTCCACAGAAATGACTAGGGATGAGCGAATCGATCCGGACGAACCCGGATTCGTTCCGAATTTCATGAAAAATTCGATAATGAACGAATCCGAATTTCCCCGCTATTCGATCGATCAAAGTTTTCCTTTAAACTCCATTTATTTCAATTACAGGCATTGTAAAATGGTGGATGGACATGTCTGGACATATCCCCTGGGGCAAGTTATCATGGGAAGGTCACATGCAGCCTATCAGCAGCCAGGAGCCCCGGTGACGTCACAGCGCTATATAAAGCGGCGGCCATCTTGCTTGTGCGCATTTCAGACTTGCATTCGTGAGAGAAAGGTGGCTGCTGCAGCTAGGGAGAGAGAGTTAGCGATAGGTAGGGAGATTTACAGATAGGTAGGGAGATTTACAGATAGGTAAAGAGAGAGACAGATGGTTAGGGAGATTTAGAGTGTTAGACAGAGCTAGGCAAAGAAAGTTTTAAAACCGGAACAATCCAGCAGCATACAAGTCACATTGACAGGGTGTCTAGTGCTGGCTATGATTCATATTTCATAATTACTGGGTTACTGTTAATATATTTGGTTTGGTTTAAATACAGCTGCACACTGTTAACCCTATCTGTTAAGCAAAAGCATTTCTCATACTTGGATTAGTGTTAAAATTTTCTGTTCAGCTTAAAATATACCAGGCCACATGGGCATCTCAAGGCACATGCTATTTAACCCTATCTGTTAAGCAAAAGCATTTCTCATACTTGGATTAGTGTTAAAATTTTCTGTTCAGCTTAAAATATACCAGGCCACACGGGCATCTCAAGGCACATGCTATTTAACCCTATCTGTTAAGCAAAAGCATTTCTCATACTTGGATTATTGTTAATTTTTGTTCAGCTTGAAATATACCAGTCCACACGGGCATCCCAAGGCACATGCTAATTAACCCTATATGTTAAGCTAAAGCATTTCTCATACTTGGATTATTGTTACTTTTTGTTCAGCTTAAAATATACCAGGCCACACGGGCATCCCAAGGCACATGCTATTTAACCCTATCTGTTAAGCAAAAGCATTTCTCATACTTGGATTAGTGTTAAAATTTTCTGTTCAGCTTAAAATATACCAGGCCACACGGGCATCCCAAGGCACATGCTATTTAACCCTGTCTGTTAAACAAAAGCATTTCTCATACTTTGATTAGTGTCAAAAGTTTCTGTTCAGCTTAAAATATACCAGGCCACACGGGCATCCCAAGGCACATGCTATTTAACCCTATCTGTTAAGCAAAAGCATTTCTCATACTTGGATTATTGTTACTTTTTGTTCAGCTTGAAATATACCAGGCCACACGGGCATCCCAAGGCACATGCTAATTAACCCTATATGTTAAGCTAAAGCATTTCTCATACTTGGATTATTGTTACTTTTTGTTCAGCTTAAAATATACCAGGCCACACGGGCATCCCAAGGCACATGCTATTTAACCCTATCTGTTAAGCAAAAGCATTTCTCATACTTTGATTAGTGTCAAAAGTTTCTGTTCAGCTTAAAATATACCAGGCCCCACGGGCATCCCAAGGCACATGCTATTTAACCCTATCTGTTAAGCAAAAGCATTTCTCATACTTGGATTATTGTTACTTTTTGTTCAGCTTGAAATATACCAGGCCACACGGGCATCCCAAGGCACATGCTAATTAACCCTATATGTTAAGCTAAAGCATTTCTCATACTTGGATTATTGTTACTTTTTGTTCATCTTAAAATATACCAGGCCACACGGGCATCCCAAGGCACATGCTATTTAACCCTATCTGTTAAGCAAAAGCATTTCTCATACTTGGATTAGTGTTAAAATTTTCTGTTCATCTTAAAATATACCAGGCCACACGGGCATCCCAAGGCACATGCTAATTAACCCTATATGTTAAGTTAAAGCATTTCTCATACTTGGATTATTGTTACTTTTTGTTCAGCTTAAAATATACCAGGCCACACGGGCATCCCAAGGCACATGCTATTTTAACCCTATCTGTTAAGCAAAAGCATTTCTCATACTTGGATTATTGTTACTTTTTGTTCAGCTTAAAATATACCAGGCCACACGGGCATCCCAAGGCACATGCTATTTTAACCCTATTTGTTAAGCACAAGGATTTCTCATACTTGGATTATTGTTACTTTCTGTTCAGCTTAAAATATACCAGGCCACACAGGCATCCCAAGGCACATGCAATTTAACCCTATATGTTAAGCTAAAGCATTTCTCATACCTGGATTATTGATACTTTTTGTTCAGCTTGAAATATACCAGGCCACACGGGCATCCCAAGGCACATGCTATTTTAACCCTATCTGTTAAGCAAAAGCATTTGTCATACTTGGATTATTGTTACTTTTTGCTCAGCATGAAATATACCAGGCCACACGGGCATCCCAAGGCACATGCTAATTAACCCTCTATGTTAAGCTAAAGCATTTCTCATACTTGGATTATTGTTACTTTTTGTTCAGCTGGGGCGGGGCCAGTACTGTGAGGCGTCACTACGTAGCTACACAGAGGAGAGACAGCAAGCGCTCCCGTGTCCGGCGGCCGAGGAGACGGCGAGGAACGCGCAGCTGCATCACGGATTGACACTAAGCTGAAGGTAGCGTGTATGGGGATACAAAAGGTCTTTACAGCGCGCCTCCCAGTATAGCGTCTGAAGTTTGAAACTTGATTTTGAAAACGTGTTTTTATCTTAATGCTGGTAAGCATATTAAATGTGGGCAGGAGCTCTTAATTTGTGAAGATATCACGCCATGTGTTTTCATTTGCTTGCTTTCATGTTATAAATCTTTGGAGTGGAAGAGATTTAAGGAGTTCTGAAAGATAAGGAGTATTTAAAAGCTACTAATATTGCTCAAATATACCCTAATTGATGAAAGGCACGCAGAAGTTTTGTGACACCCTAAAGAGGATCTAAACTATCTTGCAAGTTGTTCATTTGTATCTGGTACGTGATTTAATAGATGGTGGTGGGAGTTGTCACCAATTAGCATCCTTGTTGGAAATACACACAAGAGGTGGATTTGTTATAATCAAGAGGAAAAGTGTTTTTGTATTGAAGGAGAAAGTAATGTCCCGCGGAGTGGTGATGTGTTCAACATACAATTAATTTATTCTTGGATTATTGTTACTTTTTGCTCAGCATGAAATATACCAGGCCACACGGGCATCCCAAGGCACATGCTAATTAACCCTCTATGTTAAGCTAAAGCATTTCTCATACTTGGATTATTGTTACTTTTTGTTCAGCTTAAAATATACCAGGCCACACGGGCATTCCAAGGCACATGCTATTTTAACCTTATCTGTTAAGCAAAAGCATTTCTCATACTTGGATTATTGTTTTTTTTTTGTTCAGCTTAAAATATACCAGGCCACACGGGCATCCCAAGGCACATGCTATTTTAACCCTATTTGTTAAGCACAAGCATTTCTCATACTTGGATTATTGTTACTTTTTGTTCAGCTTAAAATATACCAGGCCACACGGGCATCCCAAGGCACATGCTATTTAACCCTATATGTTAAGCTAAAGCATTTCTCATACTTGGATTATTGTTACTTTTTGTTCAGCTTGAAATATACCAGGCCACAAGGGCATCCCAAGGCACATGCAAATTAACCCTATATGTTAAGCAAAAGCATTTCTCATACTTGGATTATTGTTACTTTTTGTTCAGCTTAAAATATACCAGGCCACACGGGCATCCCAAGGCACATGCTATTTTAACCCTATCTGTTAAGCAAAAGCATTTCTCATAATTGGATTATTGTTACTTTTTGTTCAGCTTAAAATATACCAGGCCACACAGGCATCCCAAGGCACATGCTATTTTAACCCTATCTGTTATGCAAAAGCATTTCTCATACTTGGACTAGTGTCAAAAGTTTCTGTTCAGCTAAAATATACCAGGCCACACGGGCATCCCAAGGCACATGCTATTTAACCCTATTTGTTAAGCACAAGCATTTATCATACTTTGAATATTGTTACTTTTTGTTCAGCTTAAAATATACCAGGCCACACGGGCATCCCAAGGCACATGCTATTTAACCCTATCTGTTAAGCAAAAGCATTTCTCATACTTGGATTATTGTTACTTTTTGTTCAGCTTAAAATATACCAGGCCACACGGGCATCCCAAGGCACATGCTATTTTAACCCTATCTGTTATGCAAAAGCATTTCTCATACTTGGATTAGTGTCAAAAGTTTCTGTTCAGCTTAAAATATACCAGGCCACATGGGCATCCCAAGGCACATGCTATTTAACCCTTTTTGTTAAGCACAAGCATTTCTCATACTTGGATTATTGTTTTCTTTTTGTTCAGCTTAAAATATACCAGGCCACACGGGCATCCCAAGGCACATGCTATTTTAACCCTATCTGTTATACAACATAAGCGTTGATCAGCATCAGCTGCTTTATTAAGCTACTTCAGTTTGCACTTGTTTTTGACTGATTTTAATAAACCAGGCAGCAGGGCACCCCAAAGCTGCACCTTGCACAGTATCTGTTATACAACATAAGCGTTGATCAGCATCAGCTGCTTTATTAAGCTACTTCAGTTTGCACTTGTTTTTGACTGCTTTTAATGAACCAGGCCGCAGAGCACCCCAAAGCTGCACCTTGAACCCTATCTGTTATACAACATAAGCGTTGATCAGCATCAGCTTCATTAAGCTACTTCAGTTTGCACTTCCTTTTTGACTGCTTTCAATAAACCAGGCCGCAGGGCACCCCAAAGCTGCACCTTGAACCCTATCTGTTATACAACATAAGCGTTGATCAGCATCAGCTGCTTTATTAAGCTACTTCAGTTTGCACTTGTTTTTGACTGCTTTTAATAAACCAGGCCGCAGGGCACCCCAAAGCTGCACCTTGAACCCTATCTGTTATACAACATAAGCGTTGATCAGCATCAGCTGCTTTATTAAGCTACTTCAGTTTGCACTTGTTTTTGACTGCTTTTATTAAACCAGGCCGCAGGGCACCCCAAAGCTGCACCTTGAACCCTATCTGTTATACAACATAAGCGTTGATCAGCATCCGCTGCTTTATTAAGCTACTTCAGTTTGCACTTGTTTTTGACTGCTTTCAATAAACCAGGCCGCAGGGCACCCCAAAGCTGCACCTTGAACCCTATCTGTTATACAACATAAGCGTTGATCAGCATCAGCTGCTTTATTAAGCTACTTCAGTTTGCACTTGTTTTTGACTGCTTTCAATAAACCAGGCCGCAGGGCACCCCAAAGCTGCACCTTGAACCCTATCTGTTATACAACATAAGCGTTGATCAGCATCAGCTGCTTTATTAAGCTACTTCAGTTTGCACTTGTTTTTGACTGCTTTTAATAAACCAGGCCGCAGGGCACCCCAAAGCTGCACCATGAACCCTATCTGTTATACAACATAAGCGTTGATCAGCATCAGCTGCTTTATTAAGCTACTTCAGTTTGCACTTGTTTTTGACTGCTTTTAATAAACCAGGCCGCAGGGCACCCCAAAGCTGCACCTTCCACCCTATCTGTTATACAACATGAGCGTTGATCAGCATCAGCTGCTTTATTAAGCTACTTCAGTTTGCACTTGTTTTTGACTGCTTTTAATAAACCAGGCCGCAGGGCACCCCAAAGCTGCACCTTGAACCCTATCTGTTATACAACATAAGCGTTGATCAGCATCAGCTGCTTTATTAAGCTACTTCAGTTTGCACTTGTTTTTGACAGCTTTTAATAAACCAGGCCGCAGGGCTCCCCAAAGCTGCACCTTGAACCCTATCTGTTATACAACATAAGCGTTGATCAGCATCAGCTGCTTTATTAAGCTACTTCAGTTTGCACTTCCTTTTTGACAGCTTTTAATAAACCAGGTCGCAGGGCTCCCCAAAGCTGCACCTTGAACCCTATCTGTTATACAACATAAGCGTTGATCAGCATCAGCTGCTTTATTAAGCTACTTCTGTTTGCACTTGTTTTTGACTGCTTTTAATAAACCAGGCCGCAGGGCTCCCCAAAGCTGCACCTTGAACCCTATCTGTTATACAACATAAGCGTTGATCAGCATCAGCTGCTTTATTAAGCTACTTCAGTTTGCACTTCCTTTTTGACTGCTTTCAATTAACCAGGCCGCAGGGCACCCCAAAGCTGCACCTTGCACCCTATCTGTTTATACTAAATAAGCAAATACATAAAAATGTCAGGCAGACAAGTGCCAGGATGTTCAAAGAGGAGTGGCAGAGGCCAAGATTCAGCAGGCAGAGGTCGCAGCAGACTAGGGGCGAGTGGCAGCAGGAGTCACGGTGAGAGACCTGATCTGCCAGTATCTGCTAGCGGTCGTGTCTCCACCAGTAACGCATCAAGACAGAAACACAGAATGTCAACACATTTTCCTTTCTAGTCCATGCTTCGTCTTTTTTCACTTGCCACCACTCTTTCTCCATCCCAAAAAAATAGCTGGGCATTAATATGCATAGCAATCTGGTGTAGAGCCAGAGCCTAGCAGCCCTTTTGTAATGTGTGAAGTCCTCCCTGGATTTCCAGTATTTTTACCCCACTGGCAATTCCCACTGTGCATGTGCGGTTTCTCTTACAATCAGGTCTCCTAGTTGTTCATATTAACGAGCAGTTAGGAGGAGGAAACGTGAATGGCAGGCTGGCCACTCGCCTCCGGCTGTGCGTGCTTGCTCCCATCAGCCATTCAGATAGGCGTGGTGGGAGAGCATGCAGCAGCTGGAGGGATGCCATTGGGTGTCCAAAGGCACATGCGCCATAGGATCACTGGCGAGGTAAGTAATCACAGCAATCTAGAGGCTTTTATACATCTTGATTTCGCTCCTGCTCCTCCTCCTCCAAATCATGCATCCCGCCAGAAATCCATCAGCGAAGCCATGTCCAAGAGACAGCAGTATGCGCCCACTCATCCTACGGCGCAGAAGCTGAATGTGCTCCTGTCCAAGTTGCTGGTGCTGCAGTCGCTCCCTTTTCAGGTAGTGGACTCTGCACCTTTCAGAGAACTGATGGCTTGTGCCGAGCCGAGGTGGAGAGTCCCAAGCCGTCATTTCTTTGCCAAGAAGGCAGTACCAGCGCTGCACACTTTTGTTGAACAGAAGGTGGGCCAGTCCTTGAGCCTGTCGGTGTGTAGCAAAGTGCATGGCAGCACCGACGTCTGGAGCTGTAACTACGGTCAGGGACAGTACATGTCGTTTACGGCCCACTGGGTGAATGTGGTCCCCTTGCAGCAGCAACTTGGACAGGTCACGCTGCTTCGGCCTCCGCGTTCCCTGCCCGTTGGGCCTGTGACACCGTGCGACTCGGCCTCCTCATCCTCTGCCATCTCCTCACCCTCCACTGTAGGCTCAAGTCTCAGTGCCCCTCCAGTCTACCATGTGTGCAGGGCACGGAGGTGTCACGCAGTGCTTCACATGGTTTTTCTTGGCGAACGGAGTCACACAGGGGAGGAACTGCTTAAATTTATTCATCAGGAAATCCAAACATGGCTTACTTAAAATGGGAATCATGGCTACCGACAATGGGAAGAACATTTCGTCTGCGCTGCGCCAAGGACGGCTGACCCATGCCCCCTGCATGGCTCACGTCTTCAATCTGGTTGTCAAGCGGTTTCTGAAGTGTTCCCCCCATATGCAAGACATCCTAACAACTTCAAGGAAACTTTGCATGCACTTCAGCCACTCATACACCGCCAAACACACCCTTCTTGAGCTACAGCGTCAAAACGGTATCCCCCAACATAGTTTGATTTGCGATGTTTCCACCCGTTGGAATTCTACCCTTCACATGTTGGACCGATTATATGAACAGAGAAAAGCCATCACGGATTTCCTGATGATCCAAGCGGATAGGGGGACTCCCCTGTGTAACTTCAATGTCAACCAGTGGCAGCTCATACGTGACACCTGCCGTTTGCTCAGGCCCTTTGAGGAAGCCACTTTATTTGTCAGTCGGCAGGATTACGGGATGAACGACGTGATTCCACTGCTTCATGTACTACAGAACATGTTGGAAACCATGGCTGGTCAGGGTACTGGAGACATGGCATCTACATCTTACGGCCACATGAACCCCGTTGGAGCTGAACAGGAGGAGGAGGAAGAGGAGGAGGAGGGGCACAGTGAAGCACAGATTAGGCTTGGCGAAATGGCTGGTTTATCTAGTCAGCGGACAGGAGAGGAGGAGCAGGAGCAGCCAGAGGAGCTAGAGGGTTTTGAGGAAGGCGAGACAGAGGACCCGGACACACCGTGGCAGTATGCAGTGGAGATGGAGACAGGTTGTCCATCCGAGTCACTTGCGCAAATGGCAGGAAGGATGCTCACGTGCTTGCGTAGTGACCCCAGAATTGTTTCCATTTGTCGGCGGGATGACTTCTGGCTGTCCACCTTATTGGACCCTCGCTTCCGGCACAAAATGGGGGCATTTTTTAAACCCACCGAGAGGGAGGACAAACTGAACTACTACAAAGACATTCTACGTAGGCAGTTGGCCGATGCCTATCTGCGCCATGGTCCATACTCTTGCAGGTCTGACTCGAGGGGACCTCTGCGCTCCCCTTCCACTGCCATGGCTGCTGGGGGGGTTGGCAGGAGCAGCAGCAGCTCCATCAGCAGCAGCCTCAGTCTTCAGTCGCTAATGAGTAGCTTTCTACACCCGCATAGTGAGGCTACTCATGAGCAGCAGGAAGACCTGGAGCAGGACCTCAACCAGCAGGTCATGTCATACCTTGACATGACCATGCCAACACACCTTGAGGATCCGCTGGTCTTCTGGGCAGCCAAACTTGATTTGTGGCCGCAACTAGCAGAGTTTGCCCTGGAAAAGCTGTCCTGCCCGGCAAGTAGCGTGCCATCTGAGCGGGTGTTTAGTGCGGCGGGGGCCATAGTTACGGCGAGGAGAACTTGTCTGTCAACTAAAAATGTGGAGAGACTCACCTTTGTCAAAATGAATCAGGGATGGATCAGCCAGGATTTCCACCCACCAATGCCTGATGCATGCGACTAGATTCAGCATGGTGCCACGTTTTACACTTTCCAAATGGTGCAAAACATATTTATGTCTTTAGGCCAATTTTTGAGCTCCTGCTGATGCCAACTTCAGGGTGTGCCTTCCAACCAGTTTTTGGCCTCCTGCTGATGCCAACTTCAGGGTGTGCCTTTCAGCCAATGTTGGGCTGCTGCTGCTTGCAACTCCAGGGTGTGATTCATCCAATTTTTGGGCTCCTGCTGCCAACTCCAGTGTCTCTTTAAAGCAATGTTTGGGCTGCTGCTGCTGCTGCTTGCAACTCCAGGGTGTGATTCATCCAATTTTTGGGCTCCTGTTGCCAACTCCAGTGTCTCTTTCAGCCAATATTTGGGCTCCTGCTGCTGTTTGCAACTCCAGGGTGTGATTCATCCAATTTTTGGGCTCCTGCTGCCAACTCCAGTGTCTCTCTCAGCCAATTTTTGGCATCCTGCTGCTGCTGCTGCTGCCAACTCCAGGGTGTCTTTCAAGAAATGTTTGGGCTCCTGCTTATGCTGCTGCCAACTCCAGGGTGTGCCTTCCAGCTAATGTATGTGCTCCTGCTGCTGCCAACTTCAGGGTGCCTTCCAGCCAATTTCTAGGTTCCTGCTGCTGCTGCCAACTCCAGGGTGTGTCAGTCAATTTTTGGGCTCCTGATGCTGCCAACTCCAGTGTCTCTTTAAAGCAATGTTTGGGCTCCTGCTGCTGCTTGCAACTCCAGGGTGTGATTCAGCCAATTTTTGGGCTCCTGCTGCCAACTCCAGTGTCTCTTTCAGCCAATGTTGGGCTCCTGCTGCTGCTTGCAACTCCAAGGTGTGATTCATCCAATTCTTGGGCTCCTGCTGCCAACTCCAGTGTCTCTTTAAAGGAATGTTTGGGCTCCTGCTGCTGCTGCTTGCAACTCCAGGGAGTGATTCATCCAATTTTTGGGCTCCTGAAGCCAACTCCAGTGTATCTCTCAAGCTATGTTTGGGCTGCTGCTGCTTGCAACTCCAGGGTATGATTCATCCAATTTTTGGGCTCCTGCTGCCAACTTCAGTGTCTCTTTCAGCCAATGTTTGGGCTCCTGCTGCTGCTTGCAACTCTAGGGTGTGATTCATCCAATTTTTGGGCTCCTGCTGCCAACTCCAGCATCTCTTTCAGCCAATGTTTGGGCTCCTGCTGCTGCTTGCAACTCCAGGGAGTGATTCATCCAATTTTTGGGCTCCTGCTGCCAACTCCAGTGTCTCTTTCAGCCAATGTTTGGGCTCCTGCTGCTGCTTGCAACTCCAGGGCGTGATTCATCCAATTTTTGGGCTCCTGCTGCCAACTCCAGTGTCTCTTTTAGCCAATGTTTGGGCTCCTGCTGCTGCTCCTTGCAACTCCAGGGTGTGATTCATCCAATTTTTGGTCTCCTGAAGCCAACTCCAGTGTCTCTTTCAGCCAATGTTGGGCTCCTGCTGCTGCTGATTGCAACTCCAGGGTGTAATTCATCCAATTTTTGGGCTCCTGCTGCCAACTCCAGTGTCTCTTTCAAGCTATGTTTGGGCTGCTGCTGCTGCTTGCAACTCCAGGGTGTGATTCATCCAATTTTTGGGCTCCTGCTGCCAACTCCAGTGTCTCTTTCAAGCTATGTTTGGGCTGCTGCTGCTGCTGCTGCTGCTTGCAACTCCAGGGTGTGATTCATCCAATTTTTGGGCTCCTGCTGCCAACTCCAGTGTCTCTTTCAAGCTATGTTTGGGCTCCTGCTGCTGCTGCTGCTGCTTGCAACTCCAGGGTGTCATTCATCCAATTTTTGGGCTCCTGCTGCCAATTCCAATGTCTCTTTGAGCCAAATCCAATGTTTGGGCTCCTGCCGCTGCCAGCTCCAGGGTGTGTTTTTCAGGCAATATAGGGGCCCCTCATAGTGATGCCACCTCAACTCTCTGTAATTGTGCCGCTCTGCGATTCTAATAGCAATGCCTCTGATCTGCATGTCCTAATTATTTACAGTATTATTTCAGTAACCCAGCACGCGCCCTATGCGTGTTACAGCAAGGCAGAATGGTTTACAACCCTATTGAGGCTCTAGGAAGCTCAGAAATAGCCATTTTTAATAGCGATTCATCGCAAATAAATTCGGGTCGAACCGATTTTTGTCGGAAAATTCGTCGAATCAGTTGAATCGAATTTTTCAAAAGTTCGCTCATCTCTAGAAATGACATTACAGGTCTGCCATTAAAGTGTTCATGTTACAATGTTGCTACAATGTAATTCCATATGTTTTCGCTTTGTTACTAGTGGCTAGATGCTGAAAAACAGACTTTAAACACACCGCCTCCGGCGCTCTGGGCTTCAAACAAGCATTTTTCAGCGCCAGAGATTTGTGAGGCTGTTTTTTTTGCTGAATATGGTGTGAGTCGGTCGCTATGAGCAGCCGCTAACATGCGCTCCCATACAGCGATGTACTGGTCAAATAGCGACTCCTCACAATGTACTCAACATTACTGAACAGCGACTTACGGCTGAGCACAGTGACTACTAGCAGGCGCTCTGAAAATGCCTGCTACAGACGCTCATCTGTCGCTACCTGGCGTTAGTGATGAATCAGCCTGTAAGACTTATTTATGTGCCTGTTCATACCTCCCAAGCCATACCTCTCATTTAGAGGGAATGTACCTCTTTTGAGTCCATGTCCCCCTGTCCCTCACTGAGGTGTAACATGCAGATCTGCATCAATACATGATTCATTCCATTTGCTTCAAAGTATTTAGATTGTTGTAACTAAATATCTGCTATCCATCCCTCAATGATGGGGGGGTGGCTTCATTTTAAAATTGTCCCTCTTTGCCACCCTGAAAAGTTGGAAGGTATACTATATGGCTATTTTATGCTTGCACACACAATTTTTTCTCTGCATTTAGCCGATCCATGCAGTGAGATTACACATGTCCAGAGTGGTGAGCTAAAAATTGAACCTGCAACCCTAAGGTCACAAGATTTATGCTTAACCCTTTAAGTGCCAGCCTACCTGGAGTTTTTGTCACCCTTTGTTGCCAGACCATTTTGCACTATTTTGCGCTCCCCATGTTCAAATGTGATTTTTGAAGGGATTTCCAGGGATTTCCCAGGAACATTATATATTGTTTTTTCAGCAGAGTCTGGACTTTAACAGGAAATGTCTTGTTTGCCATTTTTTAGGTGTATTCTCAATATTTTTGGGTGAAATATGTGCAAAAAAAAAATATATATTTTTTTTTTTACAATTTGTAGTTTTTTTTGTAATAAAAAATGTAAGTTTGTCAATAAAATCTTATTGCGTGTGAAATCCCAATTTCTCACGGTTACAGCGATACCACATATGTATAGGTAGACACCCTTTCCTGCCCAGGAGACTCCCCCAGATAAAATACAACTATGCTATGCGCTATGCACACCTTGCAGTTTTTCCAGAAAAACAACCCTTTACATTTGAAATACCCCCAACAAACTATATATTCTCTGGAAGTACACCCCCTCAAGCTTTCTAGGCATACCAGGCTTGTTGAGGTGGACATAGTTTTCTGGAAGTAATCCCTCAATGGATTCTTTGGTTGCAAAGAGTTTCCCTAAAAAAAGGATAAAAAAGCAGAATCCAAGCCACATTTTCCTAAAAAAAATTATATGCAAACAAGAAAAAACAAGTTTAATCTGAAAAAGCAACATCCTCCGAACATAACGATACCCAACATGCATTGCTACTGTCAAGGGAAGAGTTGCCAAACACCCCAAAGTAAAGCATGTGCGTAACGGTAATTTTACTTGAAAATTTCAGCTCTGCAGACAAAGTGCACACCTTGCAATTTTTCAAGCAAAACAACCCTTTACATTTGAAATACCCCCAACAAACTATATATTCTCTGGAAGTAAACACCTCAAGCTTTCTAGGTGTACCAGGCTTGTTGATGTGGCCATAGTTTTCTGGAAGTAATCCCTCAATGGATTCTTTGGTTGCAAAGAGTTTCCCTAAAAAAAGGATAAAAAAGCAGAATCCAAGCCACATTTTCCTAAAAAAACTATATACAAATAAGAAAAAACAAGTTTAATCTGAAAAAGCAACATCCTCCCAACAGAACGATACTCAACATGCATAGGTTCTGTCAGTGGAAGAGTTGCCAAACACCCCAAAGTAAAGCATGTGCGTAACAGTAATTTTGCTTGAAAATTTCAGCTCTGCAGACAAAGTGCGCACCTTGCGGTTTTTCAACCAAAAAAACCCTTTACATTTGGAATATCCCCCATAAACCATATATTTCCTGAAAGTATACATGTTAAGCTTTCTAAGCGTACCCAGCTTGTTGTAGTGGGCTCATCTTTCTGGAATCCCTCAAAGAATTCTTTGGTTGCGCAGGGTTTCCCTAAAAAATTTATAAAAAAGCTGAATAAAAAACACCTTTTCCTAAAATATAAATATGCAACCCAGAAAAAAACAAGCTAAATCTAAAAGCGCAAGGCCCCCCGAACAGAACAATACCCAACATGCATAGCTACTTTTAACCCTTTTAAATGCCAGCCTACTTGAGATTTTGTCACCCTCTGTTGACAGGTCATTTTTCCCCATTTTGCGCCATGTTTTGCGCCATTTTTGCTGGAACTTTCAGGAAAATTATATATATATTTTTTTGCAGCAGAGTTTAGGCTTTAACATGAAATGTCTTGTTTGTAAATTGTATTTTGTTTTTTACAATATTATTAAGTAAAACAAAAAAAAAAAATAAATACATTTTTTTTTAGAAAATTGACTCCTTTATTTTAAATAGAATGGGGGGATGGGGGGACCCCCTTTTTTTGGGGGGGATTTTTAAGGGTTAAAAACCTTTAAAAATCCCCCCAAAAATTGACATGGGGTCCCCCTTACCCAAAGTAACCAGCCCGGGACCAGCTATGCAGGGCTTGTAGAAACAGGGCACAGGGGCCAGCTTTTGTGGCCCCTGGACCTGCAGGCTACAAGCCTGCATAGCCCGTGGGCCCGGGCTCTTCTGCCCCCCCCCTGGGCTTTGGGAGGCAGGTAATGGGGGTGCCGGGGATAAATGGCAAGTCACCCGCTAGTCTCAGGTGACTTGCCATCCCCCCAGCCTTGTGAACTGGTATAGGGGTCATGGACCCCTTGCCAGTTCACAAGGGGTTAAATGTAAAAAAAAACACTGACACATAATATTATTATTTATTTTTATAAATAAATAAAATAATATTATTTTTTTTTTTTTTACTGTACTCATGTCGCTGTCCCACGCCGCTCACTCAGATTGATGCCGATAGTGATCGGCGCAGGGCGGAAGAGAGGAGAGGAGGCTCCGATCGGAGCCTCCTCTCCTCTCATCCGCCCTGCACCGATCACCACCGGCATCTGACAGATGCCGGTGCTCGGGGTAGTATAGGAGGAGCGGGATGACGTCATCCCGCTCCTCCCACAATGGCCGGGGCTAGGGGACGGCGGCCATCGCTGCCATTACAAGAGGTGAGGACCCGGAAGAGGGTCCTCACCTGAAGCCTGCGCAGCCCAGGGGGGGATCGGACCCCCCCCCCCGGTGAAGAGGAAACCCGACAGAAGGCTCAGGCGCAGAGGTAAGTAAATGACAGTTTTTTTTTTTTTTTTTTACAGGCGCGATGTGTCAGGGCTGGAAACGGGGGGGGGGGCGGGGCGGCTAGTTTCGGGCCCCCTCCTGAAGACGGAGGACGACGGGGGGGGACAGATGCCCCCCCAAGGAAGAGGGGACCCCAAGATTCACGTGGATACCAGAGGTAAGTGGTTTTTTTTTCTATTTTTTAACTAGCAGGGGGAAATGCCAGGCACGTAGTTTCTACGTGCTTGGCACTTAACGGTAGGAGAAGCAACCACGTAGAAACTACGTGCTTGGCATTTAAAGGGTTAAAGTGGACTAAAAACCAGGATTTTGACTATCCTGGTTTTTGCTCCTTACCCCCGAGATACCCCGATCGGGGATGCCCTGCTGTGTGACACCCTACAGGTCACCCAATCTTACTCACCCTTCCTTGGTCCTACGGCTGATGACCAGCCTCTCCTCCAATCAGCAAGCTCGGATCTGTTCCTTCCCCTTTGTCTAAGAGTTTGTCTAAAAACACAATCGTGGTGCACCGCTAAAAATAATTAGAGTATCCCGGCGTGCTCTTCTATTAGACTACCAATGCATGCACAAAGTGGAACATGGGACTACAAGCCCCAGTGACCACTAAAAAAGGAGCACAACCAGCCCTTCATCCAAGCAAGAAGAAACTTGGTTTGCCGCGAAGAGCAGGTGTTCTGACCTACTGCTGCCCCTGAGCCTCCTCCCCACTTGTTATTATATATGCTGATTCTGCATGGTAACACTCCTTCAATTGGTATTGTATGTTATATTTGTTCTTTCTATATCCATGCACTTGTCACTTTATATTATGTCAATGGTTGGCTTGTTTATGCATTTGTTACATTATGTCATAGTTGAAAAGGATATTTTGTGCAATATAATAACTCTTTAGAATTTGTGATTGTATAGAAGTAAATCCAATTAATTTTTCTTATACACATGTTGGTGTTTTCTGCACTGGTACCACATATGAATTTTTTCTCTTTTTGCATAGATTTCGCGTATAGGTTCTTTTCCTTTTTGATTATTTTTGAACTTTTTTGTCTGTTTGTGCTGGCACAAAAATACTTGGGTATTTTTTTATAGATAATATTTACTACACACAGATGTTGCTTGAATCAGTCTTTCGATATTAAATTTAATAATTTTATATTCTTACAGATACTGCTGTAAATTTTTCTATTTTTCTAGTTCTTTATGTGGGTTATTTAGAGGATTAGCTGCGGATTGGGTCTAGCAGGACATGGTTTTAATTGTTGTGTATATACGTAGTTTTGAATAGTCTTTGATTAAGTGTTTTGAATAAAATGATTGTTTAAATGTCTCTATGGTTGTGCTCCCTTTTTAGTGGTCACTGGGGCTTGTAGTTCCATGTTCCACTTTGTGCATGCGTGAGTTCGTCTAAGGCGAGTGGATCTGATCGCGCTGCCCCCGCTACTCTTTAACAGGGAGCGTGCCTGCCATTCACAAATTCCTGGCACGGGCAAGCTCCCTGCTAAAGGGATAGTGGGGGATGCTGGCGCTGCGCTGTTGGACTGGGAGAGAAGGTGAGTTTTCTGGCGACCTGGAGGGCTTGACACAGCGGGGCATTCCCAATCTGGATGCCTCGGGGGGGGGCAAGTAAGCCTGCCTTGGTGTCTCAGACTCCAGGGTGGGTTTTGGTCCACTTTAAAGGACTCATCCAAGGATAAGTTCACTTTTGATGGAATATTTGAAAGTGTATATGTGTTTGTGCCAAAAGGATGTCCTTAAAATGGACCGAAACTGAGCTGGATCAGAATCCCAAAAATCAGGAGGCCCCACTGTGTGAAACCCCCTAGGTCACCCGCTACACTTACCTTACTTCCAGGTCCAACGACGCATGCACGGGCCGCAGACGCATCCCCGTTATCCCTCTAGCAGGGCGTGCCCTGTTAGAGGGAAGCGCAAGATGCGGCCGCAAGCGCACTTGGAGCTGCTGAGCTAAGACGTCAGGTTAGACGTCCATAGCTCAGCGGCTCCAAGTGCGCTGATTGGACGAGCTGCCGTGCATGCGCCGGAGGACCGAGGTGAGGTGGGTTGATGTGGGAGATCTGGGGTGTTTCATGTAGCAGAGCACCCCCAATCTGGGTGCCTCGTGGGAAAGGACCAAAACCCAGGATAGTCAAAATCCAGGGTTTTGGTCCACTTTAAAGGGCAAATCCAGCCAAACTTTATCACCTTCAAAAAAAAAAGAAACACACAATCAGACAAGGGTGCATGCAGGGACATAGCTGGGGGGGGGGGGGCACGTGCAGGGTCAAGGGGGTACCAAAGGGGGGCCTGAGCACAGGTAGGGGGCGCTGTTTCAACCACCTCTTGGCAGAGTCATTGAGTTCCACTTCATTCTGTAGCAGCTGATTAAATGAGAATCGCGAAATTGTAAAATGTCAAAAATCCATATAAACATCTTGGCTAATGGGAGGAGGGGTCACCTATACACCCCAACTGAATACAGCTCCCACCAAGCTTGTGGTTTTCTTCTCCTGGTAGGAATAAAATCCAGGGGTTACAGGTTTAGTCAATGAGGGGTGACAGAGCCAATCCCCTGTGATTTCGTGTTTCTACCATTAAACTTAAAAAAAACAAGCCTGGCTGGATTTTACCTGATGCCGGATGTATAAGTGACCCCTCCACTCGCCATCCAGTATATTTACATGGATTTTTATTATTGGGCCATTTTTTCGTGTTAATGCTCTTTTAAGGGGTCTTGCTACCTTGGAGAACCCCTTGACAAATCTTCTGTACTTGCCACAGAACCCCAGGAAGGAACGTACTTCAGTAGTGGTCCAAAGCCTAGGCTATGAGATAACAGCTTCTAGTTTTTCTGGGTTGGTGGCTATTCCATCAGCCGAAACCACATGGTCTACATACGTCACAAAGGGTTGGAAGAATCTGCATTTCTCAAAAGTATCTTATGCTGAGCCCTGGTCACCCACTCTGTATCTCAATATCAGATCTCCTCCAATACCCCCTTTGCCAGTCATGGGCTCACTGGTATTAGGCTTCACTTCAAGCAGAGCTTTGGATGGTGGGAGGGTAGCAGCATATACCTTTCCTAGGCATAGGAAAGGCTTCAACACCACAGGAGAACACCCAGTTTTCTTCAGACCCGCCAGCAGGGTATTCCCTGTTATGCTCAAACTTGCTTGCTGGCCAGACCTCTGGCACCAACTCAACACCAGGTGGTACGTCAGCTTCTGAATCCATCTCTATCATCAGGTGGGAGCTGCCAATTTCACTGCGCATCTTGACCTTGGCTCTCAAACAGGTAACTCTGCCAGGTACAACAGTGTGTTCTCTCCACACATGACTGATATCATCTTTCCTGTCCTCTTCAGGACAAGGACAAGGAATACGGGTCTTAACATGGGGTGTACAGTCTCTGGTTCTTGTGCTGAAAGAGGTGGCAGCATTAGTCTCACAAGTCTGTGTTAGTACTAGAATAGCTGCTCCAGAATCTCCTTTGGGACTTAGGCACACAACCGCCAATGTCTCAAAAATTCCAGTTAAGGGGCGCGCCCACTAAAATATCCATTGAAATGGGAGTCGGATCTTTTGGACTGTGACTGGAGAGCTGTCTGGAGGCATTAATTCTCTGGGTTCCTAAACGTGGGTGCTCAAGAAGTTAATACCAAGGTATTGCTTCGGAGGGGGTTGTCATACCCCTGTGGATAGGTCCACATATGGTGGGAGTGTAGGGTGGTAAAATGTTTTTGGGCCAAAGTATTCTACATTATAAGAAAGACCACTGGGCTGCTATTGACCCCCTCAGCACGTTGCTCGAAGGTCCAGGCTGCTCGAAGGTCCAGTTCGGGCTCATAAAGCATATTACAATGGCAGCCAAATTAATTATTGCACATTTCTGGAAGAAACCAGGCATCCCTTGCGGTAGTCTGACCTCTTGTATCAATGATGGCAGCCTCTATGCAGGAGGACTTTTCAACCTTCCTGGCTACTTGGGAGGGTTGGATCGCCCACTTCCTTCCTGGACATTTTGACAGCGAGCTCCTGGTGATCTAGGGTGCTGACTCGGCCGCCACTTGGTCTCGTGGAGACCTGGAGCCCACCCCTTTTCTCCTTCTGTCTTGTCTTTTTTTCTTCACTTTCGCTTTTCTTTTTATTCTTGTTCTGTTCTTTGCTCCTCAGTAGAGCTCCCTCTTCTCATAATATTGAGAGAGTTATTGTGTATTGTATATTCTCCCTTTTACCCCTGTCGGGTCTGTGGTGTTGTATTTTTGGGGCTCGATGGGGAGGGTGAATATACGGGAGGTGGGGAGCTGAGGTTTGGTTTACAGAGGCATGGTATGTAGAATTTTGTCTACCTCAATGTATATGTCTTTTCTTTTTTTTATGAACAAATTGTATTGAATGTTTGGTCTTGGAGTGTGATGTTATCTCTTACAATAAAAACTGGAAAATCAAGGAAAAAAAACTTTCAGCTGATTCTGCCACAGAAGAGGGGAACTCCAGTTTAAGCGAGCGCTCTCCTGTAACATAGCATCCATTCACTCTCTCAGTAGTCTCCTGTAACAGAGCATCCATTCACTCTCTCAGAGCTCTCCTGTAACAGAGCATCCATTCACTCTCTCAGTGCTCTCCTGTAACAGAGCATCCATTCACTCTCTCAGTAGTCTCCTGTAACAGAGCATCCATTTACTCTCTCAGAGCTCTCCTGTAACAGACCATCCATTCACTCTCTCAGAGCTCTCCTGTAACAGAGCATCCATTCACTCTCTCAGAGCTCTCCTGTAACAGAGCATCCATTCACTCTCTCTGTGCTCTCCTGTAACAGAGCATCCATTCACTCTCTCAGTGCTCTCCTGTAACAGAGCATCCATTCACTCTCTCAGAGCTCTCTTGTAACAGAGCATCCATTCACTCTCTCAGAGCTCTCCTGTAACAGAGCATCCATTCACTCTCTCTGTGCTCTCCTGTAACAGAGCATCCATTCACTCTCTCAGAGCTCTCCTGTAACAGAGCATCCATTTACTCTCTCAGAGCTCTCCTGTAACAGACCATCCATTCACTCTCTCAGAGCTCTCCTGTAACAGAGCATCCATTCACTCTCTCAGAGCTCTCCTGTAACAGAGCATCCATTCACTCTCTCTGTGCTCTCCTGTAACAGAGCATCCATTCACTCTCTCAGTGCTCTCCTGTAACAGAGCATCCATTCACTCTCTCAGTGCTCTTTTGTAACAGAGCATCCATTCAATCTCTCAGTGCTTTCCTGTAACAGAGCTAAGAAAGCGAAGCGATGCCTTGTTACAGGAGACCGCTGTACAAAGAGCACAGGGCAGTCCCCAGAATGAGAAGTGACAGGTTGTCTTAGTCTAAGGAAAGAGGTGTAATGTGAGAGGCTGTTGTATGCAGATGCACATAGATTTACATGGGGGGGGCGTGCTCCAGCGTGGCTGCATTAGAGATCCGGAGGCTGTGACTGTGCTTGAGAATTTCTGCAAGCAGCAACAAAAGGAGCCAAAGGTAGGTGCTCCCATTACTATTAATGCATGCCTGTTTTTTTAAGTGGACCAAAACCCATACCCCAACAGCCCTGGAATCTATACTGTCCCAGGGCCAGGGCTGCTAGGTTTTCTTCTACCCGGACTGTGTAAAATCCCCCAGGTCACCCAGGAACTCACCTTCTTTCCCTGTCCAATGGCACATACGTGAGCAGCAGCCACATCCCTGCTATACCATTAGCAGGTCACGTGTCTGCACCAGTCATCTGTGAAAGGCCGACACGGACATACTCCGTTAGATGAACTCTTAGACGAAGGGACGGGAGCAGATCCGAGCGTGCTGACTTGACGAAAGGATGCGCATGCGCTATAGCACCTGGGAAGGGTAAGTCAGATCGGGCGACCTGTGGGGTTTCACAGAGCGGGGCATCCCCGATCGGCCCAGCCTTGCCTGTATTTGTATTGGGGACCAGTTCTCTGTCTGTGTCTTGTATATGTCTCTCCTGTGTTTCCCCTTCCCAAGTCTGCGACCACCACAGGATTATCTGTGGCCCGTGCAACTTCATTATTAGAAGCTCTGTTGAAGAAGTGGGTGAATTACGGGCTCTTGGACTACTGAATTACCTACACTCTGGGTAATCGGCAGTTTGCCTCCTTGATGGTGCAGGTGGGTTGTCTGTCTTTGTCTGTCTGTTAGTGTGTGCAAGTCAGGTCTAGCCCCAAGATGTCCACAAGGACAGATAAGTATATTTTTGTTCCTCTTCCTCATTATAAGGAGCTTACCCTGACTATCTACCCCCCAGATTTTCCAGGCTGCCTTAAAGTGGACCAACACCCGATTCTATAAGGTTCCCGGGCCGATCAGCATCAGGCCTGCGGGGCACCCCGATCGGGGGTGCCCCGCTGTGTGAAACCCCCCAGAGAGCCCCGAAATCCCTACCTGCTCCTCGATCCAGCAGCGCGAGCAGCAGCTCGCGCATCCCTCTAGCAGGGCGCGGACCCCCGTGAGCTCCCTGTAAGAGTGACGCGCGGGAGGCGGCGGCGGGCACGCTGGCTTGTCCGGCGACGGACCTCGCTTGTCCGGTGGCGGGGATTGGCTGCAACGGTCACATGAGAGCGGGGACAGGTGAGTTTTTGGGGCTTCTGGGGGGTTTCACACAGCGGGGCACCCCTGATCGGGGTGCCCCACCGAAGTGGAACAAAACCCATAGTCAAAATCCTGGGTGTTGGTCCACTTTAAAGTTAGTGCAGGAGCTTTACATTCAGCAGACTCCCATGACAACCTGAAGTCGTCGGGTGGCTTGTTTTCTTTTTGAAGATGATCTGTTTTTCTGGGCTGAAGCATGGCTGAATAATAATAAACACCTCAGTGAAAATTTTGTCGAGTTCCTTAAATTCATAGCTACATCCTTTTTATGTATTTCTGAGGCTGCAGTTTGTTCAGCCCAGAAGTCTGAAACTCCAGCTAAATATATTGCCTCTGTGTCTGATGTAGAGGATGAGGTTGACAGTGAGTCAGATGCCTGGACTGATGTGTCTGAAGATGAGGATGAGAGTGGGTCAGATAACTGGATTGATCTATCTGATTCAGAGGATGACCACCATCCATCTGTTCTGTTTTCAATGCCAGTCTGGGAGCCTGATCCAATGCCAGTCTGTGAGCCTGATCCAATGCCAGTCTGTGAGCCTGGCTCAATATCTGGCTCAATGTCTGTCTGTGACCCTGACCCTGTACCTGTTTGTGAGCCTGCTTTAATGTCTGTCAGCCTAAACCTTTTGTCGAGTCTGATTTCCCTATTGTGCCTGATCACTCTGTCAAGTCTGATTATCCTTTCGAGTCTGATTTTCCTGTATTCTCTGCCGAGCCTGGTCGCCCTGCTGAGCTTGGTCACCCTGCCGAGTCTGGTTGCCCTGCCAAGCTTGGTCGCCCTGCCAAATCTGGTTGCCCTGCCAAGTCTGATCCTGATCACTGTTCCTCTGGTATTTCTAACTTAGGCCTTGAAGATCCCTTGCGTGCCCGTGGTTTTAAGACACCTAGGTTCGCACATGGGGATTTCTTCCTGCCGGCTCAAGGAGACCTTAAAGGGTTTCCTAGAGTCATAGACAGGTCTGATTCTGGATACCTAGGCTCTGATTCTGATAGATTCTGTGACTTAGGGCGTTGCTGTGAAGGTCTCGGCCCCCCTGGGTGCTGCCATGAAGGTCCCGGTACCCCTGGCCATTGTTTTCTGGATTTTGACCCTGGAGGGACTTTTGCATCTGCCGAGTCTTTGCCTGCATTGCCCCTGCCTGGATTTCTGCCCCCATCCAGCGGAGCAGTTGTTTAAAAGCGTTCGGTGCCTGCCTGGTGAGAGGGGAGGTAATGTCATGTCTGGAGTTCCTCCTTAGCCTCCTCCCCTGGCCTATATAAGCTGATCCACACATGGCCTCAGTGGATCAGCATTGAATCTGTCTTCTGAACCCGGAACTCAAATCTGGAACCTGAACTCTGAACCCAGGACTCACAGCCTTTTGTTTTCCTTCCTGTTTTGCCTCGTTTCTGTCTGGGTCTTTTGGACTTCCACTGGATCTTATGCATGTATGTTTCCTCACTCCACCTTATTTATGTATAGCAACTTGAGTGTGTTTATGTTTGTTTGCTTATCACAATTAAACACATTTTGCTGCATATTCATAGACAATGTCTTGCAGTTCTTGAATTTCTGGTCATTTCTCCACTGAGAAATCCATGACAACTCCAACTGTCTTCAGTACATTTCTTAGCACTTCTGGGGCCCTTTGGTTTCTTGAGAACCACCTCTGTCAGAGTCATCGAATTCCTCTTCATTCTGTAGCAGCTGATTAAGGGGTCTTGCTACCTTGGAGAACCCCTTGACAAATCTTCTGTACTAGCCACAGAACCCCAGGAAGGAACGTACTTCAGTAATGGTCCAAGGCCTAGGCCATGAGGTAACATCTTCCAGTTTTTCTGGGTTGGTGGCTATTTCATTAGTCGAAACCACATGCCCTACATATGTCACTGAGGGTTGGATGGACCTTCTCAAAAGTATCTTATGCTGAACACTCTTCGCACATTCCATATCCAGTTCATGTGCAGAAAAACAGTTCTAGTGATTCTTCAACATTTCCCCAGCCCTGGTCACCCACTCTGTATCTCAATATCAGACCTCCTCCAATATCCACTTTGCCAGTCATGATCTCAATGGTATCAGGCTTCACTTCATGCAGAGCTTTAGATGGTAGGGGGGTAGAAGCATTTACCTTTCCTAGGTGTAGCAAGGGCTTCAACACACCAGTATTCTTCAAACCCTCCTGCAGGGTATCCCCTGTATACTTCAACTTGCTTGCTGGCCAAACCTCCGGCACCAACTCAACACCTGGTAATACGTCAGCTTCTGAATCCATCCCTATCATCAAGTGAGAGCTGCCACTTTAATTGCACATCTTGACCTTGGCTCTCAAACAAGTAATTTTGCCAGGTAAAACAGTGTGTTCTCTCTCTGTTTGTGTCCACACATGACTGATATCAACCTTCCTGTCCCCTTTATGTGATTTGAGGGCAAGGAATACGGGTCTCAACATGGGGTGTATGGTGTCTGGTTTTTGTACTAAAAGAGGCAGCAGCATTATTATCCTCTGATCCCCTGCCTCCCCCCTTCAGAGATCACCACATCACTGGATCACCGAGGGGCACAGGAGCTGACGTCATTTTTACTCTGTGTGCTGGTGTTTTTCTTTTTACTGTTAGCACTTTGTGAACTGGTAAGGGTTCCATGAGACCCCTGTACCAGTTCACAAGGCAAGTGGGTGACTTGCCATTAACCTTGAGCCCCCCCCATTATCTGCCTTCCCAATGCCCGGGGGGGGGGGGCAGAAGGGCCCGGGCCTTTAGGCTATCCGGGTTGTAGCCGGCAGAGTGGGGGGACCACCTGCGCCCTGTTTTACAAGCCCCCATAGCTGGTGCCCGTGCTGGTTATGCTGGGTGGGTAAGGGGGACCTCATGCCATTTTTGGGGGGATTGTTAAGGGTTTTTAACCCTTAAAATTCTAAGAAAAAATGCCCACCCCCTAGGGGGACTCTATGCAATTTTTGTTTTAATTAAGCCTGTGTTACCTGCCAACCAGCCGGTATGAATGGCTTCCAGCAGCAGCAGGAGAGCAGAAGCCAAAGTGATCAGCATCCTCCAGGATGGATGGGAGATAAGTATTTAAAAAAAAAAAGTTAAATATATTTTCTGTGTCCGTGTGTGTGTGTTTTTATATTTAACCCTTTGTGAACTGGTAGGCTAGTGGGTGACTTGCCATTAACCCCGAGTCCCCCAAATTACCTGCCTCCCCAAAGCCTGGCGGGGGCAGAAGAGCCTGTGGCTCGGCCTATTAGGCTTTGGGGCTTGTAGCTGGCAGGGCAGGGGGCATCCAAAGCTGGACCCTGCACCATGTTCTACAAGCCCCATAACTGGTCCCTGGGCTGGTTATGCTGGGTAAGGGGACCTCACGCCATTTTTTAGGGGGGGGGTTTAAGAACCCTTAAATTTCCAGAAAAATGTGGTTCCTCCCCTGGGAAGGGGGACCCCACGCCAATTTTTCTTTTTGGTTTAACCCTTAACAGCGTGGATAGTAGTTGTATTTTATTTGTAAATGTTATAAAGTGCTCTTTTCAGTTTGGGGGATCTCCTGGACAGGATCAGGGGGCTAAATTGTGGAAAAAGACATTTCATGCTAAAGTCCAAACTCTGCCGCAAAAAGAAACTATGTTGATTAACTTGGAAATTCCTGCATAAATCACAGTTAAACAATGCGCAAAATGGTGAAAAATGACCTGTCAACAGAGGGTGACAAAATCTCAAGTAGTCTGGCAGTTAAAAGAGTTAAAAGTAGCTATGCTATGTTGGGTATTGTTATGCCCGGGGGATCTTGCACTTTCAGATTTAGCATGTTTTTTCTTGATTGCATATTGATATTTTAGGAAAAGGTGCTTTTTATTCAGCTTTTTTATTCATTTTTTTAAGTAAACCCTGTGCAACCAAAGAATTCTTCAAAGGATCACTTCCAGAAATATAAAGCCACTATAACAAGCTGGGTACACCTAGAAAACTTAACACTTTCAGGGAATATATAGTTTGTGGGGGTATTCCAAATGTAAAAATATATAAAATATATAATTTTCCCTGAAAAACCCTGAAAATCGCTTCAAAAATCACAGTTAAACATGCATAGCGCAAAATAGTGAATAAATGGTCTGGCAACAGAGAGTGACAAAAATTCTAGGTGAACTGGCGAAAAGGTTACGGGATTCCGGATGAGCCCTCAAATGTAGCCACCCATGGATGGAGCCTAATTATAGTGGGATCTGTAAGGGGTACAGCTGAATCTTCACTGCGAGGGGTAAAGCTGAATTGTATTATTGTAGTCTCTTTCATACTCTGGGCTTTGTTCTTATTATTCGTTATTCTTCACCTAAAAAGGCTCCTGAAATAGCAGTGTCTATGTGAAGCATCTAATATCAGCCCGGCTTTCACTAGGTAGGTTTCCAACAACAGCTTCTGGCTGCAGCAACCTGAGTGCACTCTAAACAAAGTCAGCAAATAGAGTTTAAGAGTCTAGAAGGCGAGCAGTGAAGCAATAATCCATAAATACTAGACGCAGCTTAAACTCTGCCCATGTCCTCCTCCTGTCCTCAGCCCTAATCACTGCCTCCAACTCTTGTACACCTCTCAGGGGTGTACATACCACAGAGGCAGGGGAGAAAGCTGCTAAAGGGCCCTTGGGAGTAGGGGGTCCCATGCAAGCTGTCTCCCACCCTTTGGGTGTCTGTGGCAAAAGTGCCAGATTGGTGCTACCTCAAAATGCAGTGTTGATGTGCTGACTGCTGGGAGCGTCAGCTGGTGTCCGGGCTGCCCTAGACAAATTTTCTTGCGGACAGTGTGGAGGGATTTAACCCCTTGTGCCCTCCCCCCCTGCGCACACACACACACACACACACACACACACACACTCTGCATCTTCCTGTGGCTGGGGGGGGGGCACCTATGAGGGGGCATTAAGGTGCTACTTAAAATGTTTTTTTATTATTTCTTTTAACTATAGCAGCAACAGCACACTCTATGCCACCCCCGCTGCAAATGGCTGCCTTTAAAGTAGAACAAAACCCAGGGCGGCTGGCCTTCTCCCAGGAGCATCACAATTCTTGGGTGAAACCCCCCAGATGACCAGTAAAAGCTGGTCCAACAGCTCATGTGTGGGCTCTCATCCAATCAGAGCTGCTTTCCATGCATATAAAATTTGGCAAATGGCTCTGATTGTTTGCTTTGGTGAGAGCCCACATCCCCTGCATCTTTGGGTTATGTGCACTCCAGTCCCTGCCATTCCGCTTTGGATGCAGCTGCTCTCGCTCCCAGTTCAGTTAATCAGAGCAATTTGCCAAATTACATGGTCACGCCAAACAGCTCTGATTGGACGAGAGCCCTTGCATGCACTGTTGGACTGGGAAGAGATGAGTTTTTCTGGGCGTTCTGGTGGGTTTCACACAGCAGGGCATCCCACTCTGGGGTGCTGTGTGAAACCCAAAAAATCATCTCTTCTCGGCCCAATGGCACATGCGCTGGCTTTGGTCCAATCAGGCTATTTGCCATGATTGGACAGGAGCCTGTGCATGCGCCATTGGGAAATGTAAGCGTTTACTAGTGATCTGGGGGGTTTAACTCAGTGGGGCAACCCAATTTGGGAAGCCCCAGACAAGGCAAGTGGCTATCCCTGGATTCTTTTAAATTCCAGGGTCAGCCACCCTGGGTTTTGGTCTGCTTCCTTGGTGTATATTCTTCTAGTGCTGGTGCTCCTTCAATAAAACCCACTGAGCAGACAAGTCTCATGGTACTGAAGCTTTAGTATTGTAAGGCCAGGTAAAAGGGTGGGTATGCCATTTACAGCAATGATACTGAGCCTGGGGATTCATGGCCTGAACATGGCCTGGGGATTCTTGGCGGGGGGGGGGGGGGGGGTTGCTGAAGTACAGCAGGGCTAAATGGGAGTGTTAGAACTGGCCTCCAATCAGTAAAGCCCAACAAAAACTCTTCCAGGTGTCCCTATGGCCAGTCTGTCTGTTTAGGAACAAATCATATAGACCTTCTCTAAGAGCAGACAGCAGATGTGCCCAGGAGGCGGGAGACTAAATATCACAATTGGATAAGCTGATAAGTGATGGGCTTGGAGCTATTGGCTTTGGGGGACAATAGGTTTAGCCTGGACAGTCACTTTAAGGAACATTTATTTTTGAATAATGGATACAATTTTTCTTTTTCTCTATAACCTTAGCCATAGGATTTTCAGGTTTGCTACGCTAGAGATAACTTTATTTTGTTTTTTCTTTTTTTGTTAAGGAAAATGAGGGTCCTGTTATACCTGGCGTTGAGCGTAGCTCTTTTTTGTGCACTGGTCCTTGCTGACCATCACAAGGGTGATGGTAAGAAGGACAATCAAGGGAAGAGAAGGGATGAAAAAGATGACCATGAGACAAAAGGAGGACATCACCATCATCGCCATGGCCATCACCATGGCCACCGACGCGGCCACCACCACGGACATCGACGTGGCCACCACCATCACAGGCACCATTCCAATGAATCTTTGCCCTGCCACAGGATAGCAAAAAGCAATGCCAAATTTGCTTTTGAGCTTTTCAGCCAGCTGGCACGAGACCATTCATCTGAGAACATCGTATTTTCCCCAGTTAGTATCTCAATGGCGCTGGCTTTCCTTTCCCTGGGAGCCAAGGGTCAAACTAAGCAGCAAATCCTCAATGGCATTGGGTTTAACATCTCTGAGATATCCGAGAAAGACATCCATGAAGGCTTCCACCATCTTCTGGATATGCTGAATGATGAGAATGAGTTTCTCCTTGAAAGCGGAAACGCTCTATTCATAAGTCAGGCATGGAACATCCTTCAAGATTTTCTAGACAATGCCAAGAACACCTACCAGTCAGATGCCATCTCTGTAGACTTTCAGAATAATGAAGAGGCCAAGAAACTGATCAACAGTTACGTGGAGGAGCAAACAAATGGCACGATCAAAGACATACTGAGCAGTGTTTCCAAGGAGGCAGCTCTAATTCTTGTTAACTATATTTATTTCAAAGGTAAGTCAACATTTTCCTGTGAAGAGTGAGATGCGTGAAAAAAATGGGAAGGGAAGCTACCTATCATAGCCAAATTTGCCACAATGGTCTTTATTAGGCATGTGCTTTTTGTGTACATGTTATGTGTCAAACCTGTCCTGTAGGGGTCTAACTATAGAGGGTGCAGGGGGTGTGAATACACTGGTGCCTCATTCAGAGAAAGGAAGACCATTTGCCTCTGCTGCTTCATTCTTTAGGGGACTGTTTGACTGAGTACGCCATTACTGTACGTGTGCTTTAATATTATCTTTCCAAATAAAATGTGGTCCATGCCTCTACCTCCCACTGTTGTTGTGTCACCTAATTAAATATATTGATTTAATCTCTATCATATCTTTATATTTAGGACAATGGGAAAATCCTTTTGATCAGGAACTTACCCGAGAAGGAGACTTTCGTGTGGATGAGAACACAGTTGTCAAGGTGCCTTTTATGAGCAGGACTGGCTACTACAATGTAGGGTTCCTGGATGAGGCTGAGGTTGTTGCTCTCCCCTACAAAGGAAACATGTCGGCACTATTTGTCTTACCCAAGGAGGGGAAACTGGAAAGTGTGGAAGCTAATCTACAATATATAGTTAAAAAATGGAAGAGGACACAAAGAATGGGGTAGGAAAATATTATATATACAGTTGAAGAAGACATTGAAGTTCGTGAATACTTGATGGAATGGTATGATACAGCCAATACCATGATTAAAAATGGGCAAACCCGAACCGCAAAGTTTGGATTGGTATCGAACTTTGCAAGTTTGGGCTCCCAACCCCTTCAGCCAGAGGTCCGTGCAGAGCAGCCCATTAACCAGCTTCACCTAAGGTTGCAGCATCAGGAAGCTGCTGTAACTCACCTCTGCCCAATCCTCTGCTGTCAGCTTGGCAGCAGGCAGCAGGCCAGTAGCATTTGAAACTGGCCCCAGCAGGGGCTACAAAAAGATGACTGCCAGCTTCCATAAGCGAGGACACTCCTAGTCCTCACTCATGGGAGTCAGCGGCCATCTTTCTGTAGCCCAGCTGGGGCCAGTATCAAATGCTGCTGCGGCTGCCACTGCGCTGACAGAACAGGATCGGGCAGAGGTGAGTTTAACCAACGTGTTTCTGCTGCACACTCTGCACCTACGCTCACCAGACTTCAGACTAGATTTCAGTGGGGACCAGGTTCGGGTCCCCAACATTTATTCAAATTTTGGCTGAACTTGGCGAATCTGAACTTTGCGGGGTTCACCCATCCCTAACCATGATTAATTATATTCCAACAAGACTGATTCATCAAGTTGATCGGGTCTTGATGGGGTTGATTTCAATTAAGTGTAAGTGAAGGGCAAATCAAATCCCTTTTGAACTGGAAACAAAAAATCAGGATTTAAAAAGCCAAAGAGATGACTACTAAGACATGACTTGATAATAAAAATATGTATTAGACTATGGGCATAATTAGATGTTACCTAGAGTGATAGGTTTCAGATATGGGCCGCAGCTAGGTTCGACGTAGATCTTACCCATTCAATCTGGTTCGCCCCATCCTGGATACCAGCAAGATGGATACCAATAATGGTAGGTGGCATCCGGCCATCACTACCCTGTTAATTGTTATAGGGGTACCTTGGACCCCCTTACCATTTCATGAACAGTTAAAAAAGAAAATAAATATACAGTTTTAATATTTAAGAGAACGCCCCATTACCGTGCCTTCGTTTATCTGTACCCCACCAGGTTGTGTTGGCTACCTCCTGGTCCGGTGTGCTGTGATCTTCTTTATGCTGCTGGGGAGGTCCCTCCTTCTCCTTCCTTGGGGTCCTGTCAAAATAATTGCCTGTACCTAGGACAGGAAGGCTGTTATGCCACAGAGGTGGAGTATCTGTGGAATCCCCCCATGGGCCTGTTGATGTCACTGAAAGTAAATGGAGGGAGATTCTCTGGGAAATCCCTCTCTATGTTCTTCCCCTCCAGTGATGTCATTAGTCACATGGTGCATCATTTGCCCCTTGTTTATCTGCCAGACACTGCTAAGTGCATGGAAGTTGTGGACTACAGCTCTGCAGTCTTTGTGGTGTACATTATCCAGTTCTGCAGTTGAAACTTGCCGATATTTCTCCCGTTTATCACCAAGCTGTTCTTAGATATGTGTAAATCTCATCTAGTGTTTTGTATTCACATTCCTCATAAACATACACCTTTATTTATATCTGTCAACAGCCTAGTGGATCTGTCCATCCCTAAGTTTTCGATCTCAGGTTCTCTTGATCTTAAGGAGGTCTTGAGTAAATTTGGAATCGTTGACATGTTTTCTGACAAAGCTGATCTCTCAGACATCACAGGGGCTAAGGATCTGAAGATTTCACAGGTGAGCTTTTATACAATATTTTATTCTGGAGTTTCCGGAGATTTATTTAGAGAAAATATAGTGATGATTAGTGATGAACCAGAGCAACGGAAACCCACAAAGCATGACCTGTTGGTGGCTCTTTAGGAGAGGGTTGGGGAACATTGTTATAGATACCCAGGAAACATATAGGATGCTCACTATTCCAAATGGTGTGCTAAAATACCACCAGGACCTAATAGCAGGCAGTGTGGCAGAACCACCCCATAACAGGTATTGTGCAAAATCACCCCCATCACCACATAACAGGCAGTGTGCAGAATACCCCTAATTCCCCCATAACAGGCAGTGTGCAGAATTACCCTCAATCACCCCATAACAGACAGGGTTCAGAATCCATCTAATCTCCCCATAACAGGCAGTGTGCAGACAGATTCCACCACATCATCCTATAACAGGCAGTATGCAGAATCCCCATAAGCTCCCCATAACAGGCAGTGTACAGATTCCCCCAAATTACCCAACAGACAGTGTGCCGAATCCTCAAATCCCCCCATAACGGGCAATGTGCAGAATCCCCCCAATCACCTTATAACAGATAGTTTGCAGAATCCCCCTAATTTCCCCCACACCAGGCATTGTGCAGATTCCCCCCCATCACTCTATAACAGGCAGTGTGCGGAATCCTCCTTATCCCACCCGCATAACAGGCAGTGTGCAGATATTCTGTGGGGTATTAATATTTAAAATCAAACAAATGGTGAGGGGGTGGGGCAGGACTGAGACTGGGTGCAGAGCAGGGAAGCAGGCAGTGTGCCTATAATTACAAAGTCCCGCCGCTGAGGCTGGAATCAACTTTAGTAGCTGAGTAGCTGCCCTAAGCAAAGCCTAAGCCTAGGTTTGCCTTATACGGCAAATACGACCCTGCTTAAGCCCAATAAATACTCTATAGTACACTATATAGTCTATGCCTCTATGGGACTCATGATATTCCAGAAGCAAAGCTCCTGAGGTAGGCACCTCTCAAATGTCAGATTCGTCTATCTGTTTTATGGTATACCTATAGCACAATTTCTCTATTGCAGCACTGCAATCGAGAGATGACTTACATAACATAGAAAGCTGTGATCTAGCTGTGAGCTGTTTGTAATTGCAGGCCTGTGGCTCCTATATGGTGTATCAAGGCAGGGGATGCTGATCTTATTACAATAGTAGCATTCACACATCCGGACTGTAATACACAGCAGGGAGCAGCATTTCCCCATGCGAGTTGCATTACTTTCATGGCTGCTGATGTAGACAAGCCTCTGGGGGGGGGGGGGGTGAAGGGGATAAATGGAAAGCTACTGCCAGGCGCTATAGATCTACATTTTTTTTTTTTTTTTGCTGAATGAGCCATTCTGTCGACCTCTCTTGGGAAATGCCCACATTCATTGAGCAGATGTGGAAGTGAAGAAGCAAACCAGAGAAACAGTACCACCTAAGCTTAGACCTCAGGATTTTAAAGCTGTATTTTTATCTTGCAAGACACATTTCCACAGACATAAAGTCCTCGATTCAGTAAGAGTTAAAAAAAAATCTTATGGTAGTAAAAAATTACATTTAGGACAAAATAGCCTTAGAATTTCACAGTTGCTGAATCACCATCTAGCTACATAATGAAAGTAAATGGCACCTTTTATACTCCTAAGAAAAGTAGTGAACTTTCTCCTCTGTTTTACATTGTATACAATTCTGTGAAATACTCACCTGTAGAATTGGTATTATAAGTATACAGTACGTCCTGCTCCAAATATAATACTTACACTTGGGTTATCCTCCGCCAGATGGCGCTGCACTGCAGAGACATATAAAACAGGCTCCTCCCGGCCCCTCAAATACCCGGGACCTCCCACAAATCCCCAGCATTGAAAAGCAGTGAATAGGAAGCCGGGAGAATATAACCACCAAAAACTGGCAACCATAACAACGATAACAATCACCATACAGGGGATCCAGAATAATGCAAAAACCAGGGTGGGGTGGAGCAGGATGTACTGTATACTTATAATACCAATTCTACAGGTGAGTATTTCACAGAATTGTATTATTTTTAGTATACAGTACGTCCTGCTCCAAATATAATACTTGGGACATCCAATAGCAGTGTCCATAAGCAGGGTGGGATCCCCAACAAAAAAGGCAACAGCAGACAGTTTAAAAACACTGTCACCTGCAAAACCTTGCGGCCGAGACAGCAAGAGCTGAGGCCCTAACGTCAACCTTGTAAAACTTTGAAAAGGTATGAACAGAAGACCAAGTAGGTTTCTAGCAAACTTATTCAACAGAAGCCTGGCGCTGAAAAGCCCAAAGGCACCAAAGGCACGAGTAGAATAAAAAGTAAAGCGAGAAGGAAGATTCTTCCACATAGTGGAATAGGCCTGAGTAACAGCCTGACAAGTCCAAAAGCTAACAGTATCCTTGTTAGAAGGCGAACTTCTCCTAGAACCAGAAGGAACCAACCCATCCAAATAAAAACCAGGCCCAAAGCCGCCAAACCCCCCGAGAACAGACGAGATCGGGCACATACAGGATGGAGTTGACCGTAGGCCCAAAGGAGCATCAGATCTCCTAAAGGGCACCGAGACTACCAAGGAAAACACTCCTAGCACCTGATCAAGGAATGCAGAAGCCTTTCCTTAGTGTTGCTAGGAAAAAAGGCCCAGAAGGGAAAAAAAAAACAACATCTTGAATCAAGAATATAAGACACCACCTCAGGCAGAAGGTTCGGCTTAAGGCGGAGCACCACCCTTGCCTGGTGTAATTCAAAGAACGGGGGCTAAATAGACAGAGCCGCCCGCACAGCCACACGCCTGACTGAAGTAACAGCCACCAGAGAGACAACCTCGAGGAAGAACAGCCAGGCAGCCTCCTAAATAGGTCCAAAGGGAACGCCCCGCAAGGCAGACAGAATCAATTCAAAACTCAACAGTGACCATAGGATCACGGGGGGACGCACATAAGCAACCCCCTGAATAAGGTCTCAACAAGGAAGACCAAGCAAAGAGACTTCTAAGGAAGGTAGACGGGGCAAAAACTGACCCTTCAGAATGCTGAGATGGAGAACCAACTCCAACCCATGCTGTAATAACTCTAGAACCCTGGGAACAGAGAACGCCCGACAGGGAAGAGACCTAGACTCGCGCCAATCAATATGGGTACGCCATACCCTATAATAGATGGAAGAAGAAGAAGCTTGCTCCTAGTCTTCCCACAGTCTCAATCACCGAGACAGATAAGCTTGATTCCACAAGAGGGAAGATTCAGCAGTCAGGCCATCTAGGCCAGAGTCTGTAGATTGGGGTGACGCAAAGGTGCCCGAGTGAGCAGAGCTGGCACTCCTGGCAGAACGTACAGATCTACTGTCCTCAGTGCCACGTCTGCGAACCACATTCTACTAGGCCACCCAGGGGCCACTAGAATCACTGGTCCCCCCTTCCAGAGCAATCTTGCACAGAACCCTGCCCAGCAGGAGGAATGGAGAAAAGATATACAAAACAGAATGTCCTGCCATGAAGATACCAAGGCATCAGGACCACAGGCATCTTTATCCTGAGACGGGGAAAAGAGGGGCCGAGAGCTTGTGATAGTGACGGGGCACAAACAGATCCATACTGGTTGGATCTCATAGTGATACAAGGATTAGCACATCCTGTCGCAGAGGGACCCCTACCGGAGCGAATACCACTGACATGCAGTGAACGTAGTCCTCCACCCAATCAGGACCAGATACCTTCCTGGAGAACCATCCTGATCCAGGTCCCACACAGATGATTCATGTAGCCACTGTCGTCAGACAGACCGAGTGCCCCCCAAACGGGCCGTCCCAGAAGAGGAGCAGTCAAGCAAGATAGCATCAACCAGAAAGCTCACTGTTTCCAACAATTTGATAGGTGTATGGACCTCCTAAAGGCCTCACCTCCCCCTGGAACCACAGAGGGTTTCAGAAGAAAACCCCCCCCACATCAACCTGATGGACTGGCATCCATAGTGGCCATCCCCGGGAAGGGGCAAGAAGGGGCTGCCCCCAGACATGTTCCTTGAGTTCAACCGCTCCAAGAGGGATCTCCTTGCCAGAGGGGAAGGCACACAGACCCTGCTCCAGGGATGCTGGATCCCTGACCTGTACTGACAATAGAAGTTGCAGAGGACCCAAGGGGGACTGAGCATAAGGGACCTCTTCTGAGCAAGCCACCAACGGGCCCACCAGCTGCATCCCTGCCTGGCGAAGGGGCGGGGACAGCTATGAGAGACGGAGCCCATGCAACCAGAATGTCCAATTTGTTGCTGAGGCAGTAAGATTGTCGCCTGAACCGTATGGAGTTATCAATGAAGAGGACAATGAGGACTAGGGGTGAATAATCACCCACCCCAATGACTCCCAATGGACACCACCAGTCCAGTCTTCAACTTAGCCTGGCATAGAGCTTAGAAGGGGAGAAGGACGTCCAGGTAGGTCTCATCAGAGACATCGCCCCGTCAGCCCCTTGGAGAGCACTCCGGGAGCTGAAGAGAGGCCATATCACAAGGCCACAATTATCAGTGTTGGAATTCCAATGCGAACCTGAAGCCTCGGTGTCCTGAAGACACAGGGATGCGAAAATCAGCATCTTTGATCTCCACAGACGGCAAGAAGCCCCCAGGGCAGAGGGAGATGATGGGTTAAGAACCTCCATGCAGGAACTGCCTGTAATTGATGAGTTGCCAAAATCTGTGAATCTAAAATGGTCAAGACTGTCCCATCCTTTTGGGGAACTGTGGAAAGGTTAGTGTAGCGGCCCCTGCCTCTGCCTGTTAAGGGCAACCTGCAAGTGGCCCCCAGACGCCACAGGCCTTGCATGGCCTGCGCCAGCACCTGAACAGAGGCAGGGACCCGAAGTACCCTGATAAACTTGAGGGAGGCCGCGCAGCAAGCTCCATCCTGAATCCGGGGGACACTGCCCCCTAAAGACACCAAGCCTGAGGGGGTTTGGTGGAAGATTTAGGCTTAGCCCCGCCGGAGGGGCCAGGGCGTAGTTTGCCGCTCCTGGGGCAGGAGTCTGAACTAGCCCCCAGGGAGGACACCCCTGGTTCTTGTTTAACCCTACGGTAGGGAGGGGGAGGGGTGCCCCTGCCCCGAGGGGGCCGAGATGGCCGCCTGCGTTGGGGTGATTTGCCCTTTTTACCAAACAGGTCCAGACGGGCCCCAAACAGGCATTATCCTCTAAAAGGAAGCCCAGCCAGAGTCCTTTTAGCAGCATCGTCAGCACCCCACTGACGCAGCCAGCACAAGCGACGTATAGCCACCACAAGGGCAGAGGTCCTTGCACACATTCTAATGGTGTCATCCAGCGCTAAAAGGATACATTTTACAAATACATCACAACTGAAGAGTGCATTAAATACCTCCCAGGGAAGATCCTCAGGGTGATGATCAAGCATCTTTCTGATGAGGGTTATAGCGGCCACTGTAGTAATAGCCACGGCACAGCCCGGGCGCAGCGCCATTCCTGCACAAGAAAAGGCGTGTGAAGCCAGCCTATCAATGCGCCGGTCCTCAGCATCCCGAAGGGTACTATAAGCAGGGGCTGCGATAAAGGGGGGGTTAGGAACCCCTATGATCGGTGCATCCACCACGGGAGGTGATGACCAACAATTAACCAACTCAGGGTAAAAAAGGGTATTTCCAATCCCAGTCCCCTGGGACCCCTGGAAGTTTACTAGGGCATTCCCATTCCTTGAGTACAAGAGCCTGGAAATGATCCTGCTCCAGAAATTCCAAGCGCGGTGTCGCTGTATGGAAACTCTCCCCTCTAGGCTTGGGAGCCTCACCAGGGAGAGAGATAGACAGGACCTCAAAGACCTTAATCAACAAATCGTCAGTGTCACACTGGCCCCAGGATTCAGGGCCAGGATCGTCATGACTCCTCGGCCTCTCATCAGTTGAGCCTGAGTCAGAGAACAGCTCTCCTTCATCAGAAGGGGCAAAGGCACGCGGAGTAGTAAACTCCTCAGTTCCCATAGGAAAAAGAAAAACAGGAGGCGTCAAGTGCCGCTTCTTACCAGGGCCCAAGCGCTCTGACAATCTGGTAATAATCTGATCAGCCGTAGGCAGTCTGGAAGGCACAGCAGGCTCACCATCCCCACTCGTATGCAACTCAGAAGTGAGATTTAAGCATGGGGAGATAGGTGAATTAAAACGAGGTGCAGCCACCTGCAGACCTAATTGCAGGGCCAGTGCTTGTTCAGCACAGGGTCCGCAGACCCGCGCTCTGTCAGCATCAGCATGGGGTTGTCCACACGCTATACACAGCCGGTCATGTCCCAGAGGGACCCTGGTCACATCATTCTGAGATGCCTCCATATGGTGATTATTTAGGCACAATATGCCAGCAGGGATTTACGCAATAGGCAACCTTGGATGCCCCAAAGACCCGCTAGGAATGGGGAGAATTTCACAAAGCCCGCTATAATTTACACAGGCCGGGAGAAGCCACTGGAGTCAACCATCTGAAAGACGTAATGGGAATAAGGGGTGTCAGAGCCCTGCGCAGTAATAAAAATAATAATGAAAATCGCCCGCGAGGGCACTTACAGACCAAGGGGGGTGGAGGACCGTTACCACACGCGCATGCGACGATCATCAAAATGGCGCCAAGCGAACCTCGAAGGGCGGGCCGTGACGCGGAGCGCGCCAAGCCAGGTCCCCGCCCCTCCGAAGAGCGCGAAGCTCTAAGGCAGCAGTCAAATCTTGACAAGAGAAGGATATGACACCTAGCAAGTGATTTGCCAATGGAGACGCCGCAGCGTCTGGGACGCCGCCGACGCCGCCCGGCGCAGCACATTCAATAAAAGAAAGAAAACGCGCACAGCGGCGGCCGATACACTATAAAAGGTAAACAGCGCAGCTCTGACACCAAGTTGCAAGTCAAAGGCAATACTAAGGCCATAAGCGTGTAATCACAGTACACTGAGACCGCCACACCCCCCCCCTTTCTTTTCCCCTGAGCTATGGGGGAAACGAGGGAGGATGGGGACCCTTTGCACAGGGTACACCGCTACACGGGGCATGGGCAATAATGCGGGAGGGGCATCCCATAGAGGCTCACCATCAGCCTAAAATGCCTACCCTTTGGTGGGGGACTGCGGTGGAGCATGGCTCCATAAGCACACATGGTGCTGCCTACCTTCACCCGACCAGCGTAGCCCAGGCTGGGAGGCACATCACAAGGAGGAGGGTGGGAATAGTCCAACAGGGCCGCAGGCTGTAATAGCCCCGCTCACCTGCGAGAGAGTGATACTTCATGTGTTCGCAGTTGGCACTGCAGAGAAATCTGGGGATTTGTGGGAGGTCCCGGGTATTTGAGGGGCCGGGAGGAGCCTGTTTTACATGTCTCTGCAGTGTTAGAAAAATGGCTAAGGGGAAAAAAAAATCCTCTTCACCACATGACAGGAGCACCACAAAATGAGAAATAAATCTAAAACATTTCATACATAATTTTATTAATAGCTTGACAGCACTAAATAACATAGACTATACATAAAACACATTAAAAACACTGCTTATCCCAAATGAATACCAGAGCCAACACATAAAAGGCTAACAATCACTGGCAACTCTCCTCATTACACTGCTGTAAGGGCTACACTCAATAGAATCCTAATGTTTTGTGCCGGCACAAAAAACTACAAGTGGACCTATACTCCTCATTCCCAAACCGGGAATAGGCATATACACAATTACTAAGAAGTGCAGAATACTAAACAAATAACACACCAATTCCAATATATATATATATATATATCTGTGCAACCAAGCAAAGTGATTAGTGCATGAAGAAAAAATATATTACATATAGTTATCTATACAAAATTCATGAAAAATATATAAACACTCTAAAAAAGTTTTTTACATATATATAAACATGTGTAGTAACCCATCTAAAAATATCTACAATGATACTATTGTCAACTGGTCATAGTCACCAAAATCTGCAAGAATGACAATGGAATTATAAAAAATATATAAAAAATACACAAAGGTGAAATACTTAGCACCGGACTAGGGAGTCCAGACAGAGTGAAGGAGAGTGGGACTAGCAGGTGGGACACCTGCGCACGCGGCCGCCCGTGCCGCTTCGCTGGGTGAAACAAGACAAAAGACTCACTGTGCCCATGCTGTTTTTAAGTACACCGCCATTGCTAATCTGATTGCTGAATGGAGAACGCTGTGGCTGGAACGCAGCTGCGCACCAGACTCAGCGCGCCGGAAGCCGCACATCCCGGAAGTGTCATAGATGTGCGTCACTGTACTAAAGATCAGCGTCCCCCATCCGTGTCCCTGTAACCGGCAATCGCCTGGATGAAACTGATTTGCATCACTCGATCTACATATAGGATCAATAGCGAGTGATTTCTATGCAACAGGGCTTGAACATTCATACGCCCATACGCAGTAGTGCGCCTGGAACGCATATGCGCACCAAACACAGCACAGCCGGAAGTCAGCGCCCCGGATGTGACATGGCTGTGAAAGAAATATTATCTTCATCAGCCGTCCCGGGTGCGCTGTTAGAATGGAGCGCTAAACAAATATATATAAATATAACCAGCGCTTGTTTAGTATTGTGATGTCTGACCAAGGGCACGGAGGGGCGAGGTAAAAATATAAGGCATATATTAAAACAAAGAGCAGCAGTTCATAAAAAGGGCGGGCCATAAAGTTACAGCATGGGACTTCCATTAGTTCACTGTGAGCAAGCCATACTGTGTATTAATATAATGCTTAATCCTATTTATCAATTTTATATCATATCTACTGACCAATCAAGAGAGCCTATATTAATATGAAGGCTAGCCATCTGACTATCCCTCAAATATAATACATAATAACATCACCAAGGACAATTATTATAAATGCTTCACTTCAATTCATGATTGGTGGAACAAGCATATTCCCCATATTCTGACGTTGGGCAGGGATTGTATACTGGGGGAAGGGGAGAGAAAGGGGAAGGGGGGGAAAGACAAAAAGGGGAGGAAAGTAAAGGGGAGAAAAAGGAAAAAGAGGGAGGAAAGGGGGGAAGAACGGAAGGGGAGAGGGAAGGGAAGGGGGGGAAAAAGGGAGGATGGAAACAGACTATAATTCTTAAAAAGGAGAGGTCCTGGTACAGACAAGGAGAACAGACTCACACCGGAACTTATCATGCTTCATAGAGCATTATTGTTAACACTAAACAGTATGCGCATAATCGCTGATCATAGTCAACATCTGTTCAAGTCCCCGATGAATTGGTTCAGTTCTGCAGTTATCCACAGGGTATCTGGGTAGAGAATCCTATGAGTCCAGAACCTTGGGCAAGTTTTTTTCTGATGGAACCATGGTCTTATAGATCCACAATATTCTGTACAGGGGGAGGGGCCACATCCACAAAGGTGAAATTCATAGAACCATGTAGATTCAAACATCCTTAGCCATCTAAAATATCAACCACAAAACATATTTTATGTGTTATGATCCACAACAATCTGTGAAAAAATACCGTGAGAAAATTAAAAAAAAAATTTTTGTTATTATACAAGTTCAAAAACAATTTAAAACATACCCTATCATACAACCCATGTCTAAACTGGATTTACTTAATCAAAAAGTGTATCTTAAGTGCCAGCCCTAAAAACCCCAAAAGTGCACTACTTATATGAAAGTGGTAGTGGTCCCCCTAAAAAGCCCAATCAGAAACCAGGATGGAACAAGGACCATGGTGTCCACCCAGAATAACCTATCCCAGGAATGGTGTAAAAGCCCAATCCTCATTTAGACCGATTGGGCTCCGAGTGTCCAGCTGAAAAATCCACCTCAGCTCCCGCTGTTGGAGGTGGCGTTTTAGGTCTCCACCCCGTACCCCCAAGCTGACTTTGTCTATACCTACCACTTTTAAAGTTCTCGGGTCCCCCCCATGCTTGTCCAAAAAATGCGCCGCCGCTGGGGAGATGATCTTACCTTGTGCTTTATCCCGGTTGGCCAAACGAATATTTGACAGGTGAGCCTGTATTCTGGATTTCAATGTGTTTTTGGTCTCTCCGACATATGCTTTTGGGCAACCACATCTTAGGAGATAGACAATCGACCGTGACCTGCAATTAATGAACGCCTTAATGTTAAAAATCTTGCTGGTCTGTAGATTCTGAAACTCCGTAGTTTTTTCTATGTAGCCACAAACCGAGTATTTTCCACATGGGAAACACCCCACCGTTTCTCTATCCTTCAGCCATGTCCTAGCCGGCTCAAAGTGGCTCCTACACAGGTGATCTCGAAGATTGGGTGCCCTTCGGGCTGTCATAGTAACCCTTGGTCCTACCAGATTCTTTACCACTGGTTCTGAGGTTAGAACATGCCAGTGTCTAGAAAGAACACCCTGAATCTGTTTCCACTGTTTGTTATAAGGTGTAACAAATCGAACTACCTCTTTGGTCTTAGCTGTAGTAGCTCTTCTAGAACGTGGTATCAACAGCTCAGATCTATTTTGTTCCTTAGCTCTGGCATATGCCCTTCTAACCGTATTCTCAGGGTAACCTCTTGCCAGAAATCTCTTAGTCAGGTCAATAGATTCCCTTTCAAAGTCCGCCATGTCCGAACAATTCCTACGGACCCGGAGGAATTGCCCATACGGAATGCCTTGTTTTAAATGGTGGACATGCGCACTGTCAAAACTCAAAAAACTATTGACTGATGTCGGTTTCCTATACAGACACGTATTCAATGTGCCGTCATCAGATAGTGATATTTTGACATCTAAAAAGGTTACCTCTGTTTCTGAGATAGTTGTCGTCAAGGCGATGTTGAGCTCATTTTCATTCAGCTGATCCAAAAAATCTCGGCAGGTGGATTCCGTACCCTGCCAAAAGATGAGAATATCATCAATAAAACGGTACCACCCCAGAATTGCAGGGTGGTACCGCTCCATATCTGCTGAAAAGACCGTGTGCTCCTCCCACCAACCCAGAAAAAGGTTGGCAATCGAGGGCGCACACTTCGCCCCCATCGCCACGCCAGAGATCTGTTGGTAATACTGCCCATTAAATATGAAATAATTATGGGTCAGTATAAAATCCAACAGTGCTAGGAGGAACTTGTGTAGCTCCCCCCTGTCCGTTGATTCTTTTTCTAAGAAGAACTTAGCGCCATCTGGCGGAGGATAACCCAAGTGTAAGTATTTGGAGCAGGACGTACTGTATACTAACAATAGTGCTATTGACTCAAGCTGGTGATTCAGCAACAGTGACATTCTCAGGCTTTTTTCTCATAAAGTAAATTTTTTACTACCATGAGACTCTTACTGAATCAAGGCTATAATCTCTATAAAAATACAAATCCTCATTCCAATCTGTTTTTTTTTGCAGGCTCTTCATAAGGCTAAATTAAACGTACATGAGAAAGGGACCGAGGCAACTGGGGTAACTCTTCTTGAAGCCGTTCCAATGATGCTTCCTCCTCATATTAAGTTTAACCGCCCTTTCTGCATTATTATCTACAGTCATGATAGCAATAGTTTTCCTTTTATGTCTAAACTCCACAATCCAGCCAATTAATACATATTTCATCACTGTGCTTTTAATAAAGGGTACATTATTTACTAGTTGGTGTGTGGTATTTGTTATTTTTTATAAGGTATTTTCACCATTAATATTTCTATTAGCTTAGACCTTTAACAGAGCCAGATGCATACAATTTAACACATACCCAGGGTGCGTGCAAACAACAGTGGAGGTCTATAGTGAACCATATAGAGAGTCCTGGAGGAAAATAAGAGGGGACGACCCATGAGATGGCAATAAAGGGGCACCTATGTCCATGGCGCCTGGTGAGTCTTTGTCTTCCCTGTATAAAGTGGCAGACTGAAGAACACACCTGTATTTTATCTACTTTGTCATTGGCTCTATTGACTTGCAGAATCACCCTCCCAGGGACCGGGAGTCATTTAAGGTTACTGGCTGTTTCACTGGTTATTTTTCTACACTACCTCTGGGAACATTTAAATTTTTCCAGTGCTCAGTTCACTTGCCTTTTTTTTTAAACAAAGTTGGTCATAAAGAGAAAACTTTGTTTTATGATGATTTCTACACTTCCTGTGTAGGGGGGGGGGGGGGCGTGCCCTTTCTCTGGGTGTACTGCTTGTATTAGCATAAGGCATAAGAGTGCAGAGAGGGGGGGGGGAGCTTAGAGGATTGAAAAGAAGGGGAAAGGGGTGATTGTTTAGCAGCTAGGAGGGGGAGGAACAGAGACATATATTCTGAATGGAGGGGCAACCAGTGGCCGAGGACCATCACCCTGATTAATAATACCCAGAGAGAGGAAGCGGGGCTTACCAAACAGAGCTCGAAATGGTGTGATCCTCAGGAAAATAATGTCGGGCATGCTACAGGCAGGTGACCTGCATGATAAGATTTAATTCCTGCCTGGACAATGACTAAAAGTATGCAATCAGGCGTGTAACTTGAGGGATTGCGACCGCACCAGGGCTCAGGAGGTCAGAGGGCCCTATCATGGTTGCTCTATTCACCCTAATGTATTTATCATATCTGTGCTCACTTGGTATCATTTAGAAAAAGCAATCACCATTCCTCTCTGCTCTTTTAGTCTTTCGTTTTCTAGCTGCATCCAAATAGGTTATTTTTTTGTGTCTTTTAAACTTAACTTTTGAAATCCAATCTTGACAACATTTTCATGGTAGTAAAAAAATCACTCAGAAAAAAAGCCTGAGAATTTCACTGTTACTCAATCACCAGATAAAAAGACAATAAATGTCAATGGCACTCTTTTACAACATTGTAAAAAGGAGTACAAGTTCTCTACTTTTCTTAGGAGTGAAAAAGTACCATTGACTTTCATTGTTTTCCTAGCTGGTGATTCAGCAACAGTGACATTCTCAGGCTTTTTTGAGACACTGAAAAAACTCACCTTCCTGTCATTCCCACAGTGCAGGTGCAGCCGAAACCGAGCACAATGATTGGCAGCCCATTTAGCCAACCAGTGGAGTATGCCCAGCTTAGGGGGGCAGGACAAGGATCGCATGATAAAAAACCTTTCAGGCTGCATAATTGAAAACCTTCAAAAACATAGGGAATTGTTAGATCCAAGCGTTTACCTGTCCGCGCTCAGAACATCCAAACAGCATTGCGGAAACACAAGCTGACATGCTTAGGGGCCCGCTCCTCATATGACTTGCGGCAGCGTATTGCAGCTTGCTGTGGTCAGCAAAGCTTAAGGTCCTGTTAAGGGTTAACTTAGAGGTTCTGTCTGGCTCACTAGCAGTAGTGGTCTATTAAACAACTGCCGTGCAACCCAGGCCTCCAATCTCCCATTGATCAGTAGTCACATAAAGCTGTTCAGGCTTCAGCACACACTACCTGTGATAGCGTCTAGTTTGTGGTGTGTTATGCTGTTGGTTTATTTCCTGCTGACCGGATTAGTTTGCTTTGCATCCCGACTACCCTTTTGCCGGACCCTTTGGATAGTGCGACTCTCTGACTCTCCTTCTGTCAAGACACTGGTAGGACTGATTATCTGTTGCAGACCTGGCAATCTCTGACTTCACCTGTGTATTGTTAGTTTTGCCATGTTGTACATCAGCCTCGCGGCCTCAGGTCCCATCATTTGCGCCTTTAAGTCCTGGGGCAACCGTGTTCGAGCAAGCGTGCAATGTCTCCAGGCCACCGAGGGCTTGACTAAAGGTGAAGACGGCGGTGTTAGATTGGGGGTTGGCATCTGAACTTAGGCTGGTGATTAGCTGGGCATTACATGAATCAGAAACACTTCAATTTAACTTACTGACCTTACAAAATATACTCCAAAAGAAATCTAAACTCTATTGGAACACTACATTCCTCAATAAATATTTAAAATAGGAAAACATCCTACAAGGGTTAAGAATCAGCATATTCCCTCAGGTAGATGACAACTTTTTAACAAAGAATGGAAGCAAATCTACCGTAATATAAAAACATGCTTAAAGCTATTGATAGAGCAAGAAGAATCTCTACTAAGTCTAGCCATACAGTATACAGAGATCTGTCAACAGCCCCACCCACATAGAGACAAATCAACATTTGTGACAAAGGACAAACAAATCAAGAAGACTATTGAAAAACTAAATAAATCCCTAATTAAAAAAAGGAGCAAAAATACATAAGAGATATTGGAGAAACTGGCATATACGTGGCATAAGCCTACACACATCTTACGTGGACCAGCCCAAAGAAGTACAACCAATACAGGTTTCTCATCTTCAGACTCCTCAAGCGCATCAAGGGAAAGATCAACCTCACAAACTACCCACAGGTATCTAAAACCAGGCACTCTAACACAACATCAGGGTTACCACCCAAAAGAACATCAAGAATTTACAGAGGCTAGTACCAGCAAATGGAAAGCACAGCCAGCCCCCCCCCCCCCCCCCCAGGAATATCTCCAACTGAAATATACAAGCCGCCAGCAGGCTCACAAACCATACCATCTTGGGACCCCCAAATCAACCATCAAACAAAAACCAAACCCACAAAAAAACAAGACACAGACAAAACAAAAGAATGGGCTGTAACAACATAGGAACAAATAAAGAAATAGAGACCAATATCATTTATCTCACAAACACAAAGAGAAGCACTCACATTAGGCCTTAATTTCTGCCCTGAGGAGAAAATGGACAAAATCACAGACCACTCCTAGCAGGACACTCTCTCCCCAAATGCCAGTATGAAAACCTTTTTGAACTGAGTATTGTCAAGGCCTCATTTGACTTTCATTGGCAGGCCAGGCATATTAAACACCTAGGGATACAGCTGGCATCTGATTACAACTCTCTTTACGGGGCGAACTACCCTAACATGTTCAAGACCTTGAGGTCCCTGTTAGGTAACTGGGCCAAATTTAATCTTTCTTGGCTTGGTAGGATTGCTGCAGTGAAAATGGCGTGGCTCCCCAAATTACTTTATTTTTTCCGGGTGTTGCCGATTTCCGTCCCGGCTTCTGCTCTGAAACACCTCCAATTCGACCTAAACAAACTAATCTGGGGGGGGGGGGCGCAGACCGTGAGTTGACTGTGGAACGCTTTACAGAGCTAAACAGAAGGGTGGTTTGGGAGTCCCTAATCTCGCACGCTATTACAGTGCTTGTCAAATTACCCAACTGACAGTCCTGCACGGTGGAAGCGATAGACCTTTGTGGGTGGACATTGAGGAGTCGTATTGTTCCCCAATCTCTATATCTAATTTGCTTTGGCTCCCCCCAGCGGTTTGTAGGAAAATCTCCAATCCCATACTTAATTACGCTCTTAGAATTTGGTGGGTTAGAAGCGGGGGAACCTTGCCTCGCCGCATTGCCCACTACTCTCATTTTTGGGCAATCCGGAATTTGCCCCAGGCTTTTCGGAACCTGCAGCGTTTGAGTGGTGGAAGAGTCAAAATCTGACCAGAATTCAGAATCTCTTTCCGCATCAAGGCCCACTCTCCTTTGCCAAATTGAGATTGTCACACTCTGGTAACTCCAGCCCTCTAGGTTAGCCCTCAACCCCCAATCTCCGCAGCCAGCTTCACCTGTAGGAGCCCCCGCTTGCCGGGACGCAGAATACGCCTGCCCGGGATCGGTTGCCCCCAGGACTTCAATGGCTCAAAGGATGAGAGCTTACAGGTATAGAGGTCTGGAGAACCAATGGCTAAGAGCGAGTGTAGCGGAAGTCCAGAGACAGGCCAGAAGTTGACACGGGGAGTAAGAGTTCGCAGCGGTACAGAGGGGAGAGACAGCTCGAGGTCAAGGTACAAGGCAGAGGTCGGCAACGGAGATCAGATCGAGAATGGTCGGTTCAGGCAGGGGTCAGCAACGGAGATCAGAATAGTCGATTCAGGCAGAGGTCGGCAACAGAAATCACGAGTCAAAGCAAGGTACAAGACGCTATCACAGGCAATCCACAACTGAGAGGGAATTGCCTTTATAGGGAGAGACAGAGAGGAGGGAGAGAGTGATTGGTGCACTATGATCTAGGCCAGGATTGGCCTGACTAGACTCTAGCTGGGCTCATTGGCCCAAGGAACAATACTAGGGCTCATTGGCCCTGTCCCTGCAGGGCATTCCCCCCACCCCACCTGAGCTAATTACTTTCCCCCGGCGGCCACGCTGAGAGCAGCGCCGCCGGAGGACATAAGCAGAACGTGCTCGCGCGCGAGCCGGGGCCGCCGGCTGGAACAGCAGGGGGCGCGCGCGCGCCGGCAGAAGCAGCCGCTGCCCGGCGCGGCCGCCGAGCAGACACAGCCGCCGCACCCGGCCGCCCTCGACCAGCGCTGGAACGGGGCCCAGGTAAGCGACGATTTCTGACAGAGATCCTCTTATGACGCTCCGGGGAAAGAGTTCCTTCGCTTCTTACAAATCAACCACTTTGTCATAAGAGAATTGAGCGTCATAAGAGAATTGAGATCCTCTTATGACGCTCCGGGGAAAGAGTTCCTTTGCTTCTTACAAACCAACCACTATGGCTGGTCTAAATGGCCCCGCTCCTTCCTCTCACGTCATATGAAAGAGCCTGTCTAGAACAGCCTATGGATAAAGGGGTGATCGCGCTTACAATCTAGAACCCCGCCTTCTTTCCCCTCATGATACGATCGGAGGCTCGGGACCCACCTTTTACCCTTCTTCTTTTCTCCCCCTTTCCCCTTTTTCTTCCCCTTCGCTTCACACCTTTCATTTTTTTTCTAAGCTTTTCTCTTGATGATGTTTGAGAAATGTTCTTTTTATCTTCATGGATAATTTTTGTCAGTGTTCTGTTCATGATGGTCGTATTCTTCTGTACACTAGCTAATTATTGGTGCTCTTGCATGACCTTTTGTGCAGTATGGAAAATGTCCTGACTGTAGTACTATGCTGTTTATCTCTGTTTTTATTTTAATAAAAAACTATAATTGAAAAAAAAAAGAAAACCTTTTTGAAACTGTTAATACCAATAAGACCTGAACAGCATAAACACTACAAAATATAAACCTAGGAACCTCTCTAAAAAAAACACCAATTAGCACTACAACATTTACAAACAAATCCCAATATCAAAATTAAGCCGGCAGACAAAGAGGGCAACATTGTAATTATGCAAAAAGACCAATTTGAAGATATATGTTACCGGATTTTAAAAAACAAGGAATGATATAACTCAGTGCTCCCCACCAAGTAACTACAGGACAAACAGGAATACAAGACCCTCATTAATTGAGCCCTTGAACACAAAATATTTGAACATACAAAATCTGGTCATTCAGGCCTTCTAGGCCCTCCCTAAAATCCATAAGTCAACCCCCCAGGAAGGCTCCTAGTCTCAGGGATGGGCTTGCTAACCAGCCAAGCCAGTACGTACATAGACCACTATTTACAACCATTTATTTCACATTCAAGATACCCCGCATCTGCTACACACCTTAACAGAAACAATATAACATCCACACACACTTATTGTGACACTGGATATAGAAGCACTATACTTCATTATTCCCTGTGACAAAGATCTCATAGTATTAGAACAGCACCTCAACAAAATAGACATCAGCCAACATGACCACAAAATCTTTATTCTACAACTTTTATAAAATTTATACTCACACATTTTCCTAATCTACCAACATTACTACCACCAGGTACAGGGAACCACTATGCGGTTGACTTGTGCTCCCACATATGCAAATCTCTACCTGGGTTGGTGGGGGAGGGACATCCAGGAGAATGGGTACTTGTCTATGTTTCTGGACCACTTTCTAGTTTTCATAGACAACATCCTCATCTTCTGGACAGGCCCAGAACACACACCGAAGGAAATTGTGAAAAAACCCAACCACAATGACTTCATGAAAAATCAACCCTGGAATATAGCCCCAAAAAGGTACACTACCTAGACTTTATAGTAGGGCAAGACAACAAAGGTACAGTATATACAATGTTTTACAGAAAAGAGACAGCAACCAACAATATTCTCTGGGCCCCCAGTGCCCACCCATGAGTATTCCATACAGAGAATACTTAAGGGCCCGGAGAAACTGCACAAACCCTGAAGATATTGAAAAAGCAGCAGATGGTATCAAAGAACTGCTTATAATAAGAGGATACACTAACAAAACCCTCAAAAAAGCTTGCCATAGAGCCAGACAACAAGACTGTACACACATAATAAACAGACGAAACTGACACTGAGGAGAGGATACAAATACCTACCATTCATCATTCATCAGAAACAGTGGTATATTCTACTCAGAGACCCAGACCAAGGTGACATAATCCCACCAAGACCACAGATTGTCCATAGAAAAGCCCGTTCAAAGACAGAGTTACCCAGAGCCACTATGTCAGAACCAAACAACAATGCTGCAAGACTACAGGAGCATACAAGTGTATAAATTGCAGCATGTGCAGATATATCAGACAGGACAAAAACATACAATTACCAGATCATACAATATACAATGTAAGTCAAAGTATTACTCAAAATGTAATACAAAACATATCATTTACCTTCAAACATGCCCCTGTGGACATTTCAATGTTGGAAAAACAAACATAAAATTTAAAACCAGAAATTCTGAACCCACTATAGACATCACAATGAATAACAAGCACAGCCCGGTTGCCTGACTACTTTGTAGCACTTTGCACTACAACAAAAGACTAGATGGATTACAGTTTCAAAGCCCTGAACCGTATGCATGAACGGGGGGTTCCCCGTAAATGGAGGGGACATATAAAAAACTACCTTACAATCAGAAACACAGCGGATACACAGATCAAAAGCAACTAGACCGGGACTTAATGAAACTATCAGTTTTGTGCCCTTCCTCTACTAAGCCATCCACCATAAACATATAAAAGTGTTAAAATGAGTGAAGAACAATAATGCTTCACAATTCCTTTAATAATCAAATAATGAAACATGCCAGCTAATATGTATATTTTATATATAGTATTGTTTAATTGATTGTGTTTATTTGTATGCACTTTGTATAAAACAGCCAAAAAGGTCTACCAGAATAATAGGTGCTGGGTGGGTGGCGCCCACCCAGAGAGGGTGGAGATGTTAGGTGCTACAAGTTGATGTACATTGGGTCGCAGGGTGTGTAACCCGGGGGCCAGGGATTACACCTTTTATTCTAACATACATGCCTCACATTGCAGAATAGATTATTTTTCCATTAGTCACCACGCTCTTCAGTGGTCTCCAGCTGTGGTCTTTGACACCAGAGTCTGGTTGGATCATGCTCCTCTACTATTGTCGGTGGAACTGCCAGGGCGGTTCGCCCATGGCAATGGTGGCTAAATGAGAGTATTTTACAAGATGAAGCGTGTGTGACAGCAATATCAGAAGGGATATCGGACTTCATGAAAAAACATGAGCGTGATGTGACGAGGCTCCTTATGCAGTGGGAGGCTCTGAAATGAATTCTTATTGAGCAAGCAACGAGATAGAAAAAAAGAGAGGGGTTCCCGAATGAAGGAGTTGCTCAACAAGATATCTAGACTGGAAACCTCTCATAAAAAGAGCCCAAGCCCGCCATTGATGCTGGAACTGACGCAATTTAGGAACGAGTTGCTGAGCCTGTTGAATAAAATGACTTGTAGGCAGAGAGAACTGGCTAATAGATTTTACGATGAGCATAACAATAAATGTGGGCGCCTACTGGATAAACTTCTCCACCCCGGAAAAATCAGACATATATACCCTCCAAGGGATGCAGCGGGCCACTTAGTGCATAACCCTTATGGAAGTATTTCAGCAATATTACTCAAAACTGTATAATATCGAAGAGAGGCTAACTCGGAAGAGGGAGGAGGCATTGCAGAGGGAGATGGAGGCATATATTGAGGAAACTGGGCTGGCAGTTTTGGACCCATCTGTGAGGGATGTGCTCGAGGAGCCGTTTGAGCAAGCGGAGCTGCTTGAGGCATTGACCTCTATGCCCTCTGGGAAAAAGCCCAGGCCCTGATGGCTTCACAATAAAGTTTTATAAACAATTCAAGGATCAACTGGTCCCATTCCTGACTAAAACTTTTAATAATATCTCAGAGTATTGCAGTTTTCCGACCCAAACCCTTGAGGCACACATTTCGGTCTTGCCCAAGACTGGCAGGGAACAAATTATATGTGCCAACTGTAGGCTAATCTCATTAATTTGTGTGGGGAGGGGCTCAGCCAAGGCTTAGCTTTAATAAACTTTCGAGATCTAAAGATAAGGGAGGGGTGGGGTTGCCAGACGTAGAAACATATCACAGGGCGGCTGTGATAATGAGGTTAGTTGATTGGCATCACGGTGTGGAGTCCAAACAGTGGGTGACAATCGAGCAGGACATGCTCGTCTGGAGCTTGAGTTCCCTTCCCTGGATAGATCCTAAACTGCTTACAAGCGGGGGTGGGATCCCCTTCCTGACCACTCAGCTTCTTTTGATGTGGGAGGATTGCCTTAAGAATGCAAGTATTTTGACAAGGCCGGGACCCATGACCCCAATATTCAGACTTAGACACATCCTGGTACAGGGTAGGATTCCTACGGCTCGGGAGCTGGGGGCTGGGGGGGGGTGTCTTGTTTGGCGGTGAACCAGCTACGGAATTATTTGGGGACATGGGAAGATCTTACAGTGTTGATGAGAGGCAGCAGTAAATTTGAGGAGTTGTTAGAAGCTGCTGAGTGACCATCAAGGGTCATTGCGGATTTGTACGGCATCGTGAGGGAGGAAGTGGGTCCAGGAAGACCAGACTTTGTGGCAGAGTGGGAGAGGGCGATTGGGTGGCAATTCGAGGAGGAGTAGGGGAAGTTTATCTTACTCACAAAATGGCGATACCTTGCAAGGCTCAGGAAAAGAATTTTAAACTTTTATCAAGATGGTATAAGAGCCCAATAAGGCTTCACCAGATGTTCCCCTCAGCCTTGGGTGTGTGCTGGAGATGCAATTCGAATAGGGGAACCCTTCTTACATATATGGTGGGAGTGCGCAAGCATAAGCAACTTATGGACAAAGATCCTTTCATTATATGATGGGGTTAATGGCACTTCTACCCCAAACACCCCAAAAATAACTCTGCTGTCCATGCTTCCGGGCAGTAAACAAGCATGTGTGCCCCACATGCTTGAACAAAGGAAAGGTGGGCCGCTGTGGGGGGAGGGGTGCCCTACATAGCTGAATAGGGGCTCACTGGAGGAAGTGGGAATAAACACATTTAAACTTATTTATTTTTTCCTCTTATGTGCTTCCCTCCTTCTTTTCCTTTCCTTCATGGGCAAGTTCTGTATTAATGGTCATAAGGCTGTGAAACTTACCAATGATAATTGTATTTTTTCCGCTGGGGCACCGTTTGTCGTGATTGTGGTGTATGTAATGTACTTGCTTGTTACTATGTTATATTTGAAAATATCAATAAAATAGGATTAAACATAAACACGGCCTCGGCCAGCCCGCCCTACACCCGATAGCTGAGAGGACCTCCTAAATAGGATGCAGCAAAATGCCACCCTTGGACCCCAAACATATACATACACAAGCCACAAGGTAAGTCCTAAACAAGGCAACTCTGAATACATACTTAAGCTTGTAACTGACACACCTTTAATATATACTTCACTTCAACAAAACGCTGGGTCCTATACACCACAGTAAAGCTCCTTCATCTTGTTACACACAGAGGGCTTTCTCCCAAACCTTGCTACAAACCGGAGGTGTGGAGACTCTCATTGAATAGAAACCTTTAACTTAGGTAAGTGCTAGTACCCAATTTACACAATTCATCTAAAACCTACCCAGACACTAGTTATTTATTAATACACTACTACTGGTAAAGAGCGGTGTCTGGTCATCTTTATCTCCAGCACTAGGACCTAAAAAGGTAGGTGAAGATTGATAATAATAAAAATAGTTAAACCTAGACGTAGCATCAGCAGGCAACCTTACATCACAGAGGTTTGGGAGTGCAAGAAATGCTACCAACGCAACCACCTACGAGTAGGGATGAGCAAGCCCATAACGCAAAGTTCGGGTTCCTACCAACTTTGCAAGTTCGGGTCCCCGAACCTGATAACAGATTTCAAATTAAAACTATTGTCCTTTTCAGGACATTTATTGTTTTTATCATTATTTGGCTTTCCATCAAACTGTTCCATGGTCCTACCGCAACTTAGACATCTGTCATTCCTAAGCTGAACATCCTAATATTTATTTTCAAAAATTGTTACCCCGAGTCAGGATATGAACATTTAGAACCATTTAGAGCAGCGGTTCTCAACCTGTGGGTCGGGACCCCAGTGGGGGTCGAAGGACCAATATAAAAAAAAATATAAATAAGAAAATACATATTTCCGATGAGAAGTCGCGCTACCGACTGGAGCAGCGCTATTCAGCTGGAACGCACACTGTTATGGATGCGCGTTCCAAACTGAATGCCTGCGCGGATGCGCAGACGTGATTGCATCATCCGTCCGGGGCCTAAGGAGCGGGGAGAAGCAGGGGGAACACTCAACAGTCCATTGCAGCGCATTACGTGTGTCCGGCGTTTGCTGACATCATCAGTGGGCGGACGCAGCAGGCGCCGGAGTACAGAAGCCTAGGAGGCGGAGAGGCAAGAGAGCCTGTGAGACAGCCTGATGGTGTAACAAAGGTTAATAATGTAAAAACAGTACACACACCATACACACAATACTGTATAAGTGTAAGGTGCTTTGTGTGCAATCATTACACAGTACACAAAGCAGCTTACACTTACACAAAGCACCATACATTTACACAGTGTGAACTACATTATACTATAAGAGACCACTATAAGATGTAGCTCACACTGTTCCCCAATGTATAAAGAAAGTTGACAAAGTAGATGAAAAAAACGTTGAACTTCAGTCGCGCTGCAATAAATAAACGTTTCTTGATTGTCATAGAGGATTCTAACCATAAATATATATAATATTAGGGTGATCTCTAGGAGTCCTCTAAATTTCAATTATTGGCTGTATCGGCAGATTAATCTGTCTTAGCAGCCCTGATAGGATCAGGAACAAGGGAGAGTATCCTTTTATATTTATGATCAATATTGCATTCCTAGGTCTAGTGTAAGTTGCCAAAGATTAGAAAGAATGGGGAACTTACCGTCGCGGCCCAGGGGGTAAAAAACCTGACCTGGGCCCTTGAGAGTTAACCACTTCTGAAGATGGACCTGAAGCTTGTTATCGGGTGTGCGCGCCGCTCGCCGTGTATCCCGATGAAGTCAGGAGGTTATGCTCTTTCAGTATGTAAACTCTTTTAATATGATAACAAAATAAAAACAAACAAGATGGTAGGCGAAGTAGTTAGTTGCCGTAGCTGTTGCAGTTAAATGTCCAGTTTGTTTCCAGTCTTTGAGAGAAGAGAGAAAGTCTCCAGTACATCCACGTTTCTTGCTGTTTCCTGCTGTTTCTGTAGAACAACGCGCGTTTCGTCCTTTGACGTCCTCAGGTTCTGATAGAGCCTTGGGGTAGTTTTCTATAGAGCTTGCTTGCTTCATCTGGGGAACTTTGGGAGATATACCCCTCGATTCAAAGAGCAAAAGTTAATTGATTTCGTATCGAGAATCGTAAGTTTGGGTGGGTGTTAGTCATTTTTTCCTGTTTTTTTGGCCATTTCCGACTCGCACGAGCCTACGTACGAATGCGTATATGCTCTTACGATCAGCGGAAGTTCGTTCCTAAATTTTAGGATCAAAACGTAAAACTTAGGATCAAATCCTAAAACTTAGGATCAAATCCTAAAACTTAGGATCAAAACGTAAAACTTAGGTTAATTGGATGTGTTTAGGTGTGATTCAGAGAAACCTCTAAACGCGTTTTAAAAGAAAGCCACAGCCGACACCTTTTAGCAGCCGGATTGCTGTTCGTGAACAGGTTTTTTGGCTATGTGGAGGAGTCTGCGCGTCTTGAGCTCCAATGAACTGCATGTATCAGCATGGCCGAGGCCATAAATTGTATGGCAATGCATACCTGATTCATGTATGCCTTATAAAAGCATTTTAATGTGGACCTTAATTAGTCCTTTGCATGTAAACCTTTATTTTGCAATATATTTGCGTTAATTAAAGAAACTTATGTCCTTTGTTATTTATTTTAAAATTGAGGTACTAGAATAATATTTTTAGATTGCATTTATTGGTGTAGTTGTTTACCTTTGCTTTGTTTAATTATTTAAGCACATCTTTGGTCAGATGCATCACACTTACTGAGGAGAGGAGAGCGGGATAAAGTGCAGGATGTGGGTTACTGCTGTATTTTGCACAGACACAGCAGAGCTGGGGGCATGGAAAGGTCAGAAATCAAAGAATCCAGAGCAACACAGTCACAAGGCCCTTTCTGTTTGCAGGCTGCCCGATAATACCTGAGCCGCCATCTTGGCTGTTTCTAGGCTCATAACATGCAGAAGTTGCTGGGTGTTTTTTAATATTTGTGAGCAATCTGTATGTAGAGGGTGTGGGTAACCACACAAAAAATTTAAAGTTGTACCATTTGAAGCCAAAATATTAAAATTAAATCCACAAGTAAAAAATGCAAGTTAACTAAAAATTAAACAAAGTAAGATTTACTTATGCAAATGCATTCATTAATGGTTGGTTACTACAAAATGAATGAAATAACGAAAATTAAAAGACCAAATATTTAGAATGCACTTTAATGAGGTAAGTTTGTAGTGCGGAGCCGCAAGATCAGAAGGATTTACGTCCAGACAAAAAAGGAAAAAGGGCAAAACCAATGTTGCAACCTGAGAAATGAAACGGAAAATTCAGGATGGAAACTGACATAGGTCTGATTCCCGAACTGCCATACGAACGGACGTATATTTTAGGATAGAAACGTATTTGCTTATTGAATCACTCGCAAGTTCATACGAACGCACGAGCGGACGTGAAAAATAGGATGATCGTGAGCCAAATCCAAGCTGTTACATGTTTCTTTGAATCAACCCATATGTCTGTGAGTATAGTCCGTTAGAGTGCAGCTTCCGTGCAGCTCTAAACAGCTTTTGGATCTATTTGTCCGACTTATTTTGTTTGACTTCTTTCACTTATCCTCGGAATAAAACATAAAGATTCATTGAGATTTGAATAAAATAGTTTGTTCATTTACTGAAAACGCTTTTTGGTTATAATTGCATAAACTACTAAAATATTAGTGTCTATATAGTTTTCCAATGTGTTAAAGATTCCCTACGCCCTCTCCTCCTTTAGGAGATTTCCAGGAACTCAATGTGGAATATGAATTTTAGTTTTGTCACAAACAATGTTAGAGTTGGGGGGTTGGGATATAACCATTGTTGTAAAATCAATTTTCTTGCCACCACTGAAATTATGAGAGCTATTTTTCACCCCTTCTCGAGGCCCTGCAAACTTTATGAGTAATAGGTCCGAACATGGCCCACTCTGGGGTGTATTCCTTTGGTAGGGATGAGCGAATCGATCCGGACGAACCCGGATTCGATCCGATTTTCATGAAAAATTGGATTCGGATCGAATCCGAATTTCTCCGCGATTCGATCGCTCGAAGGGTTCCTTTAACATCCATTCATTTACATTACAGGCATTCTAAGATGGCGGACGGGACATGTCCAGACATCAACCCCGCGCCAGTGCAAGCTGGGACAGTCACATGCAGCCTATCAGCAGCCAGCAAGCCCGGTGACGTCACAGCGCTATTTAAGTCGGCGGACATCTTGCTTTTCCTCATTTCTCTATTGCATTCGTGAGAGACAGGACGCTGCTGTAGACAGGGACAGACAGGGACAGGCTGGAGACAGGCAGGAGACAGGCAGGAGACAGGCAGGAGACAGACAGAAAGTCAGCGAAAAGCAGGGAAAGTTAGGAAAAATCGGAGGCAGTCACAGGGAGATTTTTTTTTTTCATCCAGTCTGAGTGTTACTGGCTGGCTGACTGGCTTTGTTAGCGTTTTCAGGCTGCTTATACACTAACTGTGCATATATACTGAACTGATCTCAAGTCTGCTGTGAGGCATCCCATTCTGTGACTACACCAGCCTCTATTTAATACCATAACCATTTGCACTTATTCTAATAGAAATTTGGCCTGATAAACACACTTGCTGTGCATAGTAGTACTGCTGCCAGGTGCTCTCTGGTTTTGGGGGCATCCCATTCTGTGACTACACCAGCCTCTATTTAATACCATAACCATTTGCACTTATTCTAATAGAAATTTGGCCTGATAAACACACTTGCTGTGCATAGTAGTACTGCTGCCAGGTGCTCTCTGGTTTTTGGGGCATCCCATTCTGTGACTACACCAGCCTCTATTTAATACCATAACCATTTGCACTTATTCTAATAGAAATTAGGCCTGATAAAGACACTTTTGCTGTGCACAGTAGTACTGCTGCCAGGTGATCTCTGGTTTTTGGGGCATCCCATTCTGTGACTACACCAGCCTCTATTTAATACCATAACCATTTGCACTTATTCTAATAGAAATTAGGCCTGATAAACACACTTGCTGTGCATAGTAGTACTGCTGCCAGGTGCTCTCTGGTTTTTGGGGCATCCCATTCTGTGACTATACCAGCCTCTATTTAATACCATAACCATTTGCACTTATTCTAATAGAAATTTGGCCTGATAAAGACACTTTTGCTGTGCATAGTAGTACTGCTGCCAGGTGCTCTCTGGTTTTTGGGGCATCCCATTCTGTGACTACACCAGCCTCTATTCAATACCATAACCATTTGCACTTATTCTAATAGAAATTTGGCCTGATAAACACACTTGCTGTGCATAGTAGTACTGCTGCCAGGTGCTCTCTGGTTTTGGGGGCATCCCATTCTGTGACTACACCAGCCTCTATTTAATACCATAACCATTTGCACTTATTCTAATAGAAATTTGGCCTGATAAAGACACTTGCTGTGCATAGTAGTACTGCTGCCAGGTGCTCTCTGGTTTTTGGGGCATCCCATTCTGTGACTACACCAGCCTCTATTTAATACCATAACCATTTGCACTTATTCTAATAGAAATTTGGCCTGATAAACACACTTGCTGTGCATAGTAGTACTGCTGCCAGGTGCTCTCTGGTTTTTGGGGCATCCCATTCTGTGACTACACCAGCCTCTATTTAATACCATAACCATTTGCACTTATTCTAATAGAAATTTGGCCTGATAAACACATTTGCTGTGCATAGTAGTACTGCTGCCAGGTGCTCTCTGGTTTTTGGGGCATCCCATTCTGTGACTACACCAGCCTCTATTTAATACCATAACCATTTGCAATTATTCTAATAGAAATTTGGCCTGATAAAGACACTTTTGCTGTGCATAGTAGTACTGCTGCCAGGTGCTCTCTGGTTTTTGGGGCATCCCATTCTGTGACTACACCAGCCTCTATTCAATACCATAACCATTTGCACTTATTCTAATAGAAATTTGGCCTGATAAACACACTTGCTGTGCATAGTAGTACTGCTGCCAGGTGCTCTCTGGTTTTGGGGGCATCCCATTCTGTGACTACACCAGCCTCTATTTAATACCATAACCATTTGCACTTATTCTAATAGAAATTTGGCCTGATAAAGACACTTGCTGTGCATAGTAGTACTGCTGCCAGGTGCTCTCTGGTTTTTGGGGCATCCCATTCTGTGACTACACCAGCCTCTATTTAATACCATAACCATTTGCACTTATTCTAATAGAAATTTGGCCTGATAAACACACTTACTGTGCATAGTAGTACTGCTGCCAGGTGCTCTCTGGTTTTTGGGGCATCCCATTCTGTGACTACACCAGCCTCTATTTAATACCATAACCATTTGCACTTATTCAAATAGAAATTTGGCCTGATAAACACATTTGCTGTGCATAGTAGTACTGCTGCCAGGTGCTCTCTGGTTTTTGGGGCATCCCATTCTGTTACTACACCAGCCTCTATTTAATACCATAACCATTTGCAAATATTCTAATAGAAATTTGGCCTGATAAAGACACTTTTGCTGTGCATAGTAGTACTGCTGCCAGGTGCTCTCTGGTTTTTGGGGCATCCCATTCTGTGACTACACCAGCCTCTATTTAATACCATAACCATTTGCACTTATTCTAATAGAAATTTGGCCTGATAAAGACACTTGCTGTGCATAGTAGTACTGCTGCCAGGTGCTCTCTGGTTTTTGGGGCATCCCATTCTGTGACTACACCAGCCTCTATTTAATACCATAACCATTTGCACTTATTCTAATAGAAATTTGGCCTGATAAAGACACTTTTGCTGTGCATAGTAGTACTGCTGCCAGGTGCTCTCTGGTTTTTGGGGCATCCCATTCTGTGACTACACCAGCCTCTATTTAATACCATAACCATTTGCACTTATTCTAATAGAAATTTGGCCTGATAAACACACTTGCTGTGCATAGTAGTACTGCTGCCAGGTGCTCTCTGGTTTTTGGGGCATCCCATTCTGTGACTACACCAGCCTCTATTTAATACCATAACCATTTGCACTTATTCTAATAGAAATTTGGCCTGATAAAGACACTTGCTGTGCATAGTAGTACTGCTGCCAGGTGCTCTCTGGTTTTTGGGGCATCCCATTCTGTGACTACACCAGCCTCTATTTAATACCATAACCATTTGCACTTATTCTAATAGAAATTTGGCCTGATAAAGACACTTTTGCTGTGCATAGTAGTACTGCTGCCAGGTGCTCTCTGGTTTTTGGGTCATCCCATTCTGTGACTACACCAGCCTCTATTTAATACCATAACCATTTGCACTTATTCTAATAGAAATTTGGCCTGATAAAGACACTTGCTGTGCATAGTAGTACTGCTGCCAGGTGCTCTCTGTTTTTTGGGGCATCCCATTCTGTGACTACACCAGCCTCTATTTAATACTATAACCCTTTGCACTTATTCTAATAGAAATTTGGCCTGATAAAGACACTTTTGCTGTGCATAGTAGTACTGCTGCCAGGTGCACTGCTGGCTGTTGGGGCATCCCATTCTGTAACATAGCATACCCCTCTTTATTTACACTAAGCAGCTCTCTTATTTACACTAAGCAGGCCTGTTGGAGGCTGAGTGTTACTGCTCACTTTTGGTGTGCATTATATTCTGTTTCATATAGACCCACCGCTGCCTGGGCGTTCTTAAAATATCACCTACTACCACGCCAGTTAGACTATGTCGGGCAGACAAGTGCCTGGAAGTGAAAAGAGGAGTGGCAGAGGCCAAGATTCCGCAGGCAGAGCTCGCAGCAGACTGGGGGCCAGTAGCAGCAGGAGTCACGCTGAGAGACCTAATCTGCCAGTATCTGCTAGCGGTCGGGTCTCCACCAGTAACGCATCTGCCGTGGTAGATTGGTTGACGCGCTCATCAACAACATCATCACAACTTACGTCTGAGACCCCCAGTCTAGGGTCGGTAGGTTCCTCTGACACAACCCTGAGTTGGCATGCCCCGAGAGCAGTCTCTGTCCTCCCATTGCCTCTGTCCTATGCCGTTCCCTCCCCCAGCGACGTATCCTATGCTTTGGGTTCAGCTCCACTCTTTAGTGAGGAGGATGATCAGATAGAGGACAGTCAGCAGCTACTGCCCAGCCAAGAAATGGAGGTGGCTTCTTTAGCTAGGCAGACAAATAGTGATGTGGACAGTGTCGTGGGTGCTGCGAGCGTTCCAGCTCCTGCGCCAGACACTGTTGACGAATCCACGAACATCAGTAACGTACAGCCACAACTCGGTGATAATGATGATGACGATGAAGCCGATCGCACTTGGGAGCCGGGTGATGAAGGGGCTTCATCGTCATCATCAGGAGAAGAGGGGCGCAGGTTGCCCCGGAGTCAGCAGCTCAGGCAGCAAGGTGTTAGCAGCATGGTTGGCAGGCAGCATGGGGGCACAATTGTAAAGCCTGGAGCCAAACGGGGCCGGGGTAGAGCACCTGCTGCGTGGCAGGCTACCTTATCGGGAGGTAGTGGGGCAGGGGTTCCTGGAGTTGGCAACAGCAGCAGCGAATCAGTGAGGCCTGTTGGTGGGAAAAGTAGCTACTCGGCAGTGTGGCAGTTTTTCCTGAAGCATCCGCAGGAGGGTAACATGGCCACATGCAAGATATGTAGGCAGAAGGTGAAGCGTGGCCAGGGTCCAAATGTTGGCACCACGGCCCTGCGTCAACATATGCAGCGTCACCATAAAGCGGCCTGGGAGAACCTAGGCTCCGGAGAGGTGGGCCAGACTGCTTCCTCACCGAGTGGCACGCCACTCCCAATTTCTGCCAGCCAAGGCTCCAGCACCTCAGCCGAAGGCAGCTGTGCGTCATTCCCATCCTCTGTCGCTCCTGCTCCTCCTCCTCCTCCTCCAAGTCATGCATCCCGCCAGCAATCCATCAGCGAAGCCATGTCCAAGAGACAGCAGTATGCGCCCACTCATCCTACGGCGCAGAAGCTGAATGTGCTCCTGTCCAAGTTGCTGGTGCTGCAGTCGCTCCCTTTTCAGGTGGTGGAATCTGCACCTTTCAGAGAACTGATGGCTTGTGCCGAGCCGAGGTGGAGAGTCCCAAGCCGTCATTTCTTTGCCAAGAAGGCAGTACCAGCGCTGCACACTTTTGTTGAACAGAAGGTGGGCCAGTCCTTGAGCCTGTCGGTGTGTAGCAAAGTGCATGGCAGCGCCGACATCTGGAGCTGTAACTACGGTCAGGGACAGTACATGTCGTTTACGGCCCACTGGGTGAATGTGGTCCCTTTGCAGCAGCAGCAGCAGCAACTTGGACAGGTCACGCCGCTTCGGCCTCCACGCTCCCTGCCCGTTGGGCCTGTGACACCGTGCGACTCGGCCTCCTCATCCTCCGCCATCTCCTCACCCTCCACTGTAGGCTCAAGTCTCAGTGCCCCTCCAGTCTACCATGTGTGCAGGGCACGGAGGTGTCACGCAGTGCTTCACATGGTTTGTCTTGGCGAACGGAGTCACACAGGGGAGGAACTGCTTAAATGTATTCATCAGGAAATCCAAACATGGCTTACTCCAAGAAAACTTAAAATGGGAATCATGGTTACCGACAATGGGAAGAACATTTTGTCTGCGCTGCGCCAAGGAAGCCTGACCCATGCCCCCTGCATGGCTCACGTCTTCAATCTGGTTGTCAAGCGGTTTCTGAAGTGTTCCCCCCATCTGCAAGACATCCTAACAACTTCAAGGAAACTTTGCATGCACTTCAGCCACTCATACACCGCCAAACACACCCTTCTTGAGCTACAGCGTCAGAATGGTATCCCCCAACATAGTCTGATTTGCGATGTTTCCACCCGTTGGAATTCCACCCTTCACATGTTGGACCGATTATATGAACAGAGAAAAGCCATCACGGATTTCCTGATGATCCAAGCAGATAAGGGGACTCCCCTGTGTAACTTCAATGTCAACCAGTGGCAGCTCATACGTGACACCTGCTGTTTGCTCAGGCCCTTTGAGGAAGCCACTTAATTTGTCAGTCGGCAGGATTACGGGATGAACGACGTGATTCCACTGCTTCATGTACTACAGCACATGTTGGAAACCATGGCTGGTCAGGGCACCGGAGACATGGCGTTTACATCTTACAGCCACATGAACCCCGTTGAAGCTGAACTGGAGGAGGAGGAGGAAGAGGAGGAGGAGGAGGAGTTGCCCAGTGAACACAGTTTAGGCTTGGCGAAATGGCTGGTTTATCTAGTCAGCGGACAGGAGAGGAGGAGCAGGAGCAGCCAGAGGAGCTAGAGGTTTTTGAGGAAGGCGAGACAGAGGACCCGGGCACACCGTGGCAGTATGCAGTGGAGATGGAGACAGGTAGTCCATCCGAGTCACTTGCGCAAATGGCAGGAAGCATGCTCGCGTGCTTGCGTAGTGACCCCAGAATTGTTTCCATCTGTCGGCGGGATGACTTCTGGCTGTCCACCTTATTGGACCCTCGTTTCCGGCACAAAATGGGGGCATTTTTTAAACCCACCGAGAGGGAGGACAAACTGAACTACTACAAAGACATTCTACGTAGGCAGTTGGCCGATGCCTATCTGCGCCATGGTCCATACTCTCGCAGGTCTGACTCGAGGGGACCTCTGCGCTCACCTTCCACTGCCATGGCCGCTGGGGGGGGTTGGCAGGAGCAGCAGCAGCAGCTCCATCAGCAGTAGCCTCAGTCTTCAGTCGCTAATGAGTAGCTTTCTACACCCGCATAGTGAGGCTACTCATGAGCAGCAGGAAGACCTGGAGCAGGACCTGAACCAGCAGGTCATGTCATACTTTGACATGACCATGCCAACACACCTTGAGGATCCGCTGGACTTCTGGGAAGCCAAACTTGATTTGTGGTTGCAACTAGCAGAGTTTACCCTGGAAAAGCTGTCCTGCCCGGCAAGTAGCGTGCCATCTGAGCGGGTGTTTAGTGCGGCGGGGGCCATAGTTACGGCGAGGAGAACTCATCTGTCAACTAAAAATGTGGAGAGACTCACCTTTGTCAAAATGAATCAGGGATGGATCAGCCAGGATTTCCACCCACCAATGCCTGATGCATGCGACTAGATTCAGCATGGTGCCACATTTTACACTTTCCAAATGGTGCAAAACATATTTATGTCTTTAGGCCAATTTTTGGGCTCCTGCTGATGCCAACTCCAGGGTGTGAATCATCCAATTTTTGGGCTCCTGAAGCCAACTCCAGTGTCTCTTTAAAGTAATATTTGGGCTCCTGCTGCTGCTGCTGCCAACTCCAGGGTGTGATTCATCCAATTTTTGGGCTCCTGAAGCCAACTCCAGTGTCTCTTTAAAGTAATGTTTTGGCTCCTGCTGCTGCTGCTGCCAACTCCAGGGTGTGATTCATCCAATTTTTGGGCTCCTGAAGCCAACCCCAGTGTCTCTTTAAAGTAATGTTTGGGCTCCTGTTGCTGCTGCTGCTGCTGCCAACTCCTGCCAACTCCAGGGTGTGAATCATCCAATTTTTGGGCTCCTGAAGCCAACCCCAGTGTCTCTTTAAAGAAATGTTTGGGCTCCTGCTGCTGCTGCTGCTGCCAACTCCAGGGTGTGATTCATCCAATCTTTGGGCTCCTGCTGCCAACCCCAGTGTCTCTTTAACCCTTTAAACGCCAGCTACGTAAAATTCACGTAGCTGCCTCTCCTGTCATTAAACGCCAGCTACGTAAATTTTACGTACCTGGCTTTCCCCCCTGCTAACTGGCCCAAAAAAAAAAAAAAGACACTCTTGTTTGATTCGGCCGGGTCTCCCCTTTAAGATGGTGTGCTCCGATCGTCCGTGGGACCTCCTCCGGCTGCAGGGGAGGGCCCGGAATAGGGTGCCCCCCCCCCGTTTTAGCTGCCACTGGCTTTCCTGTAAAAAAATAAAAAAATAAAAATGACATTTACCTACCTGCATGTGCGCTGGCTCCCGTCGACCCTCCTCTTCACCTGGGGGGCCTCCGATCCCCCCCCAGGGCTTGCCGATCTTCAGGAGAGAGCCCGGGAGGCTCTCTCCTCTCTTCTTCTCGATGGCGGCCGCCATCTTGCCGCTAAGCCCCGCCCCCTTTGCTATGACGTCATCCCGTTCCGTCTCCCGTCAAGCCACGCCCCTTTTGGGGGCGGGGCTATGACGTCATCCCGGTCCCGATCACTGGCTTCAGCTGTTTCAGCTGTCAGATGCCGGTGATCAGTGCACTGGAAGGAGGTGGCAGGAGATCCTCTGATCTCCTGCCCCCCCTTCTCTGGATGCCGATCACCGGCATCTGTCATCAGAGCGGCGAGGGACAAGAGCTTGCAATCGGAGGTAAGTACTGTAAAAACATTTTTTTTTTTTTAATAAAATCATTTTGTGTGTGTGTTTTTTTTTTTACAGTTAACCCTTTGTGAGCTGGTAAGGGGTCTATCAGACCCCTGTACCAGCTCACAAGGCTCTGGGTCTGGCAAGTCACCTGCGGGCTAGCGGGTGACTTGCCATTAACCCCCAGCCCCCCATTACCTGCCTCCCCAAAGGCCAGGGGGGGCAGAAGGGCCCGGGCCACTATGGCTATGTGGGCCTGTTCTACAAGCCCCCATAGCTGGCCCGGGTCGGTAACGCTGGGTAGGGGGGACCCTACGTCATTTTTTTTTTGGGGATTTTTAAGGGTTTTAACCCTTAAAATTCCCCAAAAAAAGGGGTCCCCCACCCTGGGAGGGGGGACCCTATGTCAATTTTTTTTTAATTAACCCCTTATGTCCTGTCACCCAGCTGGTAATAAATGCTTCCAGCATTTTGTGGTGTGGTGTGTTTTTTTTTTTTTACATTTTAAGTGGACCAACACCCAGGATTTTGACTTTCCTGGGTATTGGTCCTTTCCCCTGGGGCATCCCGATTGGGGATGCCCCGCTGCGTGAAACCCCCCCGATCACCCACAATAACTCACCTTACCCGGGTCCTACGGCGCATGCGCGGCCACTCGTCCAATCAGCGCGCTCAGAGCGGCTGAGTTATGGACGTCTAAGAGACATCTAAGCTCAGCCGCTCTGAGCGCCGCATCCCCCACTTCCCTCTAACAGGGAGCGTGCCCGCGGCGGCCATTCATAAATAGTCGGCCTGGGCACGCGTCCTGCTAGAGAGATAGCGGGGATGCGGCACGCGCATGCGCCGTAGGACCGGATTCAAGTAAGTGGTAGCAGGTGTTCCGAGGGGTTTCACACAGGGGGGCATCCCGATTTTGGATGCCCCAGGGGGAGGGAATAAAACGGTCCAGGAATCTTATAGATTCCGGGGCCGATCAGCCCTGGGTGTTGGTCCACTTTAACCCATTGTGAACTTGTAAGGAGTCCATGAGACCCCTGTACCAGTTCACAAGGCTCGAGGGCTGTCAAGTGACTGTCAAGTGACCTGCGGCTAGCGGGTGACTTGCCATTAACCCCGGCCCCCCTATTACCTGCCTCCCCGAAGCCCAGGGGGGCAGAAGGGCCCGGGCTGATTTAGGCGGTGCTGGCTTGTACTTGGCAGGGCGGGGGGCCACCAAAGCTGGCCCCTGCGCCCTGTTCTACAATCCCTGCATAGCTGATCCCTGGGCTACTTATGCTGGATAGGGGGGACCCCATGTCATTTTTATGGGAATTATTAAGGGTTTTTAACCCTTAAAATAAAAAAAATGGGGGTTACCCCCCCCCCCCCCCAGGAAGGGGAACCCCACACCGATTTTTTTTCTTGATTTAACCCTTTATAGTGTGGATTGTAGTTGTATTTTATTTTTACATGTTATAAAATGTTTTTTCAGTTTGGGGGGTCTTCTGAACAGTAACAGGGGGCTACCGATACATATGTGGTACCGTTGTAATCGGAAGAAATGGGGCTTTCACATGCAATATGGTTTTCTTTAATAAAACAAATGTTTATTTGAAATAAAGGAGATAATTTTCTAAAAAAAAATTTTTTTTTTGTTTTGTTTAATTTACTCAAAAATATTTTAAAAAAACAGTAAAAAATTACAAACAAGACATTTCATGTTAAAGCCTAAACTCTGCCGCAAAAAAAAATATATGATTTTCCTGAAAATTCCTGCAAAAATCACAGTTAAGCATAGCGCAAAATGGTGAAAAATGACCTGTCAAGAGAGGGTGACAAAGCCTAAAGTAGGCTGGCAGCTAAAAGGGTTAGTAGTACCTATGCATGTTGGGTATCGTTCTGCTCGGGGGATTTTGCGCTTTCAGATTTAGCTTGTTTTTTTTTGTTTGCATATTGATATTTTAGGAAAACTCATTTTTTATTCTGCTTTATTATACATTTTTTTAAGGAAACCCTGTGCGACCAACGAATTCTTTGAGGGATTACTTCCAGAAAGATGGGCCCACTACAACATGCTGGGTATGCTTAGAAAGCTTATCATGTGTACTTTCAGAAAATATATGGTTTGTGGCAGGTATTCCAAATGTAAAGGGTTGTTTTGGTAGAAAAAGCGCAAGGTGCCACTTTGTCTGCAGAGCTGAAATTTTCAAGCAAAATTACCGTCTCCCCAAGCTTTACTTTGGGGTGTTTGGCAACTCTTCCCTTGACAGTAGCTATGCATGTTGGGTATCGTTCTGTTCGGGGGATGTTGCTTTTTTAGATTAACCTGTTTTTTCTTGTTTGCTTATAGTTTTCTTTAGAAAAATGTGGCTTTGATTCTGCTTTTTTATCCTTTTTTAGGGAAGTTCTGTGTAACCAAAGAATACATTGAGGGAGAACTTCCAGAAAACTGTGGCAACATCAACAAGCCTGGTATGCCTAAAAAGCTTGAGGTGTGTACTTCCAGAGAATTTATCATTTGTGGGGGGTATTTCAAATGTAAAGGGCTGTTTTTATTGAAAAACTGCAAGGTGCACATAGTGCTTAGCATAGCTGTATTTGATCTGAAAATCCCCTAAAGCGCTGTTTCAGTTTGGGGGAGTCTCCTGGGCAGGAAAGGGCATCTACCAATACATATGTGGTGCCGTTGTAACCGGGAGAAATTGGGATTTCACACGCAATAAGATTTTATTGACAAACTTACATTTTTTATTACAAAAAACACTACAAATTGTAAAAAATAGATTTTTTTTTAATTTTTTTGCACATATCTCACCCCAAAATATTAAGAATACACTTAAAAAATGACAAACAAGACATTTCATGTAAAAGCCCAGACTCTGCTGAAAAAAACAATATACAATTTTTCTGGGAAATCCCTGGAAATCCCTTCAAAAATCACAGTTGAACATGCATAGTGCAAAATAGTGAAAAATGGTCTGGCAACAAAGCGTAACAAAAACTCCAGGTAGGCTGGCACTTAAAGGGTTAAAGTAATGTTTGGGCTCCTGCTGCTGCCAACTCCAGGGTGTGATTCATCCAATTTTGGGCTCCTGAAGCCAACCCCAGTGTCTCTTTAAAGTAATGTTTGGGCTCCTGCTGCTGCCAACTCCAGGGTGTGATTCATCCAATTTTTGGGCTCCTGAAGCCAACCCCAGTGTCTCTTTAAAGTGATATTTGGGCTCCTGCTGCTGCTGCTGCCAACTCCAGGGTGTGATTCATCCAATTTTTGGGCTCCTGAAGCCAACCCCAGTGTCTCTTTAAAGTAATGTTTGGGCTCCTGTTGCTGCTGCTGCCAACTCCAGGGTGTGATTCATCCAATTTTTGGGCTCCTGAAGCCAACCCCAGGGTCTCTTTAAAGTAATATCTGGGCTCCTGCTGCTGCTGCTGCTGCCAACTCCAGGGTGTGATTCATCCAATTTTTGGGCTACTGAAGCCAACCCCAGTGTCTCTTTAAAGTAATGTTTGGGCTCCTGTTGCTGCTGCTGCTGCTGCCAACTCCTGCCAACTCCAGGGTGTGATTCATCCAATTTTTGGGCTCCTGAAGCCAACCCCAGGGTCTCTTTAAAGTAATATTTGGGCTCCTGCTGCTGCTGCTGCCAACTCCAGGGTGTGATTCATCCAATTTTTGGGCTACTGAAGCCAACCCCAGTGTCTCTTTAAAGTAATGTTTGGGCTCCTGCTGCTGCTGCCAACTCCAGGGTGTGATTCATCCAATTTTTGGGCTCCTGAAGCCAACTCCAGGGTCTCTTTAAAGTAATATTTGGGCTCCTGCTGCTGCTGCCAACTCCAGGGTGTGAATCATCCAATTTTTGGGCTCCTGAAGCCAACCCCAGGGTCTCTTTAAAGTAATATTTGGGCTCCTGCTGCTGCTGCTGCCAACTCCAGGGTGTGAATCATCCAATTCTTGGGCTCCTGAAGCCAACCCCAGGGTCTCTTAAAAGTAATATTTGGGCTCCTGCTGCTGCTGCTGCCAACTCCAGGGTGTGATTCATCCAATTTGTGGGCTCCTGAAGCCAACCCCAGTGTATCTTTAAAGTAATGTTTGGGCTCCTGTTGCTGCTGCTGCTGCTGCTGCCAACTCCTGCCAACTCCAGGGTTTGATTCATCCAATTTTTGGGCTCCTGAAGCCAACCCCAGGGTCTCTTTAAAGTAATATTTGGGCTCCTGCTGCTGCTGCTGCCAACTCCAGGGTGTGATTCATCCAATTTTTGGGCTCCTGAAGCCAACCCCAGGGTCTCTTTAAAGTAATATTTGGGCTCCTGCTGCTGCTGCTGCCAACTCCAGGGTGTGATTCATCCAATTTTTGGGCTCCTGAAGCCAACCCCAGGGTCTCTTTAAAGTAATATTTGGGCTCCTGCTGCTGCCAACTCCAGGGTGTGAATCATCCAATTTTTGGGCTCCTGGAGCCAACCCCAGGGTCTCTTTAAAGTAATATTTGGGCTCCTGCTGCTGCTGCCAACTCCAGGGTGTGAATCATCCAATTTTTGGGCTCCTGAAGCCAACCCCAGTGTCTCTTTAAAGTAATGTTTGGGCTGCTGCTGCTGCCAACTCCAGGGTGTGATTCATCCAATTTTTGGGCTCCTGAAGCCAACCCCAGTGTCTCTTTAAAGTAATGTTTGGGCTCCTGTTGCTGCTGCTGCTGCTGCTGCCAACTCCTTCCAACTCCAGGGTGTGATTCATCCAATTTTTGGGCTCCTGAAGCCAACCCCAGGGTCTCTTTAAAGTAATATTTGGGCTCCTGCTGCTGCTGCTGCCAACTCCAGGGTGTGATTCATCCAATTTTTGGGCTACTGAAGCCAACCCCAGTGTCTCTTTAAAGTAATGTTTGGGCTCCTGCTGCTGCTGCCAACTCCAGGGTGTGATTCATCCAATTTTTGGGCTCCTGAAGCCAACCCCAGGGTCTCTTTAAAGTAATATTTGGGCTCCTGCTGCTGCTGCTGACAACTCCAGGGTGTGAATCATCCAATTTTTGGGCTCCTGAAGCCAACCCCAGGGTCTCTTTAAAGTAATATTTGGGCTCCTGCTGCTGCTGCCAACTCCAGGGTGTGAATCATCCAATTTTTGGGCTCCTGAAGCCAACCCCAGTGTCTCTTTAAAGTAATGTTTGGGCTGCTGCTGCCAACTCCAGGGTGTGATTCATCCAATTTTTGGGCTCCTGAAGCCAACCCCAGGGTCTCTTTAAAGTAATATTTGGGCTCCTGCTGCTGCTGCTGCCAACTCCAGGGTGTGATTCATCCAATTTTTGGGCTCCTGAAGCCAACCCCAGTGTCTCTTTAAAGTAATATTTGGGCTCCTGCTGCTGCTGCTGCCAACTCCAGGGTGTGATTCATCCAATTTTTGGGCACCTGAAGCCAACCCCAGGGTCTCTTTAAAGTAATATTTGGGCTCCTGCTGCTGCTGCTGCCAACTCCAGGGTGTGATTAATCCAATTTTTGGGCTCCTGAAGCCAACCCCAGGGTCTCTTTAAAGTAATATTTGGGCACCTGCTGCTGCCAACTCCAGGGTGTGATTCATCCAATTTTTGGGCTCCTGAAGCCAACCCCAGGGTCTCTTTAAAGTAATATTTGGGCTCCTGCTGCTGCTGCTGCCAACTCCAGGGTGTGATTCATCCGATTTTTGGGCTCCTGAAGCCAACCCCAGGGTCTCTTTAAAGTAATATTTGGGCTCCTGCTGCTGCCGCTGCCAACTCCAGGGTGTGAATCATCCAATTTTTGGGCTCCTGAAGCCAACCCCAGGGTCTCTTTAAAGTAATATTTGGGCTCCTGCTGCTGCTGCTGCCAACTCCAGGGTGTGAATCATCCAATTTTTGGGCTCCTGAAGCCAACCCGAGTGTCTCTTTAAAGTAATGCTTGGGATGCTGCTGCTGCCAACTCCAGGGTGTGATTCATCCAATTTTTGGGCTCCTGAAGCCAGCCCCAGGGTCTCTTTAAAGTAATGTTTGGGCTCCTGCTGCTGCCAACTCCAGGGTGTGATTCATCCAATTTTTGGGCTCCTGAAGCCAACCCCAGGGTCTCTTTAAAGTAATAATTTGGGCTCCTGCTGCTGCTGCTGCTGCCAACTCCAGGGTGTGATTCATCCAATTTTTGGCTCCTGAAGCCAACCCCAGGGTCTCTTTAAAGCAATATTTGGGCTCCTGCTGCTGCTGCTGCCAACTCCAGGGTGTGATTCATCCAATTTTTGGGCTCCTGAAGCCAACCCCAGGGTCTCTTTAAAGTAATATTTGGGCTCCTGCTGCTGCCAACTCCAGGGTGTGATTCATCCAATTTTTGGGCTCCTGAAGCCAACCCCAGGGTCTCTTTAAAGCAATATTTGGGCTCCTGCTGCTGCTGCTGCCAACTCCAGGGTGTGATTCATCCAATTTTTGGGCTCCTGAAGCCAACCCCAGTGTCTCTTTAAAGTAATGTTTGGGCTGCTGCTGCTGCCAACTCCAGGGTGTGATTCATCCAATTTTTGGGCTCCTGAAGCCATCCCCAGTGTCTCTTTAAAGTAATGTTTGGGCTGCTGCTGCTGCCAACTCCAGGGTGTGATTCATCCAATTTTTGGGCTCCTGAAGCCAACCCCAGTGTCTCTTTAAAGTAATGTTTGGGCTGCTGCTGCTGCCAACTCCAGGGTGTGATTCATAAAATTTTTGGGCTCCTGAAGCCAACCCCAGTGTCTCTTTAAAGTAATGTTTGGGCTGCTGCTGCTGCCAACTCCGGGGTGTGATTCATCCAATTTTTGGGCTCCTGAAGCCAACCCCAGTGTCTCTTTAAAGTAATGTTTGGGCTGCTGCTGCTGCTGCCAACTCCAGGGTGTGATTCATCCAATTTTTGGGCTCCTGCTGCTGCCAACTCCAGTGTCCCTTTAAAGCAATGTTTGGGCTCCTGCCCCTCATAGTGATGCCACTTCAACTCTCTGCAATTGTGCCGCTCTGCGATTCTATTAGCGATGCCTCTGATCTGCATGTGATATTTATTCAAAGTATTATTTAACTAACCCAGCACGCATCCTATGCGTGTTACAGCAAGGCAGAATGGTTTACAACCCTATTGAGGCTCTAGGAGGCTCAGAAATAGCCGTTTTTAATAGCGATTCGTCGCGAATAAATTCGGGTCGAAACGATTTTTGACGGAAAATTCGGCGAATCAGTCGAATCGAATTTTTCAAAAGTTCGCTCATCTCTATCCTTTGGTTACAGCCCATCAGGAAAGCTCTGTGGGGTAAGACATATGAATTATGAAAGAAACCATGAGTCATTTACCTATAACTGGAGGAGGGGAGTGTTGCCCAGTGGTAGTAAAATTCTTTCAGTAAGTCTAAATGGGGGAACTGCTTAGTCCATGCCAACAAGTCTTACATTCTGGGCTGATAGCCCAGTTTCCTTCTCGTATTATTATATTGATTCTGGTGGTTGAATGGTGTATAGGGGAGTCATCCCTCAATGCTCCAATGATCTAATGGTTTGTCCCAGTCTGGTGGAGAAAGGCGGTCTCCTCCACACCTGAAGGGTCAGTTCCATATATTCTCTTTCATCTTGTTATATTAGATATTTTTCTATTGCCTGTGTGATGTTGAGTACCATCTTACAAGTGGTGGACACCAGTGCTCTGATCATCCCAATTTCTTTGTCATTCCCAAGGTAAAGTGTGGATTTTTGGCTAGCAGCAAAAAGAATGAGGTGTGAGTATTTAGATGATCATTCTTCCTTAATTTATGCCATGCTTGCCAGGCTGAGTAGAGCAGGGGGTTGCTTAAAACCGAATTAATTTAAATGACCATTTAAAGTATAGGTAGGTCAGGTAATGTTTCCACTATTGGAAATTATAGTCTCTAGCCCAAGGTATTTCTAGTAACAGGGGTGCACCTGACAATACCACTGAATATAAACATGTGCTCACTCACAAGAACCAAACAAGACTGAAGTGGACGTGTCCAATTACACACCTTTCTTCAAAAAGGAGCACCAATATCAATATGGATACAAAATTCTTTATTATGAAAAAGCAGATACTTTTAAAATACACAAAAACACACTGGACAATTAAAATCACATGGATCCATGGTCTCAATAATATTCATGAAAAAAAACCCTAAGGGGAACAATGCATCAAAAGACCCTATGTGCGCTTATTAGATCCTATTATAACAGTTATTTTATGCTGGCATAAAAATTATATGTGTAAACCCTCAAAGTGTACAACCTATATCTACTACATATAAACCATGAGACATGCTGATAGTCTCCTATACAAATAAGTGTCAACTCTTAACAACAATACCTCATATGTGAAAATAAATAAAAAACTAAATTCCGCAGAAAATATATTGACAGACTCGCCCAGTTCAAACAGTTATAAGTGAATGGAAACAATAAAGATATACTCAAAGTGCACGTGTGCGTGCTAAATGACACCAGCAAACCTGAATATTCAAGAATAAAGAATGGCACATAGAGTCAGCATCACAGGGTCATCAAATATAAATCACCGTGCCCGCGACTCCCATGTCGCTTCAAGGTGAGGGTTAGTATCCAATGTCTATTCCTACCCTTAAATAGTGTTGTCCCATCCTCTGATTCATATCAGCTGTAACAAATCAGCCGTCATTTGCTCACATCCTGTTATGGTGCTGAGCATTGTGGGAAACCATCATCATCGATTACATCCCAGCTGCAGCATGATCAAAGCACAGTGTGCTGCAGACACAAGCAGATCCATCCATCCTGCTCAATCCTTGTTTACATAGACACAGCCCATAGAGCTGATAATGTCTAAGTGCATATGCACATTACTGCTAGGAGGAAAATGACCTGTCAGTGAACGAGCCGCCCCCCTTCCACCCCTGATATTCCATACCAGCTACGTCACCTGTGAGTCTACCGCAGGATCTAAATACACATTGTAACAGACCTATGGACAGATACATCCATCCATCCCACTCCATCCCATATGCTAACCATAATGCCATGACCCAGTATCTGGCATCACATAACTAACCCTTAATCTATTTTATGCAGGGAACTAAAAGGGAGGAAATGTATGATGCATTATGCTACATAAACCTGATCTTCTCCAAGACTATTTACAATCATATACAATTGGGTTGATTCAAAGAAACATGTAACAGCTTGGATTTTGCTCACGTTCATCCTATTTTTTACGTCCGCTCGTGCGTTCGTATGAACTTGCGAGTGATTCAATAAGCAAATACGTTTCTATCCTAAAAGATACGTCCGTTCGTATGATATCTCCCGAACTTGCCTCAGTCAGTTGGCAATCGTAAAAATCACGTTCATGTGCTCACCTGTTGCGGCGGCAGCCTGTTTTGTCGGCGGCTTCCATCGTCCAGCTCTTCCAATTACTTGCGTTTGCCTCTGGTTTTCATTGGTTTTTGGCCTCTTAGATTCGTGCGTTCGTATGTTTATAAGATCTTGCGCATGCGCACCCTCAACCAGAAACTTACATAAACCCCGTAGCGGCTGCATCCAACTTCATTTCTCGGTCCCTTAAACTTACCTAAACCCCTTAGCGCCTGCATCCAACTTCATTTCTCGGTCCATAAAACTTATCTAAACCCCTTAGCGCCTGCATCCAACTTCATTTCTCGGTCCATAAAACTTACCTAAACCCCGTAGCGCCTGCATCCAACTTCATTTCTCGGTCCCTTAAACTTACCTAAACCCCGTAGCGCCTGCATCCAACTTCATTTCTCGGTCCCTTAAACTTACCTAAACCCCGTAGCGCCTGCATCCAACTTCATTTCTCGGTCCCTCAAACTTACCTAAACCCCTTAGCGCCTGCATCCAACTTCATTTCTCGGTCCCTTAAACTTACCTAAACCCCGTAGCGCCTGCATCCAACTTCATTTCTCGGTCCCTTAAACTTACCTAAACCCCGTAGCGCCTGCATCCAACTTCATTTCTCGGTCCCTTAAACTTACCTAAACCCCGTAGCGCCTGCATCCAACTTCATTTCTCGGTCCCTCAAACTTACCTAAACCCCTTAGCGCCTGCATCCAACTTCATTTCTCGGTCCCTTAAACTTACCTAAACCCCGTAGCGCCTGCATCCAACTTCATTTCTCGGTCCCTTAAACTTACCTAAACCCCGTAGCGCCTGCATCCAACTTCATTTCTCGGTCCCTCAAACTTACCTAAACCCCTTAGCGCCTGCATCCAACTTCATTTCTCGGTCCCTCAAACTTACCTAAACCCCGTAGCGCCTGCATCCAACTTCATTTCTCGGTCCCTTAAACTTACCTAAACCCCGTAGCGCCTGCATCCAACTTCATTTCTCGGTCCCTCAAACTTACCTAAACCCCTTAGCGCCTGCATCCAACTTCATTTCTCGGTCCATAAAACTTACCTAAACCCCGTAGCGCCTGCATCCAACTTCATTTCTCGGTCCCTTAAACTTACCTAAACCCCTTAGCGCCTGCATCCAACTTCATTTCTCGGACCATAAAACTTACCTAAACCCCTTAGCGCCTGCATCCAACTTCATTTCTCGGTCCATAAAACGTCACCAAACCACATAATGTACATCTGTCTTTATTTTTTTTAGTGTGTATGTAATTTTGTGTGTAGTTGTTTTTGGTTGCGCATATTAGAAAAGACACATTTATGAAGGCTTAAAATATTTTTTTATTTCAATATTAATTTTTTAAAATTTCCTATATTTATTATAAATTTTAAAAATTTGTAGTTAGTTTTTTTACTAACTTTTTTTACTTAAATAGTTATCTGGGAAACATTTTTTTTTTTTTTTTTTTTTCTTTTTTGTAAGTAAAATTTTGGGTAGAACATTTAAAACATATAAAATTTTTAGAAAATACAGTAAAATGTATCAAACAATTTTAACAAAGTAGCCAGGACCAAGGGCACTATTCATCCTCCTCTTCTTCATCTGTTGGCCCCAACGTCGCCTGTATGGCCAGCAGCTCGGCCACCAACTCCTGGATCTTTTTTTTTTCTCTGCCTTGGTTTTTGGCATAATCCCTGTAAGCAATAGAGAAAAAAACCTAAATAGGAGTACCAGACCGGTTGGTATGCTGTAAATAGATTTGTGGTTAATCCAATACATGTAAATGCATGACATATGTCATTCTTCCAAGGGCTAAAGTTAATGCATTTCCAACAGGTAAGTATTTAAACTCCTTAAACCGGACCTTCAACATTATTTAATGACAACCAATACCTATTTGTAAATGATTATGCACCAGATCAAAGTACAGTTTGGACGTTTATGGCTTGCAGCGCCGCCATCTGAACTCTGAAGCCTAACAATTAATGAGGAGTGGAGAGTTGGATAAAGTACAGGGGAGTACGTTACAGTGGTGCGTTGACAATCCAGAGCATAGCTGGGTTGAGGGAAAGGTCATCAATCCCACAATGCATGCCAGGACCTTACTTTTTACAATCTGTATCCCATGCTGCCTGTAAATATTGCGCATTCCATATTCCGCAATATGGGCTGTTTTCACGCTCCTAACATGCATTAGATGGCTGAAGTCTGTTTTTCTATGTTTCCAATCTGTAGGTACAGTGTGTTGCCTAATTATTAGCTATGTTCTTAATACGAGTTAGGGTCCGCTTTAAGCTAAAGAAGTGGCCACATGAAAGTGTTAACTACACATTGGCTACGCCTTTAGTTATGTGTGTGTTATTAGCTTACAAAACATTAATCTGAATCATGGCATGGAGACTTACGGAGTTGGTGGCCGACAGATGGCTGGTTGGGGCCAACAGGCTGCCCTTGGTCCTGGCTCTGCTGTGAAGAAGTCCCTGGAGAAACATGTGACATTTGGTTAGTATTTGTAGAGAGTCACTATCCCCAACATATCTGGCTCCCAGTCTGGCTGACATCACTCACCTTCGCCAGGATCGACTTCAAGCATCTCTGCTGCCTCCTCCTCCACTATCTCACCCGCTCCTGAAGCTTCTACAAATACATAATAAAGGATAACTTAGTTTTTGGCCTGACATGTATATCTTTGTGCCTATACATGAAGAGTGACATACCAGAGCCTTCCCCATGCGTGGCCAGGTATGACTCCACGCCCACGCGGCTTGGCCCCTCCTCTGTGGTAAGGTCCAGGGGCTGGTCTGAGGAGGCCACAGAGGAGGGGTAGGTCCGTCGCCCGGGAGATCCACCACCTTCACTCACAGATGCAGAGTCATGCAGCACTGGTCGGCCTGTACGTCTCCGGGTGCGGCGAATTCTGAAATCCATTTCCAACACTACCAAAGAAAAGTCATTATAAATAAAGGCATAACTTAGACATTTGGAACATATACCATGCAATTGCTTGGTACTTACTTGGGAAATGGATCCCAAAAAACCTCCGCACCCGGGGCATGTGCAGACGCTTCAGGTCCGACCAATGCTGCATTATCTGGGTGTGAGTGAAGGTGGTGCTGGTCACACGGTGGATCTCGGCGATGATCTCCCGGGCGATGTCCCTTTTCTCGCACACATTGGGCGCGAAGTCATACCGGCGCTGAAGCATGATCTGAAAAACATAATGGACACAGAGCTTTTACTTTTACACACAGACCCATATGTGTTGCATCACAAGTTGAGTATTTAATGTCATTAACACACACATTTCGAATGGCCGCCATTTTTGGGGAGTGCCTTAAAGAGGACGTTGACTGTGATTGACAGTCTGGTCTTATGTTATATGTATCACACACCATGTACATACAGATAATAGCCAACATCAAGAATCAGGCCACCTGCATCTATGGCATGTTAGGATGTTTTAAACATCCAAGATGTAGCCTAATGCTTAGGCTTTTGGACCACGTGTGTGGCTTCCCGTTGTGTTTTTATGGCTTAGGAAAACAGTGTTCCGCAAACATCCGCATCAAGGTCCGAGACAGGCCAGGTTTGACAGCTCGCCCCGCTACTCCACAGGTTAATTAACTGTTGCTAAGCCGGAGCAATTGGCCGAATTAGGACATCAGCATAGACAGGTGAAAACGTGGCCAGGCTCGGCCCTTGAGGATGAAGTGTGAGGAGCCAGTGATTAAACATTAAGAGACCCCAAACTAGTTCCCAACGCATCATTTACATTTAGGCCATCATTGACTATTCTATTAAAATGCACAGGCAGCCACTTACCAGCATGAGGATCTCTTCCTGTTGACGGGTGAAGATAGTGGGCGCCATCTTTAGTCTTCTTCCAGGCAGCAGATAAGTGAAACCCCAGCGGTTTCCTGGTTCCGCTCGAACGTACGTTCGTACGAGCGCGTAGTCGTGCGCATAGGCGTCACACGCTGGGCTCATTATTTAAAGGTCCTTTCCCCCCAAGCTCATTCTCTTTGAGCATTTCTGTACGATGGCACCAAAAAAGGCGATCAGCAAGCGACCCCAGGCAAGCAAGACCGCGGAGGGCCCCACCACAAGGTCCCAGCAAGCTGGCCGAAAACTGAGAGGCAAGACTCCCACCTCGGCCCCACCAAGGGATCCTGGACCCTCAGGTACCAAAAAAAGGGGCCCCAAGCCCCGTGCCCCTGCAGCCAAGAAGCTGGCAACTGCAGCACCCACCACCTCTGCCCCCAGAACAGGCAGCACAAGTGAGACCACACCGGCCATGCCTTCAAGTAGGGCAGTTCGGAAACCCATGCCCCGCAGCAGGGCCCGAAGCCCATCCAGGGCCAGAAGAACCCCATCCAGGGCCAGAAGCCCCTACAGGGCCCGAACCCCATCCAGGGCCAGAAGCCCCTACAGGGCCCGAACCCCATCCAGGGCCAGAAGAACCCCATCCAGGGCCAGAAGCCCAGCCAGGGCCAGAAGCCCAGCCAGGGCCCGAACCCCATCCAGGGCCAGAAGAACCCCATCCAGGGCCAGAAGCCCAGCCAGGGCCAGAAGCCCAGCCAGGGCCCGAACCCCATCCAGGGCCAGAAGAACCCCATCCAGGGCCAGAAGCCCAGCCAGGGCCAGAAGCCCCTACAGGGCCCGAACCCCATCCAGGGCCAGAAGAACCCCATCCAGGGCCAGAAGCCCCTACAGGGCCCGAACCCCATCCAGGGCCAGAAGAACCCCATCCAGGGCCAGAAGCCCCTACAGGGCCCGAACCCCATCCAGGGCCAGAAGCCCCCGACCTGGCACCAGCCGGGAACAGAGCCCCCGACCTGGCACCAGCCGGGAACCTAGCCCCCCAAGAGGGCCCCGAATTGCAACCATGACCACATCTACACCTGGAAGTTCGGTGGCCAGCCACGCAAGAACACCCAGTCCCTTGGCCAGTCCAGTCCAGTCATTGGGAAGCCACCAATCCGGCCATTCCCCTACCCAGCCCCAGGCCATAATGTCACCACATGTGTCTGCACACATGGAGGAGCAGCCAAGCCAACCATCTGGCCGCACATTGCGCCGCGGCCAGTTGAGTGGGAGATTCTCCCATGACCAAAATATGGCATTGGCTAGTGGCCTTACATTATACTATGACGAGCTATATGGGAGCAAATCCAAACACACCACCAAGCAGCGCAAGATGGAATTGTTTGAAACCATCCTCCGACAAGTAAATGCAGCGGGGGAAGAGAGGAAAGATGTGTCCCAAATTCAGAAGAAAATCTCTGATCTGAAGTATGCTGTACGGCAAAAAGAAATTAAAAGGCATAATTACAGGTAAATAAATGTTTTCGCTAAATATAATGTTTGGGATGTGCTGTATGCCCCTTTTCTGAGTACCAAACGATTTTCTCTTTTCAGCATGAAAACTGGAGGTGGCTTCCCATCTAAATTGGAGTTTACCCCTGCTGAGGAGATTGTGCTTGGACTTCTCCATCCGGTCGCGGTCGGTGGACATGCTGGTCTAAGGGACACAGACTCCCCGACCCGTACCCACGGTGAGTACTCTTAAATCTGCATGTTTGCCTGTTTGCTAAATAATCTACAGTTCACTAGTAACAAGATAACGGGATGCCCCTATGGTTTGCCTTGCTTGGCCTCGCACTACTGTGGCTGTTTGTGTCCTCTTTTGGTCCCTGGGAATCACACATTTAGGCCCACAGCCATTATGGCAAAGATCAAATGTCCAATTGGATTGTTAAAGTCATGAAGTTTCGCAAGATAAGTGAGATATTTTGAATCAATCACAAAACACACATCATTATGTATGGGTTGCCTTTTGGTTGTGTGAGTTGTGTTTGAGTTAACAATTTAATTAGCCACCCACAAACATATGTGACCAAGAGCAGCGAGACTCAACTGGCGGCCCGGGGTCCCAATGCGGGCCTTGCCACCACATTCAAGGACCCCTGCCCAGACAGCCCTGCACTCAGTTACTTCTGTGTTGACGTGCTCAGAGCTGCCCCCTTGATCGGCCATGTAGTGGTTGGTCTCCTGCCCAATGTCATGGCTCCCTGAAACATAGCATTGCAATATGAAGTACTGCACAGGAAGTGGCATTGCAAGGTACACAGTAACTTATTTAAATTTTCACTGGCCACAATCGTGTCCCGCTGCCCCTGCTCTGGCCCATGTGCCACAGTCCCCCCATGCCCCCCCCCACATAAGCCCCATACATTTGTAACAGATTGGCTCCATCCATCCCATCACCATCAATACGTTAACTCCCCCCTTTAGACATCCAATCCCTGTCCCCTCAGCTCTGGCCCATCCAGCCCAGCAAGGGCAAGCAGCCTTTATTAGTTGGCACTTAGAAATCTCCAGCCCCTCCACCAGTGTCTTTATTTTTAACTAGACACCCCCTGCGTCAGCACCATGGCCAGACATTCACCTCTCACCACATACCTTTAAATGGGCGTTTCAAACAATTGTTTGAGTACCCCGGACCTAGCGAATGGTAGGCTAAATCCAAAAATGTGCCTTGAAAGTTGGATGCTGACTGGGTACACTTCATGACTTAGAACTGAGGTCACTTAGCAGTTTGTCCGAGCCATTGCACCTATGTAAACTTGCGTGGGTTTGAACAAAGGTCACCATTGCTCTAGAGTTGAATAATATTACAAATAGAGCTATATTTGATTACCTATCAAAAAAAAGGTTATGTGTGTGTGTTTACGTGGTATTTTTTTCTCTTCTTCAGCCCAGCATGATCCCTCAGCAAGGGTAAACTCACCCCCCAGTTTGGTTATGCCTACCAGGTCCGTACAGCATCGGAGCCCAGATCAGAGATTTTCGGGAAGTTAATTTAGTAGCATAAATACTAACAAGTGCTTAAGAATGTGTTAAACTGTTGAAATCCTAAATTGGGACGCAAACTTAGCCTTTTTTTTTTTGATATGTCCCTACAGACCCGCACACTCATGGAAGAGATCCAGGACATGGAGGAAGATGATGATGTCTCCGTACAGGGCACGTCGGATGAACTCCCCCTGGGTCCCAATTTGGAACTGCTCGATAATGTTTCTCTGGCCAATCCTCAGCAGCAGAGTGAATCTCCATCCATTGTGCTTGCACATGGGGAGACTGACACTACAGTCCCCAGTGTTCACTCTGCTGCTGAGGATTTGCAAAGCAGGCCGGTTGCTGTTGAGGGTACGACACCACGCGGCAGGGCACGCCCAAGAGCCAGGGTAATTGTGCGGCGGACGCCATTACGCCGCCCCACAATTTCCCAGGGGAGGCAGAGTGCCCTGCTTCAATTATGGACCCAACAAAGGGACTCTTATGACGCCCAGCTCGTTACAGAGCGTGAGCAAAGGCATGCCGACATGGTGAACATCCATACCAGTCTACAGGGCATCCTCGCGGAGTTGCGTACCCTCAACAGCAACGTGGCCAATGCAAGTAATGGCATCCAGTCAGCCATGGCTGAGATGACCAATATGCAGAGAAACATTGTGGAGCAGTTTCAAATTCACAATGCTGCCATGGCCCAGGCTAGGTCCCATTCCCATGGACCTCCACCTGGACCTCCACCTGGGTATTATGGGCAGCCACCCTATTAAGCCATGGGTGTGTGGGACATCTTTTCTCTTAACCCCCACTGTATTTACTTGTCCTTTGAGGTTTCAAACAATCCATTTTGTGTTGCTCTGGCAGGTTGTGTTTTGTATTTGCTCCCATATAGCTCCTTAGAGTAATGCTTAAGGCCACTAGCCAATGCCATAGGTCTATGTGGAGTTTATCTGGCCACTTATGGCTTTACCTATGTATTTGGTTGGTGCTCCTCCTGTTTGCAGACATGTTTGTGTGACATTATGGCCATGCCCAAATATCCCTGGGCACAGGCAATATTAATGACTGGACTAGGCTGGCCTTTGGACTGGGTGTCCTTGTTTGGTTGTGCCACTAACTTCCAGGTGTAGATGTGCTCGATGTTTTTTTAAATGTTATCCATTTGTTACCACAGATGTATGTGGACTGATTTCTGTTAACCACTATAATTTTTCATTTGCTAAGTAAAACAAAAATTTCACTTCCAATACTTGTGGCGTTTTTAGTGGGAAGACTTTTTTAACAGCTTGGCCTAAACCAGATAATTTTGGTTGGAAGAGGTGTAACAATGCACAGCGAAAGCTAAGGAAACTACATGAAATACATTAGGCAACAATTAAGGTCGAAATGTTTTACTTAGAGGTAATGCCACATTAGGGCAAAACAACATATGTTTCCAAAAGGATAACACAGACATACAGAATGGTGAGACAGGGAAAAAAGTTAACTAAAATGCTGGCTGATCAGGTTGGCTCGAACAGATTGGCCAGACTCACTGGGGGGCCCCTCAAAATTCTCGGCTTCATCCTCGACGGCTGAAGAGGGCAGGCTGTCCACATAACGTGGGACACGTTCCATGATGGCAAAATTGTGCAAAACAGCACATGCCATTATAATGTTGATCACTTTCTTGGGATCATATTGCAGGGCCCCCCCAGTATGGTCAAGGCAACGAAAACGTGTCTTCAGCAGACCAAAGGCCCTCTCCACAACAGCCCGGGTCTTGCGATGCGCACGGTTATACGCTTCCTGAGAGGCATCCTGGGGCCGCAGCACAGGCGTCATGAGCCAGGGTAGAAGTGGGTACCCGGAATCACCTTAAACAGACAATTAAATGTAATCAAAATTAAAAAGGCAACACAACCAACACCCAAAATTTCACAGATATCATAATGATGTAAGGTAAAGTGTTCCCAAAAAAATACAGGGCACATTAGGGCCCACAAAAATTGCACTAAGGTATCACCTAAATAAAAATGGCACTTCTATATACCAATTAATTAACAAACATCTGCACGGCCAAGGGTATTTGTATTTTACATATATTTGTAGTTTTCAGACATCTTACAATTAGGATGCTGCGGAGGGACTATCCACATTTCTCTGGAAACTACAATGTATGCAGTTTAAGTCCACTTTGACATTTAACGACCAATAGTCCCAAAGGAGCCAAAGGTCAAAGATCCCTATCCACATTTCTCTGGAAACTACAATGTATGCAGTTTAAGTCCACTTTGACATTTAAAGACCAATAGTCCCAAAGGAGCCAAAGGTCAAAAGATCCTTGGGTATAAACTCCAAACCAATATATTTAGGCACAAGGAACTTACAGACATCCTAACTAAAGGGAAAACATTCTGAAGGCCACAGCGAGACAAGGATTTTTAGGGTAAGTTCCTAATATATGAGCCAAGAAAAATGCAGTTGTACGCTTCTGTAAATTTATCCTTAAAAAACATATCAACAAATACAAGATTAATGCCACATTTAATAACACACAAATAGGACACACTTACCAAGCAGCCATGCCCCCGAAAATTCACCTGCCTCAAATCTCCGAAACAACCCAGATCGCCGGAGGATATAGGAGTCGTGGGACGATCCGGGGTAGCCGGCAAGGACACTCATAAACCGCATATCCGGACCAACCACGGCCTGGACATTAAGTGAGTGTCCCATTTTACGATTCCTTAAGGCAAAAACATACAAAAAGGGTAATTGATATTTGACCCAAACTAATAAATTAACCACAAAACATGTCTGCACTCTATTGGGAAAGACTAATGAAAAGCCGAGATAAAGCAGCTACACAAATGAGGGATAAACAAATATGCTGCCGCAAAGGAAAACAGGTTACATGACACGTTGGGCAACATAATAACCAATCTCAATACCTATATATATACTCGTCGGCTGCCCTAGGTACGAGTGCCACATGTGTGCAGTCAATTGCACCAATAACGTTGGGCATGTCGGCCACATTATAAAACCCAAGCTTAATGGCGTTTCTGGCTGCCATATCATCAGGAAAATAAATATATTTTTGAGTTATGGCAGCCATGCCTTCCAAAAATTTAGATAGTGCGCGGCTCAGCGTAGGCTGTGACATCCCCACGGAGAGGGCACCCAGCCTCTGGAACGAGCCGTTCGCCAAAAATTGCAGGCAGCCAAGCATCTTGGTCATACCTGAAATTGCATGCCCCTTCCTTGTGGTGCGGGCTAACCATGGCCGCAGCTCACTATATAATTTATGGAGGGAAGCGCGATTAAGCCTGGTCAGCTCGAACAGCTCAACATCATTCATGCTATCGATGTTCATGCGACGACGCAGGGGCAATCTGCTCTCAGACATCTCGATCAACTCAATGCCAAAAAGCATAAGCCCTTGATGTGCCACAAACTCGCTCCGCTCCATCCTACTCCCGAGGCCAAATAGCTGCCGGCAAACATTTCGTAAAGCAGCTCTTTAATGGGCTTCAAAACAATTAGCAATCACCTCTCTGAATTGGGCGCAAGCCCATGTGAAGGACGTAAAAAATAGGATCGGACGCAAATAATACGATTTGGACGGGAAAAACACACGAACTAACGCAAATTATACGATTCTCGTACGAAATGCGTATGTTCATATACGTCTATGCGCGAACGATCGTGCGAATACGAAATGGCCAAAAAAACCAGAAAAAATGACAAACACCCACCCAAACTTACGATTCTCGATACGAAATCACTTAACTTTTGCTCTTTGAATCGAGGGGAATGTGTGCTCATTAAACTGTACAGCATGGCCGACAATTCCTTCAATAGACATCTATATAATTCTATCATATAAATCGCCTGTCAGGGGAAAGAATTGGGAAGGAAGTAGAGAGGGAAAAAGAGGGGGGAGGGGGGGAGAAGGGGGGTGAGGAGAAAGGGGGAAAGGGAAAACACAACAACAAACGAGGGAAAAGGGAAAAATCAAGGAAAAGAGACCAATGTGCCTTCAAGAGGTTTAGCACCACTATATCCATATTAAAGTGATGTTGTTTCAACTTCTTCATATGCTGCCTGTCCCAAATGTATCATGTAATGCTGAATGGTCCACATCACGACATCAGTTGAACAATTGATAATGTGCCAGATGGAGCCGAATATTGAAATGCCAGCGTTGTCAATTCCGGTGCTGCTCCTGGGGGGGAGACCTTTGTGCAAAAAACTCCGTGCTGCCTCCACATCGCGTTTAGCCAATCTGATATTAGAAAGGTGTCCCTGGATCCGTATCCTCAGAGAGTTTTGAGTCTCCCCAATGTGCAACTTAGGACACGAGCAACGCAGCTGATAAATAAGTGACCGAGTCCGCAGTCGGTTTTCTGAATAAGTCCGTACTGATCGTACCGTCCATTTCTAAGGTCAAACGTAGATCCAAAAAGGTAACCTCTTTGGGAGAAATGTCAACCGTCAATGTCACATTCAGATCATTATTGTTCAATTCTTCCATGAATTCTTGACAAATGCTGGATGGTCCCAGAGCCTCATCCAGGGGTAATGACGGATCCTGCTCCTGTAACAATTGTTGTAAATTTCGTAATGCATCCCGATCATCCGGTCCCAACGCAGTACCAGAATCCATAGTCTCCGATCCTCCAAATTGTTTTTTTTAAATGATTTTTTTCTCTGCCGGGGTGAGCTGGTGCTCTGAGATATTGATTACTTGGCATACGTCCTCATTGGTTGGTTCGACCGGGGTGCCAATCTTTTGTACCCCCATCGTTCCCTGCTCCTCAGCGCCCTTGGGGCGTCTCCTACCCCCCCCCCCCCCCCCCCCCGTTCCTGGTTCTTCGTCCATTTCGCTTCCGGACGATAAAAAAAGATGGGCATCATTTTTGGAGCTATTTTGTGAATTAGAAACCAAACCCAGGTTCGATTGTTCACCATTTCTATACTTAGATCTACGTGAGTTCCCAACATGATGCCATTTGTATGCTCTCTTTAGTGCATAATCAGATGTGTCTCTTTGTAGCTTTCTCTTTTTTGTCTCCATCACCAACTGTTCATACCTGTTTAGGTCCACCGCCAGAGATTCAAGAAAGGGCTGTACCTGGGTTTGTTGGTCAAATCGTTCCAATTTGGCCCTCAAACCCAGAAGTGAGGCCTTAGACTCCCTAAGGAGCTCTTTATCATGTGTGATCAACATGTTTAGTATGATCTGTGAGGCCTGTAGCAAACCACTTTCCCATGTCTCTTTAAATGACACATCTGCCTCCCAGGCTGGAAACAATTGTATTCTCAACCCCCTTGGACATATTTTCTGTGCAATATAGGTTTCTAGACTGTGCACATTCCACCATAACCTGGTGTAGTTTTTGTGTGCCTGTCTAATCTATCTAGACAGATTTAAAAAATCATCATTAAATTCTGTATTGACATTCTGACTAGTGATGAGCGAGTAGTATTCGACCGAGCCGGTATTCGATCGAATACTACGCTGTTCGTCATACTCGATTTCGATCGAGTACAGCGGCGATGGCGCACTCACAATTCGTTTCCCCTCCCACCTTCCCTGGCGCGTTTTTTACACCAATCACCATGCAGGGGGGGTGGGACAGGTCCCGGGAGGACGCTGGCATCGCGAAAACGGCGTCTACACGCATTGGCTGGAAAAACCATGTGACCTCGAATATACAAAACTCAGCACTTCCTCTTCGTCAGCATTAGCAGCTTGAACTTAGTGAGGGACAGACGCTCACAGCAGGGAAAGACAGGCTGTCGCTGGCAGGGCCCCAGAAGCTCGGAATATCGCTTTTACCACCATCTATACCAGCTACCAGAAGACAAGACAGTCCTTAATAGCCCTTATTAGGGCTGCTACGCTGAACAGTATATAGCTCATTTTCTATTTAGTCAGGCAGGGCCCCAGAAGCTCAGAATATACCTTTTACCACCATATATACCAGCTACCAGAAGACAAGACAGTCCTTAATAGCCCTTATTAGGGCTGCTACGCTGAACAGTATATAGCTCATTTTCTATTTAGTCAGGCAGGGCCCCAGAAGCTCAGAATATACCTTTTACCACCATATATACCAGCTACCAGAAGACAAGACAGTCCTTAATAGCCCTTATTAGGGCTGCTACGCTGAACAGTATATAGCTCATTTTCTATTTAGTCAGGCAGGGCCCCAGAAGCTCAGAATATACCTTTTACCACCATATATACCAGCTACCAGAAGACAAGACAGTCCTTAATCCCTTATTAGTGCTGCTATGTTGAACAGTATATAGCTCATATTCTATGTAGTCAGGCAGGGCCCCAGAAGCCCAGAATATACCTTTTACCACCATATATACCAGCTACCAGAAGACAAGACAGTCCTTAATAGCCCTTATTAGGGCTGCTACGCTGAACAGTATATAGCTCATTTTCTATTTAGTCAGGCAGGGCCCCAGAAGCTCAGAATATACCTTTTACCACCATATATACCAGCTACCAGAAGACAAGACAGTCCTTAATAGCCCTTATTAGGGCTGCTACGCTGAACAGTATATAGCTAATTTTCTATTTAGTCAGGCAGGGCCCCAGAAGCTCAGAATATACCTTTTACCACCATATATACCAGCTACCAGAAGACAAGACAGTCCTTAATAGCCCTTATTAGGGCTGCTACGCTGAACAGTATATAGCTCATTTTCTATTTAGTCAGGCAGGGCCCCAGAAGCTCAGAATATACCTTTTACCACCATATATACCAGCTACCAGAAGACAAGACAGTCCTTAATCCCTTATTAGTGCTGCTATGTTGAACAGTATATAGCTCATATTCTATGTAGTCAGGCAGGGCCCCAGAAGCCCAGAATATACCTTTTACCACCATATATACCAGCTACCAGAAGACAAGACAGTCCTTAATAGCCCTTATTAGGGCTGCTACGCTGAACAGTATATAGCTCATTTTCTATTTAGTCAGGCAGGGCCCCAGAAGCTCAGAATATACCTTTTACCACCATATATACCAGCTACCAGAAGACAAGACAGTCCTTAATAGCCCTTATTAGGGCTGCTACGCTGAACAGTATATAGCTCATTTTCTATTTAGTCAGGCAGGGCCCCAGAAGCTCAGAATATACCTTTTACCACCATATATACCAGCTACCAGAAGACAAGACAGTCCTTAATCCCTTATTAGTGCTGCTATGTTGAACAGTATATAGCTCATACTCTATGTAGTCAGGCAGGGCCCCAGAAGCTCAGAATATACCTTTTACCACCATATATACCAGCTACCAGAAGACAAGACAGTCCTTAATAGCCCTTATTAGGGCTGCTACGCTGAACAGTATATAGCTCATTTTCTATTTAGTCAGGCAGGGCCCCAGAAGCTCAGAATATACCTTTTACCACCATATATACCAGCTACCAGAAGACAAGACAGTCCTTAATCCCTTATTAGTGCTGCTATGTTGAACAGTATATAGCTCATATTCTATGTAGTCAGGCAGGGCCCCAGAAGCTCAGAATATACCTTTTACCACCATATATACCAGCTACCAGAAGACAAGACAGTCCTTAAGAGCCCTTATTAGGGCTGCTACGCTGAACAGTATATAGCTCATTTTCTATGTAGTCAGGCAGGGCCCCAGAAGCTCAGAATATACCTTTTACCACCATATATACCAGCTACCAGAAGACAAGACAGTCCTTAATAGCCCTTATTAGGGCTGCTACGCTGAACAGTATATAGCTCATTTTCTATTTAGTCAGGCAGGGCCCCAGAAGCTCAGAATATACCTTTTACCACCATATATACCAGCTACCAGAAGACAAGACAGTCCTTAATAGCCCTTATTAGGGCTGCTACGCTGAACAGTATATAGCTCATTTTCTATTTAGTCAGGCAGGGCCCCAGAAGCTCAGAATATACCTTTTACCACCATATATACCAGCTACCAGAAGACAAGACAGTCCTTAATAGCCCTTATTAGGGCTGCTACGCTGAACAGTATATAGCTCATTTTCTATTTAGTCAGGCAGGGCCCCAGAAGCTCAGAATATACCTTTTACCACCATATATACCAGCTACCAGAAGACAAGACAGTCCTTAATAGCCCTTATTAGGGCTGCTACGCTGAACAGTATATAGCTCATTTTCTATTTAGTCAGGCAGGGCCCCAGAAGCTCAGAATATACCTTTTACCACCATATATACCAGCTACCAGAAGACAAGACAGTCCTTAATAGCCCTTATTAGGGCTGCTACGCTGAACAGTATATAGCTCATTTTCTATTTAGTCAGGCAGGGCCCCAGAAGCTCAGAATATACCTTTTACCACCATATATACCAGCTACCAGAAGACAAGACAGTCCTTAATCCCTTATTAGTGCTGCTATGTTGAACAGTATATAGCTCATATTCTATGTAGTCAGGCAGGGCCCCAGAAGCTCAGAATATACCTTTTACCACCATATATACCAGCTACCAGAAGACAAGACAGTCCTTAAGAGCCCTTATTAGGGCTGCTACGCTGAACAGTATATAGCTCATTTTCTATTTAGTCAGGCAGGGCCCCAGAAGCTCAGAATATACCTTTTACCACCATATATACCAGCTACCAGAAGACAAGACAGTCCTTAAGAGCCCTTATTAGGGCTGCTACGCTGAACAGTATATAGCTCATTTTCTATTTAGTCAGGCAGGGCCCCAGAAGCTCAGAATATACCTTTTACCACCATATATACCAGCTACCAGAAGACAAGACAGTCCTTAAGAGCCCTTATTAGGGCTGCTACGCTGAACAGTATATAGCTCATTTTCTATTTAGTCAGGCAGGGCCCCAGAAGCTCAGAATATACCTTTTACCACCATATATACCAGCTACCAGAAGACAAGACAGTCCTTAATAGCCCTTATTAGGGCTGCTACGCTGAACAGTATATAGCTCATTTTCTATTTAGTCAGGCAGGGCCCCAGAAGCTCAGAATATACCTTTTACCACCATATATACCAGCTACCAGAAGACAAGACAGTCCTTAATCCCTTATTAGTGCTGCTATGTTGAACAGTATATAGCTCATATTCTATGTAGTCAGGCAGGGCCCCAGAAGCTCAGAATATACCTTTTACCACCATATATACCAGCTACCAGAAGACAAGACAGTCCTTAAGAGCCCTTATTAGGGCTGCTACGCTGAACAGTATATAGCTCATTTTCTATTTAGTCAGGCAGGGCCCCAGAAGCTCAGAATATACCTTTTACCACCATATATACCAGCTACCAGAAGACAAGACAGTCCTTAATAGCCCTTATTAGGGCTGCTACGCTGAACAGTATATAGCTCATTTTCTATTTAGTCAGGCAGGGCCCCAGAAGCTCAGAATATACCTTTTACCACCATATATACCAGCTACCAGAAGACAAGACAGTCCTTAATAGCCCTTATTAGGGCTGCTACGCTGAACAGTATATAGCTCATTTTCTATTTAGTCAGGCAGGGCCCCAGAAGCTCAGAATATACCTTTTACCACCATATATACCAGCTACCAGAAGACAAGACAGTCCTTAAGAGCCCTTATTAGGGCTGCTACGCTGAACAGTATATAGCTCATTTTCTATTTAGTCAGGCAGGGCCCCAGAAGCTCAGAATATACCTTTTACCACCATATATACCAGCTACCAGAAGACAAGACAGTCCTTAATCCCTTATTAGTGCTGCTACGCTGAACAGTATATAGCTCATTTTCTATTTAGTCAGGCAGGGCCCCAGAAGCTCAGAATATACCTTTTACCACCATATATACCAGCTACCAGAAGACAAGACAGTCCTTAAGAGCCCTTATTAGGGCTGCTACGCTGAACAGTATATAGCTCATTTTCTATTTAGTCAGGCAGGGCCCCAGAAGCTCAGAATATACCTTTTACCACCATATATACCAGCTACCAGAAGACAAGACAGTCCTTAATAGCCCTTATTAGGGCTGCTACGCTGAACAGTATATAGCTCATTTTCTATTTAGTCAGGCAGGGCCCCAGAAGCTCAGAATATACCTTTTACCACCATATATACCAGCTACCAGAAGACAAGACAGTCCTTAATAGCCCTTATTAGGGCTGCTACGCTGAACAGTATATAGCTCATTTTCTATTTAGTCAGGCAGGGCCCCAGAAGCTCAGAATATACCTTTTACCACCATATATACCAGCTACCAGAAGACAAGACAGTCCTTAATAGCCCTTATTAGGGCTGCTACGCTGAACAGTATATAGCTCATTTTCTATTTAGTCAGGCAGGGCCCCAGAAGCTCAGAATATACCTTTTACCACCATATATACCAGCTACCAGAAGACAAGACAGTCCTTAATAGCCCTTATTAGGGCTGCTACGCTGAACAGTATATAGCTCATTTTCTATTTAGTCAGGCAGGGCCCCAGAAGCTCAGAATATACCTTTTACCACCATATATACCAGCTACCAGAAGACAAGACAGTCCTTAATAGCCCTTATTAGGGCTGCTACTCTGAACAGTATATAGCTCATTTTCTATTTAGTCAGGCAGGGCCCCAGAAGCTCAGAATATACCTTTTACCACCATATATACCAGCTACCAGAAGACAAGACAGTCCTTAATAGCCCTTATTAGGGCTGCTACGCTGAACAGTATATAGCTCATTTTCTATTTAGTCAGGCAGGGCCCCAGAAGCTCAGAATATACCTTTTACCACCATATATACCAGCTACCAGAAGACAAGACAGTCCTTAATAGCCCTTATTAGGGCTGCTACGCTGAACAGTATATAGCTCATTTTCTATTTAGTCAGGCAGGGCCCCAGAAGCTCAGAATATACCTTTTACCACCATATATACCAGCTACCAGAAGACAAGACAGTCCTTAATAGCCCTTATTAGGGCTGCTACGCTGAACAGTATATAGCTCATTTTCTATTTAGTCAGGCAGGGCCCCAGAAGCTCAGAATATACCTTTTACCACCATATATACCAGCTACCAGAAGACAAGACAGTCCTTAAGAGCCCTTATTAGGGCTGCTACGCTGAACAGTATATAGCTCATTTTCTATTTAGTCAGGCAGGGCCCCAGAAGCTCAGAATATACCTTTTACCACCATATATACCAGCTACCAGAAGACAAGACAGTCCTTAATCCCTTATTAGTGCTGCTATGTTGAACAGTATATAGCTCATATTCTATGTAGTCAGGCAGGGCCCCAGAAGCTCAGAATATACCTTTTACCACCATATATACCAGCTACCAGAAGACAAGACAGTCCTTAAGAGCCCTTATTAGGGCTGCTACGCTGAACAGTATATAGCTCATTTTCTATTTAGTCAGGCAGGGCCCCAGAAGCTCAGAATATACCTTTTACCACCATATATACCAGCTACCAGAAGACAAGACAGTCCTTAATAGCCCTTATTAGGGCTGCTACGCTGAACAGTATATAGCTCATTTTCTATTTAGTCAGGCAGGGCCCCAGAAGCTCAGAATATACCTTTTACCACCATATATACCAGCTACCAGAAGACAAGACAGTCCTTAATAGCCCTTATTAGGGCTGCTACGCTGAACAGTATATAGCTCATTTTCTATTTAGTCAGGCAGGGCCCCAGAAGCTCAGAATATACCTTTTACCACCATATATACCAGCTACCAGAAGACAAGACAGTCCTTAAGAGCCCTTATTAGGGCTGCTACGCTGAACAGTATATAGCTCATTTTCTATTTAGTCAGGCAGGGCCCCAGAAGCTCAGAATATACCTTTTACCACCATATATACCAGCTACCAGAAGACAAGACAGTCCTTAATCCCTTATTAGTGCTGCTACGCTGAACAGTATATAGCTCATTTTCTATTTAGTCAGGCAGGGCCCCAGAAGCTCAGAATATACCTTTTACCACCATATATACCAGCTACCAGAAGACAAGACAGTCCTTAAGAGCCCTTATTAGGGCTGCTACGCTGAACAGTATATAGCTCATTTTCTATTTAGTCAGGCAGGGCCCCAGAAGCTCAGAATATACCTTTTACCACCATATATACCAGCTACCAGAAGACAAGACAGTCCTTAATAGCCCTTATTAGGGCTGCTACGCTGAACAGTATATAGCTCATTTTCTATTTAGTCAGGCAGGGCCCCAGAAGCTCAGAATATACCTTTTACCACCATATATACCAGCTACCAGAAGACAAGACAGTCCTTAATAGCCCTTATTAGGGCTGCTACGCTGAACAGTATATAGCTCATTTTCTATTTAGTCAGGCAGGGCCCCAGAAGCTCAGAATATACCTTTTACCACCATATATACCAGCTACCAGAAGACAAGACAGTCCTTAATAGCCCTTATTAGGGCTGCTACGCTGAACAGTATATAGCTCATTTTCTATTTAGTCAGGCAGGGCCCCAGAAGCTCAGAATATACCTTTTACCACCATATATACCAGCTACCAGAAGACAAGACAGTCCTTAATAGCCCTTATTAGGGCTGCTACGCTGAACAGTATATAGCTCATTTTCTATTTAGTCAGGCAGGGCCCCAGAAGCTCAGAATATACCTTTTACCACCATATATACCAGCTACCAGAAGACAAGACAGTCCTTAATAGCCCTTATTAGGGCTGCTACGCTGAACAGTATATAGCTCATTTTCTATTTAGTCAGGCAGGGCCCCAGAAGCTCAGAATATACCTTTTACCACCATATATACCAGCTACCAGAAGACAAGACAGTCCTTAATAGCCCTTATTAGGGCTGCTACGCTGAACAGTATATAGCTCATTTTCTATTTAGTCAGGCAGGGCCCCAGAAGCTCAGAATATACCTTTTACCACCATATATACCAGCTACCAGAAGACAAGACAGTCCTTAATAGCCCTTATTAGGGCTGCTACGCTGAACAGTATATAGCTCATTTTCTATTTAGTCAGGCAGGGCCCCAGAAGCTCAGAATATACCTTTTACCACCATATATACCAGCTACCAGAAGACAAGACAGTCCTTAATAGCCCTTATTAGGGCTGCTACGCTGAACAGTATATAGCTCATTTTCTATTTAGTCAGGCAGGGCCCCAGAAGCTCAGAATATACCTTTTACCACCATATATACCAGCTACCAGAAGACAAGACAGTCCTTAATAGCCCTTATTAGGGCTGCTACGCTGAACAGTATATAGCTCATTTTCTATTTAGTCAGGCAGGGCCCCAGAAGCTCAGAATATACCTTTTACCACCATATATACCAGCTACCAGAAGACAAGACAGTCCTTAATAGCCCTTATTAGGGCTGCTACGCTGAACAGTATATAGCTCATTTTCTATTTAGTCAGGCAGGGCCCCAGAAGCTCAGAATATACCTTTTACCACCATATATACCAGCTACCAGAAGACAAGACAGTCCTTAAGAGCCCTTATTAGGGCTGCTACGCTGAACAGTATATAGCTCATTTTCTATTTAGTCAGGCAGGGCCCCAGAAGCTCAGAATATACCTTTTACCACCATATATACCAGCTACCAGAAGACAAGACAGTCCTTAATAGCCCTTATTAGGGCTGCTACGCTGAACAGTATATAGCTCATTTTCTATTTAGTCAGGCAGGGCCCCAGAAGCTCAGAATATACCTTTTACCACCATATATACCAGCTACCAGAAGACAAGACAGTCCTTAATAGCCCTTATTAGGGCTGCTACGCTGAACAGTATATTGCTCATTTTCTATTTAGTCAGGCAGGGCCCCAGAAGCTCAGAATATCGCTTTTACCACCATATATACCAGCTACCAGAAGACAAGAGAGTCATTAAGAGCCCTTATTAGGGCTACTATGCTGAACAGTATATAGCTCATTCTAGCTATATACACACTGCACACAACGGCTGCTTTAGTGAGGGGTAGCTGCTGCTGCTGGAATAGGGACAGAAAGACTTCAGTGGTGTATTAGCACCTATATACAAAACTATATACACTCTGCTCAAAACGGCTGCTTTAGTGAGGGGTAGCTGCTGATGCTGGAATAGGGACAGAAAGACTTCAGTGGTGTATTAGCACCTATATACAAAACTATTTTTTGCACTACTGTTTTGTGTCATCTGTGCCAACAAAACCTTGTTATATACCCGGTGCGTATAGGCACCATTTCACCTTCTGGCAGTATACGGCTGTATAGCCAGGTGTTTTTCTTAAAAATATTTTTATATTTGGCACTACTGTTTTGTGTCCTCTTTACCAACAAAACCTTGTTATATACCCGGTGCGTATATAGGCACCATTTCACCTTCTGGCAGCATACGGCTGTATAGCCAGGTGTTTTTCTTAAAAATATTTTTATATTTGGCACAACTGTTTTGTGTCCTCTTTACCAACAAAACCTTGTTATATACCCGGTGCGTATATAGGCACCATTTCACCTTCTGGCAGTATACGGCTGTATAGCCAGGTGTTTTTCTTAAAAATATTTTTATATTTGGCACTACTGTTTTGTGTCCTCTTTACCAACAAAACCTTGTTATATACCCGGTGCGTATATAGGCACCATTTCACCTTCTGGCAGTATACGGCTGTATAGCCAGGTGTTTTTCTTAAAAATATTTTTATATTTGGCACTACTGTTTTGTGTCCTCTTTACCAACAAAACCTTGTTATATACCCGGTGCGTATATAGGCACCATTTCACCTTCTGGCAGTATACGGCTGTATAGCCAGGTGTTCTTAAAAATATATTTATATTTGGCACTACTGTTTTGTGTCCTCTGTGCCAACAAAACACTGTTTTATACACGGTGCGTATAGGCACCATTTCACCTTCTGGCAGTATACGGCTGTATAGCCAGGTGTTCTTAAAAATATTTTTATATTTGGCATAACGCGTGGCCAAAAAAGTAAAACGTCTGAAATGCGGAGGGCTAGCGCAAAGGGACGTGGACGAGGACGGGGGCGCGGAAATGCTGGTGGGGGCACAAACCGCGTTGAAGCCAGTGGGGATACAATGCGTGCTGGTGAGGGGCAGCCAGCATTACGCTCATCCAGCTTCCTTGCCTTTATGGGACAGTTATGCGGGGGGCGGGGTACACCTCTGTTAAGGCCTGAGCAGCGTGAACAGGTGGTGCAATGGATGGCCGATAACGCTTCCAGTCACTTGTCCACCACCCAGTCATCCACACAGTCTCACTCTGACCCTCCTTCCTCCCAACCTGGCCAACAGAGTCAGCCCAACCTTGACCCCTCCCAGGACCTCTTTTCGGGTCCTTTTCCAGATGTGCTGCAAGAATCCCAGGAGCTAGCAGAGGAATTTGTTTGTAGTGATGCCCAAACACTTGAGTATCCGCCATCTGCTAGTGATGTGGACCCGGAACCAGCATCTGCTATCATGAGCGATGATGATGAGACGCAGTTGCCATCAAGGGAGGCTGTTGGAATGTCCAGTGGGCAGGAGGAGGAGCAGAGAGAGGAAGTGGAAGAGGAGGTGGTGGACGACAAAATGACCGACCCCACTTGGACAGGGGTGATGTCCAGCGGGGAAAGCAGTGGAGATGCGGTCTGCGCATCACCGAATAAGGCAGCAAGAGGCAGAGGACAGTCCAGAGGCAGAGGACAGTCCAGACAGAGAAGGCAGGCCACAGCCAGCAGGGCCGAAGCTCTTCCCGGCAGCAGGCAGTCGCGCGAAGCTCCCCCATCGAGGCCTCGTACTTCTGTGGTGTGGAGATTTTTTAACGTTTGCGCGGATGACAAACTGAGCGCGGTTTGCGCAATCTGCCACTCAAAACTGAGTAGGGGCTCTGAGAAGAGCAATCTGACCACCTCAGGCATGCGCCGTCACTTGGAATTCAAGCACTGGGCTGAGTGGGAGAGAGCAAACGCAATACAACCTGCGCCCCGTCTTGCTGCCACTGCCTCTTCCCCTTTGTTGTGTGCTGCCACTGCGGTCCAGACCTCCAGCCAGGACACCTCCACATCTGCCTCTGCCTCGGCTACTTTGGGGCCTTCTCCTTCAGCCCCACCTTCCCCCGCATCTTCGTCTGCACCTTCCATCTCTTCGTCCCATCAACTGTCCATCTCGCAGGCGTTCAACCGCAGGCGGAAGTACGCCTCCAGTCACCCCCAAGCCCAAGCCTTAACCTGCCTCATCTCCAAACTGCTGGCCCTGGAGATGTTGCCGTTTAGGCTTGTGGAGACGCAGGCCTTCCGCGACCTGATGGCGGCTGCCGCACCTCGCTATTCCGTCCCTAGCCTCCACTATTTTTCCCGGTGTGGCGTCCCCGCCCTGCACCAGCACGTGTCGCGTAACATCAGGCGGGCCCTGAGGTACGCAGTCAGCGCAAAGGTCCACTTGACCACCGACTCGTGGACAAGCGCTTGCGGCCAAGGACGCTACATCTCTTTGACGGCACACTGGGTGAATGTTGTGGAAGCGGGGACGGGGTCGCAAACAGGGACGGCCTACATACCACCCCCGCCCAAGATTGCCAGCACGGGTTCTGATAGACCCCCCTCCTCTTCCTCCTCCTCCTCCTCCTCCTCCTCTGCCTTAACATCGCCCTCAGCCCCTAGCTGGAAGCGTTGCAGCACTGGCGCGGGGAGACGTCAGCAGGCGGTGCTTAAGCTCATCAGTTTGGCGACAGGAAGCACAGCGCCGCAGAGGTGAGGCACGCCATATTGCAGCAGACAGAGATGTGGCTGTCGCCGCTGCAGCTAGGACCAGGCATGGTCGTGTGCGATAACGGCCGTAACCTGGTGGCAGCTCTGGAGCTTGCAGAACTCAATCATGTACCATGCCTGGCCCACGTTTTTAATTTGGTAGTACAAAAGTTTCTAAAGACTTACCCCAACCTGGCAGAGCTACTGGTCAAAGTGCGGCGCTTGTGCGCTCACTTTCGGAAGTCAACTGTAGCTGCGGCTAGCTTAAAAAAAATCCAGCAACGCCTCCATTTGCCTCAACATCGGCTGTTGTGCGACCTGCCCACTCGCTGGAATTCCACCTATTGCATGTTGGCCAGGGTGTGTGAGCAGCAGAAAGCATTGATGGAGTACCAGATGATGCATCCACGCGTGCCTCCAACTCAGTTCCCTCAGTTTGCCAACCACGAGTGGCCATGGATGGCAGACATATGCGATGTATTGCGTATCTTTGAGGAGTCCACTAAGAAGGTCAACAGCGAGGACGCTATAGTGAGCGTAACCATCCCGCTCCTATGCGTCCTTAAAGAATCGCTCATCGCAATAAGGGAGAACGCATTGCACACAGAGGAGACGGGGGTAGGAGGAGACGCAACGCAGGTAGACAGTCAGACCACACTTTTGTCTGCTGCTCGGTGGCAGTTGCAGGAGGAGGAGGATGAGGAGGAGGAGGACAACGTGGAGGTGGCTGTGGAAGAGGATGCTGGCGGCGAGGGTAGCAGTCAGGCTGTGTGCGTCCCATTGGTTCAGCGTGGATGGGGCGGAGAGGAGGAGGAAGAGGAGGAAATGGAAAATGATCCTTCTGGTGGGGGCAGTGAGGTCATGCCTACTCAGAGTCTGGCACACATGGCTGACTTCATGCTGGGCTGCTTTTCCCGGGACATACGTGTTGTCCGGATATTGGAGAACAAACTATACTGGGTCTTCGCACTCCTGGACCCCCGGTATAAAGATAACTTCTCCTCTTTTATTCCGGTAGAGGAGAGGACGAATCGATTACTGGAATACCAGAGGGAACTCTTGCAGAACATGATGCAGATTTTCCCACCCAGCATCGCTGGCGGCAGAGAGGAGAGTGTCTCCCAGAGTCTGACAACATTGATCAGGCCCACAGCCACCAGGGGAACACTCTCCAAGGTGTGGGACACGTTCATGTCACCCCCTCGTGCAACTTCCATCACTGCGGGGCCCGCTATCAGCAGGAGGGACAAGTATCGGCGGATGTTGCGGGACTACCTGGCAGACCACACCCCTGTCCTCCCCGATCCCTCGGCGACCTACACTTACTGGGTCTCCAAGTTGGACACGTGGTTGGAACTGTCCCTGTACGCCTTGGAGGTGCTTGCCTGCCCTGCCGCCAGCGTGCTATCAGAAAGGGTGTTCAGCGCAGCCGGGGGCATTATAACCGATAAGCGCAGCCGCCTGTCAACCGACAGTGCCGACAGGCTGACGCTAATCAAAATGAACAGCAAGTGGATTGACCCGGACTTTGCTTGTACAACAGTGGAAAGCAGCCAAGAGTGAAGTGCCATCTGTATGAAGTGCCATTTCCTCCTCCTCCTCCTCCTTAACCGCCGTAGAATTGCTGTATTAATAAAAAAAAATTATGGCTCACCTCTTGGGCTTAATACAATCAATTTTTAAGAGGTCTCAGCTCGTGGGACTCCACACAATTTTTAAGAGGTCTCAGCTCTTGGGACTCCACACAATGTTTGAGAGGTCTCAGCTCTTGGGCCTCCACACAATTTTTAAAAGGTCTCAGCTCTTGGGCCTCCACACAATTTTTAAAAGGTCTCAGCTCTTGGGCCTCCACACAATTTTTAAAAGGTCTCAGCTCTTGGGCCTCCACACAATTTTTAAAAGGTCTCAGCTCTTGGGCCTCCACACAATTTTTAAAAGGTCTCAGCTCTTGGGCCTCCCCTACTGCTGGGGTGACACACTGTAACAAACCTCCTCCTGTAAGCTTCCCCTACTGCTGGGGTGAAACACTGTAACAAACCTCCTCCTGTAAGCTTCCCTGACTGCAGGGGTGCCACACTGTAACAAACCTCCTCCTGTAAGCTTCTCCTACTGCTGGGGTGACACACTGTAACAAACCTCCTCCTGTAAGCTTCCCTGACTGCTGGGGTGACACACTGTAACAAACCTCCTCCTGTAAGCTTCCCTGACTGCTGGGGTGACACACTGTAACAAACCTCCTCCTGTAAGCTTCCCCTACTGCTGGGGTGACACACTGTAACAAACCTCCTCCTGTAAGCTTCCCTGACTGCAGGGGTGCCACACTGTAACAAACCTCCTCCTGTAAGCTTCCCCTACTGCTGGGGTAACACACTGTAACAAACCTCCTCCTGTAAGCTTCCCTTACTGCTGGGGTGCCACACTGTAACAAACCTCCTCCTGTAAGCTTCCCTGACTGCAGGGGTGACACACTGTAACAAACCTCCTCCTGTAAGCTTCCCTGACTGCAGGGGTGACACACTGTAACAAACCTCCTCCTGTAAGCTTCCCCTACTGCTGGGGTAACACACTGTAACAAACCTCCTCCTGTAAGCTTCCCTTACTGCTGGGGTGCCACACTGTAACAAACCTCCTCCTGTAAGCTTCCCTGACTGCTGGGGTGACACACTGTAACAAACCTCCTCCTGTAAGCTTCCCTGACTGCAGGGGTGACACACTGTAACAAACCTCCTCCTGTAAGCTTCCCTTACTGCTGGGGTGCCACACTGTAACAAACCTCCTCCTGTAAGCTTCCCTGACTGCTGGGGTGACACAATGTAACAAACCTCCTCCTGTAAGCTTCCCTGACTGCTGGGGTGACACACTGTAACAAACCTCCTCCTGTAAGCTTCCCCTACTGCTGGGGTAACACACTGTAACAAACCTCCTCCTGTAAGCTTCCCTGACTGCTGGGGTGCCACACTGTAACAAACCTCCTCCTGTAAGCTTCCCTTACTGCTGGGGTGACACACTGTAACAAACCTCCTCCTGTAAGCTTCCCTGACTGCAGGGGTGCCACACTGTAACAAACATCCTCCTGTAAGCTTCCCCTACTGCTGGGGTGACACACTGTAACAAACCTCCTCCTGTAAGCTTCCCTGACTGCAGGGGTGACACACTGTAACAAACCTCCTCCTGTAAGCTTCCCTTACTGCTGGGGTGACACACTGTAACAAACCTCCTCCTGTAAGCTTCCCTGACTGCAGGGGTGACACACTGTAACAAACCTCCTCCTGTAAGCTTCCCTTACTGCTGGGGTGCCACACTGTAACAAACCTCCTCCTGTAAGCTTCCCTGACTGCTGGGGTGACACAATGTAACAAACCTCCTCCTGTAAGCTTCCCTGACTGCTGGGGTGACACACTGTAACAAACCTCCTCCTGTAAGCTTCCCCTACTGCTGGGGTAACACACTGTAACAAACCTCCTCCTTTAAGCTTCCCTTACTGCTGGGGTGACACAATGACACAAGAGGACATGTCTGACCACATCTCACACACACACACACACACACACACAATGACAATTAGGGGTGGGGTCTATTTATTTTCCCCCTTGCCTATGCCATCTGTGGTTGTCATTAGGCAACGTGATTTTAAGGGGTGCAGAATTTTGTTCTTCTTTTTTGTACAGTTTGGCTTGGGGTCCATGGCAATGTAGAGGAAAGAAGGTTTCCTTGTCTTGTCTCACTTTACGTAGAAGTAATATTGTGTTTGGAGTGTATTGTTGAGAGGCTGTGATAGTGGCGTAATAGTGCGACTTGGGCGCGTTATATGCACCCAGACATGCTTCCCCTGCTGTCCCAGTTGCATTCCAGCAGTGTTGGCATCATTTTCTGATGTTTCAGGGTGGACTTGGTGACCTCCAAGTGGTCGAATTGAGATTTCCAAGTGTCGAGCATTTTTTTCCCATAGACTATAATGGGATTCGATATTCGGTCGAGTAGTCGAGTAACGCGGTCTATTCGAATCGAAATTCGAAATTTCGAATATTTCACTACTCGCTCATCTCTAATTCTGACTATTCCCTATCAAACTCTGTAATTTGTTGGCCCACAGGGCTTCCTGATCATCAAAATTATAGGCCATGCTGCTGTGCAAACACCCTTTCTATGAAAGTATAGTGTCAATTAGACTACTCTACTACCGAACAATTTCTAGTAACAGGGATGCACCAGACAATACCACTGAATATAAACAAGTGCTCACTCACAAGAACCAAACAAGACTGAAGTGGACGTGTCCAATTACACACCTTTCTTCAAAAAGGAGCACCAATATCAATATGGATACAAAATTCTTTATTATGAAAAAGGAGATACTTTAAAAATACACAAAAACACACTGGACAATTAAAATCACATGGATGACCCCATGGTCTCAATAATATTCATGAAAAAAAACCCTAAGGGGAACAATGCATCAAAAGACCCTATGTGCGCTTATTAGATCCTATTATAACAGTTATTTTATGCCGGCATAAAAATTATATGTGTAAACCCTCAAAGTGTACAACCTATATCTACTACATATAAACCATGAGACATGCTGATAGTCTCCTATACAAATAAGTGTCAACTCTTAACAACAATACCTCATATGTGAAAATAAATAAAAAACTAAATTCCACAGAAAATATATTGACAGACTCGCCCAGTTCAAACAGTTATAAGTGAATGGAAACAATAAAGATATACTCAAAGTGCACGTGTGCGTGCTAAATGACACCAGCAACCCAAGGTAGTTGTGTCCTTTTGTTCAATAAGATCACTTCGGTCTTACTTTCATTAATCTTAAAGCCTGCTAGTCTGCCCACTGAGCTGATACAAATTAAGATTGTTTGGATTTGTAACCTATAGTAGTATGTCATTAGCAAATGCTCTGATTTTCACTGATGTGTATCCAATTTGAATCCCTCTGAAGCTGGATAACGTATCAAGTGATCTTAGCAGGGGTCTAATGTGATACTGAAAAGCAGTAGGGACAAGGGGCAGCCCTGTCTCATCCCCCAGGAAATGCACAGGACCGAGGACTGTGTTTGGATGAAGCAGAGATTTGTGACGGGACTGTTTTATATATATATATATATATATATATATATATATATATATATATATATATATATTATTAGGGTGGTAAAGGGTTCCCTGAAGCCCCTCATCTCCAATATCTGAAAAAGCCAGGCCCGTTCCACTGTGTCAAAAGCCTTTTCAGTGTTTTTCCCTTTGAGGAAGACCAATTAATAGGGGTTAGGACAGAGGGCAGAAAGGATTGGAGTTTATTGGGCATTATTATGGCAACATTTTATAGTCTTTATTTTGGAGCGCTATAGGGCAAACAGATAAGAGGATGTTCAGGGTTTTTGTTCAGTTTCAATAGCATAGTCCTCTTTAAATTAGGGAAGGGAGTTGAGCGGGTTGCCCATCGGGGCCTGGCACCTTGTTGTTGGGCAAGTTTTTAATGGCTTTTTGAATTTCCCGGACCCCGATGGGTTCATTTAAGGGCTGGGATTTGGCTTCCGTTATTCGTGGCAGCTCAGTTCCATGCAAAGTTGAGAGTAAGAGAGGCTCTTCACTCACCCATCTTGAATATAGTAGTTCGAAGTACTGTTCAAAGCTTTCGATTATGTCAGCTTGCTTTGTTAAATGTGCCTTAGTAGTAGGATGTTGACTTGCCTGTATGTAGCATTTTTTGTATTTGGGTTCAGCTAAGCTAGCCTGTTTTGTTACCCCACCAGAAGAATAAGCTTCGGGTATAATCTATTTTTGCTGTGCTAGCGCTGTAATGTGGTTGTTCAAAAGTGATGTTACCTCCTGCCAACCCTCTCTGTCCCCAGAGTTTCCAATTCCTAAATATTTTTTATACATGGATGTTACTGTGTGCTACTGTACTGTGTGGCCTACGGTCAGTGTTTCTTTAGATTGGGCTTTTTTCCTAGCTATGGTTTGTGAAATGATCAAACCCCTCATTACTGCTTTTTCAGTTGACTGCATCAAAATAGGATTGTCCCAATGTTCTAGGTTAGAGATGAGCGAATTTATGAAAAATTTGATTCGGCCGATTCGCCGAATTTTCCGGAAAAATTTGTTTTGGTCCGAATTTATTCGCGGCGAATCGCTATTAAAAACGGCTATTTCTGGCCTTCCAAGAGCCTCAATAGGGTTGTAGAACATTTTGCCTTGCTGTAACATGCATAGGATGCGTGCTGGGTTAGTGAAATAATACTGTAAAGAAGTATGACATGCAGATCAGAGGCATCGCTATTAGAATCACTGTCTCAGAGCGGCACAATTACAGAGCCCTGAGGTGGCATCAGCATAAGGAGCCCATATATTGCCTCAAAGACACACCCTGGACTTGGCAGCAGCATGGGGAGCCCATATATTGCCTATAAGACACACCCTGGAGTTTGCAGCAGCATGGGGAGCCCATATATTGTGTGAAAGACCCCACTAAAGTTGGCAGCAGCATTAGGAGCCCATATATTGCCTGAAAAACACACCCTGGAGTTGGCAGCAGCATGGGAAGCCCATATATTGTGTGAAAGACACCCTAAAGTTGGCAGCAGCATGGGGAGCCCATATATTGCCTAAAAGACACACCCTGGAGTTGGCAGTAGCATGGGGAGCCCATATATTGCGTGAAAGACACCCTAAAGTTGGCAGCAGCATGGGGAGCTCATATATTGCCTTACAGACAAACCCTGGAGTTGGCAGCAGCATTAGGAGCCCATATATTGCTTGAAAAAAAGATACACTGGAGTTGGCAGCAGCATTAGGAGCCCATATATTGCCTGAAAAACAGACAGGAGTTGGCAGCAGCATTAGGAGCCCATATATTGCCTGAAAGACACATAGGAGTTGGCAGCAGCATTTGGAGCCCATATATTGCCTGAAAGACACATTGGAGTTGGCAGCAGCATTAGGAGCCAATATATTGCCTGAAAGACACACTAGAGTTGGCAGCAGCTTAAGGAGCCCATATATTGCCTGAAAGACACACCCTGGAGTTGGCAGCAGCATAAGAAGCCCATATATTGCCTGAAAGATCCACCCTGGAGTGGGCAGCAGCATTAGGAGCCCATGTATTGCCTGAAAGACACACTAGAGTTGGCAGAAGCATAAGGAGCCCATATATTGCCTGAAAGACACACCCTGGAGTTGGCAGCAGCATAAGGAGCCCATATATTGCCTGAAAGACACGTTGGAGTTGGCAGCAGCATTAGGAGCCCATATATTGCCTAAAAGATACACTGGAGTTGGCAGCAGCATAAGGAGCCCATATATTTCCTGAAAGACGCACCTTGGAGTTGGCAGCAGCATAAGAAGCCCATATATTGCCTAGAAGACACAACCTGGAGTTGGCAGCAGCATAAAGAGCCCATATATTGCCTGGAAGGCACACCCTGGAGTTGGCAGCAGCATTCGGAGCCCATATATTGCCTGAAAGACACACCTTGGAGTTGGCAGCAGCATTAGGAGCCCATATATTGCCTGAAAAACACACTGGAGTTGGCAGCAGCATAAGGAGCCCATATATTGCCTGAAAGACACACCCTGGAGTTGGCAGCAGCATAAGAAGCCCATATATTGCCTAAAAGACACACTGGAGTTGGCAGCAGCATTAGGAGCCCATATATTGCCTGAAAGACACACTGGAGTTGGCAGCAGCATAAGGAGCCCATATATTTCCTGAAAGACACACCCTGGTGTTGGCAGCAGCATAAGGAGCCCATATATTGCCTAAAATACACACCCTGAAGTTGGTAGCAGCATTAGGAGCCCATATATTGTCTGAAAGACACACTGGCGTTGGCAGTAGCATTAGGAGCCCATATATTGCCTAAAAGACACAATGGAGTTGGCAGCAGCATAAGAAGCCCATATATTGCCTAGAAGACACAACCTGGAGTTGGCAGCAGCATAAAGAGCCCATATATTGCCTGGAAGACACACCCTGGAGTTGGCAGCAGCATTCGGAGCCCATATATTTCCTGAAAGACACACCTTGGAGTTGGCAGCAGCATAAGAAGCCCATATATTGCCTAGAAGACACAACCTGGAGTTGGCAGCAGCATAAAGAGCCCATATATTGCCTGGAAGGCACACCCTGGAGTTGGCAGCAGCATTCGGAGCCCATATATTGCCTGAAAGACACACCTTGGAGTTGGCAGCAGCATTAGGAGCCCATATATTGCCTGAAAAACACACTGGAGTTGGCAGCAGCATAAGGAGCCCATATATTGCCTGAAAGACACACCCTGGAGTTGGCAGCAGCATAAGAAGCCCATATATTGCCTAAAAGACACACTGGAGTTGGCAGCAGCATTAGAAGCCCATATATTGCCTGAAAGACACACTGGAGTTGGCAGCAGCATAAGGAGCCCATATATTTCCTGAAAGACACACCCTGGTGTTGGCAGCAGCATAAGGAGCCCATATATTGCCTAAAAGACACACCCTGAAGTTGGTAGCAGCATTAGGAGCCCATATATTGTCTGAAAGACACACTGGAGTTGGCAGTAGCATTAGGAGCCCATATATTGCCTAAAAGACACAACCTGGAGTTGGCAGCAGCATAAAGAGCCCATATATTGCCTAGAAGACACAACCTGGAGTTGGCAGCAGCATAAAGAGCCCATATATTGCCTGGAAGACACACCCTGGAGTTGGCAGCAGCATTCGGAGCCCATATATTGCCTGAAAGACACACCTTGGAGTTGGCAGCAGCATTAGGAGCCCATATATTGCCTGAAAAACACACTGGAGTTGGCAGCAGCATAAGGAGCCCATATATTGCCTGAAAGACACACCCTGGAGTTGGTAGCAGCATAAAGAGCCCATATATTGCCTAAAAGACACACCCTGGAGTTGGCAGCAGCATAAGAAGCCCATATATTGCCTAAAAGACACACTGGAGTTGGCAGCAGCATTAGAAGCCCATATATTGCCTGAAAGACACACTGGAGTTGGCAGCAGCATAAGGAGCCCATATATTTCCTGAAAGACACACCCTGGTGTTGGCAGCAGCATAAGGAGCCCATATATTGCCTAAAAGACACACCCTGGAGTTGGCAGCAGCATAAGGAGCCCATATATTGCCTGAAAGACATACTGGAGTTGGCAGCAGCATTAGGAGCCCATATATTGCCTAAAAGACACACTGGAGTTGGCAGCAGCATAAGGAGCCCATATATTGCTGGAAAGACACACCCTGGAATTGGCAGCAGCATAAGGAGCCCATATATTGCCTGAAAGACATACTGGAGTTGGCAGCAGCATTAGGAGCCCATATATTGCCTGAAATACACACCTTGGAGTTGGCAGCAGCATACGGAGCCCATATATTGACTGAAAAACACACTGGAGTTGGCAGCAGCATAAAGAGCCCATATATTGCCTGAAAGACACACCCTGGAGTTGGCAGCAGCATTAGGAGCCCATATATTGCCTGAAAGACACATTGGAGTTGGCAGCAGCATTAGGAGCCCATATATTGCCTAAAAGACACACTGGAGTTGGCAGCAGCATAAGGAGCCCTTATATTGCTGAAAAGACACACCCTGGAATTGGCAGCAGCATAAGGAGCCCATATATTGCCTGAAAGACACACCCTGGAGTTGGTAGAAGCATTAGGAACCTATATATTGCCTGAAAGACACACCCTGTAGTTGGCAGCAGCATAAGGAGCTACCATGCCTCAGCTACTACCATGGATCAGCCATTGGTGGGTGGAAATCCTGGTTGATCCATGCCTGATTCATCTTCACAAAGGTGAGTCTCTCCACATTTTTCGTGGACAGACGAGTACTCCATTGCGTGACTATGACCCCCGCCGCACTAAACACCCGCTCAGATGGCACACTACTGGCCGGCCAGGACAGCTTTCCCAGGGCAAACTCTGCCAGTTGTGGCCACAAATCAAGTTTGGCTGAGCCAAACTTGGAGAGCCAGAAGTCATCCCGCTGACAAATGGAGATAATTCAGCGGTCACTACACAAGCATATGAGTATGCATTCTGCCATTTGTGCAAGTGACTCAGAGGGACTACCTGTGTCCATCTCCACTGCATACTGCCACGGTGTGTCTGAGTCCTCTGTCTCGCCTTCCTCACAACCCTCCAGCTCCTCTGGCTGCTCCTGCTCCTCCTCTCCTGTCAGATGACTAGATAAACCGCCCATTTCGCCAGAACGAAACTGTGCTTCACTGTGCCCCTCCTCCTCCTCCTCCTCCAGTTCAGCTCCAATGGGGTTCATGTGGCCATGAGATGTAGGCACCATGTCTCCAGCGCCCTGACCAGCCATGGTTTCCAACATGTGTTGTAGCACATGAAGCAGTGAAATTACGTCGTTCATCCTGTAATTCTGGCGACTGACAAATAAAGTGGCTTCCTCAAAGGGCCTGAGCAAATGGCAGGTATCACGTATGAGCTGCCACTGGTTTACATTAAAGTTACACAGGGGGGTCCCCCTATCTGTTCGGATCATCAAGAAATCAGTGATGGCTTTTCTCTGTTGGTATAGTCGATCCAACATATGGAGGGTGGAATTCCAATGGGTGGAAACATCGCAAATCAGACTATGTTGGGGGATACCGTTCTGACGCTGTAGCTCAAGAAGGGAGTGCTTGGCGGTGTAGGAGTGGCTGAAGTGCATGAAAAGTTTCCTTCCCATTGTTAGGATGTTTTGCAGATGGGGGGAAGACTTCAGAAAATGCTTGACAACTAGGTTGAACACATGTGCCATACAGGATGCATGGCTCAGGCTTCCTTGTCGTAGCGCAGACAAGATGTTCTTCCCATTGTCAGTCACCCTGGTTCCCATTTGCAGTTTTCGTGGAGTAAGCCATGTCTTGATGAATGAATTTTAGTAGCTCCTCCCCTGTGTGACTTTGTTTGCCAAGGCAAACCTTGTGAAGCACAGTGTGACGCCGCCGTGCCCTGCTCACATGGTAGGCTGGAGGGGCACTGAGACTTGACTGAACAGTGAAGGCTGAGGAGACGGCGGAGGATGAGGAGTCACACACTGTCACAGGCACCACGGCCTGGAAGCGTGGAGGCCAAAGCGGTGCGACCTGTCCAAGTTGCTGTTGTGGCTGTGCAGGAACCACATTTACCCAGTTGGCCGTAAAGGACATGTATTGTCCCTGACCATAGTTACAGATCCAGACACCGGCGCTGCCGTGCACTTTGGTGCACACCAACAGGCTTAAGGACTGGCCCACCTTCTGTTCAACAAATTTGTGCAGGGCTGGTACTGCCTTCTTTGCAAAGAAATGACAGCTTGGGACTCTCCACCTCGGCTCGGCACAAGCCATCAGTTCTCTGAAAGGTGCAGCGTCCACTACCTGAAAAGGGAGGAACTGCAGCACCAGCAACTTGGACAGGAGCACATTTAGCTTCTGTGCCGTAGGATGAGTGGGCGCATACTGTTGTCTCTTGGACATGGCTTCGCTGATGGCTTGCTGGCGGGATGACTGACTTGTAGTAGGAGGAGCAGGAGCATCTGGAGCGACAGAGGATGGGTATGATGCACCTTCGGCTGAGGTGCTGGAGCCTTGGCTGGCTGAAATTGGGAGCGGCGTGGCACTGGCTGACGCAGCAGGCTGGACTCCCACTTCGGAGCCTCGGTTCTCCCAGGCCGCTTCATGGTGATGCTGCATATGTTGCCGCAGGGCCGTGGTACCAACATTGGGGCCCTGGCCACGCTTCACCTTCTGTCTACACATCTTGCATGTGGCCAGGTTACCCTCCTGCGGATGCTTGATGAAAAACTGCCACACTGCCGAGTATGGCTCAGACTTCCCAATTCTGCCACCATGCTGACTGCCAACCCTACTGCCACCATGCTGGAGGGGGGCGTAGGACAGAGGCAATGGAAGGACCGGGGCTGCTCCCGGGCCATGCCAACTCAGAGTTTTGTCCGAGGAACCTACGGACTGTTGACTGGGGGTGTCAGATGTCACTTGTGATGAGGTCGATGACCGCGTTAACCAATTGATGACGGCAGATGCGTTGCTGGTCTAGACACGACCGCAAGCAGATACCGGGAGATCAGGCCTCTCACCGCGACTCCTCCTGCCACTCGCCCCTAGTCTGCTGTGACCTCTGCCTGATGAATCTAGGCCTCTCCTCAGTGCACATCCTGGCACATCTCTGCCTGACATTTTTACTGCGTTTAGGAGGGGAAACAATACACTACACTACACCTAGAACAGTATTTTTGTAACAGCAGGTATGTAGAAAAGTTAGAGCAAAATAGGCAGACATTGTAGCTAAAAGCTAATTCAAAAAGTCACTGTCAGATAGCCTTATACAGGATGCCCCTGGTCATAGTTAAATGCACTACAGGCAGTTTTTTGTTACAAAATGGAAAAGGTAAGTAGCCAGGTACTGTTAAAAGACAAATGCTGGCATTCGGGATGTCCCCGGTGAAAATGAATAACTGCTACAAACTTTACAACGTGGTTTTTGTTACAAAATGGAAAAGATAGGTAGCCAGGTACTCTTAAAAGACAAATGCTAGCATTCGGGATGCCCCCGGTGAAAGTGAATAACTGCTGCAAATTTTACAATGTGGTTTTTGTTACCAAATGGAAAAGGTAAGTAGCCTGGTACTCTTAAAAGACAAATGCCAGCATTCGGGATGCACCCGGTGAAAGGCAATGACTGCTGCAAAATTTACAACGTGGTTTTTCTTACAAAATGGAAAAGGTAAGTAGCAAGGTACTCAAATGCTAGCATTCAGGATGCCCCCTGGTGAAAGGCAATGACTGCTGCAAAATTTACAACGTGGTTTTTCTTACAAAATGGAAAAGGTAAGTAGCAAGGTACTCAAATGCTAGCATTCGGGATGCCCCCGGTAAAAGGCAATGACTACTGCAAAATATACAACGTGACTTTTGTTACAAAATGGAAAAGGTAAGTAGCCAGGTACTCTTAAAAGACAAATGCTAGCATTCGGGATGCCCCGGTGAAAGGCAATGACTACTGCAAAATTGACAAATGCTAGCATGCTTTTTAAAGAATGACACCAGGAAAAGCTAAATAGGCAGGTGTGTTATTAACACTAAATAGGCTTGAAAGCTAATGCAAACACTGAAATCTGTCTCTGTCACTGCCTCTCTCCTTCTCTCCCTGGCTCTATCTGTCCCTCGCTGTATCTATCTGTCCTTTGCTCTATCTATCTCTCCCTCACTGTATCTATCTATCTGTCTCTCGCTCTGTCTCTGTCTGACCCATTCTCGCCGCAATACACCAAAATGAGCCTCCGCAAGATGGCCTCCGATGGCCGCCGCTTATATAGGGCTGTGACATCATCGGGAATCCTGGCTGCTGATAGGCCGCATGTGATGCCTACCCAGGATTGCTGCTGTGATGGGAGCATAGTTGACCTATCAATTTTAGGGTCTAACACAGCATTGCAGTCCCCAGCCACTACCAGGTTTTGGAAATTTAGTTCTATGATCATTTGGGTTATGGATACATAAAAAGGTATGTTGTCTGAGTTAGATGCGTAGATGTTTAAGCATGTGTATGTAGTAAGGAAACTACTAGGTAACTACTTTTATTATCCTCCTGAACCTCTAGGACCTTAAATATTATGCCCCCCCCCTTTTTTGGGGAGTAAGAAGTGCCTATCCAGGAATCCATTTGGTTATTGGGGTCCCCCTTTTACCAATGGGTCTCCTGGAGAAGGACTACATCTGTTTGGTTACTACTTATGGATTAATGTTAATTAAGGTGGTGCATGGGGGAAAGAGAAAAGCAGGTCAGTGTCTTACCATTCCGACGACCAGCCTGCAGTAAACTCCCTTCTGTTTTGGGAGACAGCAGACGAAAATATCAGGATTCTTGATCTGTCCACCTGTCACCTCCCTTTTTCCTATAGGCCTGTAAGATGAGTTCTTTGTCTAGGTAATGCAAGTATTTATCACTGGACGGGGCTTAGATTTTTCCTTCTGTGGGCTCTGTGGGCTCTTTCAAATCTTCTGAATGGGAGCGTCTCTAATTTTAGAGCGGTCATTAAGTCCACCGTCAAAATCTTGACTTCTGTATGTTTCTGGGATCCTCAGAAATCTTAGATTTGATCATCGATCTCGGTTTTCCAAGTCTTTGACTTTGTCAACAAGAGAGGAGATCAATATCTTTTGGGCTTCAAGTTGTTTGGGTAGTTAAGAATAGATCCACTATATCACTAACCCATTCTACTACAATGATGCGGGTTGTGTTGCTTGAGATAGAGGCCATGTCGCTCTCCATCTTTATTTCTAAGGCCTCAAATTATTTGTCAAAATATAGGGCAAGAATCTTTGAAACTGCCCTGGCTGTGGCCTTGGTCAGCTAAACTAGTAATGGTGTAAAGGGTGGATATTTGTGATGTTTCATCTAAGGGAAATCCTGAGAGGCCTTTGTTATTCGTTATTCACTGCCTGTTCGCACTAGCATCCAGAGCTCTGCACGCTTGTTTAGTTTTTACTTTTGTGAGGTCTCGCCAGTTGCTAAAATCCCCACTAGATGACAGTGTGAGCCAGCAAGTGGGAGATGTACATAAAAATAAAAAGGAAAGTCCAAACAGTTCAAGCGGTTAAGACAGTAACTTGCACTTAATAACTTTAACAGATGAAAAATGTCAGGGGCTCAATAGTTCAGATGGGGGGGTGACAATTAGGAAGCAAACCCGCAATGAGCACCTGTTTATCGCTTGAGATCTGTACCGAAGGTGTTCATTAATAAAATGGAAAGCAGCAGGGTAGGTAGTGGGTCTATTAGAACATTGTTCCTAAAATAAGGAGTTAGCAAAGGCCAGGGCTCTGTGGTAACAAGCACTGATATCTCCAGTTAGGGGACCGCAACTCTAAAGATCAAGCAGTGCCTGGCACTATAGGGGACGGAGAGGGCGATGATCCGGTCAACAAAGGTAATGCAGCAATGACCTGGGGGCGTAGTGGCTTCTGGGAGGGCAGGCAGCAGAAGGGAACAGCTCATCGCTGTCAGCAGAGATGCCAACCTTGGAGACCAGTTTACAGGGTAATGGGCGTGGTGGGGTGTGGTTTAGGGGCGTGGCTTATTCACAGGCCTTTGAGTAACAAATGGCAATTTGCAGGTATATAAGGTTTAAAATCCGTAATGGTTATATACTAATTCTGCCCATATTCTTCACTATTACAGTTACTGACACAAGAAAAGCAAGCGGGAAGGACCACTTAAGGTTGTAATTTTGCCTATTATTGGGATTAATTTTACCTTTTTATGCCCAGTTAGTGGTCCCCCATTCAATTCTGAGTGGATGACTATTTTAAAGTGACCCTTTATCAGTGGGGGGATGCCCCCACCACACATACTGCAGCAGGAAGCCCAAGAATGGGCAGAGGCACTTACCTTTGCCTTTACGTACAGTTATTGAGGTTTGCAGGGCAGGCTACCACAGTGCTGCGCTGCCTTTGGCATTGCAAACCCTGCTGATCACCGGTGGTTATATGGGGCAGTAGAATAGGACAGGGGGGTTTTTCTTTTTCTCTACCCCAACAAATCATGGTGGAGTGGATGTAGAATAGATGTCTACAGATATCAAATGAAATATGCAGAATGCCGGCCTTCCACCCTGAAATTCACACAGTGAGTGCCCACCAGAGATCACAGAAATTGAAGCAGACCAAAAGTTTAAATATATTTTTGATCCACTTAAAATGTGTCCTTAATGGTGCTTGTAAAGAATCCGGACATCCATCACACAATGATCCAAGGTGGTAGTTGGCAATACACTTAGGCCCTTATTTAACAAGGGATAGCGACAGGTAGCGACTGGTGAGCGGCCGGTAATGACGGGCCCCACCACGAGAACGCCGGCTCCCCACCACAATCACACATTTATCAAGGCAATCCTGCTTAGCGACTGAGATAGCGCCAGATAGCCACTCATTCATCATTATTCCAGCCTCAGCCCACAGCGCCAGCGTCCGACCTTGAACAGCGACAGGTATGACCTCTCGCTACCTGGCGCTCTCCAATTCATTTCAATGGAACAATCTTCAAATATTCATAATTAATTGTTATTAATGCGTTTTTTTTTTTTTTTTTTTAAATGTGAAAAATTCTGTGACCACTTCTGCCATTTTAAATAATGTTTTTAAGGTAAAAAAAATAAAAAATAAAAATGTGCAGAATTGATATTACAGGTCTGAAATTAATGTATTCATATTACAAAATTATTTTGTTTGGGGGTTAAAAAACTACTTTTAACCCATCGCCGCCAGCGCTCTGGGGTTTAAACATGCATTTTACAGCGCGAGAATTTTTTGAGCGTGATTTGTTAATGAATATGGTGGGAGCCGGTCGCTCTGACCAGTCGCTATCATGCGCTCCCATACAGCGCGGAACTTGTTACCCTCACCCAATATTCAACATTACGGCAAACCGACTGAGTCGCTATCAACTACCGAACAACAGCCAAGCACAGCGACTACTAGCGGGCGCTCTGAAAATGCCGCTACAGTCGCTCAACTGTCGCTACCTGCTGCTGTTAATGAATCGGCCTCTTATTGCATTGGGTGGTTTTACTGCAGGACTTGTTTTGAAATTGACAAATGATGGCACTAATCTCACAACAAAAGGATCAATGCAGTCCCTAATGATCCAGGGACTTATAAACATGTCTGGCGGGAATGCAGTGTAGCAAGCAAGTTTTGGGATAAGGCTTTCTTAGCAGTGGGAACTGTTCTGGAAGGACAAGTAGGAAAGGATCTATGGGTAGCCTTGCTAAGGGGGTTATTTAAACCAGACCTTCAGCATGATTAAATGAAAAGCCCAAACCCTAAAAAAACTATTCCCCAGCATCTAAAATGAATATGTTTTAAGTTTTTAATCACTTATTATTCTTTCCCCCACTGGGCTGCAACTCTGTTCAGGACTCGAGGATACGGGCGCCGCCATCTTGACTCAGAAGTATCGCACATATTGAGTAGAGGAGGGAGGGATAAAGTGCAGGGAGGCGGGTTATAGCTGTGCTTTGCACAGACAGAGCAGAGCTGGGGTCAGGGAAAGGACAGCAATCCCAGAATGCAGAGCGACACAGTCAGAAGACACTTCCTGTTTGCAGGCTGCCTGAGGCTCCATGAGCTGCCATCTTGGATGTTTAAAGGCTCATAATATGCAGTAGGTGCAGGTAGGATGATTTTTAATGTGAGCAATCTGTATGTACAGGGTGTGGGAAACATATAAGATATGCTCTTTTTCAGGGTGAAGGTCCACTTTAAGAATGGATAGCGGCAGGTAGTGCTTCGTAGCGGCAGGCAGCGCCTGGTGAACGCCGGGTGCTGTACGCAAAACCACATTTATTAAAGCAACGGCGCCATGTAGCATCACACATATTATTACATGTTCTAGGTTCAGGAGCGCCATTTAATACCTGTCACTCAGTGTCGCTTTCCCATACATTTCAATGGGCTTTCATTGGTTGTGTATAAATAGCGTGTTTGGCCATTTTTTTTTTTTTTTGCTCAAATCATTGTGTGACCTCTTCTCCTGGCTGCAAACAAACACTTTTAAAAACTTTTTTGACTTTTTATATTTTTATGCAGAATTGTCATTATTACAGGTCTGGCACTAAAGTGTTAATGTCACAATGTTACAACAAGGTCATTCCATGTGTTTTCGCTTTGTTGCTGGTGGATATGTGTTCAAAAACACATCACACAGCGTCTGGCGCTCTGTGCTACAGCGCCCAGCTTTAGAGCGCCGACGCTCTGTGTGAGTACTTTTTTGATAAGTATGGTGTGGAGCACCAAGTGCCGGACGCACTGGGCTGGTGCTACTATTTGCTCGCTGCAGCGCTGTATTGGTGTTAGAGCACCCAACACACATCACATTCATTAATGTCGGACAGTTAACGACAGCGACTGATTAGGAAAAATGTATACAACAAGGAGGCTTCCACACAGCCCCCAACCCCAAGACACAATCTGCACCACTCCGTTTACATGATAACAATCACTTTTATTAATTCGTCTAAACACTACACAGGTTAAAATACATTAAAAACTGATTATATGAACATTCCACTAAAGGGCGCTGGTGGTAATGTACAATTAACTAGGTCAGATATTATCAAGCATATGTCCCTATGAAAACCGACTGAATCCTAGTGTTTCAAACAAAAAGTGCTATGTGCTATATATACATTAATAAACAACTCGAATGATACTATAAGTGTTAAAGTGGCTAAGTGCAAGATAAATTTAAGCAGTGTAAACCTACATATACATAAAATGTAAGAAAAAATGACCAAACCAAGGGATACAGCAGGTTAACAAGAGGGACAACCAACCATAAATTTTACATGTGCCAGCCGTCACCGCTCCCCTCCCCCAGCCTACGCGTTATGCGACGGAATGTCGCTTCCTCATGGCAAATGGAGAGTCCAGACCCTTGCAGCCCTTTGCTCTGTATTCTGATTAGGAAAAATCTCGGATGATTAATGCACACCTTTCAGTATATGCAGTTCCTGAGAGACTGAGAATAAACCAAGGATGGTGTTCAGTCTTTTACTCTATGTTCTACCTCACAGAGCCAATATGCAGAATATATTATAGAGGAAGAGAGGCGAACAACCAAGATTTGTACGCAAAATAACCTAAAGGTTTAATGGGGAGTCAGTGCACATGGGTGCACAAACTAAAAGCCCCCTAGGACTTAATGAGGAGATTGACTACTCAACGTTTTTCTGATATCTGTTTTTTCACTAGGTTGCCCAGATCTATCAGCAAAAAATGATTTAGGGTTACTTCCACCCTGGTGCTGCCTGTAAGATCTTTTTTTGTTCTTTTGATTCTCTGGTTTATCTGCTTATTTTGGTTTGTATTGCCTTTATTATTAACATTGTATGTTGAATGATTTTCTGTACTTATAGCTGCTTATCATAGTGTGTGTCACTACACCGATTGCTGATCTTTGGCGCCACCTTGTGGTCACTCTGGGTCTGTTACCCATTTATACTGTGTTCTTATATTGTACATATCAGCACCCATGTGCACTGACTCCCCATTAAACCTTTATGTTATTTTGCATACAAATCTTGGTTGTTCACCTCTCTTCCTCTATAATATATACTACAGCGACTGAGACACTCTGTTACAGCGCCCGATACCCTCTTACAGCGTCTACTAGCAGTCGCTCTAAGTGCCGCTATACAAGCGCTCATCTGCCAATACCTGGCTTTAGTAGTGATTCAGCCGCCACATAAAAAGATCTTGGATTGTACTAAATTTCAGTCAAAAAAACAGCCTAGGAATTTATAGGCCTTGACCAAACCACCTCCAGTCCAAAGGCTTCCCCAGCTGAAAAGATCATGGGCAGGGGTGGAAATGTGATGGCACTAAAGCTTTAGTATTAAAGTAAAAGATATTGTGGTAGGGGTGAGTATGCCCCCACAGTCATGATGCTGAGGCTATAGTGTTATAAGGGGAGAACATGTGTTGGAGGGTGGAGGGGAGGCCAGGTATGTTGGGGAGAAGCAGGGAGTAAAGGGTGGTGTTTGAAGGGCTGCATGCTGGAGGTTACATCCAGGCTTAGGTAGTGTGGCCCACCGGGATTTCTCCCTGTGTACTCTATGGCCAGTCTTCCCCCTGCCCCCAAACCCATACCAAGGGGCATAAAGTTAATCTGCAGTGCCAGTCAACATGGCCTCTAAGTGCTGGGTTATCAGCCCTTAAGTCTGGTGCTCAGGCTAGTTGGCTCTGAAAAACATAGAAAAATAGTAAGAAAATAAACCCAAATGACATCTGTCATTTTCATTAAAGTGGACCAACACCCAGGATTTTGACTATCCTGGGTCTTGGTCCACTTCGGTGGGGCACCCCCGATCGGGGTGCCCCGCTGTGTGAAACCCCCCCGAACCCCCCGAACTCACCTCTGTCCGCGGTGATGGACAAGCCGCGGACAAGCGGCTCCTCCGCTGCCGCCTCCCGCGCGTCCCTGTTGACGCGCGCGTGCCCGCGTCGGCCATTCACAGACGGCCGGCGCGGGCGCGGGCGCGCGCACGACTAGAGGGGCGCGAGGGAGGCGGCGGCGGCCGGCCGCCGCCGAAACTAAGGTAAGGAGTTTGGGGGGTTTGGGGGGGTTTCACCCCGCGGGACATCCCGATCTCGGATGTCCCGCGGGGAGGGAGGTGATCGGCCCGGGAATCTTATAGATTCCCGGGCTGATCACCCGTGGGTGTTGGTCCACTTTAATAAAAACCATGGTGGCTATAGCGGCATCATTTTTATCAATTAAAAAATAATTTACAACTCGTTGACAGCAAATCAGCTGTCATGCGAGTTAGAAACATAGAAACATAGAAACATAGAAGGGTGACGGCAGAAGGAGACCATACGGTCCATCTAGTCTGCCCTTATGTGTATACTGTATGTACTCTTTATATTAGGATAGGTGTGTGCTTCTCCCAGGCATGTTAAAATTCAGTGACTGATGATTTTTCAACTACCTCTGCTGGAAGTTTGTTCCAAGCATCTACTACTCTTTCTGTAAAATAATATTTTCTAACATTGCTCCTGATCTTCCCCCTGACTAGCTTCAGGTTGGGCCCCTTGTTCTATCATTAAGCCTCTTCTTAAAAACACTTCCCTCCTGAACCTTATTCAATCCTTTCACATATTTAAAGGTCTCAATCATGTCCCCCCTCTCCCTTCTTTCCTCCAGACTGTACAAATTAAGTTATTTAAGTCTCTCCTGATAAGTTTTAAGTTTAAGCCCTTCCACCATTTTAGTTGCACGCCTTTGGACACGTTCAATTTGAATAATGTCTTTTTGCAGGTAAGGTCTCCAGAACTGCACACAGTATTCTAGCTGTGGCCTCACCAGGGCTCTATACAGCAGCATCACAACCTCCCTCTTCCTACTGGTGATGCCTCGAGCTATGCAGCCGAGCATCCTGCTTGCTTTTCCCACTGCCTGGCTACACTGTCCACTTATCTTGCAGCTATCAGTAAATTAGCACCTGAAGAGTACATGCTGCTCAGGCTAGTTGGCTCTTAGAAACATAGAAAAATTGTACGAAAATAAAACCAAATGCCTGCTGTCATTTTCATTGATAAAAACTATGGTGGCTATAGCGGCATCATTTTTATCAATGAAATAATTTACAGCTCGCAGACAGCAAATCAGGTGTAAATTGGCACCTGAAGAGTACATGTACCCATGGCTTGGGAGCACATGCGTTAGTGTGGCACAAGTGTCCCTGAATCATGCGCATATCATGCGCCCATGAGTACATTTCCCTACGCATCAGGCATTGCGCACAGAGCCATGGGAACAGTTCCATTCATTGTAGCACCTGCTGATGTGAGAAGGTGATATTTAGTTTCTTTTGTTGTTTTTTCAACTGCCCTTTAAATAAGAAAGTTCCTTAGATACAAATCTCCAAATACAGCTCAATACAAATCTTATGTTAATGTATCTGTTCTCTTTCAGGCATGTCCGCTGGCTGTAAATACAAATATAAAGATAAGTTCCTTTTATCTTGCAGCATGTCTCAACAAATCCACAAATAATGACTGTGTAAGTGGAGACACCCATCTCCCATCACAAAATATTCATCTTAGGGGTGATTTGTGTCTGTTATGGCCCTGCCTGTATTTAGTCCTGATGTATTTACTAAGAAGAGAGCTCTCTCACCCCTAGACATTTATATGCAGAACTCATTCCAACTTTGTTGGTTCCATTCTTGACATTAGTGATATATTTTATATCAATCACCAGGGATATATTGGGTGTGCTTTAAGTGCTTGGCACCATTGTGTTAAGTTAGAAAAAAAAAAGGTGTGGAGGGAGAGAGAGTGCAAGTGGTTAGATACTGATAGTGTGTATGTGGAGGGGAGTGAAAGCACAATGGGGGAAATGCAGAGGAGCAGATGAGCGTCTTTCCACTTCTAACACATCAGGAGTCACATGTATACAGCAAGAGGAGACATTCTGGCTGGGGGCAGCATTTAAAAGAACCCGTGCATGTTGGGTATTGTTAGAGGGACATTTCACTTTCAGATTAAGCTTGTTTTATTCTTGTTTGTTCATTAATATTTTAGGTTTATTTTTGGTTATTCAGCTTTTTTATTTTTAGGGAAATGCTGTGCAACCTGTGAATTTCTCGAAGATTTGCATTCATAAAACTGCTCCCATGACAACAAGCCTGGTACGCCTAGAAAGCTTGAGGAGTATACCATATTTTTCGCCCTATAAGACACACTATTTTCCTCAAAAGTGATGGAAAATGTCAGTGCGTCTTATTGGCAAATGTAAAGAAGAAGAAGAAAAACTTCTCGGGTGTCAGCCCACACTGAGAGGTGGTGGCAGCGCCGGAAACCAGAGCAGGGACAGACAACGTCCCTGTTCTGGCTCCGGCGGCGCCACCGCCTCTTGTGCCAGTGCTTGCTGACACCTGAGTGTTTGTGTCAGTGCGCGCTGTCACCCGAGAGGCAGTGGCGGCAGCAGAAGTCAGAGTGGGGACAGCGTTCATGTAAGTATAGTTTTTTTATGGGGGTTTGGGGTGATTCTGACACATTGCTTATAGGAATGGAAGGGGGAATGCCACACTAAATAAGGGGATTGGGGGGGATGCCACACTGCCTATATGGGGAATGGGATGGGGGATGCCAAACTGCCTATGGGGAATGGGATAGGGCGGCTGCAGCACTGCCTATGGGGAATGGGAGGAGGAAAATGCCCCACCGTCTATGGGGAATGCGATGGGGGAATGACACACCACCTATAGAGAATGAGATGGGAGGAATGCCACATTGCCTATGGGGATTGGGGTGGGGGGAATGCCTGTAATGGGGTGTTTTAGCATAACATTTGGTTTAGAATATTTTTTTCTTATTTTCCTCCTTCACATCGTGGGCGCATCTTATGCTGCGTCTTATAGGTCGAAAATACGGTAACTCCAGCAAATAGTTGTTTGTGGGGGGTATTTTAAATATTAAGGGTTGTTTTTTTTAAAGAAAACTGCAAGGTGCGCATAGCGGTTGCATTTTCTTTGAAAATCTCCTAAAGCGCTCTTTTCAGTTGGGGGAGTCTCCTGGGCAGGAAAGGGTCTTTACAAATACATATGTGGTACTGATGTAACTGTAAGAAAAAGGGCTTTTACGCACAATATAATTTTCTTGAAAAACTTTTTATTACAACAAAACACGAAAAAAATGTTTTTACTTGTTGCAGATATTTGACCCAAAAATTTTAGGAATACACAAAAAATGACAAACAAGGCATTTCATTTTAAAGGCCAGACTCTGCTGAAAAGAACAATATATAATTTTCCTGGGAAAACCCCAGACATTCCATCAAATATCACAGTTAAACATGTATAGCGCAGAATTGTGAAAAAATGGCCTGGCAAAAAGGGTGACGAATGTCACAAAATCGATTGTTCAGCGTCTGTTTGATCGAGCGATCTGCAATGTGGGTGTGGGCTGCTTCCAGCACAGAGAGAAATCACACCAGAAACACCCACACACCAATTACAACAAGCTGCCACCACCACCGTAACTACACTTTAAACGATTAAATCGGGCCGGTGGAACCCTCCTCAATCACCATCCGATCAAACTCTGCTGGCGAGTAATCAAGAGTCACCACACACACACATACACACCCCTCTCCACCTACAAGCAGGGCACAGGCAATACACACTAATTCCATCCCACACTTACCCTGTGGAGAGTGTGATCAGTGTCATCTGCTGGTTCACACACAGTCACCATGCAGCACTCCAAGTTAATTGTGAGGCATTCACCCTTGTAACACTATATGATTAGTTACGCTTTCTCAATCATACAATGGATTAGTTACAATCGATCTTACAGTCTAGTCTACGAGCGGTCATACAATCTTCAGAAATCAGGGTAGTTTTTAGAGCTCCAAGTAAACCAGGTTAGAGGATTTCTAATTGCCAAAAAGGTAGGCCCGTGCAAAATGGAAATTTTTAAATGTTAATAAAAAATAAAAAGACAAAAATACAAATAATAAACAGAAAAACTGTTAGAAAATAAAAGGGGAGAAAACACTGAAAATCCTATACCTCATAAAGGGATACAAAGTCTTCAGCTTTCCGAGGGCTGGAGGAGCAGTGTGTCAGACACACCACGATCAAGGATCGGACCCTCTGTATGTGACCAAGAAAACTATTTCTCCCCCTGGATTTATCCTAGATTTCAATGGGCTGGAAGACAGATGCCACCCCCCTGGGTGGGTGCTGGGCCAGGCTGATATTTTATTAGCCTGAGAGCAAATTATTTGTAGTCACCCTTTTAGAAATGTTGTGCTCCAAGTTGCTCCCCCCACCTTTCCTTATATTTCTGTTTCTAGATAAGGATTTATTGCCCCTGTGTCCAAGAAGTCTTTGAAGAATTGTTAATTTTGTTATAGGATATCTGTAGAAATGCTGGGGATGAGACAGAGGGAAAATCATGACATAAATTAGGACATTGGATGTCACAACGAAATCTCTAGGTAGTTTTTCACTTAAACCGGACCAACACCCGTTTTTACCTCAATGGGTGTTGGTCTGACTGTGTGGTCATCATCCAGAATGCTGGAGCCCCCCTCGCAGCAAAACACATAAATTGCCTTTTTACTCACCTGCATACCGAGCCCCGCGATTGGCCGCTGGGCGGTCACGTGGGCAGGTCCTGCCGGTGGCCTGCACAGAGGACGCAACTGCGCCCACGTGATCGCCCGGCGGCCAATCGCGGGACTCCGTTCTCGCCACTGGCTCGGCTCCGTTCACACACGGGTACTTATGATTCTCTTGGGTTTTGTTTCTCTTTGGTGAAGCATCCCGATTTGGGATGTCTAGCTGTCTACAGGATCCCTGTAAACTCATGTTTTTCTTATTCCCCATGGTGCATGTGCAGGCCACGCAGCCAATCAGCAGCACTCTTTCCATTCAGATTTTGCCTCTATTCTGTTCTGGTTCAATTCTGCCGAATAATTTGCAATATTCTAGTTCTGCATCACCTCAATCCTGTAAAGGTCTATGGAGGGAATTTTGGGTCTCTGGAAAGCAACTGGAGCAGCCAAGAGCTTTTGTTTGACAGAATAATGTAATTTTAGAGTGGAAGAGTTTTCCTTTTATTTAAAGTACATTTGTGTATAAAGCAGAACAAAACCCATGATTTTGACTATTCCTGGTTCTGTTCCCTGCCCTGAGGGCATCCTGATTTGGGATGCCCTACTCTGTGAAACCCCCCTGATCTCCCTGTAAAACTCACTTTTCCCCAGTCCTATGTTGCATGCATGGGCTCTCATCCAATCAAAGCCCTTTGGCGTGCATATGTAATGTCTAGCAAATAGCTCTGTTTTGAAGGGCTGGTGGTGGGAACGTGTACACACAACCCAAGAATGCCAGGGATGCAGCTGCCAGTGTTGACATTGGAGAGGCAGCCAGGAAGAAGCAGAGTCTTGCGGCAACCCAGGGGGTTTCCCACAACAGAACATTCCCTGATTTGGGATGCCCCAAGGGGAAGGCCAGCAACCAGCCATTTTGGGTTTTGTTCCAAACAATAAAGAACAATTTCAGATAACCTAATTTTTGCTTAAAAAAGAGGTGAAACTTATTAACTGTAACCTTATTTAACCATTAAAGGCATATTGTAGATGTAATTGTATCAGTTACTCTTAGCTTTATATCCTTGGTTTATATTCAGATATACCAAAAAGAAAAACTAAATTGCCAGGAGCATTACAAGAAGAGTGCTCCATCTGCCCCACTCCCAGACCTGGGAGGAACCATCTCTAAACTCGGCCCTGCCTAGGTGGACCAAAATCCAGGGTTTTGACTATCTTGGGTTTTGGTCCTTCCCCCGGGACACCCCGATCGCTATGTGAACCCCCCCCCCAATCGCCGAAGTCAACTCACATCATCCCGGTCCAAACGTGCTGATGGCTGCATCCACCGCTACCCTCTAGCAGGGAGCGTGCCCGCGCTGGCCATTCACAAATGCCTGGTGCGTGCATGCACCCTGCTAGAGAGATAGCGGGGATGCAGCCGCAGCTCGCACATGTGCCGTTGAACCGGGAAACAAGGTAAGTGTATGGGGCGACCTGGAGGGTTTCACACAGCAGGGCATCCCTGTTTTGGATGCCTCTGGGGGAGGGAATCTATCACGGTGGGTGTTGGGCCACTTTAACTCATCCCTGAGACACAGCTAAGTTATACAGAGTATCCCTGGATAATATTATTATAACCTATTACAAATTCAATGTAGCAGTGTGTGCTATGGCTTCCTCCACTGAAAGGAGAGCCAGCTTGAAAGAGGTGAGTATTTCTAACTACAGGGCTGGGGGGGTTCTTGGGGAAGAAGGCAGATGTTCTCTAGGAAGATAATGGTTATTGGTCAAGTCCTGGGTCCTAGTGGTTAGATGTGTTGTGTCAAGGTGAGTAAAATATAAGGCCAAACTGCAATACTCTGTATGTAGGCCACAGCGAGTAGGTTTTCTGTCTGAAGCTTTGTTGGAGACATACATAGTGAGTCTCTCTAGGGCAGCAGGAGAGCAAAAACTCCAGTATGGGGTCCAAGGGGCTCAGCTGTGGAGAGGGAGGTAGGCCCTGAGACCTGCAGGCTGCCACACTATTGTTGCTGGCGGTGATGATAAATGAGGGTGTTTGCCCCCCTCGCCCAGGCTGGTTTGCCTTAAGGCCCAATTCAGACTAGAGAAACTGCTCAGACCATTTTATAACTAACCTGGGAGGTGCACGTTAGCAGGGCAATTAGGATACAAAAGTCTTAAAGGAGCCACAGCACTCAACCCTGTTAGCTTGCAGACCAACCTACAATCTGTCTCTAAACTAGGGGCCTTATTTAACAAGGGATAGCGCCAGGTAGCGAAAGGTGAGCGAACGGTAATGACACTCACCGCCACGAGAACGCCGGCTCCCCTCCGCAATCACACATTTATCAAGCCGATCCTGCTTAGCGACTGACAGACCGCCAGATAGCGAAGCATTCATCATTATTCCAGCCTCACCCCACAGCGCCAGCAAGCGACCTTGAACAGCGATAGGTATGACCTCTCGCTACCTGGCGCTCTCCAATGCATTTCAATGGAGCAATCTTTAAATATTCTAAATTAATTGCTATTAATTTTTTTTTTTTTTTTAAATGGCAGTGTGTGACCACTTATGCAATGTTAGATTTTTTTTTTAAGGTAAAAAAAAAAAAAAAAAATTTGTGCAGAATTGATATTACAGGTCTGATATTAATGTATTCATATTACAAAATGTTTGTAAAAACATGTTTTTTTTTTTACCCAAAAATATGGTTGTTTGGGGGTTAAAAAACTACTTTTAACCCATCTCCGCCAGCGCTCTGGGGTTTAAACAAGCATTTCACATCGCGAGAATTTTTTGAGTGTGATTTGTTAATGAATATGCTGGGAGCCGTTCGCTATGGCCATTCGCTGTCATGCGCACCCATACAGTGCGGAACCTGTCAAACAGCGACTCCTAACCCTGTATTCAACATTACCGCACACCGACTGAGTCGCTGTCAACAGCCGAACAACGGCCAAGCACAGCGACTACTAGCGGGCGCTCTGAAAATACTGCTACAGTCGCTCATCTGTCGCTACCTGGCGCTATTAATGAATCGGCCTCTAGGTTACACACATCTGCAGAAGTATGCTTAAGCTGCACCACCAGCGCCAAGGTGCCTCTTTGGGTGCAGTCCTAACTCTAGTCTCTGAGAGCCCCATTTGGGACATACAATGCAATAGATACATTGGGAGCAGGCTTACCTGAGGTTGCCCTAAACCTCAAGTGCAAGTCATGGGGTGGAAGGGTCAAAGACCTTGCAATACAGCCTAGACCCCACACCCCATGTGCTTGTTTTTAACCTAGTTTAGAGACAGATTGTAGGTTGGTCTGCAAGCTAACAGGGTTGTGTGCTGTGGCTCCTTTAAGACTTTTGTATCCCAAGACTAGAGGCCATACCATCGCACACAGGTTAGAGAAGTGGCCAGACTCTGTAGAGCTTACACTGTGTCTGGCCCCCCCCCCCCCCCATCAGGGCAGGCCTCAGCACTGGGCATATCCAGGCAGGTGCTGGGGCCCCTGCACCTTGGGAGGGCCCCACCTCATTTCCTCTACCCTGATCAATAACTCCCAAGTGTCCCTGATTTGGAGTCCATGCCCTCCTGACCCTCATTGTTCTCATTTGTCCCTCTTTGAGGTGTAACATGCAGATATGCAGCAATAAATGATTTATTTGCCTATTCAAAGTGTTTATATTGTTGTAACAGTTACACCCCATCTCCTATCCATCAATCAGGGGGTGTGGCTTAATTTACAAATTGTCCCTCTTTCCCACCATGGAAAGTTGGAAGATATGCCCTGAGCAGCCTCTATGCAGAATGCAGGGCCGTGCAGTAACCAGAACACAGGACTGCTGGCTATTGGGAGAGCCTTACTTTCTGGCAGTCCATCTATTCTTAGTTTCTTTCTTTTCTTTTTTAATTTATTTGTTGCTTTCCATGTATTCTTTGCTTTTTGTATCTGTTCTGTTTCTGTTTTCTTTCTGTCTTTCTTTCTCTTATTTCTTCTATTATATCCGTCAGTCCTTCTTCTCTTTGCAAATTGTTTCCTTCTATTCTCTTTTCCCTTTTAGTCTTTTACTTTCCGTCTTTCTGTCTTTCTATCATTCATTCTCTTTCTTTATAACGGATGCTCATTCTGTGCTTTTGTTTCTTTCCATTCATTCTTTAACATTTCTTTATTTTTTTGTCCTTTCTTTCTTTCTTTTACCGTCTTTTTTCTGTCCTTTCTACTCTTTCATTCTTTATTTCTCGTTCTGTTATTCTTTCTATACTTTTTCATTCCTTCTATCATTTTTTTAATTCACCATACATGCAACTGTATCATGTATGGAGTATCATGCCACACTACACCTCAAGGGGCCCATTGAGACTCTGTGGCGCAAGGGCGTAACCCAGCCCTGTCCCCCATAACATATAATGTGGTAGCTGGGCTTCTAGAGTTTTTGTTACCTATATGATCTTTTTTTTTGAGGATATTCCTGGTTGCCTTGGGGCCAGGGGTTCAGTTTAAACAAGAGGCCAAGACATTGGGCGGGGCCAGAGAATGCTGCTGTATGGTGCCGGATGGCGGCCATGTCTCCTGTCCCCCTACGTTGATCAGCACACAGAACGCAGACAGGATCCCCCAAGCACACGCTCTCTGCTCAGTTTCAGGTTACAAGACCTGGAAGCTCACCATTACGCTGGGAGACAAAGCGGCTCACAGATATATACAGTACGTGATGGGTGAGATGAGCTCCTCTCTGAAACTGGGATCATGGCCACAATATGGCATGGGCCTCACAGAACTTCACGTTCCTGCTCACATTCAAGATCACATATCCTTTATTAAATGTATAATTATATATTACATTTTATTCATTAATAGATATATAGTATAATGATTGCACTCACTTGTAATACATCTGAAGTGGCTAACAATGTGTAGCCGAGCGCATCTAGGAAATCTTTGAAATACATCTGTATTATGATAGTATATCATTAATGGCTCGTTCCCCAATATATTGGACATTAAAGACTTGAGATGGGCAACCACCCCCCCTGCTTACCCTGGATGTCAACTTCATTTCCTTAATGATCCCATCTGTTTCCAGGTGGGCTGTATATGCCGTCACTGCCAGCTTCTGCCTTTTCTACTCGTCTGAGCGCACTGCCGCATATTGAGTGCCTGCGCATTATCACGCTCGCAGGGGTGCTGCTGTGTACCCAGAGATCCAGGAAATAAGCCTGCATTTCTGTCTAATGATCTTGCAAGCATGTAGACGAGATCATGCTGAACCATGTTTGAAGTGGCATCGCTTTTCATTAAAGTTGTTATAACCATCTTAGGTGTGGCAATGTGCTTATTTCTGTTCCCGGGTCCCACCGAGCTTTACCTCTCTGGGGATGGTTTGACATCATTATGGCACGGGATGTACAGAGCATCACACCTTTTTGGGTAGATGGGGCAGGATAGGGTGTCAACTTAGGGTGGGGCAGGTTGGTTTGGCTTGGAGGGTTTTGTGTTTTGCTGTGTTGTGGCTATGGAATGAGGTATGATTAACAAGATAAGGGGGTTGGGGGGTGGGGTGGCGAGGGGGTTGGGGGTGGTGGGGGGTGGGTGGGTGTGGGAGTCACCAAAGGTATTTTATAGTTATGGACACTGGGGTTCAGCACTAATGATGTTGCGTTTAGTTTGCAGTGCACTTGGATTTTGACGAGGTCCTTAATCAGCCCGGGCTTTGAACATATACACCAGTCTTGGGAACTGAATGAGCGGCAAGAATTGGTTTAACACAGGAGGAATAGCATGAAGATCAGAGGTTGAAGATCCCCTGGAGAATCACTTGGACAAATGTGGCTACAGATGCATGTGATTGATCTGTCACCTTGTATCCCCCTCCTTGTCAGGGGCATCCCATGTGGGTATCTTTGGGACAGTATAGAGAAGTATGTGTACAAGTGGACATGCACTGGCAGGAAATAGGGACAGGTGCCCTATATGTATGCATAGTTCCCTGTATTGGGAGTGAAACACATTTGTGAGTAATAGGGCGAGAAACCCCTAGTGATTAAAAGGAGGATTCAGGTAGACTTCAGTATCACGTTTGTGAATTAGTATATTAATGCCCTGTATTGAGGCCAGCCCTGATGGGCTAGGTATACTCGACATACATTTTGTCAGTCTGTGTTAGAATCTATGACATGGTTGGTTGTATATATGTGTATAGCTGTATATATTTACAAATGAGATTAGGATAACACAAGTAGTTGATTGTTTATATTCATGTATTACATGTTAGTATGTTGTGTAGGGGTAAATGTTGTCTCTCTTTAAGTAGGTGAGGACCTTGCTCCTCACTCATCTGTCCGGGCTCCCAGGTTATGTCATACTGCCTGTGGGGCACTGTAGAGTCACCGGGTTGCTCCTTTATACTTCCCTGCCGGGTATCCAGTTATGCGCCATGACCATTTACAGGGGTCGCCGTTATACAATTTGGATGCCATTATGTGGCACCACATTATAGCTTTGCCCACAAATATGAAAACACGGACCTAGCGCTTCCGGTATTTGGAACGCAGTCCGCTCTGACTACGTACTTCCGGTCGGGTGGCGCCGGGATGACGCATACTGACGCGCTTCCGGCCGGAGCGTGTCAGTAATGCGGAAGTCACGGGCGGCGCGGGACACGGGCACGCCTGGCATGGTGAATATAAAAGGAGCTGGGTGACGGTGAGGAGCAAGTTCTGCCTTGAGGAAGTGACGCTTGGCTCGTCACGAAACGCGTCGGCTGGGGGGACCCCCATCGGAGATTCACATATCCATTGGACACGTGAGGCTTTATTGTTGTTGGTATTGCATATGCTTAGACGGGTCTGTCCTTTGTCTTGACTCGGCTCTGCCCTCTTGATCTAAGTTATAGTCTAAACTTTAGGAATTGCACATAAGGCATGTTTACATATAGGCACTCAGCACTTTATTGTTAGTTAGAGGATTGTACAGGTAGGATTGTTTTTGTTATTGCACGTTTTGCACATGCTTACATATACAGGTATATGAGTATTACAGGTGAGGCATAGTCTGGATTAAGGCGGGCCTAAACCCATACAAATATCTTATAGTGTCCTCTAAGGTCCTTATTACCTATTGTATCATTTAAACCGGTGTAGTTACCCCCTGCCCCTTCCCCTTGTTCCTTAGAGAGGACAAATGAAGTGTATATGTTTTTTAATCAGTATGTTTTAATATGTTTGTATGTCATGTACTATTACTTGCAATAAACATTGGTACATTAAGATAGTTGGTGGTGCCACGAGTTTGCCTGGGTGGGCTAGGGAGTAGTGGGACTCCCTGTTCCTGGTTTTTTTATCTTTACCTCTCTGGCCTGTTATTGTTCATCTTCGACCTTTTAGCTCTGTGCTACACATCTTCTCCACTCCTTACAATTCATCGATGACCTGCAATGGAAAAACAATAAGAAAAAAAAAAAAAATTGATACATTAGAAAGCTTTACATTTATTTCATGATTTTAGTGTAAAAAAACTACACAAATCTACCAATGACAATTTAATATATTTAAACATTTTAAAACATGTCATATAGCCCTGGTGGGATGTGAGCCTTCGGTTTCCAAATCCATTTGCACTCTTTCTGGATTGTTCTATTCTCCAGATTGTCACCTCTGGGAGATTGACATATTTTAGACAAACCCTGTACTGCAAGACCACTAGGGTGCCCTTTGTGTCTTAGGGACAAATGTCTTCCCCCTGGAGTTTGCATTAGGGTCCTAATGTTGTATACATGCTCATATAGCCTTTGACTCTGACTGACATAAAATCACCCACAAAAGCATGTATACCACATTTTGTGAGTCACGGTTAATAAAATGTCAAACTTTAATAATATCAGTGCCTAACTTGATCTGTTTACCTTCTTTGTTATATTGACAGATCTGGCAACCACCGCACCAGTACATTCCTAATGCATCATCATGCTTGTTGTTTCCTATGATCATAATGACTAGTAACTAGTTTGTCCTTTATGCATCGTACCCTTCTAAATACAATCTATGGTTTTCCCGGAAGGATGTCTTTCAAGTACCTATCTGTTTGTAACAGGTGCCAATGTTTGTTGACAATTTGTCTAAATTCTCTCTGCTGATTGGTATATGTCAGTATTAGGGATGGCTTCATAGTTGACTCCCTATCCTCTTTCCTATATAGTAATGTATTTCTATCCCTTCCTTTTGTTCTCATAATAGCATAATTTAAAATCCTTGGTTTATAACCTTGAGCTCGAAAGAACTCCCCATAGGGAATACTCTTCATCAGTGGTTGGGGGTGGGAGCTCGTTGCTCTTAAAATAGTGTTAACAGTCTTTTTCTTGTGAAACAAAATTGGTTCCAGTGCCCGATCTTCACTCTTCTGGATAACTAAGTCCAAGAAACTTACTGATTCCTTATTGTATTCTAACATAAACCTGAGAATGGCTGATTTCAATTTCATTACAAACTCTAGAAAAAGTGGTACTGACCCTATACACAGAATAAGTATATCGTCGATATATCTGTGCCACGTTTCCACATGGCACAGGAATCTTGTCAGGGTAGGGTTGGCCCACAATCTCTTCTCCCATGCCCCCAGATACAATTTTGCGAATGACGGGGCACACGTAGTCCCCCTCGCGGTCCCCTGTATCTGAAGGTATATGTCCTCTTTAAGAAGGAAGAGATTGTGGGTCAAAATAAAATGAATAAGTATCAATAAAAAACAATTGTGATCGTGCTCTTGAATATCTAATTAATTCAGAAACCCTTCTACTGCCCGTATTCCTATGATGTGGGAAATGCTGGAATAGAGGGCTTCCACATCGAGAGTGACCAGAACAGTTTGATTTGACACCATAACTCCACCCAGGATGTGCAGGAGATGGGCAGTATTAAAACATACAATGGTAATTGGCTTACAAAAGGCTGCAAGAAATAATCTGTATGTATTTGCACACCTTTTCTGTTATAGATCCTATGCCCATCCAGGTGGATCTGTTGTGGACTTTAGGAATAGCGTAAAATGTCTGTATGATTGGGCATGGGATCTTCAAAAAAGTCCCTTGTATCCGAATCTATGACCCCCCCTCTCCCAAGCATCTTGCATGAAGCCACTGTACTCCTCAGTGTCCCTGGCCAATCTTGACACGGAGACCCTTTTATACCAGTCTTTGTTATTTAATATTTTCTCGCACATTTGTTCATATTTTTATGTGTCCATAACCACCACATCCCACCCTTGTCTGTTGCTTTAATTACAATTTTATCATTCTTTTCTAGGACCTTCAGTGCCTGAGAAATGTATTGTGGGATATAACTCAATTTTCAATTCCTCTATATCGCAAGAAACAACGTCTACAAATGGTGCTACATTCGGATAAGCAGACAAGGGGGGTGGGCATGGAAGGTTTTCTGAATGTTTTACTCTTAGCTCTAGTTCGTTCCATTGTTCCTACTTCTACGGCGGGTGTTTCTTGCCCCCCCCCTCCCATGGGCTAACCCCACTGATACCAATCTCACTAATCCATTTCTCCCTATCCAGGTCTGTGTCCGCATACATGTAGTTTAGTAACGCTTTCCTTGCAAACAAGTTTATGTCCTTTATGGTCTCAAATTTGTTCAAATGTTGATCTGGGCAAAAGTTAAGCCCTAATCTTAACACTTTAATCATCAGTTAGGACCACCTTAAACAGATGACATTGATGTAATGATGTTGGTCTAACAATCCCTACCCTGAGCTAATCCTTGGACTTCCGGAATACTTTGGATTCCTTTGGTTGCTGTTTCGGGGTTTGACCTATCTGGGAAAACTAGACTGATCCTTCTCTCTCGTCTAATTTCTCTCCTCCTCCTCCACTCAGCATGTTATGGGGGTCCTGTTATGAGGGGGGCTCTGCCACTCAGCATGTTATGGGTAAGGGGGTTCTGCCACTCAGCATATTATGTGAAGGGAAGGTTCTGCCACTCAGCATGTTATGGGGTGATAGAGGGGGATCCAGCACACTGCCTGTTGGTTGGGGGTGTGGATAACAGGATGGACACACTGTTGGGCCGGTGTGACCAGAAAAGTCCTGGCCTGTTTTTTAACTCCAGTCCACCCCTGCTTACAAACCATGCACACCAGAGACAGCAGGCCAGCAAAATACCGTATTGACACTTGACTCTGGTGAAAGGATCGACAGCCCAAAGACTTGAGGTGAACCATGCCTTCACATCTTACCCCCCAACTCTGTGCTGCCAGAAGCTCTGCCAGCACATTGGTGGCTTCCTCATCTGCGCTACTCTCCCTTCTCCACAGGTTTTAGAAGTGAAGTCCCTTTAACTGTTGTAGCACCACTTCTGACCACTAGGGGCATAGTCATAAAAGGCATTGCAACTGACAATCTGCTCTAACTGCATTGAACTGTTTGCTTCTTGACACATTTGCAGCACATTTTAATATTAGAACTAGCCCAGGCATGGCACTGAATCCTTCTATTAATAAAAAAAACAGCACTTGAATTAATTGGGTATACGAGTGCCAGCATATGTAATATCACCCTGGCCTTTCATGCATAATTACACATTTAATGATCTATGTAAAGCAATTTATAATACAGATTACAAATAGTTTGTAAATTAAGTGATTTGGTTGGACTTTCAAACTATTTTTATTTCCCAGAATGAAGACAGCAACAAGATGGGACATGCCGGGGCTGCTGGGAGGAAGGGAGTAGGCGCAGATCATAATTTCTTTCTTCAGGGGATCAATTCTTTATGCGAGAGATGATCACTAATATACCAGCCGGTAATAAATCTATTACATTTTTGCTTCTTTGCCAAGAGCAACATCGGCCATTAGGGCCAGCCCTGGACTCTACATCGGCCGATTCCCTTTCCCATTTTGGGATGCTGAATGTGTGATACCCCGACTATCACCATGTCTACTTACATAGCTGGTGATTCCAAGGTGAATGTGCGGGCTGAGTCTGCATCCCCAGCATATCTCCATGTGAGGGGCATACCCCCGCCAAGCATTTGTAAATGGCTGCCACGTGTGTATGACCCTCCAGTCATTGAGGCTAAATAAATAATCTCTCTTTCTCTTGTAGCTCCCCTCCCCCAGTTTAAGGCAGGACAGGGGGGTTATCTGGTCCTGGAATCCAGTACTTTTCTCCAGCTCTCCCGCTTTGTGCTGTGCACCCACAAGCCCCAAGCCTATTCTCTTGCAATGGGGCCAGGAGCAAGCACAGAGCAGAGGAACAAGGGCGGACTGGCCTTAAATAAATGGTGCTCTACCAGGGGTGACGAGGTGCACTGCATTCTTCCCCTGGCCTGTGGGAGTATGGGTAATGGGGCTGGGGATATAGACAAGCCACCTGCTGCCATATCAGGCAGGTGGTTTGCCACCCCTCTACTCTTTAAACTGCTATAGAGGGTCCTTCGACCCCTTACCACTTCCCAGGTAGTGAAAAAACACACCATACAAAAATCTTTCATTAAATTAAATTTACCTATACATATACCCTGAACTTTGGATACAAGGCACTATATTGCTGAAGGACTTCCAAGCTACAGAGTTCCCTCTGTTGGAGATACAAAAGCTTCAGCTTATCATTGCTGGAGATACTGCAGTTTATAGCTATGACAGTAGATGGCGCTGTTACATATAATTATATGGAGTCTCTCCTGCACATCGATGTGAACTTGTTCATTTATTTTTCCTGTCTGTGTGTAATCCTCAACGTTCAGATGAATACTCAAACTCCGCACATGTTCCAGTAAAAAACAGTTTGTGCTCCTCCACAATGTCTGTCTAAGTTGACTGTGCTGCATTCGGCACTCACACTCTGCAACATCCTCCCTGGCTCATCACTAATTCTGTGTAATAAACTAAAACTGCAGTTTATAGTTACGACAGTAGATGGCGTTATTACATATACTTATATGTAGTCTCTCCTGCACATCAATGTGAACTTGTTGATTTCTTTTTTCTGTCTGTGTGTAATCCTCCATGTTCAGATGAATACTCAGACTCCACACATGTTCCATACCTACCAAATTTTCAGAGTGGGAAAATAGGCCACACCCCTCATTGAAGGATGGATAGGAGATTGGTTGTAACAGTTAAAACAATAGAAACACTTTGAATAGGCAAATGAATAGGCAAATGAATCATTTATTGCTGCAGATCTGCATGTTACACTTCAAAGAGCAACAAGGGAGAACAACAAGAGACAAGGGGACACAGGCTCAAAAGAGGGACAGTCCCTCCAAATCCGGGACACTTGGGAGGTATGATGTTCCAGTAAAAAAACAGTTTGTGTTCCTCCACAATGTCTGTCTAAGTTGACTCTGCTGCATACGCATTGCATTCACACTCTGCAACATCCTCCCCGGCTCATTACTAACTCACTAATATAATTACTAATATGAGTAATAAACTCGAACTTCCTCACCTCTCACTAGCCCTATACATCCCCTCCCACTCTCTTCCTACCCATCCCTTTCTTCTCTTCTCTGGTTTCTCTGTATTCCTTTTAGTTTTCTTTTTTTCTTTTACTTTTTCTGCATTGCCGTTTATATTTCCCGTAGGAATTTCTAAGTATTTTATCAAGATGACGTTACAGATGCTCTTACGTTGCCAGTGCTGAGTAAACTGTTGATGTTAGCAGAGTAGCTTCACTTACGTCCCAGCTGCCCAGGCTTAATTTTAAGTTTCTATGTTGTATTGTATTGCTTGTATACCCCTTTCTTAAATAAAGAATACATTTAAAAAAGAGTGTCAGTGCTTCAGGGAACCTTGGCTGGCATCTTTCAAACCCCTGTTCCTAACTGCCCTCGCGACTGTCCGGGGTACCCAGGGGACGTCATAGATTCTAGGCTGTGGATGCATCCAGGAATTAGTGCAAATACAAGATAAAAATAAATATTCCGTCTGTCGGGCAAGTGGAGCTTTGTGTGGTCGACTTGGCACAAAGCAAGCTCCATCCTTGTGACTGCACAGCCAAAACAGATCAAGTGACTGCAATCATCTGATGTCTGCGGAGCACAAAAGAACTTAATAATAATTGTCGGAAACAAACTAGGAAAAATGTGTTCAACAATATATACCAGGGACCAATAGCAGGTTTAAATAGGCCCTAAAGTGGACCAAAACTCAGGATTTTGACTCTCCTGGGTTTTGGTCCTTGCTCCCGAGGCACCCCCAATCGGGGATACCCCGCTGTGTGAGACCCCCCCAGGTTGCCTGATCTGACTTACACTTCCTCTGTCCTCCAGCAAATGTGCGGCCTCTCGTCCAATCAGCGCACTTGAATCTGCTCCCACCCCTACCAGTTCACAAAGGGTTAAATGTAAAAAACACACCAACACAAAGTCCTTTAAATATGTTTTACCCAGTACTTACCTCGCTGATTGCTGGTGTTCCGCTTCATCTGCTGCTGTTGCTGCTTCTGACAGCGGGAGCTTTGTAACATTTCGACTCAGATGAACCCAAAATTAGAAATTCAGCGAATAGCTTGAATCAAACTTTTAAAATGTTTGCTCATCTCTAATTACTACAGATTATGGAGCAGGAGGGCTTCCCCCAATCAATCCAGGGTGGTGATTGATACTGCTTTATCATTAAAACATTTTTTACCCTAGAAAAATAAGAAAAAAATATTCTGAAACAAATGGTGTGCTAAAACACCTCCCTCCCAATCACCCTATTGCAGACAGTGTGCAGAATCCCCCCATCACCCCATAACAGACCCCACATAACAGGCAGCGTGCAGGCATCCCAATTACAGACAGTGTGCGGGCATCCCAAATACAGGCAGTGTGCAGGCATCCCAATTACAGGCAGTGTGTGGGAATCCCAAATACAGGAAGTGTGCTGGCATCCCTAATACAGGCAGTGTGCAGGCATCCCAAATACAGACCCCACATAACAGGCAGCGTGCAGGCATCCCAATTACAGGCAGTGTGCGGGCATCCCAATCACAGACAGTGTGCGGGCATCCCAAATACAGGCAGTGTGTGGCCATCCCAAATACAGGCAGTGTGTGGGCATCAAAAATACAGACAGTATGCGGGCATCCCAATTACAGGCAGTGTGCATGGTATTCCATTTAAAGGCAGTGTGAGGCATCCCAAATACAGGCAGTGTGCAGCATACCCCCAAAAAAACAAAAAAATGTACATTTCCCGGTTCCCACGCAGCGTCTCCCACCGACTTATACAGAAAGAGGGACATACATTCAGACACACACACATATACATTATTAGTGTCCTCCGTCTTTGAAGCCACCACTCCTGCCGCTGCCTGTCAAGTTCAGAGTGAGAAGGTTATGACGACCAATGACATTGGCAGGAGTCATAGGCCATGCCTATCCGGAAACCGTTCTGAACTTGCGGCGGCTACGAAGGTGGTGGGCAGTGGCAGGAGCGGCAGCTATGGAGGCGGTAGCTACTGCAAAGGCAGCGGGCAGAGATGACAAAGACTGAGGAAGCCGGTAATGTGTGTGTGTTTGTCTCTCTCTCTCTCTGTTTAAGTTGGCGGAAGACGCTGCCGGGGAGCCAGGGTTTATTTAAAAAAAAAAACATTCACATGATAAGACGCCTTGATATTCCCCCCTCCACTTCAGGGGGAAATAAGTGCGTCCTATAGAGCGCAACAAAATCTGGTATATACTGTTACAACAATAAAAAAAACTTTGAATAGATGAATTAATCATTTATTGATGTTACACCTCACAGAGGGACAGAGGAGAACAACATGGGGGACATGGAGTCGAAAGAAGGATAGTCACTTGAAATGAGGGACAGTTGGGAGTTATAATATATATATATATATATATATATATATATTATATGAATATATATATATATATATATATATATATATATATATATATAGCTAGCTAGCTTTAAGGCTTGGTCCCTATTGCAGTGGAACAAGCCTGCACATCGGAAAATATGCTGTAGTGTAGTCAAACAGGACACATGGAGATGCACTGCCCCACTTGGCATCAAGAGACAAGCCCATTGCAAAACAGGTCTATTCATTAAGCACAAGCCGCACAAACAGAAGACTGAAAGTTTCCACCACACTGCATAAGGAGTTCCTCATACCTTAGCTAAGCACAAACCTGGAGTCTAGAGCCTTTATTTGCTTGTATACAATATTTTAGGCAATACAAAGATAAGGTGGCTGCTTTCAAGGACTTTAGAGTCAATATTATAAATGTCGATTCTCGTATTCCTAAGCCTAAGACTACGTTGAGAGGATCAGGCATTTAAACTAAGTGAGTAGGAGCAACTTGGAGGTGTATGTCCATGACTGGCCTGCATTTGGATAATGGAAAATGGAAGAAGCTGTGCTGGGAGGGGGTCCTTGGCATGGTGTGAATGGCTGAGTCACTGGGATTATAAGTAACAAGAAAATAGGAATACATTTTGGTGGACATTCTGTACTATGACAGAGGTGGGGGGGGGGGGGTCCAACGGCGAGCCGCGGGCACATCCCCGCTAACCCTCTAGCAGGGCTCGTGCCCGCGCCAGGCATTTGTGAATGACCGGCACGGGCACGCTCCCTGTTAGAGGGAAGCAGGGGATGTGGCCGCCAACGCGCTCTGAGCTGATGGCCTTAGAAGAAGGCTTAGACCACATGACGTCAGGGCCTCGGAGGGCATTGATTGGACGAGTGACCGCGCATGCACCGTAGGACCAGGAAAATGTGAGTTGCTCTCGGCAATCTGGGGGGTTTCAGGCAGCGGGGTGCCCCGGGGGAAAGGATCAAAACCCAGGATTGTCAAAATCCTGGGTTTTGGTCCACTTTAAAGTAAAAGTTCACTTTCGATGGATTTTTTAAAGTGTATATTTTTGTGTTCCAAAATTATGATCTCAGGGTGCTGAGCTAATCTAGTATTTTTTTTCTTATGTTGCTTATCATTTCTGGGACCCCGTGCAAATTTGAGTCTGGGGGCCCTGATCAATGACAAATTTTGTATTGCAAGATACAATATTAATGCACCTTGTCGGGGATGTAGCCACGGCCTGCTCATGCCTTGTGGGAGCGCAAGCGAATCCACAGAGTTTCACACAGAGGAGCCTACTGGCATTGTCCATCCATGGCATAGGGAATTGTCTGAGAATTGCCCATATGGTCATCCAATTTCTACTCCCGGTGGCATCCCAAACTAGGAAACCCCATTAAATCGCTGCACCCACTTAACCTAACCTTGTTCCAATGACACATGCGCAGGTCTCGCTATATCTTTAGCTAGATGTATACCCGGGGGCAGCCATTTGTGATTGGCCAGCCTGGGCACGCCCCCAGCTGGCAAGTGAGTGGGGATGCAACCAGTGGCTGCTCTGCACCACCAGCTGATGTGATGTCACAGCATCTTCCATAACTGAATGGAGCTGAGCGCGCTGATTCTGCAGCAGCTGGCTCATGTAGTGTACAGTGGCTTCCTATCTGCTGCACACGCTGCATTGTGTTACGCGGCCCCTCACTTACCACAACCTGCGCGCCAAGTGCCCTTATTTATTTATTTGTTTAAACAAACAGTTGCCACTGATCTGACCCTGCCTCTGGGGGCCCCCTGGTCGGTGGGGGCCCCATGCATTTGCATAGTATGTGTGGTGGTAAAGCACGCCACTGGACATAGGGAGAGGACATTTTTATCCTGTACTATTTACTTTAACCTAATTATGTAACTGCTACAGTCTGGTGAACAGAGGTTAAGGAAGGCATCTACTGATACTTCCAGTTCCTCTGCTTTCAATACGTTCTTACCCTTTGAGGTTGTGGCCTCCAGGGTGTCAGAGGTCTATTATGAAGAAGTGACAGGTATTGTCTTATCTTCTTTAGATGTGTCAGTAATCTCTCCTCCTTGCTCTACTTGTCTGAATATAACTTACAATTACCTTTGTTAATGTGAACCAAAACCCATGCCCCAATGGTCCTGGAATCTATAAGCGGGCATGCTCCCTGTTAGAGTGTAGGGTGGGATGCTGCCGCCAGTGTGCATCCCTAGATGAGTTCTTAGACGAAGGGGCGGGAGGGGATCCGAGTGCGCTGATTGGACAAGAGGCCGCACATGCGCCGTAGGATCCTGTGTTTTGGTTCTTGCCCCCGGAGCACCCTGATTGAAGGGGCCCCAATGTGTGAAACCCCGCAGGTCTCCAAAACAAACTCACCTCTTCCTGGTCCCACAGCGCATGCACACCTGCTCGTCCAATCAGCGTGCTTGGATCTGCTCACGTCAGCTTGTCTAAGCCTTCGTCACCATATCTGGGCAGTTTATCAGTTTGATATATCCCTGTGCCAGCTCCGAATATAGCAGAATTTCAACACTCACTGGTGGTGCACACCCAAACCATATTTTAGTAAGCCTTCATCTAAGACGAGCGGCTCCGAGCGCACTGATGGACGCATCCCCCGCTTCCCTCTAACAGGGAGCGTGCCCTCGCTGGCCATTCACAAATACCTGGTGTGGACACGCGCCCTGCTATAGGGATAGAGGGGATGCGGACACGGCCTGCGCATGCACCGCTGGACCAGAAAAGGTAAGTATTTGGGGGGATTCACACAGCGGGGCATCCCAACTTAAGATGCCCCCGGGGAGGGAATCAATCAGCCCCGGAATCTTAAAGATTCCCAGGCCGATTGCCGTGCGGTCCACTTTAAAGAAAAAACAGGTTTTGGTTCCGTTAAAATAGCATTTTACAGGAAATAGCTTAGCTCCATATTTTTGTATTGGCCATATATTTATTTAAAGTGGACCCACACCCATTTCACCCATTTCCTACCTAATGAGTTTGGAGCTGGCCGGACCACATTGTGATAGGTGCAGGGGTATCCAGATAGCTGGAGCCCTATTACGCATCAACCCCTGCAACGCTCACCTTCATCCTCGATCCTCAGCCGAAATAGAATTGGCCACCAATGGTCACCTGGGTCGGGGTGGCAGTCTCTTTTCTGGCCACATGCCCACCTTCATCCTCAATCCTCAGCCGAAATATGATTTGCCACCAACGGTCACATGGGTAGGGGTCGCATTCTCTTTCCTAGCCACAGATAAGGGCCAGCCCACATGACCACCAATTGCGGGGCTGCCTTTCGGTTAAGGATCGAGGACGCAGGTAAGAATTGCGGGGGGTTGCAGGGATCGATGCATAGGTGGGCCCCAGCAAGCTGGATAACCCCCTGAGCCTGTCACAATGTGGCCCAGGATGGCCCCACACCCTTTAGGAAGAAAACGGGTGTGGGTCCATTTTAAAGGGAAATTTTTGGAAGTATTTTTGAAAGTATATATTTTTTGTGTTCCACAAGGATGTCACAATGAGCTTATAATTTGCCATTATTTGGACCTGTTTGTCTTTCTTAAAGTGGACCAACAATCAAAAATGACTTTACCGGGGGCGTGGCTTCGGCATGAGGGAGTGAGGAAGCTTGTGGAAGAGCTCCCGTCCGACTATACCTTTTATAGCTAATTATAGCATCCGGATCCCGATCCAAATTGTCCAGATGAGGGGCAACAAAAAGAAGAAGGCTGGAGGCAGCGCCAAAGGTCCTCCTAAGTCTGCCATAGGTGACTTTTTCCATCCGAGGCCCATGCCAGGGTCCGGGGACCCTCCGGCCAAGATGGCGCCCACCGCGAGAAGAGGTCGGGAGGAGGCGGGAGAGCAAGTTGGGGCGAGCGTGCGACATCACGGGCCCGGAGGCGATCATGGTGGAGGGAGAGGCAGCACCCACCTTTAACGAGGACGGAGGTTCCAGGACGTGTGCGGCGACGGAGGCGGCGGGGGCTGTGTGTCCTGCCCCGGGCCCGGTGTCGAGAGGCGGCGAGATGCGGAGCTGCGGGGAGGAGGTGAGGCCGTGCTCTGCCTGTCACAGCTGTGGCGATGAGGAGACCGACGTCCCCAGTGATGACAACGCCGGCTCGGAGGTGAGCTGTCAGGGCTGGGGAAGCCAGCGCAGAGAGAGCGGCGGGGACAGCAGCGCAGCCCACCCATAAGATCAGCAACGCCATGCTCTATAGCGTGGAGGAGATGAAGAGAGGGGGCCAAGGGGGAGGCGGACTGGTACCACGGGAGGCACGGGAGGAACACCCGGTGGGCCCTATCCCTGTAATAAAGGGCGGAAGCTGGGCTGAACTCCCTCGGGCACAACTGGGGCCCAGAATATCAAGTACCGGGGGGGCTTCCCCCCACCCAGCAACAAAGGCGGAGCTTCAAGAAGCAATAACAGGGTGATACAAGTGGAGTTGCATCCTGCTCCGACGGACGCTTCACCCAATGCCCACAACAGCAGCCCTCCCTCAAGTCTGGCAAAAACCCCCTTTAAATTATCTGACCTGGAATGGTCCTCCGGATCCAGTATTGAGTCTCCTGGCAGCGGCTCCCTTGGACGGAGATATGTAGGTGCCCAGGGATCTATCCACCCTGAAGTCCACCGACACGCGGCTGTTGACCTGACCGGTTCTCCTCCGGGATCCCCTATGGGATGCCCCCTGAACATCCGGCCCTCCCCGGTCCATGCACTAGATCCTGGTCTGCAGGCAATACTGCAGTACCTACCAACCAAAGCTGAGCTTAAGGCTGACCTAGAGGCCGTGACAGCTAGAATTGAGAGGGCCCTGCGAAGGGAGATCGAGGACCTACAACAGAAATCCTCGGCTCTGGAGGCTAAAGTTGCCACCCTTGAAGGCTCCCGGGCAGGCCACGAGACGCGAATAGTGCAATTGGAGAGAATGCAAGAAATGCACCAGCAGCAGATGTCCGACCTCCGGCTCCAAGTTGACGACCAGGAAAACAGGAACAGGTGTAACAACCTGAAGATCCGTGGCGTTCCTGAATCGGTCCGAGCTGAAAACCTACGCTCTTCAATAACGGAACTATTCAACTCTCTCCTAGAGAGATCTTCAGATGCCGAGTTGCTGATTGATCGAGTCCACAGAGTGATGGGCAGCCCAGCTGGAGACCCCCAGGCCCCCAGAGATGTCCTGTGCAGAGTCCATTTTTTTACAGTCAAAGAGGACATCCTGCGGCGGGCTTGGGAGCGAGGCAGAATTGAGTGGAGAGGCTCGCAGGTCTCTATATTACCTGATGTTTCTCGTCGCACGCAACAGATGAGAAGAGTTCTCCGACCTTTGCTCGACAAGATCCGAGAATTAGGGGCCTCGTACAAGTGGGGACACCCGTTCACCTTATAATCCGTAAGGACAATGCTGCTTTAGCTCTACGCCGTCAGGCGGACATGCCAAATATGTTTGCTTTCTTGGGCCTAGACCCCTTTCCGGTCCCAGACTGGCTGGACTTGGACCTTAACCCACCCCCCCCCCCGCTCCCGCAAAGGGCCCCTAGACGCCCCAGATGGGTTCGTGAGCGAGGAGGAGGGGGTCGCAGAGGGAACCCGGAGCAGTAGAGCCGTTTTTGGAGCCCTATAGAAAGCTGCAAAGATCCGATACATTCTTGAGTTTTGTTGTTCTGCCTCTCTTTGTATACATGTGGAACTGATGGGGGTTTGGATCCCTATGGAAAGCCACTAATGTTTGTTAAATTTTTGTATTTTGCTGCTTTACCTTTTATCCATATGGGTCCGGTTAGCTAACCTCGGTTTACTTGAGTCTCCATATGGGCGGGACATGTGGCCGAGTTTGGTTCGGGGCCTGGTGGGGGGGGTCCCCCCCCCCCCCCCGCTTCTCCCCTGATTTACCGACAGCTCCAACGGGGGCGCATTTTTGTCAAGGGAAATCCCCGAAATTAAGAATAGATACTATGACAAGTGGTACCACAGCCCTAATCCCAAGCATAAATCTAAAGGGGTGTCTATTGCCGTACACAAAAACATTCCTATAGAGGACGCTCAGGCTATGATTGACCCAAAGGGCAGATATCTGTTCCTCAAATTCACTTTGTGTGGGGCAAGATACACCCTGGCCAACCTGTACCTACCCAATCAGGGACAGGTGGAGGCAGGAATTAGTATGCTAGTATGCTACACTTATTGGAGGACTTTGGGGATGGAACGCTAATCAGAGGAGGAGATCTCAACCTAGTCCTAGACCCAAGGGTTGATTCGTCTCAGGGGAAATCCGCAATACCCCACTTTAAGCTTAACAGATTCCGCAAAGCTCTTCAATCCCTACAGGTGGTAGATGTTTGCAGGGTCCTCCATGGGGGGGGAGAGGGATTATACATACTTCTCCCATACTCATAATATGTACAGCAGGTTGGACTATTTCCTCCTGAGCCATCACACCCTTGCAATAGACCCTGAGTCCTCGATTGGTCAGATGCTCTGGTCGGATCATGCCCCTGTATTCTTGAGCCTCCCGATATTGGACGCGACCCCCAGGCAGTACACTTGGCGTCTAAATGATAATCTGCTGAAAGACATGCCATGCATGACTGAGATCAAGGCTGTGATAGCCAATTTCCATGTTGACCATAGCAACGACAGTACTTCACTGCCGATGCAATGGGAGGCGCTCAAGTGTGTGCTGCGGGGAGTTTTTATCAAACATGGCGTGAGGCTCAAGAGGGAGAGGGCTTGACTGATTGCGGAAACGCTGGGGCGCATACAGGAGTTGGAGAGGACTCATAAAACCCTCTTATCCCCTGGGGGACTACGAGAGTTGTTGGAGGCTAGGCAAAAGTTAAAGGGGCTTTACGATCAATGCTATCTCAGATTCAGAGATAGGTGGAGGGCACGCCTTTACGAGCACTCCGATAAGTGCGGTAAGCTGCTGGCTCGGTCACTCCACCCAAGGCAAGGCTGTACATATTTCCCCAGTATGAAAACGGTAGATGGTAGTGAGGTCCACAAGACCCCCCAAATAGCGGACGAATTCCAATCTTACTCTTCGAGCCTGTACAACATTGACAATGTTCCAGCCCGCGAAGCACAGGGCAGGAATGCGGGGGACTTAGATAACTATATAGTGGAGACAGCCGGCCATCCCCCTGGAGGAAAGCGAGACGTTGGAGGATCAGGTAAGGCAGGAGGAGGTCGAGTGGGCCATAAAGGGGACCCCTGCGGGGGAAAAGTCCGGGGCCGGATGGGTTTACACCCAGGTTCTACAAAACAATGGGGCCCCTGATAGCCCCTTTTCTGACGAAAGTATTTAACTCTGTGTCGAGTCGATGCCCTTTCCCGAGGCAGACCCTGGAGGCTCACATTACGGTCATTCAGAAACCTGGGAAGGATGGCACTTTTCCGGGTAATTATAGACCGATCTCGCTGATCAATGTGGATATCAAATTGTTTGCCAAAATTATGGCAAACAGGTTCCAGCCCCTGCTGCCCTCATTGATACATAACGATCAGGTTGGGTTTGTCTCGGGAAGGGAAGCCAGGGACAATGTTATTAAAACTCGCTAATGCCCTACGCCCAAACTACGGGAGTCCCAGCCTGCCTCCTGGCAGTGGACGCAGAGAAGGCATTTGATAGGGTGCACTGGGGGTTCCTAAGGGCTGCGCTGTCCCAGGTGGGTGTAGGACCAGTTATGTTGGATAGAATAATGGCTCTATATCATGACCCCACTGCTAAAGTTAAAGTGAACGGCACCCTCTCCGGATCTTTTAATATCAGGAATGGTACTCTGCAGGGATGCCCTTTGTCTCCCTTACTCTATGTTCTGGTGATGGAACACCTGGCGAACGCCTTGAGAGCCAATCCCTCTATCAAAGGGGTACCATGCCGGGGGAAGGAATATAAGCTCTCCCTCTTTGCAGACGATCTTCTCCTGTACATAACCTCCCCGCATATCTCTTTGCCCTCCATCATTCGGGAATTTGAAAGGTTTAGCAAGCTAAGAAATTTTAAAGTTAATATGGCCAAAACGGAGATCTTGAATATCTCCCTAGACGAACGGACCCAAGACTTAATCCGGACAAATTTACCATTTAAGTGGCAAAAGGAATCGCTAAAATATCTCGGGGTGCAGGTCTCCACTGATTTGGGGAAACTCTATAAATTAAACTATGTACCACTCCTTAACAGCACAATGGAGAGTTTGAAGACGCATGTTAAAAAGCAATACTCCTGGTTAGGGAGAACGAATATTCTAAAAATGGACGTACTACCTAGGTTCTTATATATATTTCAGACTCTGCCGTTGCTGCCGGAACGGGGGTTCTTTAAGCAGCTGCAGGTTGCTTTCTTTAAGTTTGTGTGGGATAGTAAAAAGCCCAGGGTGAGTAGGAGGACGTTATGTAGGCCTAAGAGCGCAGGGGGGTTAGGGGTCCCGGACACGAAGTCGTATCACGCGGCAGCGGTCTTAGTGAGGCTTGTTGACTGGTTCCACCACAAAGGGAGTAAACAATGGGTAGCACTGGAAAATTATATCTCTCCAGTTAGCTTGACCGCCTTGCCTTGGGTGGACCCTGAGTACCGCCCTAAGGGGTGGGAACTCCCGTACCTAGCACATCCTCTCCTGACCCTGTGGGATAGATCTTTGAAGCAGAGGGGTTTGTCGCATAGACCTGGTCCTTTCACCCCGCTCTTCAGCAACCCTGCTTTCACTCCAGGGCTAAGTCATTCCTCGTGTGGGATGCAGCCCAGGACACAAGACTGGGCGAGATTGCCTCTGGATCTGGCCTGCCATCGCTTTCTGAGGGAGCGGGGTGGGGGGAGGAAACTGTCCTGGCTCCTGTATGACCAGTTGAGCGCCTTTATTAGATCTTTCGCCCCTGGAACTGCCTTGTCCCGGCCCTTAACGACGCTGGAGATGATCTTTAAGGCCCAGACCCCCTCATGAGCAATCTCAACCTTATATAGGATTTATCTAACCGAGGGTGAGGAGGAGGGGCTCCCACAATTCTGCAGGAGATGGGAGGAAGAATTGGGATAGACGTTTGAGAGAGAGGAATGGGAAAAATCCTTTACTCTGACGCACAAATTCTCGATGGCCTGCAGAGCCCAGGAAAGGAATTACAAAATCCTGGCCAGGTGGTACAGGAGCCCTGCAGACTTGGTGAGGTTCGGGGGGGCAGAGACGGGGAATTGCTGGAGGTGTAACGGGGCCCCTGGAACCTTGACCCACATCTGGTGGGAATGCCCTTCTATTAAGACATTTTGGGAGGGGGTGTTGAGAGTATTTGAGTACACGACCCTTGAGAGTATCCCTAATTCCCCCTCAGGTGGCTCTTCAATCGATGATTCCTGGCCCGGTTGCAGCAGGGGGGAGGAGCCTGCTGAGGCATATGCTCACAGCAGCCAGGACTGTAATTCCCCGACACTGGTGCTCAAACACTGTACCCTCCCTAATGGAATGGTTCGGGGAGTTGGAAAACATCAAACGAATGGAGGAACTGGCTCTTGACGGAGTCGAGGGGGGAGGCGAGAAACACTCCAGGACATGGACAATATGGGAGGTTTCTAAGGGCTCCCCGGAGATCCGGGATATGCTGGAGAGGGGTGGGTAATGAGGGCGTTCATTCCTTCTTTCCGTTTCTTTCTTCCTTATTCATTTCTACCTCTTAGGTCTCTCTATTTCTTTTTTCCTCCGCTTTCTTGGGTTGTCTTAGGGGCGGGCTGAGCCTTCAGCAGTAAGGCTGAAAAGATTGCAGTTGATGGTCGGCCAAGGAGCGTTATCCCCTGGCACCGGGCTGCCACTCTCGAGCCCCCGATGTCAGGATCTTGATGACGGAGGTGTCCCCTGGGCCCCCCATCTTAGTGAAACAGGTAGACCAACAAACGTGCTAACCCAACAGGTCTGAGATGAGGGGGTGACCGTTATCGTTATTGGTGTAGTCTATGACACCGTCGACGTTGGCACTAGACTATAACAGTAGGAGGTGGAAGACCTCAATGGGTAACTAATGCGACTACTATCGCTGTAAACCCTTTAATAATCCCGATATTTCGATGCCTTTTATGTATGCTCGAGGCGCGGAGGCCCTGTTTTAGTCCTTTGCCCTTTTTTTTTTTTTTTTTCTTCTTCTCTTTTCTCCCTGTTTATATGTTTATAAATGTCTATAAAACTCAATAAAGATATATTGCAAAAAAAAAAAATAATGACTTTACCCAGGCCAACATAACAAACAGTTTTTTTCTTACTCCTGCTGTAGTAAATTTTAGAAACAAAATGGTGGCTCATGGATGTGCAGGCCACCTGCAAACAGGAAGTGCTGCTGGGCTTCCTGTTCCTGTGCATTGTCAGTTATGTCAGTTGAATCCAGGCAGCAGCAAGGCTGAGATGCTGGGAAAGAAAAGTCCAAAAGGGTCACTACCTATCTTATCCAACTGTGCCAGGCTGTTGGTCCAGTTTAAAGCGGACCAAAACCCACTGAACGTGTGAAATACATTTGACCAAAGCCCTTGCCAATACTGCCCTCTTAGAGTGTACAGTCATTGCATAGATGCGGCAATGACATCATTTCCACACGCAACAGTAGAAATGAATAGAGGAGGCGGAGCTTTACAGCTAAAACAGGCGCCATTATCTGGGATTAGAGTGAAGCAGGAGCAGTGAAAATTGGAAACAGTACACTTTATGGTAGGAACCATTTAGGGGATGCTAGTTAAAAATGGGGGTCCACTTTAAGTGTCTTCTGCCTTGGTCCACTTTAAGTGTCTTCTGCCTTCTCCTAAATTGTGCTGGCCCTATGGTAAAGCAGCTGGATTTAGCCAGGTGCCCCTGCTGGAGATTAGTAATAAGAGCTTATTGTAATCATAAATTCATGCAATGTTTCATTATAAAGTATAATCATCTGAAAAGATAAAGTGGTCCCCCGGGGTATATTCTTTTTCCCTTTGAGCTCATTGTAAGTTATCCACCTTGCTCTTCTACATATCTGAGCACTGAGTTCAAGATGACCTACAGAGTCCTTTGATGCTATATAAATTATTGTCTTCCACTTGACATCTTGATAAATGATCAGACTCCGGTTTAACTGGAAAGTTTATGTCTTCTATTAGGGCAGGCGTCAGCACTGGGCATGCCCGGGCAAGTGCTGGGGCCCCTGCAGCTTTGTAGGGCCCACCTGATTCCCTCTACCCTGGGCAGCCCCTATGCAGGACGCAGGACCATGCAGTAACCAGGACTAAAGGCCTGAAAAACACTGGAAAAGTGAAGGTCCGGCCCCACAACACACTGGAAGTGTTTTGGCTGTCAGCCTGGGGCAGATTGGCCTTTGGGAGAGTCTCTTTTTTTCTGTCAATCCTTCTATTCTTTTCTTTCGTTTCTTTCTTCTATCTGTTCTTTCTGCTGTTGCTTTTTTTCTGATTTCCATCTGCAATTTCAGTCCTTTGATTATTTGTTTAGTTCCTTCTATTCTCTCTTTCTTTCAATCTATTCTTTGTTTCTTTCATCTGTTCATTCTGCTGTTCCTTTTCTTGTCATTCTATTTGCCAATGCTTCTTTCTGTCATTCCTTCTCTTTCTTTTTTTTTTTTTTTAAAGTCGGTCCAGAACTTCCCAGCTAAGTGGATGTACAACATTTTTGAATGTTTAGGTTCAATTTAATGCACAATGAACTTTATGCACCATGTAGATGTATGTCTCTCGAATGCGTATGTACTGTAAGGTACTTACCTCCAGGTTGGCCTGAGCTGTTGCTCTCCAGCTGGTAATGCAGAGGGCATCCCCAACATGGCCAGCTGGATGGCCGACCCCTCTTGTTAGTGCCTCTCCAGCAGTGCTGTGCTGTTTAGCAGACATGGTGGCAGTGCACAGCCCTCAGATGGTCACAACAACTGCAGTGCCAGAGATAGTTTGACCCGTGGTATTCCATGGGTGTTCTGGGTCAGTGAACCATATTGTTGTAGGTGGTCACTGGCCACCTAGGGTTGGCAGCCCAAAATGACCATGTCTGTCAGGGCCGAGGAGTTCTCTAAAGTGAACTCTCCGCCCGGAAACAGAAAGTTCGGCCAGAGCAATGACACAACAACAAAAAATATCAAATAATGGTTTTAATAAAGGGAAAAAGGGGCAACAAAGATATATCTTACATTCAGATACAAAGGCTCACTAACAAAAATACCTAATAACAAAAGATACCCTAAGGTGCTGGAGCACTCACCCAAGGGCCTAAGGACAGGTTCCAGCAGTCTCCAGACTCTGGTAGATACAAACTATGACAGATGCCGGCAGTCTCCGGACTCCGGTAGGAACAGACTATGAAAGATGCCGGCAGTCTCCGGACTCCGGTAGGAACAGACTATGAAAGATGCCGGCAGTCTCCAGACTCCGGTAGGAACAGACTATGAAAGATGCCGGCAGTCTCCAGACTCCGGTAGGAACAGACTTTGAATAAACACACAGAGACAATCCTGCTGCACCAGGTGTAGGGCAGATCCCACTTAAATAGTACCACACACCAGGTGCAGCAGATGAGGAGAGAGCATCCAAGGCTCTGCTGACACCCTCTGGTGTCTGATGGGAGTGTAGCTGGGGTGAGCAGCCAGAGCTCAGCTGACACCCACTGGTGGCAGATGGATCTGCATATGGAACCATAAAACCCAGCCACCAGTCGGGCATCAGCAAAACCCAGGGTTCTTACAATGTCTTTCTATCTGGCCAATCACCTGCCAACCAAGGAGATTGGTCAAGGCTTTAATAAAGTCAGTCCTGTTTCCTATGTCTTCCTATCAGGCCATTCACCTGCCACCCAAGATGATTGGTCAAGGTATGAATAAAGTTGGTCCGGTCCCTCTGGTCCATGCCCATGATAGCATTCCTACTGCTAGTATATGTTTAATATTGTGCTTTTTATACCCATTGCTGACCAGTTAGAATGAGACTCAGGCTTCCACATAGATGTGCACATGGGAGAAGTCCTGGAAGCAGGCTGCCAGCTGGAATAGATTCCTGGCATTTGCATACATGTGCACATTGGAGAGGTCCCAGAAGCAGGCTGCCAAATGGAATGAGATACAGGCTTCTGCATAAATATGCACATTAGAGAAGTCCCGGAAACAGGCTGCCAGCTTGAACAGGATCCAGGCTTTCACATAAATGTGTGCACAGGAGAGATCCCAAAAGCAGGCTGCCAGCTGGAGCAGGATTTGCAGGTTTTGCATAGATGTGCCCATGTGAGAAGCAGCAAAAGCAAGCTGCCAGTTGGGATAGGATCTAGGATTCTGCATGGATGTGCCAATGGGAAAGTTCCCAGAAGCAGGCTGCCAGCTGGAACAGTATCCAGGCTTCCAAAAACATGTTTGCATCAGTGAAGTCCCAGAAGCAGGCTTCTAGCTGAAATAGAATCCAGGCTTCTGCATTGATGTGCCCAAGTGCAAAATCCCGGAAGCATGCTGCCAGCTATAAAAAGGATCTATTCTTCCACACAAATGTGCGCATGGAAAAGATCCCGGAAACAGGCTGGAATCGGATCCAGGCTTCGGCATAGATGTGCACACGGGAGAAGTCCTGAAAGCAGGCTGTCAGCTGGAACAGGATCCAGACTTCCACATAAATGTGTGCACAGGAGAGATCCCAGAAGCAGGCTGCCAGCTGGAGCAGGATTTGCAGGTTTTGCATAGATGTGCCCATGTGAGAAGCAGCAAAAGCAAGCTGCCAGTTGGGATAGGATCTAGGATTCTGCATGGATGTGCCCATGGGAAAGTTCCCAGAAGCAGACTGCCAGCTGGAACAGTATCCAGGCTTCCAAAAACATGTTTGCATCAGTGAAGTCCCAGAAGCAGGCTTCTAGCTGAAATAGAATCCAGGCTTCTGCATTGATGTGCCCAAGTGCAAAATCCCGGAAGCATGCTGCCAGCTATAAAAAGGATCTATTCTTCCACACAAATGTGCGCATGGAAAAGATCCCGGAAACAGGCTGGAATCGGATCCAGGCTTCGGCATAGATGTGCACATTGGAGAAGTCCTGAAAGCAGGCTGCCAGCTTGAACAGGATCCAGATTTCCACATAAATGTGTGCACAGGAGAGATCCCAGAAGCAGGCTGCCAGCTGGAGCAGGATTTGCAGATTTTGCATAGATGTGCCCATGTGAGAAGCAGCAAAAGCAAGCTGCCAGTTAAGATAGGATCTAGGATTCTGCATGGATGTGCCCATAGGAAATTTCCCAGAAGCAGGCTGCCAGCTGGAACAGTATAAATACTTTTGCATGGATGTGCACATGTTAGAAGTCCCAGAAGCAGGCTTCCAGCTGAAATAGAATCCAGGCTTTTGCATCGATGTGCACAAGTGCAAAGTCCCGAAAACATGCTGCCAGCTTTAAAAAGAATATAGGCTTCCACATAAATGTGCACATAGGAGAGGCCCTGGAAAAAGACTGGAATCACATCCAGGCTTCGGCATAGATGTGCACATGGGAGAAGTCCTGAAAGCAGGCTGCCAGCTGACATGGGTAATCCAGGAGGTATTTTGCAAGTCAGGCCAAGCGATTTGAAACTCATTTCTGCAAGTAAGAGAGAAGTGGCTCGGTAATATTAGAAAGGGAATGGTAAAAGGGACATAACAGCATAACAGAGGTTCTCCTCCAACTGCCTAGGAATGATGGGTAATCCCGTTATTTTTGTTTGATAAGCACCATCCTATGACTTTCTGTTATAAGAACGCATTTATTCTCTGCATAGCAATCTACAGAGAAGCCGAGAATGAATAAATTCTGCCATAATGCGCCGCTCTGCGCTTCCCTCCTGATATCATCGTCTAATTTTGTCATTAAAGGTGCACGTTATCTGCTCTTAAAAGCCTTTAATGTAGCTGACTAAACCATCCCGAAGCCCTCAGGGAGACATGATTGGTTGCTCGGGCAAGCTTTTCATGTTTGTCAAAACAGATTCTTGGCTGCCTTCTCCTATTGGCCCCGAGCCACGGGAGGGGGTGTGGCTGAGCCGTCCCTATCAGGAAATTAGGCACTGCAGCATTCAAGGGTTTTTGGATGTAGTAACAGGACGCAGCGCAAAGACTCCCACAGCAATATTACAAAGGTTAAGTGACCATGGCGGAGCGTGTCCATGTAAATGGATTCCACTTTCCCGACCTGCCTGTGATTGAATGTGCGTGCCTTAGGCACGTTTGACTGTGGATCCGCTTTAAATATAGTTTCCACTTTTCTGTGACCCTGTCATACCTGGCATGGCCACAGGAAAGATGAATCTATATTTAAAGCGGACCCACAGTCGGAATTGAAGCATGTTTCAGATTTTCTGGTCCACCAAGAAGGGTTTTGTTCCTCTTTAAAGTGGACAAAATCTGGATGTTTCCTAAGGATCATGCTTTTTGGACCAAAACTCTAGTTTTGGTTTTAGTTTTGGTCTACTTTGAGGTGCACCGTCTCCTTTAAACCTGACCTCGGTGTCTAAACGAATCTAGATCCTCCTGATTTTGGATGCTCCTGTGTGTGCCCCCCCATTTGTTCATTCCTTTCCTGGAACTGGTGAATGCACTGTGGGATTTTTTGTTCAAAAACAGGGGCATCCCAAATTGAGATGCCCCTGTAAAGCAGACCAAAACTCAGGGGTGAAATTGCTTGTATAATGGGTATGCCAGCGATCCCAGGGGGTTTCACACAGTAGGGTATCACAGATTGGGATGCGAGGAGAAGTTGGGCGGTAGCTGGGGCGATGCCCTCCCAGTCCGCTGCTGGTCAAGCGCCGTTGCACACCCCAAAGGCCGGCACTGTCAGTGGGCCCCCCAGAGAGTGGGTTCCCTCAGCAGCTGCCCCACCTTGGGCACTGACGCCGGCCCTGCATATACTAATGCAAGTAGCCACCATGGAGTGCCACAAAAACAGCCACAAAGGTGCGCTGACTGCACAATGCTTCTATGCATCCTCTAATGCAAGTACTGTAGAGTGTCCCAAAAAGCAGCCACATCAGTGTTGTGTTTCCAATGGGGGGTCCAGTCCCTTGGGTGCTTCCCTTGGTGCAGCCATCGTGGGGAACAGGAAATCAATCCGACTATGGCACAGTATACAAGTGTACTGCACTGCGCTGTGCTGCACAAAAATAGAAATAGGCAATGTGACAACATAGCATTCTATAGGGCAAAGTAATATAAACATACCTACCAACTTTTCAGGGTGGGAAAGAGGGACATTTGCCAAATTAAGCCACGTCCCCTCATTGAGGGATGGATAGGGTCCAACAGTTAAAACAATATAAACACTTTGAATAGGCAAATTAATCATTTATTTATGCAAATCTGCATGTTACACCTCAAAGAGGGACAGAGATGAACAATGAGGGAAACGAGGCATGGACTCAAAAGAGGGACAGTCCCTTCAAATCAGGGACACTTGGGAGGTATGATATAAAAGAGGAGTAAACAGCATCTGACCGCTCCACATTTACGTGATGGCCCCGGAGCAGAATATGTCATGAATTCTTCACTGGCGGCTGTGTGTATCTGCGCAGTACATCAAGTTGCTGCTTGCCTCCTGTACTGTGCAGCTCCTGTGCTGCACCTGACATGTCTGCAGCTTGAAGGGACGCTGCTCTTACTGATAAACACAATTAAAGGTGCGTTGCGCATTATCTGGATGGTTTTACACAAACATTCTTGGTATTTTCTAATAAACAGATCAACGGATCACCTGAAGCTATTCGGAGAACTGTTAAAGCGGACCTTCACCCTGAATAAGAGCCTATGTTATATATTTCCCCCACCCTGCACATGCATATTAGCCACATTAAAAATCATTCTACCTGCTTCTACTGCATTTTATGAGCCTTTAAACATCCAAGATTGCAGCTCATTGAGCATCAGGCAGTGTCTTCTGACTGTCTTCTGACCGTGTCGCTCTGCATTCTGGGATTGCTGTCCTTTCCCTGACCCAGCTCTGCTCCGTCTGTGAAAAGCACAGCTATAACCGCACCCCCTGCACTTTATCCTCCTCTCCTCAGTATGTGATGCTTCTGAGTTAAGATGGCGGCGCCCGTATCCTAAAGTCCTGAACAGAGTTGCAGCCCGGTGGGGGAAAGAATGGTAAGTAAGTGATTAAAAACTTAAAATATATTAAAATATATTAATTTTACACACAAAGTGAACCCCACCCGGGAACACACTAGGGGGCAGTGAGTGGGCTGCCCTAGCCAAAGTGCCCGGGGAGCAGTCGGGGATTAGATGCCTTGCTCCAGAGCACTTCAATCATGTCCCAATCAGGCAGGGGTGGACTGGCCATAGGGAGACCCGGGACAATGCTTTGGGGACATTTGCAGGGGTATACATACCATAATGGCAGTGCAGGTACATGCCCCGGCCCCCTGGAAGAAGGTGGCCCGGCACAAGCTACCTGCACCCCCTCCAGTGAATGTGTTTCCAGCCAGCATACAGATGAGCGTGCCCCCGCTGGCCGTTCACAAATGCCCTGCTAGAAGGATAGCGGGGATGCAGCCGTGGCTCGCGCATGCGCCGTTGGACGAGGAAACCAGGTAAGTGTATGGGGTGACCTGGAGAGTTTGACATAGATTCCCGGGCTGATCAATGAGGGAGTGTGGCTAAATTTAAAATCGCCCTGCCTTCCCACCCTGAAATATTGGAATGTATGACAATGGTGGGAGAGAAACAATGGTGTTTAAAAGACTCCAGGGCCATACCAGTTCCACTCCTTGCTGCATCCTGAACTGGGATGCCCCTCTATGTAAAACCCCACAGAAGCCTCATTTCCCTAACCTTGTTCCGGAGCCCTCGCCGTGTCTCTGCACCACAGGCGCATCCCAGCTCACCTCTAGCCATGCGCACACCCACTCCCGGCCTTTCTGAATCAGCGAAGCGGGAACCTGATGGCTAAGAGGTGAGTGGGGGATGCGGCTGGTGGCGCACTTGGCTTCCTTCGGCACCGCTCGGCGCCAAAGGGAGCCGAGTGAAAGTAAGCATGCTGATTGGTTGAGCGTGCGGCTCAGCCTCCAATCAGCATGCTCTTTCTCACCCCAGTCTGCGACGTGGGAGCGATAGGAAGGTGAGTGATCTAGGGGCATACACACATGGGGCATCCTAATTCAGGAAGCCCCCACTGAGAGGAACAACAGCCAGAAAAGTGAAGATCGGGTGTGTTGTTCCTCTTTAAGTGGGAGGTGTTGCCACCTTCCAGCACCATATCTTATTGGTGGAGGTCTTCTTTAAAGAATATCTGTGCAGTGTTTGCACTGTGCGGCCACATCAGACACTTCTTTCCTGCTGAGATGCTGAGATAGATGATACGCCTTATTTACATGCTGATGTCTTAAAGCAAAATACCTGTTCAGCAACTACTTAGCCTTTTAAATTCACCTTGCCTTGGGCACATACCTGTATATGTGACAGCTAACAGCCAGCGGGCCCACAACAGAAACATCAACCCCTTTCATGGTTGCGTCATGAGAACCGTACTGCTGCAGCCTGTCTGATCGCAGTATAGACAGAGGATAGCAGCCAAATTGCCTACAGATAGTAGGTCAGTGGTATGCTTGCTGGTCCTATAACATGTTCCCAATGACCAGTGGCGGACTTGAGTTCTTTGGGCCTATCAGACTAAATTATTCTTGGGGCCACCAGAGGAAGTCATTCTTGAGGTCCACCAAAAGAAATCATTCTTGGGACCACCAGAGGAAATCATTCTTGAGGCCCACTAGAGAAAATTATTCTTGGGCCTCCAGAGGAACTCATTCTTGAGGCCCACCAGAGGAACTCATTCTTGCCCCCCCCCAGAGGAAATCATTCTTGGGTCCAACATAGAAATCATTGTTGGGAGCCACTGGAGGAAATCATTCTTGAGGCCCACCAGAGGAAATCATTCTTGGGCCCACCAGAGGAAATCATTCTTGGGCCCACCAGAGGAAGTCATTCTTGAGGCCCACCAGAAGAAGTCTTTGTTGGGCCCACCAGAGGAAATCATTCTTCTGGCCAACAGGAGAAATCATTCTTGGAGCCATCAGAGGAAATCATTCTTGAGGCCCACTAGAGAAAATCTTTCCTGGGCCCACCAGAGGAACTCATTCTTGAGGCCCACCAGAGGAAGTCATTCTTGGGTCCGCCAGAGGAAATCATTCTTGAGCCACCGGAGGAAATCTTTCTTCGGCCTCCTAGAGGAAATCATTATTGGGGGCAACAGAGGAAATCATTCTTGAGTTCTACCTACGGTAATCATTCCTGGGGGACACCAAAGGAAATCATTCTTAAGTTCTACCTAAGGTAATCATTCTTGGGGGGCACCAGAGGAAATCATTCTTGGGGGGCACCAGAGGAAATCATTCTTGAGGCCACCAGAGGAAATCATTATTGGGGCCAACCAGAGGAAATCATTCTTGGGGCTCACCAGAGGAAATCATTCTTGGGGGGCACCAGAGGAAATCATTCTTGGGGGGCACCAGAGGAAATCATTCTTGAGGCCACCAGAGGAAATCATTATTGGGGCCCACCAGAGGAAATCATTCTTGGGGCTCATCAGAGGAAATCATTTTTGAGGCCACCAGAGGAAATCATTCTTGAGGCCACCAGAGAAAATCATTCTTAGGCCCAACAGAGGAAATCATTATTTGGGCCCACCAAAGGAAATTATTTATGGGGCCCCTAACATAACAAATTTGTAGCATTACTTAATAACACACTCGTCACACTAATGGTGGTCTGGATTAGTGCCCAAGTGGTTCTGAGCCTTCCTCAATAAAAAAAAAAAGTTAAAATAATAAAAACATTATCTAGAGTTGGGCTTTTAACATCTTTATACCGAAAGATTAAGGGCTCTCTGCTTGTGTGCATATGCTGCGGATGGATGAGCACGTCTGGCACCAGGCCAGGGAGCTGCCGATGGATATGGCTCAGTTGCTTACATTACAATACACTTTGTTCGGCCATTTTTTTTTTTGCCTTGTCAGTGAGGTCATTCCTTGGCTTATGCCAGGCTAGGCTGCATTGTATGGCTGCTGATTTAATGTCCGGAAGGTGTGTGTCCATGTGCTTTACAGGTAAAGCATTGTGCAGAGTTCTACAAAACAGAACTTAAAGTGGACCACTAAAACAAAATGATCTCCAGTCAAGAGTTGCCCCATGGATCCTAATTTTGGATGCTTCAACAGTTGAAGATCCTTAGGAAACCAACATTGGGCATGGCACTCTGCATGATGGGGAACAGGAAATAGGAGTGTACTTCAGTGAAGCACGTCTCCTATTTGGGAAGATGTGGCGGCCATGGATGTGCACTTCTGCTTCCTGTCTCTCAATGGATGAAGCTCCGACAGGAAAAGGTGAGTATGCAGTATCTGTAATGCCATGCTCACTGATGGTGGAGGGCCTTGCTTGGTACAAAGCCTGGAGGTCTGCTTTAACTTCCCATGGGGGCTTCTTTAAAGCAGATCTGACCCTGGCAATTTTGAGATCACCGATTGGCTGATCTCAAGATTGTCGGATGACATGCTCCAGCCTGCCGCCCACATCCCTGGTTTCCCTGTGGAGTGCGCGAATGTGAATGGCTGGATAGGGGAGCTCACATAGCTGCAGGGAAGCAGGGGATGCAGCCACCGGGGAGCACACTGTCACAGGAGCCGCCGGTAAAGGTCAGTTTACTGGCGACCCCGGGGGTTTCACCGGTGATCCCGGTATTGGATGCCCCAGGGGCTGGCTAGCGGCTGCCCTTGGACTCTTTTAGGGGTCGGCCCAGTTGGGTTGCGTTTTTACTCTCTTTAAAGTGAAGGTAAACTGGGTAAATTAAATAATATAACAACACTGTGTTGTTATATTATTTATACTTATTGGATTGGGACTTCTTCACACGTTGAGCTACATTAGATCATTGCCAATTTAGTTTATAGCGCAGTGTCCTACATATCTATTGTTATAGGTTTTGTCATTTAAACTGGGTAAATTGCTATTTCCACTTTGAAGCAGGCCCATGCCCATTTTATACAAAAGGGGTGTGGGGTCACATTGTGATGGGCTCAGGGGGTGTATACTGGAGCTCCCCTGCATAAACCCCTGCAGCCCTTACCTAAACCTATATCAGCCAGCAAACTATGGCCCTGCAATTGGTTGCTGGCGGTCACATGGTCTGGGGTCACTTTCTCTTTCCCTGTCGCCAGTCAAGGTTGGATCTGGTAAGGATTGCAGGGGGATCAATGCACACGGGGGTCTCCAGCAATCTGTATGCCCCTCCTAAAACCTGTGACAATGTGGCCCCACACCCATTATGTAGAAAATGGGTGTGGGGCCACTTTAAAGTGGACCAAAACCCAGGATTTTGACTATCCTGGGTTTTGGTCCTTTCCCTGGGGGCACCCCAATCAGGGGTGTCCCACTGTGTGAAACCCCCCCAGATCGCACCCGGCAACTCACTTGTTCCCGGTCCCATGGCGCGTCTAATAGCAGAGGCTCTGACCTCCACCTCCCTCTAGCAGTGCGCGTGCCCGTGCCAGGCATTTGTGAATGGCCGACGCAGGCACGGAGCGAGAGGATGCAGCTGTCAGAGCCACTGCTCTTAAACGTGACGTGGGACCAGAAACAGGTGAGTCCGTTCGGGCGTTATGGGGGGTTTCACACAGTGGGGCACCCACGATCCTGGGTTTTGGTCCACTTTAAATCTGTACTGGCTGGCTCTGGTTCTGAAATTCTGTTTAGTTTTAGTTACCTCCCACATTGCCCCTAACCCTACCCATACTTGGCCCCAATGTACCTCCCGAGCGAAGACACCCCAAATCCTGCAAATCTTGAGCCCCAGCATTAGGGCTGTGGGGGAGGGGGCTTACTTATGTCACAGTATCTGGATCTACGATAATAAAGCTTTAGTAGCAGATTTTCAAGAATGGCTCCCGATCTGTCCACAACCTACAGAGTGTGTTGGTTGTGGCCTGAAGAGTGCACCCCTCATTTTCAGAAACCAGGAGGGTTACCAGCATCAAGCTGGTCGGGAGCTGCTAAATTTTCACTTGGATCTGAATCGGCCCCAAGATAGACAATGAAAGTCAATGGCAGTTTATTCTCCTAGAAAAGGAGTGAGAATTCTCACCTGGCTCCAAATCGACCCCATTAATAGAAATAGGAATCACCCTTTAATTTAAGCAGAAATCACAGATGACCATTTTGCTTGAAAGCAAATCCAGTATTAAACTACATTCAAGTCATCTGCAGTGGATAGCAGGTAAGTTAATTTTTCTATGCTGCTTGCCGCTTAATTAATAATGTAATACTGCAGGCCTTATAGTTGATAATGCTTTCTTGCGGTAAACTCTGCTGCTGCTGTTATTTTGTTGTGAATGGCAAGAAAATTAAAGCAGACTTACATAATCTTCTGGAGAGGAAACCCTACTGCATACGCAGTATGATCAAGGTTTTTGGGGTAGGGGAAGTTATTTTTTATTTTAATTTATAGGGAGAAGTTAATTATTTTATTTTTTTTTTTTTTTACTGATAACAGCTAATAGTAACTGTTAATGTTATTTTCTTCTAAATAAGCATCTAATCCTTTTTTGAAGCTGTCAGTGGTTGATACTGTAACAAGCTTCTGTGGGAGGCTATTCCATAGATTTATAGTTCTTATGGTAAAAAATGATTGTCGCCTCCGGAGACTAAATTTCTTTTTTTCCAGTCGAAGGGAGTGCCCCCTTGTCTTTAGAGAGGATTATATCTGAAATAGTGTTCCCCCATATTTGTTGTATGGGCCATTTATATATTTATACAAGTGAATCATGTCCCCCCTTAGTCATCTCCTCTCAAGTCCATTGATGGTTGGGGTTTCTATCTAGCCCTAGAACTTGTTACTACCAGAGGAAAGAGGGCCCCTGCATGCTATACCACATTCCCGATGGACCCACTAATATGACTGACCAAGTCTGGGGCCATAAATCATCCTGGGATCTGACTAGCTCCCCAGCCAGCCCGTGACCAGTTTGCTTCATCTGGGTGAACTAGGGAGGCAAGGATTGGATGGGGGTGTTGGAAACAGCTCCAAAGCAGAGTGGTCCACCTGGAATTCCCCTGGGTTTTTCTCCCTGGATGTGCATGCATGACGGAAGATGCTAAATCTTTCGGTACCCCAGTTATGATAAGACACAGACTTCAGCAATGCTCGAAGTAGCACAAGGTGGGCAGTGACAGTTGTGGAGAGGAAGCTAATGCAGTGGGGCTTCCCATTCAGAAGTTATATAAAATGGTGAAATCAAAGTAACAATCAAAATGCAAGTACAGTTATAAAGAAGAAGTAAACAAAAATTCATCATTACACTGTTTGATATTGCTCAATAGGTTCGAGCGTGGAAACATTCGAGCTGTGTTCCACCCAGTTAGTGCTCTTGCCCTTCCATCCCCCGGGCTCTCTGGACGTGCCTTCCCTGGCCCCATCTCCTCTCTCCCTCTTAGCCCGCAGATGGGCAGATGCTGCGGGGATGGGCCATTACTGCTGAGGGATACTGCCTTCTCTTATACAACCTGAGCCGGTGGGTCTTAAGGGGGCAAGCAACACCCCACTATAACAGGTGGTGCTGTCTGGCGATCTAGAGTATGGCCCGAGCATCCACGTTGCCGCCGATCCGGTGGTCTGGGCTCTGGGGGGGTGCAGCCTGGTGCCCTGGTTTGGGGCGGCGGACGCCCCCCTTGCTTGACTGGCCCTGGACGAGTGGGGGCAGGATGGTGGTGGGGTGGGGGTGGAGCCTCGGGGCTCGGTGTCGGGGGTATTTTCGGTGGTGAGGATGGGGGACGGTGTGGGTGGAGAGTACCCCCTGCATGAATACAAGTGTACAAAACGGTGTGTGATCTCCCCCTTCTGTCTTGTCCTGTTTTCTAAATTGTTTCTTTGGTTTTAATTGTATACCTTGTACTGAAAAATTTCAATAAAGTGAGATTAAACTAAAACAGTAACATTCTGGTGATAAGACATAGTTACCCAAGAAATTACATATAATATAAATAGTATTTTGGCATATGATGTAGTTAATGCCGGTTCCTAGTAGGGACGATGTTGGTTACTCGACACGATTCACCTGTCTTGGGGCTTCTCCAGGAGTTGGTTAGAAACTGTGATAGACAATGAAACATAGAAGAGTAACATTTTGGATGCCCGCCTTGGGGCTTCTCCAGGAGTTGATTAGAAACTGTGATAGACAATGAAACGTAGAAGAGTAACATTTGGGATGCCTACAGTAATGCAGCAAGGTACCGAATGTTTAGTTATAACCTCCCAGATTAGTTATAAATTGGTCTGAGGGGCTGCCACGCCTCCTTTGTATCCTTTGACTTTGTGCAAGCACATGGGGTGGGGGTCTGAAGCTATACTGCGGGGCTTTTGACTCTTCCACCCCATGTGCTGCACTTGAGCTTATAGGGCAACCCCAGGTAAGCTGCTCCCAATGTATATATTGCATTGTATGTCTCAAATGGGGCTCTCAGAGATTAGAGTTAGGACTGCACATCACAGAGGCACCATGGCGTCTGGTGGTGCAGCTTTAGCATACTTCTGCAGATGTGTGTGGACCAAGACCTCTGATTTTTAGCCAGATTTAGAGACATATTAAAGTTTTGGCTGTAAGATAACAGGGTTGAATGCTGTGGCTCTTTTAAGACTTGTGTATCCTAATTGCCCTTCTCACGTGCACCTTCCAGGTTAGTTATAAATTGGTCTGAGCGGCTGCCACCCCTCCTTTGTACCCGAACATCTGTAACAAGTATGTTGGAGGAGTTCAAAGTTGTAGGAAGGGCTAAAGGGTATTTCTTGTTGTAGCAAGTTAGTACAGTAAGTAATCAGTGTTGTAGCAAGTACATGGGGGTATCCCTCAATTTTTTAGAAGACCACAAGTGAAGCCACAATCACACCCACTCCATAAACCTGATTGTTAGTGGTCAGGTAAGGTCCCAGACTGCTCCCATTACGTGAACACAGAAATGGAACTAGCTATGGCGGGTCTGGGGCTTGTGTGTGTGAGGGGGGGATCCCAAATAAATATACTCAGTATATCCTCTATAGTTCTATTGTAACATGTACTGAACCTTGCCTGGGGCACCACATAGCCCCCTTCCATGGCCAGTGAGGTTTGCCAAGCAGATGGGCACACACAAGCTCACTCCATGAACCCAATTGTTAGCGATCAGGTAGGGCCCCAGACTGCTATCATTTATGGAATGCATAAATTATGAGTAGCTCTGGCGGGGCCGTGGCTTCCGTGGCGGAGAATCCCAAATTGATATCCTTAGTATATTCTCTATAGTCCTTGATGTAAGTTTGTAACATGTAATGAACCTGGTCCTGGTCCATGGCCCCATATGGTCCCCTTCCATGGTTGTTAGTGGTCAGGTTGGGCTCCAGACTGCAATCATTGATGGAATGCAGAAATGATATGTATGTAGCTCTGGCAAGTCTGGTGCTTGTGCAGCAGGGTATCCCAAATCAATATCCCTAGTGCAGTATATCCTCTATAGTCCTGTATATAACTTTGGAACATGTACTGAACCGCCCCACATGGTCCCCTTCCATGGTCAGTGAGGACACACACAAGCCCACTCCATGGTTATTTGATGGTTATTCGTAAGCTTGGGCCCCAGACTGGCTACCATCATTGGAATTCAGATGTGTTAAGTAGCTCTTGGATTTTTCATTTCAGTACTACTATTAGTGGTACAGGCCATAAGACAGGCCCCTCACCCCCCCATATTGGGCTCGGTCATTGGAAGGAGGCACTGCCTGCTGCTTTGGTAAAGGCATAGTACTGGTATGGGACAGCAGCAACACCATAGTATTGGTGAGAAGGGGGAAACTTACTGCACTGAGTGCTATTTTGCCTAGACACTCTATTTGACTATAGGGTCAATCCCTTGTCTTTTTGAGAGATGTCCTATGCCGGGGCATATGTGGACCAACCTATAAACTTCATTTTACTGCTGGCCCTCAAAATGTATTTCTTTTTATTTTTTCTGCAGCGGCATCCCATGCAGACACTACACTTCTGAAGCTCCTATCTATAGCTCCGCTGATTCCATATTTTATGGCCACTTACAATCAATACCCAGCCCCTGCCTATACGCCCCAGTCTCATCTCATCTCGTCTCATCAGCTCTTCAGTTCTACAATATCAGTTTTTCAAGAGCATCTCTGATGTATTCTCCGCAGTGACATGTGACTCCTTCCTCCACGAGCAATGGGATCAATTGGATGCAATATATTTATGGACGGCCTTGCATAATTTGGGCATCATCCAGGGGCTCGCTCATTTGCTGGGTTTGCCCTGAAGCAGGAATGTGTCAGCATTTGCTTTCAGAATCTCTCTTGCACTTTCCTGTACGGCAGCATCTGATCTAGACCGGCCAGATGTATGCTTCATCCCCCAACTAAGGAGAAACTCCGGCAACCCGCAGGAGTGCCCAACGTCCTTCCAAGATGTGTGACTGCTTCCATCTGTTTCTGCCTAACTGGCAAGGATCTCCATCCAGTGGTGGGATTTTTATCACTCTTATAATAGATTGCTGTCTATTGCACTGTATTGCTATAGCATCTGAAGTTTCTGCTTCTAGGGTGTGGCATGAGCTGCTCATCCCGGCACCATCCTGCTTCATTCCCAAAATCCAAAGCTCGAAAACGGAAATCTTTAACCCTTATAAATGACATAATGCCGCTTCATTCAGAAAAGCTTTCAGTTGAGTCATACTTATAAATTACTCATTGCTGCTAGTGATGCCTCTATTCTGTTCTTGGGAAGTTCTGCTGAGTAGTTTGCTATATTCTGCTTCTGCATTGCCTGAATCCCATTAATGTCTATGGGGGGAAAGGATGCACTTTTAGAGCTCTGGAATCAAGGAAAGCAACCAAATGCCCCAAATTGCATGATGGGAGAAGCACAAAGTCTGGGGTACAATGTTCTAATTGGAACAAAAACATCAAAGGTCCTTTTAGCCCAATGATGCATTTTTGAAATGAAAAAAGGATTCCCTTTTCTTTTAGTTTAATATCTGTATATAAAGCTCAATCTATCCTGAAACAAGCAACAAAAAAATCGAAATAACGTTTTAGTGTGAAAAGGAGTGAATTTTAGTAATTATTTAACCATCAATGGCTTCTTCTCTTTGTTGATACTATTCTAACATGGGATGATACAATGTAACAGTTACTGATACATTTGTTTTTGGCTTTATATGCAGATGTTATGCTATACAGAGAAGGGAAATTCTTCCACTCTTACACACCTAGCATTACATAAAGATGATTTAAAAGAATTAAAGAGAAATGATTCTTTCACTGTGTAAATACATTATAAAAAAAACTGTTTATTTTATTTAAAAGGGGGTTTATCCTGTTGCATCTTCCCCCACTTTCAAATACATCGGTTGGCTAATGGTGATTTTGACTATTATCTACAGACCTACTACTGGTGTTAAAAACTTTTTTATATTAAAGCTGCTGACAGCCTCTGTAGCCATCTGGTCTGATAAACACAGGTGCTGATAGTCCTATATCTTCAATAGACATCTGTGTAGGTTTGTATCATACAGTATACTAGATAAAAATAAACTCCAAAAGCATCTATGTATGTTTGTTCCATACTTAATAGAGTATTTTAGCTACTCTATTTAGCATCTTTGTAAATTTGGAACATGTACATGAGTCAATGGGGTCGAATCAGAGCCTGGTGATAAAACGTATTTTTTTGGAAAGAAAACTACAATTTACTTTCATTATCTACCTTGGGGCTGATTCAGAGCAAGGTGAAAATTTACACCCAGCAGACAATTGCCTCGGTTTATCATGGTAGTAAAAAAAATAATTACATGAGAAAAAGCCTGAGAATTTCAATGTTAAAGAATCATCAGCTGGGAAGACAATGAAAGTCAATGGCACTTTTTTACTCCTGAGAAAAGTAGAGCATTTTTTACTCCTTTTTACACTATAGTAAAAAGTGCCTTGACTTTTATTGTCTTAATATCTGCTGATTCATCAACATTGAAATTATCATGAAAAACATTTTACTAGAATTTTTTTTCAAAAAAAGACCAATGAAAGTGAATGTCGGTTTTCTCTCCTAAAAAATACCTTTTCTCACCAGGCTCTGAATGGACCCCAATAACCTTGGCATGTCCCCCACAGGCATCATATATAGGTGTGTAACCTGTACCAGCCAATACATGAGCTGATCCTCAGCATATCCTATAGAGATATTTAGACATGTCTGAGACATGTACCAGCCAACAGATGAGCTGATCCTCAGTATATTCCATATGGCTATCTTAGTAACAGGTACTGACCAATTCAAACTAACCCTATGTAACATGTAACAGCCAATAGAAAAGTCTATCTATAGCCCCCATAGGCATCTAAGTTGGTTTGTAACATGTAAATGCCAATGTATAGTCTCCATTGGCACCTGTGTACATTTGTAACATGTAATGGCCAACAGAAAGTGTCCAAAGGTATCTATTAATGTTTGTAACATGTATTGACCAATATATAGCCTCCATAGGCACCTATGTAACATTATAACATATATAAGCCAATATGTATCCTCCATAGCGACCTATGTAACTTTGTAACATATACAGGCCAATATATAGACTCTATAGGTATCTATGTAGTTTGTAACAAAGTACTGGACAATATATAGCCTCTTCGAGCACATGTGTAGGTCTGTAGCATGCAACTGGCAAAGTACAGCCTCCCTGGGCATCTAGGTAACTTTGTTACATGTACTGGCCAATATGTAAGTTCCATATGCATCTATGTAATTTTGAAACATTTACCAACCAATATAAAGCCTCCATAGGCACCCATGTAAGTTTATAACATTTACCAGACAATATATAGCCTCCATAGACACCTATGTAAGTTTGTAACATTTACCGGATGATATAAAGCCGACATAGGCACCTATTTAAGTTTGTAACAATTACCGGCAAATATATAGACTCCATAGGCACCTATGTAAGTTTGTAACATTTAACGGCCAATATATAGCCTCCATAGGCACCTATGTAAGTTTGTAACGTTTACTGGCCAATATAAAGCTTCCATAGGCACCTATGTAAGTTTGTAACATTTACCGGCCAATATAAAGCCTCCATGGGCACCTATGCAAGTTTGTAACGTTTACTGGCCAATATAAAGCTTCCATAGGCACCTATGTAAGTTTGTAACATTTACCGGCCAATATAAAGCCTCCATGGGCACCTATGCAAGTTTGTAACATTTACCGGCCAATATAAATCTTCCATAGGCACCCATGTAAGTTTGTAATGTTTACGAGCCAATATAAAGCCTTTCATAGGCACCTATGTAAGTTTGTAACATTTACCAGCCAATATATATCCTCCATAGGCACCTATGTACGTTTGTAACATTTACTGGCCAATATAAAGCCTCCACGGGCACCTATGTAAGTTTGTAACATGCAACTACCAAAATATAGCCTCCACAGGCACCTATGTAAGTTTGTAACATTTACCTGCCAATATATAGCCTCCATAGGCACCTATGTAAGTTTGTAACATTTACCGGCCAATAAATATCCTCCATAAGCATCTATGTAAGTTTGTAGCATTTACCGGCCAATATATAGCCTCCATAGACACCTATGTAATTTTGTAACATTTACCGGCCAATATACAGCCTCCACAGGCACCTATGTAACTTTGCAGCATGTACCAGCCATCTGGTACATCTATTTATAGCCAAATACAGTGAATCCCCGAACCTGGTCCCCAATGAAATCAATGGGGACCTGAAATTTAGGGGGTTGCTGTGATGGGGAGCACAGAGTGTGCAGCTGTAAACGTGTTGCTAAAACTCACCTCATCCCGCGACCCTCTTCCTCTCAGTGGCGTTTGCATTTGTCCCCAGCTGTCGCTACAGATAGATGGCCGCCAGCTCCCATGAGTGAGGACACATCTAGGTGCTCACTCATGGGAGCCTACGGCCATCTTTTTGTAGCCACACAGGATAGGAAACACAGGATAGTCAAAATCCAGACTGCTTTAATGAAATCCCTTCAGCAGTATACAGATGGGGGGGGGGGGGGGGTATTATTTTTTCTTTTTCTTTAAAAAGATATATTGTTAAAAGGAAGCTATAATGTTATATACTATATACAGACATTTAGTGCTTTAAAATGGACGATTCTGGGATGCCCCACTCTGTGAAACCTGTCACTCGCATCCTTTTTCAGCTGTGCCATGGTCACATGCGCTGCAACTGAATGGCTGTGCTGTGCCCATAGTTATAGGATGTGAGTGGTGCCGCGCGCCGCCGATGTGTGTGGCTGGGACTTCATTCTGCTTCTCCAGGTGCTCATTAATATGCGTGGCCAGAGAAACTGATTGGATGAGCGGCCATGCATGCGCTGTCGGACCAAGGAAAGGTAAGTTTACTAGGCGACCGGCGGAGTATGACACAGCGGGGCATCCCAAACCTGTGTGTTCCAGTGGGGAGGACCAAAACCAGGGATAGTAAAAATCCCTGAGTTATATTCACCTGGCCCTGGAGTCTTTTATACTCTAGGGCCAGGGAATAAAGGTTTTGGTCCTCTTTAAAGCCCAACTCCAACCACTCATTTTAGTATTTAGGTTAGAATCATTTCTTGTCACCGCAGACATATACCGTATATACTCGAGTATAAGCCGAGTTTTTCAGCCCACTTTTTGGGCTGAAAAAAGCCGCCTCGGCTTATACTCGAGTCCAGGGGCGGACTGCCAGGGAAGGCCGCAACCCTGAACCCAACAGATGCTGGAGGGTGAGGGGCGGCCGCTGCGGGTCCCTGCTGTACCCGCTGCTGCCGCCGCCGCTCTCATACACACACACACGCACACACATTCACACACTGACCGGCACTTCCAGGCTGCTGCAACAGCCAGGAAGTGCTGGTGTGTGTATGAGAACGGCGGCGGCTGGCGGCTACCAGGCGGAGCTGAATGGAGGGTGTTGTGTGCCGAACGACCGGCAGGAGGAGGAGGGGAGGGGGACCCCACTGCCCCTCTGCAGGGTAACCTCGGCCAAACCCTGACCCCCGACACCTGCGCATCTGAGAGTGGCGGCGGCGGTGTGTGTGTGTCTGTGTGTGTCTGTGTCTTTTTCTGTGTGTGTGTCTCTTTCTGTGTGTGTGTGTCTGTGTGTCTGTGTCTTTCTGTGTGTGTGTCTCTTTCTGTGTGTGTGTGTGTGTGTGTGTGTGTGTCTGTGTCTTTTTCTGTGTGTGTGTCTCTTTCTGTGTGTGTGTCCCTTTTTGTGTGTGTGTCTCTCTCTGTGTGTCAACTCCAATTCCAATTGAAAAAAGCCGCCTCGGCTTATACTCAATCACTAATCAGTCAATAACTTTTTTTTGTGGTAAAATTGGGTGCCTCGGCTTATATTCGGGTCGACCTATACTCGAGTATATACGGTATTTAACAAAATATTTGTGGGTGTCAACTGAATATAAAAAGTAGGATCCAGCACAAAATATGGGGCTCCTGTGCAGTAGCACCCTCCTGGTTCCTTGGCCGACCATGGCACCATGTTAGGGTGCAGTTGCTGAGTTCTAGCCCCATTATTTAGCCACATTCCCAGCTTCAAGTCTAGTCAGGCATCAGTAAACTCACCTTCTCCCTGATCCAACGGTGCATGTGCGAGCAGCACCGCTCCCTGCTATACCCATAGCAGGGCGCACGTGCCAGGCACTTGTGAATGGCATGGGCATGGGCACGCTCCCTGATAGAGGATAGCAGAATACCTCCCAACTTTTAAAAGCTATAAAGAGGGACAAGCAAAGATTTTTTTTACATTTAAACCTTGCCACGCCCCCAGCCACGCTCTTAAAGGGAAACACCATCTAAGGATTAAATAAATAATAATAGTAATAATACAGACAAGGCCAACGCAAACACATTACAAACAGGGGCTGTAGTGAGAGGGGCATCCCTCCATTCCAACCAGTGAGGGGCATCCCTCATATACAGCCAGTGAGGGGCATCCCACCAATGCAACCAGTGAGGGGCATCCCTCCAATACAACCAATGAGGGGCATCTCTCCAGTCCAACCAGTGAGGGGCATCCATTATATACAGCCATTGAGGGGCATCCCTCATATACATCATGGGAGGGGCATCCGTCATATACAGCCAGTGAGGGGCATCCCTCATATACAGCCAGGGAGGAGCATCCATCATATACAGCCAGTGAGGAGCATCCCTCCAATGCAACCAGTGAGGGGCATCCCTCCAATACAACCAATGAGGGTCATCTCTCCAGTCCAACCAGTGAGGGGCATCCCTCATATACAGCCAGTGAGGGGCAACCCTCATATACAGCCAGTGAGGGGCATCCCTCATATACAGCCATTGAGGGGCATCCCTCCAATGCAGCCAGTGATGGGCATCCCTCCATTCCAGCCAGTGAGGGGCATCCCTCCAATACAACCAGTGAGGGGCATCCTTCATTACAGCCAGTAAGGGGCATCCCTCATTACAGCTAGTTAGGGGCATAAAGTTAGGGGCAACACAGACAGACAGACAGACACACACACAGACACACTCACCATAATGCAGGCGATCATTCCCCCCTCTGCACATTCTTCACATCCGGAGAGGCCTGGCTCCTTATTGAAGTCACGCCAACTGACGGCGCAGTGGCATGGACAGGCTCCTTCCTGCAGTCCCGTCCAACCACTGAACCATCGATGAGGTTAAAGAAGAAAAAAAAGTGCAGCCATGGGTGGACGGGTGTCTGAGATGCCGTGGTGACCTCCAGGCAATAATCGATGGAGAGTAACAACAGCGTGGGACAGGTGCAAATGTCACAGGACATCGGGGCAAACACCTGAAACCGGGATTGTCCCGCGGAAATCAGGATAGTTGGGGGTTATGGTTAGCAGGGATGTGGCAGCCGGTGCACGCGCTGATTGGAGCATTGAACAGGAAGCCGAGCATGCGCTGTAGGACCCAATGAGAGGTGAGTTAGTTTGGGCGACCGGGGGGGGGGGGGTTCACAAAGCAGGGCATCCCCGATTGGGGTGCCCTGGGGCCAAGGACCAAAACCCAGGATCCTGGATTTTGGTCCACTTTAAGATAAAGCCGCTAAAATCATTAAACACATAATTAATGAGGATACCAAACTTTCATTAGAACACAGTCATGTGACTATTTTTCCACCATATCTGTGAGTATTTGCTGTGCAGCTTATAAGCATATCCGTGTCAAAGCAATAAACACTGACAAAAGCAACAACAACATGAGAAGATCAATAAACCCAGGTGATGCGGTGCAGACGTTATATTTACTACTAATAGAGAGGCTGAGTGTGATTTGTTTCTTGGCATTTTAAAGTGCACCCAAACCTTTCTTTTAAATAAATCCCCATGCGTCCCCATTTGAAGGGGGTATTCCAGGCCCTGTTGAAGCCACAGGTTTGCCGGGTATACTCACCTCCAGCCTCTCCCCTCTGGCAGCACCGACCATTCCATGTTGCCCGGGCATGTGCCGTGGGGGTGCTGGAAAAGTACACTTTACAGCAATCCTGGTGGATTTCACATAGCAGGGCATCCCAGACATCATGTGTTTTAGTTCTTTTTAAAGCGGACCAAAACCCTAGACCACAGGTGTCAAACTCTGGGCCCACAGTTCCACCACATTTAGCCTGCAGGCAAAAACTCTTGCTTGCGAAGCTGCTGGTACTGCCCCTGTCTGTCTTCCTAGTAAGCTGAGAAGAGATGAAATGGTCTGTCTTTCTAGCAAGCTGAGCAGAGATGTGAGGGTCTGTCTTCCTAGCAAGCTAAGCAGAGGTATGAGAGTCTGTCTCTCTAGCAAGCTGAGCAGAGGTGTGAGGGTCTGTCTTCCTAGCAAGTTGAGCAAAGTTATTGGGGTCTGTCTTCCTAGCAAGCTGAGCAAAGGTGTGAGGGTCTGTCTTCCTAGCAAGCTGAGAAAAGGTATGAGGGTTTGTCTTCCTAGCAAGCTGAGCAGAGGTGTGAGGGTCTGTCTCCCTAGCAAGCTGAGCAGAGGTGTGAGAGTCTGTCTTCCTAGCAAGTTGAGCAAAGTTATTGGGTTTTGTCTTCCTAGCAAGCTGAGCAGAGGTATGAGGGTCTGTCTTCCTAGCAAGCTGAGCAGAGATGGGAGGGTCTGTCTTCCTAGCAAGCTGAGCAAAGGTATAATGGTTTGTCTTCCTAGCAAGCTGAGCAGAGGTGTGAGGGTCTGTCACCCTAGCAAGCTGAGCAGAAGTCCGAGGCTCTGTCTTCCTAGCAAGTTAAGCAAAGTTATTGGGGTCTGTCTTCCTAGCAAGCTGAGCAAAGGTGTGAGGGTTTGTATTCCTAGCAAGCTGAGCATAGGTATGAAGGTCTGTCTTCCTAGCAAGTTGTGCAGAGGTATGAAGGTCTGTCTTCCTAGCAAGCTGAGCAAAGGTCTGAGGGTCTGTCTTCCTAGCAAGTTGAGCAAAGTTATTTGAGTCTGTCTTCCTAGCAAGCTGAGCAGAGGTATGAAGGTCTGTCTTCCTAGCAAGTTGTGCAGAGGTATGAGGGTCTGTCTTCCTAGCAAGCTGAGCAAAGGTATAAGGGTTTGTCTTCCTAGCAAGATGAGCAGAGGTATGAGGGTCTTTATTCCTAGCAAGCTGAGCAGAGATATGAGGTCTGTCTTCCTAGCAAGCTGAACCGAGGTTTAAGTGCCTGTCCTCCTACCAAGCTGAAAAAAGGTATGAGAGTCTGTCTTCCTAGCAAGCTGAGCAGAGGTGAGGTACTGAGGTCTTTCTTGTAAGCGAAGGAGATGTGTGGATGTCTGTCTTCCTAGTGAGCTGAGGAGAGGTGCTACAGTCTGTATTCCTTTTAAGCTGAGGTGATCTATGAATGTCCGTCTTCCTAGCAATCTGAGGAAAGATGCCAGGATCTATCTTGCTTGTAAGCTAAGAAGAGGTGCGGGGTCTGTCTTCCTAGCAAGCTGAGGAAAGGTGCTTTGGTCTGTCTTCCTAGCAAACTAAGAAAGACATGCAGACTTAACACTGCCGCTACTTTCTGTCTTCCTAGCAAACATTCATGCCACAGGGGAATTGTGGTGGTCAGAATCACACGGATGGGGATTCCAAGGGATTGAAATAGTTGCTGGACGACTGTGTGATTCTGACAGACACAGTTCTCGTGCCGCGTGCATTCTTGCTAGGAAGACAGACAGTGGTAGTGTTAAGCCTGCATGCCATCCTCATCTGCTAGGAAAACACACCCTCACATCTCTCCTTACCTCGCTAGGAAGACAGACCCTCACACCTTTCTTTAGCTTGTTTGGAAGACAAACCCCCACACCTCATCTTATCTCACTAGGAAAACAGACCTCTGCACCTATCCTCAGCTCCCTAGGAAAACAGACTCCTGCACTTCTCCTGAGCTTATTAGGAGATAGACCCTCACACCTATCCTCAGCTCACTATGAAGACAGACCCTCGCACGACACTTCAGCTCACTAGGAGAAAAGACCCTCACACTTCTCCTTACCTCACTAGAAAGACAAACCCCCACAGCTATCATCTGCTCGCTAGGAAGACAGACCCCCACACCTCTCCTCAGCTTACTAGGAAGACAGACCCCCGCACCTCTCCTCAGCTTACTAGGAAGACAGACTACCACACCTCTCCTCAGTTTACTAGGAATACAGACCCCCCTACACTTCTCCTCACCTCACTAGGAATACAGACCCCTGCACCCACCCTCAGCTCGCTAGAAGAACAGACCCCCACACCTCTCCTTAGCTAACTAGGAAAACAGACCCCTGTACTTATCCACAGGTTATTAGGCAGATAGACCCTTGCACCTCTCCTCAGCTTACTAGGAAGACAGGCCCCCGCACCTCTTCTTAGCTTACTAGGAAGACAGACTCCAGCACCTCTCCTCAGCTTACTAGGAAGACAGACCTCTGCACCTCTCCTCAGCTTACTAGGAAGACAGACCCCACACCTCTCCTCAGCTTACTAGGAATACAGACCCCCACACCTCTCCTCACCTCACTAGGAATACAGACCCCTGCACCCACCCTCAGCTCGCTAGAAGAACAGACCCCCACACCTCTCCTTAGCTAACTAGGAAAACAGACCCCTGTACTTATCCACAGGTTATTAGGCAGATAGACCCTTGCACCTCTCCTCAGCTTACTAGGAAGACAGACCCCCGCACTTCTCCCCTGTCTTACTAGGAAGACAGGCCACCACACCTTTCCTAAGCTTACTAGGAAGACAGACCCCCGCACCTCTCCTCAGCTTACTAGGAAGACAGACTACCACACCTCTCCTCAGTTTACTAGGAATACAGACCCCCCTACACTTCTCCTCACCTCACTAGGAATACAGACCCCTGCACCCACCCTCAGCTCGCTAGAAGAACAGACCCCCACACCTCTCCTTAGCTAACTAGGAAAACAGACCCCTGTACTTATCCACAGGTTATTAGGCAGATAGACCCTTGCACCTCTCCTCAGCTTACTAGGAAGACAGACCCCCGCACTTCTCCCCTGTCTTACTAGGAAGACAGGCCACCACACCTTTCCTTAGCTTACTAGGAAGACAGACTCCCACACCTCTCATCAGCTTTTTAGGAAATCAGACCGCCACACCTCTTTTCAGCTTACTAGGAAGACAGACCCCCGCACCTCTCCTCAGCTTACTAGGAAGACAGACAATCGCACCTCTCCTCAGCTTACTAGGAAGACAGACAATTGCACCTCTCCTCAGATTACTAGGAAGACAGACCCCCACACCTCTCCTCAGCTTACTAGGAAGACAGACCCCCGCACCTCTCCTCAGCTTACTAGGAAGACAGACCACCACACCTCTCCTCAGTTTACTAGGAATACAGACCCCCCTACACTTCTCCTCACCTCACTAGGAATACAGACCCCTGCACCCACCCTCAGCTCGCTAGAAAAACAGACCCCCACACCTCTCCCTAGCTAACTAGGAAAACAGACCCCTGTACTTCTCCACAGCTTTCTAGGCAGATAGACCCTTGCACCTCTCCTCAGCTAACTAGGAAGACAGACCCCCGCACTTCTCCCCTGTCTTACTAGGAAGACAGGCCCCCGCACCTTTCCTTAGCTTACTAGGAAGACAGACTCCCGCACCTCTCATCAGCTTTTTAGGAAATCAGACCGCCACACCTCTTTTCAGCTTACTAGGAAGACAGACCCCCGCACCTCTCCTCAGCTTACTAGGAAGACAGACCCCCACACTTCTCCTCGGCTTACTAGGAAGACAGACCCCGCACCTCTTCTCAGCTTACTAGCAAGACAGACCCCCGCACCTCTACTCAGCTTACTAGGAAGACAGAGCCTCATGCCAGCTCAGCTCACTAGGAGAAAAGACCATCACACTTACTAGGAAGACAGGCCCCCGCACCTCTCCTCAGCTTACTAGGAAGACAGACCCCCTCACCTCTCCTCAGCTTACTAGGAAGACAGACCCCCACACCTCTCCTCAGCTTACAAGGAAAACAGACCCCCACACTTCTCCTCAGCTTACTAGGAAGACAGAGCCTCATGCCGGCTCAGCTCACTAGGAGGAAAGACCATCACACTTACAAGGAAGACAGGCCCCCGCACCTCTCCTCAGCTTACTAGGAAGACAGACCCCCGTACCTCTCCTCAGCTTACTAGGAAGACAGACCACCACACCTCTCCTCAGTTTACTAGGAATACAGACCCCCCTACACTTCTCCTCAGCTTACTAACAAAACAGATTCTTGTGTCTCAACTCAATAGGAGGATAGAACCTCACACTTCTCCTCACCTCACTAGTAATACAGACCCCCACACCTCTCCTTAGCTCACTAGGAAAACAGACCCCTGTATTTCTCCACAGCTTATTAGGCAGATAGACCCTCGCACCTCTCCTCAGCTTACTAGGAAGACAGACCGCCATACCTCTCCTCAGCTTACTAGGAAGACAGACCCCCACACCTCTCCTCAGCTTGCTAGAAAGACAGACCACCACACCTCTCCTCAGTTTACTAGGAATACAGACCCCCTACACTTCTACTCAGCTTACTAGGAAAACAGATCCTTGTGTCTGAACTCAATAGGAGGATATAACCTCACACTTCTCCTCACCTTACCAGGAATACAGACCCCTGCACCCACCCTCATCTCGTTAGAAGAACGGACCCACACACCTCTCCTTAGCTAACTAGGAAAACAGACCCCTGTACACAGCTTATTAGGCATATAGACCCTTGCACCTCTCCTCAGCTTACTAGGAAGACAGACTCCCGCACCTCTCCTCAGCTTTCTAAGAAGACAGACCCCCGCACCTCTCCTCAGCTTTCTAGGAAGACAGACCCCCGCACCTCTCCCCTGTCTTACTAGGAAGACAGGCCCCCGCACCTTTCCTTAGCTTACTAGGAAGACAGACTCCCGCACCTCTCCTCAGCTTTCTAGAAAGACAGACCCCCACACCTCTCCCCTGTCTTACTAGGAAGACAGGCCCCCGCACCTTTCCTTAGCTTACTAGGAAAACAGACCCCCACACCTCTCCTCACCTTACTAGGAAGACAGACCCCGCACCTCTCCTCAGCTTACTAGGAAGACAGAGCCTCATGCCGGCTCAGCTCTCTAGGAGGAAAGACCATCACATTTACTAGGAAGACAGGCCCCCGCACCTCTCCTTAGCTTACTAGGGAGACAGACTCCCGCACCTCTCCTCAGCTTACTAGGAAGACAGACCCCCTCACCTCTCCTCAGCTTTCTAGGAAGACAGACCGCCACACCTCTCCTCAGCTTACTAGGAAGACAGAGCCTCATGCCGGCTCAGCTCACTAGGGGGAAAGACCATCACACCTACTAGGAAGACAGGCCCCCGCACCTCTCCTTAGCTTACTAGAAAGACAGACTCCAGCACCTCTCCTCAGCTTACTAGGAAGACAGACCGCCACACCTCTCCTCAGCTTACTAGGAAGACAGACCCCCTACACTTCTCCTCAGCTTACTAGGAAGACAGAGCCTCATGCCGGCTCAGCTCACTGGGAGGAAAGACCATCACACTTACTAGGAAGACAGGCCCCCGCACCTCTTCTTAGCTTACTAGGAAGACAGACTACCACACCTCTCCTCAGTTTACTAGGAATACAGACCCCCCTACACTTCTCCTCACCTCACTAGGAATACAGACCCCTGCACCCACCCTCAGCTCGCTAGAAGAACAGACCCCCACACCTCTCCTTAGCTAACTAGGAAAACAGACCCCTGTACTTATCCACAGGTTATTAGGCAGATAGACCCTTGCACCTCTCCTCAGCTTACTAGGAAGACAGACCCCCGCACTTCTCCCCTGTCTTACTAGGAAGACAGGCCACCACACCTTTCCTTAGCTTACTAGGAAGACAGACTCCCACACCTCTCATCAGCTTTTTAGGAAATCAGACCGCCACACCTCTTTTCAGCTTACTAGGAAGACAGACCCCCGCACCTCTCCTCAGCTTACTAGGAAGACAGACAATCGCACCTCTCCTCAGCTTACTAGGAAGACAGACAATTGCACCTCTCCTCAGATTACTAGGAAGACAGACCCCCACACCTCTCCTCAGCTTACTAGGAAGACAGACCCCCGCACCTCTCCTCAGCTTACTAGGAAGACAGACCACCACACCTCTCCTCAGTTTACTAGGAATACAGACCCCCCTACACTTCTCCTCACCTCACTAGGAATACAGACCCCTGCACCCACCCTCAGCTCGCTAGAAGAACAGACCCCCACACCTCTCCTTAGCTAACTAGGAAAACAGACCCCTGTACTTCTCCACAGCTTATTAGGCAGATAGACCCTTGCACCTCTCCTCAGCTAACTAGGAAGACAGACCCCCGCACTTCTCCCCTGTCTTACTAGGAAGACAGGCCCCCGCACCTTTCCTTAGCTTACTAGGAAGACAGACTCCCGCACCTCTCATCAGCTTTTTAGGAAATCAGACCGCCACACCTCTTTTCAGCTTACTAGGAAGACAGACCCCCGCACCTCTCCTCAGCTTACTAGGAAGACAGACCCCCACACTTCTCCTCGGCTTACTAGGAAGACAGACCCCGCACCTCTTCTCAGCTTACTAGCAAGACAGACCCCCGCACCTCTACTCAGCTTACTAGGAAGACAGAGCCTCATGCCAGCTCAGCTCACTAGGAGAAAAGACCATCACACTTACTAGGAAGACAGGCCCCCGCACCTCTCCTCAGCTTACTAGGAAGACAGACCCCCTCACCTCTCCTCAGCTTACTAGGAAGACAGACCCCCACACCTCTCCTCAGCTTACTAGGAAAACAGACCCCCACACTTCTCCTCAGCTTACTAGGAAGACAGAGCCTCATGCCGGCTCAGCTCACTAGGAGGAAAGACCATCACACTTACAAGGAAGACAGGCCCCCGCACCTCTCCTCAGCTTACTAGGAAGACAGACCCCCGTACCTCTCCTCAGCTTACTAGGAAGACAGACCACCACACCTCTCCTCAGTTTACTAGGAATACAGACCCCCCTACACTTCTCCTCAGCTTACTAACAAAACAGATTCTTGTGTCTCAACTCAATAGGAGGATAGAACCTCACACTTCTCCTCACCTCACTAGTAATACAGACCCCCACACCTCTCCTTAGCTCACTAGGAAAACAGACCCCTGTATTTCTCCACAGCTTATTAGGCAGATAGACCCTCGCACCTCTCCTCAGCTTACTAGGAAGACAGACCGCCATACCTCTCCTCAGCTTACTAGGAAGACAGACCCCCACACCTCTCCTCAGCTTGCTAGAAAGACAGACCACCACACCTCTCCTCAGTTTACTAGGAATACAGACCCCCTACACTTCTACTCAGCTTACTAGGAAAACAGATCCTTGTGTCTGAACTCAATAGGAGGATATAACCTCACACTTCTCCTCACCTTACCAGGAATACAGACCCCTGCACCCACCCTCATCTCGTTAGAAGAACGGACCCACACACCTCTCCTTAGCTAACTAGGAAAACAGACCCCTGTACACAGCTTATTAGGCATATAGACCCTTGCACCTCTCCTCAGCTTACTAGGAAGACAGACTCCCGCACCTCTCCTCAGCTTTCTAAGAAGACAGACCCCCGCACCTCTCCTCAGCTTTCTAGGAAGACAGACCCCCGCACCTCTCCCCTGTCTTACTAGGAAGACAGGCCCCCGCACCTTTCCTTAGCTTACTAGGAAGACAGACTCCCGCACCTCTCCTCAGCTTTCTAGGAAGACAGACCCCCACACCTCTCCCCTGTCTTACTAGGAAGACAGGCCCCCGCACCTTTCCTTAGCTTACTAGGAAAACAGACCCCCACACCTCTCCTCACCTTACTAGGAAGACAGACCCCGCACCTCTCCTCAGCTTACTAGGAAGACAGAGCCTCATGCCGGCTCAGCTCTCTAGGAGGAAAGACCATCACATTTACTAGGAAGACAGGCCCCCGCACCTCTCCTTAGCTTACTAGGGAGACAGACTCCCGCACCTCTCCTCAGCTTACTAGGAAGACAGACCCCCTCACCTCTCCTCAGCTTTCTAGGAAGACAGACCGCCACACCTCTCCTCAGCTTACTAGGAAGACAGAGCCTCATGCCGGCTCAGCTCACTAGGGGGAAAGACCATCACACCTACTAGGAAGACAGGCCCCCGCACCTCTCCTTAGCTTACTAGAAAGACAGACTCCAGCACCTCTCCTCAGCTTACTAGGAAGACAGACCGCCACACCTCTCCTCAGCTTACTAGGAAGACAGACCCCCTACACTTCTCCTCAGCTTACTAGGAAGACAGAGCCTCATGCCGGCTCAGCTCACTGGGAGGAAAGACCATCACACTTACTAGGAAGACAGGCCCCCGCACCTCTTCTTAGCTTACTAGGAAGACAGACTCCAGCACCTCTCCTCAGCTTACTAGGAAGACAGACCTCTGCACCTCTCCTCAGCTTACTAGGAAGACAGACCCCACACCTCTCCTCAGCTTACTAGGAATACAGACCCCCACACCTCTCCTCACCTCACTAGGAAGACAGACCCCACACCTCTCCTCAGCTTACTAGGAAGACAGACCCCCACACCTCTCCTCAGCTTACTAGGCAGACCCCTATACCTCTCCTCACCTCACTAGGAAGACAGACCCCCACACCTCTCCTCACCTCACTAGGAAGACAGACCACCACACCTCTCCTCAGTTTACTAGGAATACAGACCCCCCACACTTCTCAACTTACTAGGAAAACAGATCCTTGTGTCTCAACTCAATAGGAGGATATAACCTCACACTTCTCCTCACCTCACTAGGAATACAGACCCCTGCACCCACCCTCAGCTCGCTAGAAGAACAGAACCCCACACCTCTCCTCACATCAGATAGGGAAAATCCTAGGTTTTAGTCAGATAAAAGCTCTAAAATTAAATTACTGTACTACATTAATTGATCCATCAAAGTGGACACATGCAGTGTTGGACTGGACCACCAGAGATTCTAAACTGGGCCCTAGTCACAAACCCAGGGTCGCTATCAAGGCAGTGAAAGAGGTCCGAAGACTAACCGCATTTCTGATTTGCTTCAAGTTTTCTGGGGGCTTATTCTATTATTAGTAAGTTACTTTTATTATTTAATGAATAATCATCAGCATGTTTTATATTGTGCAGCAACTAAATTAAGCATGGTAACATTATTTCTATAAAGCAGAAGGCATACCTCCCAACTGTTCCTGATTTGGAGTCCAACTGTTCCTCTTTGGAATCCATTTCCTTCCTGTCCCTAGTTGTTCTCATTTGTCCTTCTTTGAGGTGTAACATGCAGATCTGCATCAATAAATGATTAATTTGCCTATTTAAAGTGTTTCTATTACTGTAACTGTTACATCCTATCTCCTAACATCCATCAATGATTGGGCGTAGCTTCATTTAACAATTGTCCCTCTTTCCCTTCATAAAATGTTGGGAGGTATGAGAAGGGTAGCCCTAGAAATGGTTTCCTCTGGTGGGTCTAAGAATGATTTCTGCTAGTGGCCCTAAGAATGATTTCCTCTGGTGGCCCCAAGAATGATTTGATTTGGTGGTCTCGAGAATGATTTTCTCTGGTGCCCCCCAAGTATGAATTACTCTGGTAAGCTCCAAGAATGATTTCCTATGATGGGCCCCAAGATTGATTTCCTCTGGTGACCCCAAGAATGACTTCCTCTAGTGGGCCTAAGAATAATTTCCGTTAGTGGCCCCAAGAATGATTTCCTTTAGTGGGCCTAAGAATGATTTCCTCTGGTGGGTCCCAAATATGAATTCCTCTGGTGAGCTCCAAGAAAGATTTCCTATGATGGGCTTCAAGAATGATTTCCTCTGGTGAGCTCCAAGAATGACTTCCTCTAGCTGGCCTAAGAATTATTTCCGCTAGTGGCCTCAAGAATGATTTCCGCTAGTGGCCCCAAGAACGATTTCCTCTAGTGGCCCCAAGAATGATTTCCTCTGATGGGCCAAAATAATGATTTCCTTTGGTGGGCCTAATAATGATTTCCTCTGGTGGCCTCAAGAATGACTTCCTCTAGTGGGCCTAAGAATAATTTCCGCTAGTGGCCCCAAGAATAATTTCCGCTAGGGGCCCAAGAATCATTTCCTCTGGTGGCCCCAAGACTGATTTCCCTCTGGTGGGCCCAAGAATGATTTCTTCTGGTGGCCCCAAGAATGATGGGATGGCCATCCAGGGCATGGTTAAATCCAAGGATCTTTTTGGCCCCAGTCCACTGACTTCAAGAATGATTTCCCACTGGTGGTTCTAAGATGGGTGGGCTCCAAAAATGATTTCCCCTAGTGTCCCCAAGAATCATTTACACTGATGAGCCTAAGAATAACCTCCTTTGGTGGTCTCGAGAATAATTTCCTGTGATGGGCCCCAAGATTGATTTCCTCTGGTGGCCCCAAGAATGATTTCCTCTGGTGGCCCCAAAAATGATTTCCTTTGGTGATTCCAAGCAGGGGCAGACTGGCCACCATAGGGATAGGGTGGGGGGCAGTTGGGCTGCTTCTTATAACACCCACATTCAATTCTTGCTCCCTCAGTCTCCATCTGCCCCCTGTACCCAGCCCACTGTAGCCACAAGCAAAGGAACCGCAGCCCCCAATGCTATACCCCATAATGTTTGGTGGGGGCCTCAACAGGGATGTCTTGGGCTGGCCACGGGCTGGTTAAATACAGGGCTGTTTTTTTGGCCCACTGACTCCAGGAATGATTTCCTTTGGTGGGCCTAAGAATGGTTTCCTCTGGTGGGCCCTTGAAATGATTTCCTCTAAACCCTGAGAATAGTTTCCTCTGGTGGGTCTAAAGTGATCCAATCCATCTGGACATGGAAAAGGGCCACCCGCCTTTACAGTCATTGCTGGTAGCAGAATTTTGACAGCGGTTCCCCTTTAGGATAACTTTGGCTTCCTTTAGAATACATTAGACAAGGAGACTACAGTAATTGTGCTCAGGTTTCCTATTGATTCCACAAAGCAAATATAGCATCGCTTCCCCAATAACACAGCTCACTGTCACTGGTAAGAAGATCCCTGGAATTAAATTATATCTGAATTCCAGTTGGCCGACAGAATGCTAATGGGAGCGCTAGAGTGAATAGCTGTATTCTCTGTGTACCATAGGCTGGAGGTAGGTGGGTAAGGGGGGGATTTAAAGAACTAGATGTGTTATGGAAAGCTTCTTCTCCACACACACATCATACTGTTGACCCTGATTAGAAGGCATGTGGGTATCCTCGGTAATAGACGTGTGTCAGGAAAAGTACACACACGGGCGCCTTGTAACATAATTACATATAATTCTGAGCTTTGGACAAATTGATGACTGCACCGTTGCTATACATATGTTCCAGATGTTTACCGGACTAACTGAGGGGTCATTTTAACCCGCTGGTCTATAGTAAAGGCACCACGCTTTTGGATCCAGTATTGCAGGGCCCACTGCCTTCTTCAAATGTTTTCAATGCTGTCCCCTCTTACTCTGCACTATTTCTTTCCATATATCTTGTTAAAGTGGACCAAAACCCACCGTGGAGTCTGTGAGACTCCAGGGCAGGCATACTCGCTCCCCCTGGGGCATCCAGATTCGGGATCCTAAGAATGATTTCCTCTGGTGGGTCTCAAGAATTAATTCCTCTTGTGGAACCTGAGAATGATTTCCTCTGAGCCCTGAAAATAGTTTTCTCTGGTGGGTCTAAAGTGATCCGATCCAATCTGGACATGGAAAAGGGCCACAGTCATTGTTGGTAGCAGTATTTTTACAGACTCCAGGGCAGGCATACTCGCTCCCCCTGGGGCATCTAGATTCGGGATGCCCCGCTGTGTAAAACGCCTGAGGTCGCTCCGAAACTCACCTTCTTTCCTGGTCCAACAGCGCATGCGTGAACAGCTGCCGCATCCCCACTATCCCTTTAGCAGGGCGCATGCCCGCACCAGAAATTTGTGCATGGCCGGCGCGAGCACGCTCCCTGTTAAAGGGTAGCGGGGGATGCGGTTGCATGCATGCTCAGATCCACTCATTTTACACGAGCTAACGGATAAAGGGCGGGAGCGTATCCGAGCGAGCTGACTGGACGAGAGGCTGTGCATGTGCCATAAGACCAGGGAAGGGTGAGTGACATTGGCCGATCTGGGGGGTTTCAAACAGCGAGGCATCCCCAATGGGGGTGCAAGGACCAAAACCCAGGATTTTGACTATCCTGGGTTTTGGTCCTTGCACCCCCATTGGGGATGCCTCGCTGTCCACTTTAAAGAGGAACATGGGACCTAAAATAAAAATTCAGATCCCCCCCGCATTAGCCCCTACTTATCTTTTTGATGTCTCCTCTGCCTGCTGCGGCGACATCCGGCTGCATCAGGGCCCGAACTTCTGCACCCTCCCGCCGGCTCAGCCGTATGTAAATGACAGCACGGCTTTAGTAGTGCTCTTCAAAGTCCCGCGCCGCTCAACGAAGTCTCTGGGTGGCTCCATTGCATCCCACTGCACAGATGTGAGATCAGGCAGAAGGATTAGAGCCCACCCATGTGCCATAGGAGCGTGGGAAGGTGGCATCCCTTTCCCTGGGGTAAGGCCAGCGGCTGGCCTAGGTGGGTTTTGTTGCCCTTTAACTCTCCCCCACATTTTCCAATGCTTTGCCATCTTTCTTTCCATACTGTACATCTTGCTATGCTATCCAAATAAATCGCATCAGCAACTACAGGAGTAAATAATGTCTCCTTTGGATGGCTTTTGCTTACTATATAGCAGAGGCACCATTTTTGGACTCAGTATAGCAGGACCCACCTTCTCTGCTTAAAGCGGAACAAAACCTGGGAATTTGACTTTCCTAGGATTAATTCCAGTCCTCCGGGGCTTCTTACGTTCCCATGGAGTATGTGTGGGCTCTCATTCAATGAGACGTGACTATGTCATTTGGCAAGTGGCTCTCACTGACTAGAATGGGAAGTATGCGCAGTTGCACCCCCTGCATCCCTGGGGCAGGAGCATGCACTTGCCGCCGGGGATGTGGCTACACGTGCTACTCCGTTCAACTACTATACTTAGGCCCTTATTTATGAAGGAATAGCGACAGGTAGCGACTGGTGATCGGCCGGTAATGACGGGCCCCGCCACGAGAACGCCGGCTCCCCACCACAATCACACATTTATCAAGCCAATCCTGCTTAGCGACTGAGATAGCGCCATATATAGCGACTCATTCATCATTATTCCAGCCTCAGCCCACAGCGCCAGCGTCCGACCTTGAACAGCGACAGGTATGAGCTCTCGCTACCTGGCGCTCTCCAATGCATTTCAATGGAACAATCTTTAAATATTCATAATTAATTGTTAATGTTTTTTTTTTTTTTTTTTTTTTATGTGAAAAATTCTGTGACCACTTCTGCCATGTTAGATATTTTTTTTAAGGTAAAAAAAAAACAAAAAAAAAATTTGTGCAGAATTGATATTACAGGTCTGATATTAATGTATTCATATTACAAAATTATTTAAAAAACTTGTTTTTTTTGGTTTCCAAAAATATGGTTGTTTGGGGGTTAAAAACTACTTTTAACCCATCGCCGCCAGCGCTCTGGGGTTTAAGCATGCATTTCACAGCGCGAGAATTTTTGGAGTGTGATTTGTTAATGAATATGGTGGGAGTCGGTCGCTATGGCCAGTCGCTATCATGCGCTCCCATACAGCACGGAACCTGTCACATAGCGACTCCTCACCCAATATTCAACATTACTGCACACCGAGTCGCTATCAACATCCGAACAATGGCCAAGCACAGCGACTACTAGCGGGCGCTGTGAAAATACTGCTACAGTCGCTCAACTGTCGCTACCTGCCGCTATTAATGAATCGGCCTCTTAATATATTGATTAGGGATTCAGATTTGTATATTATATTTATAAGGGGAAGGCACAGCTGTTTTTAATCTGTTTCATGTGTCTGACGTGTTGTGTTTAGTGGTTTTGTGTATGTCTTGGTGTTATCTTTTTAAATAAATATTTAGATTTATTTTTACATTGTTGTGGTGCTCCTTGTGTGAGGCAGGTGTGGCAATTGGTCTACAACTGTAGAAGTAAATAATGTCTTCTTTTCTGCATGGATGAATTTTGCTCACTGTTCAGTAGAGCCCTTCTTTAATAAAAAAATAATGTTTACTGGAACAGACAGCTGAATATACGCTCGTGCTTCTGAATAACTTTGTTCCCAGCTATGGAAAATGTAACGCAATGTTAATAATGAGTCCTCCTTCTAAGCTTTTTGGAAGTTTAAGGTGATTTCACTGGTAGTTTGTGCTTCATTCTGGTACGGTACACCGAGCCTCTTCCAAAAAACTCTAAATAGCAGCATTGTGCCTGCGTCCAATCATCATCCAGCATTGCAGGGGTGGGGCAGAGCACTGAACGAGCATCTAATTGAATCCAACGCAATATTCTGACCTTTGTCAGTCCTCGATAATGGAACAACGAAATAAAAGGATACAGCAAAATAATGCATAGATGGAAACAGAAGCATAACGAAACTGGGCCCTCATGCAGACACTAAATTGGGCCCCAGCGTTGCTCAAAAGGTCATTTTTTTTTAGTTTTGTGGGACGTTGTTTTTAAAGTGAACCAAAACCCAGAATTTTGACTATCCTGGGTTTTGGTCCTTGCCCCGGGGCACCCCGAGGTGTGTGAAACCCCCCAGGTCGCCCTAACAAACTCACCTCTCCTGGTCCTACGACACATTCCTCGTCTAATCAGAGCGCTCGGATCCGCTCAAGTCACTTCGTCCAGGAATTCGCCTAATATAAGCGGATCTGAGCACATAGGTGGCCACATCCCCCGCTACCCTTTAACAGGGAGCGTGCCCGCGCCGGCCATTCACAAATGGCTGGCGCGGGCACACGCCCTGCTAGTGGCCACGGCTGGCGCATGCACTGTTGGACCAAGATAGAAGGTGAGTTTATGGGCGAGTTTATGGGGTGATTCACACAGCGGGGCATCCCGATTCTGGAGGGAATCAATCTGCCCGAGAATCTTATAGATTCCCAAACGATCTCCGTGGGTTTTGGTCCACTTTAACCTCAACCTTGCAACCTCCACACCCCCTATAGTTACGCCCCTGGATAGAGGACAGAAACAGCAGTTTCTTGAAAGAATCAGTTTGATGAAGTTACTTTTTACAATGACATAAATAATAAATATATTGTATTTATATTATATATTGTATTATGTTTTTCAACCATTATATCAATTATGACATGTAGCGACAGTTGAGCGACTGTAGCGGTATTTTCACAGCGCCCGCTAGTAGTCGCTGTGCTTGGCCGTTGTTCGGTCGTTGACAGCGACTCAGTCGGTGTGGCGTAATGTTGAATACAAGGTTCCGAGTCGCTATTTGACAGGTTCCGCGATGTATGGGTGCGCATGATAGCGACTGGTCAGAGCGACCGGCTTGCACCATATTCATCAAAAAATCACGCTCAAAAAATTAAAGCGCTGTGAAATCCATGTTTAAACCCCAGAGCGCTGGCGGCGATGTGTTAAAAGTAGTTTTTTAACCCCCAAACCACCATATTTTTGGAAACCAAAAAAAAAAAAAATATTTTAAATAATTTAGTAATATGAATACATTAATATCAGACCTGTAATACCAATTCTGTACAATTGCAGAAGTGATCACAGAATTTTTCACATTAAAAAAAAAAAAAAAAAAAAAAAACATTAATAACAATTAATTATTAATATTTAAAGATTGTTCCATTGAAATGCATTGGAGCGTGCAAGGTAGCGAGAGGTCATACCTGTCGCTGTTCAAGGTCGGACACTGGCGCTGTGGGCTGAGGCTGGAATAATGATGAATGAGTCGCTATATGGCGCTATCTCAGTCGCTAAGCAGGATTGGCTTGATAAATGTGTGATTGTGGTGGGAAGCCGGCGTTCTCGTGGCGGGCCCGTCATTACCGGCCGCTCACCAGTCGCTACCTGTCGCTATTCCTTCATAAATAAGGGCCTACGTTTTTTTTGTAATGCTACAATGTGGAGTAGTAAAGTAAAGTGTCAAGCCTGGGTGAGGTTTCTGGTATCAATTCTGGGGCAAAACTTCATTATACAGATCATATACAGTATTGACAACCCCTTGCTTGCTGGTAGATGAGACTCGCCCACCTTTCATTGCTCTAAGGGCCTTATTTATAATGTTTGCCTTTTATCATCATATTTGTGGCTATAGCACTAGCTTCGGAGCGCGTCTCGTCTTATCTGTCGCTGTGCTGTGTACTACATTGGCGCTAGCAGTTGCTGCGCGGAACATTACTAATAAGTTTTGATTGTTGCACTAGGTATTGGCCGGCCTATATCAGTGCCTGTTGGACCCACCGCCGATTATCCCAGCGCCAGTGAGCGCCACTTTGTCCTGCTGTTATTCCGGCACTCCCAGGCTTATTTATGAATTTTTTCTACTTTGAAATATTTGGTGCTGTATTTTCCCAGCGCTGGTCGGCGTTTCATCATTACAGTTACAGGACATCACAGCTGGGGACGAAAGGGACAAACTTTATACTGCGTTTCGGCTACATTTTAGTTGCTGGTGTCCAAATTACATATTATTAAGCAAAAAAAGCCAATAAAATCAATTTTAATAACCTAGAAAAAAACATTTTAGCCCATCTAGGTCTTGCGTTTCCATTATTGACAAGTCTCAATGCAAGTTCTGTACAGATAAATGTGTGCAATATTAATTATAAGCATGAAACACTACAATCTATTTCTGCCCATTGTGCTCTATGGGATCTTGAGCTACAGCGCCAGGATTCATCTGGAGCTGCCTTAACCAGAGCGCCCGGCACTGCATCATTTTCAACATTATTTTTTAATAAGGCGCTAGCTGGCGGCCGCATCGGTGCTGCAGTTTCTTTACCTTTCTTAAATCCCAGGCTGTCGCAGAGGCCAGAAAAGTGGTGCTGTTTGGCGCTAATGCTTCTTAAAGGAGCACTTTCATGAAATTGAGAGGAGGGGCTACTTACCCACCCAAACTAAATAAAACTCCCGCCAAGCTTGTGGCTTTCTTCTCCTGGTAGGAATAAAATTCAGGAGTGACCGGTTAATTGTATTAGTGATGACAGAGCCTGCCCCTGATTCCCCTTCCTTCCATTAAAAGAAAAAAACAAGCCTGGCTGGATATTTCTTGATGCCGTGTGTATAAGTGACCCCTCCTCCCACCATCCAGCATATTTATATGGATTTTTATCATTGGGAATTTTCCACGATAGTGCTCCTTTAAATAAGCTCTAACACTGAAAGCGGACCTTCACTCTGAATAAGAGCCTATCTTATATGTCCCCCCCACCCTGTACATACAGATTGCTCACATTAAAAATCATCCTACCTGCATCTACTGCATGTTATGAGCCTTTAAACATCCAAGATGGCGGCTCATGGAACATCAGGCAGCCTGCAAACAGGAAGTGCCTTCTGACTGTGTCACTCTGCATTCTGGGATTGCTGACCTTTTGCTGACCCCAGCTCTGCTCTGTCTGAGCAAAGCACAGCTATAACCCCACCCCCCGTACTTTACCCCACTCTCCTCTCCTCAGTAAGTGTGATGCTTCTGAGTCAAGATGGCGGCGCCCATATCCTAAAGTCCTGAACAGAGTTGCAGCCCAGTGGGGGAAAGAATAATAAGTAAGTGACTAAAAACTTAAAATATATTAATTTTAGATGCTGGGGAATCGTTTTATAAGGGTTTGGGCTTTTCAATAAATCATGGTGGTGGTCCGGTTTAAAGGGGACCAATCCAGGATCTTGACTATCTTGGGTTTTGGTCCTTACTCCAAGGGCACCCCATTTGGGGATGCCCCGCTGTGTGAACCCCCCCCCCCCCCAGTAAGCCCAGACAAACTCACCTCTTCCTGGTCCTATGACGCATAAGCAGCCTCTCATCCAATTGGCGTTCTCGGAGCCACTGACGCTATGTCGTATAAGGCCAGCAGCTGTGAGCGTGTTGGTGGCCTCACCCTCTGCTACCCTCTAACAGGGAGTGTGCAAGCGCAGGCCATTCACAAATGCTTGGGGCGGGCATGTGCCCTGCTAGAGGGATAACGCGGATGCAGAAGCTGCTCGTACATGCGCCGCTGCACCGGGAAACAAGGGGAGTTTATGGGCGACCTGGGGGAATCAATTGGGCCAGGAATCTTATAGGTTCCTGGTCCAGACGTGGGTTTTGATCCACTTTAAAGAGGAACAATCACCTAGCACTTCACTATCCTGGAGACTGTTCTTCTTCAGCTGCGCATTCCGATTTGGGATGTCCCACTGGGTAAAACCCCAGGGATAGCCATAGAAACTCACATCTCTCGCATGTGCAAGGGCCGTCAGCCATTCAGCTTTTACTAGTCCCTCTGGGGTCAGGCGGTGGCCTGCTCATGTGCCATGGGATTACCAGAGAGTTGAGTACACACAGATTTCAAAAGCAGCGTTCTGGGGGGGGGGGGGGGGGGTTCACCAATTCGGGATGCCCAGGTTTTGTTCCATTTAAAAATAAAATTAAAAAAATTAATTGAGGTCCCACTTTTCTTAGTAAAAGAAGTCCAGGCAGCAGCTATGGGGAATGGTAGAACAGGGCGCAGAGGTTGAGTGGCCAGCTCTCGGCCTTGAAGGCTCCCAGCCCGCACAGCCCTGTAATGGGTATAGAAGTCTAATGGACCCCTTAACATCTATAAGATAACTGGGTCGATCGATTCCCTTCCCACCGGGGCATCCAAAATCAGGATAACTCGCTGTGTGAAACCCCCCAGTTCGCCCATAAACTTACTTTCTGTCCTGGTTCAACCGCACATGTGCGAACCGTGGCTGCGCGCCCGCTACACCTCTAGCAGGACGCATGCCCACGCCAGGCATTTGTGAATGGTCGGCACGTTCCCTGTTAGAGGGAAGCGGGGGATACGGCCATCAGCCCGCTCGGAGCCGCTGGCCTTAGATGAAGGCTTAGACGACGTGACGTCAGTGGCTCCAAGCGCGCTGATTGGACAAGCGCCGGTGCATGCTTTTGGCGACCTGGGGGGTGTCACACAGGGCGCACCTCCGATCGGAGTGCTCCAGAGGCAAGGACCAAAACCCAGGATAGTCAAAATCCTGGGTTTAGGTTCACTTTAAAGGGCTTGGTGAAAGCCCATCCCCGGGGCATCCTGATTTGGGATGCCTTGCTGTGTGAAACCGCCCAGCAGGAAAGCTATAGGCCATCCCTGGAGTCTCTAAAGCTGGGTTACAGGCAATCCAGTGCACCATGTGACATGGTAAAGTATAAGATGGCGGTGGGCCTGGGGGAGAACCTGTATTTTTTTTTTGTACAGCATGGAACAATGTGAGAACATGTTTTCCATGGAAAGGAAACGCTGACAACACAGGAGATGGTCGTTGTTTTGCTTGGCACAGATGGGCGTCTCTCTCTCTCTAGGTGCCAACGTCCTCTAAAGGCTGCAGACCAAACACTACAGAGCAGGGGGGCACAATTAGGGTCAGCATTGTTTTAGTCTTTCTGAAATAAAATGGAAGCAGTGAAAATACAGCTTACTGTAGGGAAGCTGCAACCTTAAAGTGGACCAACACCCAGGATTTTGACTATCCTGGGTTTTGGTCCACTTCGGTGGGGTACTCCGATCGGGGGTGCCCTGCTGTGTGAAACCCCCCAGAAAGCCCCGAAAACTCACCTCACCCCGCTCCCACGTGACCGCTGCAGCCAATCCCCGCCGACGGACAAGCGAGAGGCAGCGCCGGCCAAGCAGAGCGCGTCCGCCGCCGCCTCCCACGCGTCCCTCTTACAGGGAGCGCACCCTGCTAGAGGGACGCGCGGGAGGCGGCGGCAGACGCGCATGCGCCGCTGGAATGGGGAGAAGGTAGGATTGTGGGCTTCCTGGGGGATTTCACCCCGCGGGACATCCCGATTTCGGATGGGAGGGATCTGATCGGCTCGGGAATCTTATAGATTCCCGGGCCGATCCCCCCTGGGTGTTGGTCCACTTTAAAGCAGGACCAAAACCCAATATAAAATTCCAGGGTAGGCTACTGGCTTTACCCTCGGGTGAATCCCGATTCAGGATGCCCCGCTGTGTGAAACCCCCCAGGGCGCCTGTACACACTCACCTTTCCCCGGTCATATGGGTCATGCACTGGCTCTTGTCCAATGAGAGCCACCCGCTGAACTGATGTAACTCAGCAGGTGGCTCTTATTGTTGTCAGTGGGGCACAGGTGCTGCTGGTAGCACATGCTCCCCATTGACAACTATGAGAGCCATGCCCGACAACGTGAGCGTGGCCATTCAGATAGGATGGGACTGGGCGCTCACACGGCTGCAGCTCGCCCTCCCCATTATAGTCAATGAGAGCCATTTGCCAAAAGATGTAAACATAGAGAGTTGCTCTCATTGGCTGAGCGCCCCATTGGACCGGGTAGAGGTAAGTTAAACTGGGGGATTTGCCCCTGGGGGAGCAGAACAAAGCCAGAGAAAGTCAAAATTCCCGGCTTTGTCCCACTTTAAAAGGACAGTCTGGTATAAATAGCTCTTGGGGTTCACAGAAGCAGCCATGATGGAATGAGTGTGGCTGCCGCCTCATAGGCTTCTATTGAGAGAAGAAGGAAGTGATACATCTCGACAGAAGACAATGAGCAGCCGGTAAGAACAGAGCAGGTTATCCCATCAGAATATGAAATAATACTACATAAAATAATAATTAATAAATATCACAGGCTGCTCCCATGAACGACAAGAGTTTTTTAGACTGGACTGTCCCTTTAAAGCATTATATATGCTTATATGCAGGTGAGCAGATGTGGGCAGGTGTATTAGGCAATCCTGGGGGAGGGGGGGCTATGGAGTGTGCTATTGCTGGCCCCTTAAAGTAGACCAAAAGCCACAGCGATTGGTCTGGGAATCTATAAGATTTGATTCCATCCCCCCGGGACATCCAAAGGCGCCCCATACACTTACCTTCTTTCCCAGTCCAACGGCGCATGCGCAAGCTGCATCCTCGCTATCTCTCTAGCAGGGCACGTTCCTGCGCCAGCCATTTGTGTATGGCCAGGGCGGGCACCCTTCCTGTTAGAGGGAAGCGGGGGATGCGGCGTCTGCACGCTCGGAGCCACTGGCCTTAGACGAAGTCAGCGGATCCGAGCGTCCTGATTGGACGAGCGGCCACGCATGTACCGCAGGCTGGGAAAAGGTGAGTGGATTTTGGCGAACTGGGGGGAGTTTAACACAGTAGGGCACCCCGATAGGACCAAAACCTAGGATTGTCAAAATTGTGGGTTTTGGTCCCCTTTAAAAGTATTAGAGCATTGGAGATGCAGAGGAAAAACGAGGTGATGTGATGTGATGTAAGCACACTGTGGTGAGTATGAGAGGAGAGAGGAGGGCGTGGTTTCAGAGCTGCAGAGAGCGCGTAGGCATGCACCAGGAAGAGGTGAATTTCTTCGAGCGATCTGGTGGGGGGGGGGGGGTTCATGCAGTGGGACACAGGGGGCCCTGGAGGCAGGGACCAAAACCCAGGATAGTCAAAATCCTGGGTTTTGGTCCACTTTAATGACGCCTCCATCCACAGAAAGACACAGTGTGTGTCTGCAGGGGTGAGAGGGTTTCAAAGGGTTAAAAGTAGTCTTCCTCTAGAGCCTCTCCCAGCTGTAGACAGGACCTGATTTCCTTGCTTTTAGGCTGTGGTCATGTGACTTTTGTGTGTACCAGTAAAAAACATAGGGCTCTGCATTTAACCCCTTGCACCCTACATCCCTGCAAATGGGGTGTGGCCTGGACAATGAAAATACGGCTTGGGTGACAGGAAAAGCTAAGCAGAGGTGATAAGAGGTAACAGGGGCGGATTAAGTGTGGTGGAGGCCCCTGGGCACAAAATCTGATGGAGGCCCCAGATACAGTATAAAATAATAGTCCAGCCAAGTAACTGATTGGTGGTTGCCTGGCACCCGCCTACTTACTGGAACATCAGATCAAGGCCCTTATTCATGAAGGGATAGCGTCAGGTAGTGCCTTGTAAATGAGAGGTAGCGACAGGTAGTGACAGGTGAACGCCGGACACGGCACGCAATTACTAATTTATCATGCAGAATCTGTGGAGCGACTGGGATAACGCCATGTAGCGTCCGATTCATCATTATCCCAGCCTCAGCGAACAGCGCCGACGTTCAGCCTTGCAGAACGCCACGTATTACCTCTCGCTACCTGTCGCTCTCCCATACATTTCAATGGACGATACTTTTCTTCTCTTTAAACAGGGTTTTTGTTTTGTTTTTTTTTGTTTTTTTTTTTAAATCTCAAATAATGTTGTGACCTCTCCTGGCATCGGAAAAGCCATTTTTTCAAATATGTTTCATGTTTTATATATTTTTGCAGAAATTACATTACAGGTCTGGTATTAAAGTGTTCATGTCACAATGTTATTACAATGCAATTCCATATGTTTTCGCTTTGTTACTAGTGGATGCTGAAAAACAGACTTTAATCACACAGCCTCCGGCAATCTGGCCTTCAAAGAAGAATTTTCAGCGCCGGAGTTTTGTGAGGATGTTTTTTAAATGAATATGTTGTGAGTCGGTCGCACTGACCAGTCGCTAACATGCGCTCCCATACAGCGCTGTACTGCTCAAATAGCGACTCCTCACAATGTATTCATCATTGCTGCACAGCGACTGAGTCGCTATGAACTAGCGACCCACGGCCGAGCACAGTGACTACTAGTGGGCGCTCTCAAAATGCCTGCTACAGACGCTCATCTGTCGCTACCTGGCGTTAGTGATGAATCAGCCTGCCCCTCCCTTGTGTGGGTGCGTGCTGCTTTGCCATTCTGGGTGGGGGGTAGTGTAGTCGCCCAGCTGGTCCAGCAGAACCATTGAGCATTGAGCTGCCAGCGGCTGTGCTTGGTGGCTTATGTGCAGTGACAGCTCTGCACCCATCACTGTAGCGTTGCTGGTGGCGGCTTAGCTGCTCTACACACTCCATCCTGCCCTGTGGCGGCTTTGGCTGCCCAAGCGCGCCCCCACTGAGCTGATAGCTTTGTTGCCGGCTTCCCGGCTCATGAGACCAAAGACTGAAAGCTTCCTGGACTAGACCATCACCCAAAGGTTGGTGGAGGCTCCCTTTGCAGGGCAAGTGGTGGAGCCCCCGGGGCACGAGCCCCTTGCGCCCCGCCCTCATAATCCGGCCCTGAGAGGTAAACAGGGGTGAGACAGGAAGGGGGAAGCAGAGGTGAGGTGGGCATGGCATTAGAGCTGCACTGCCTCTAGTGGCCAGCTGTGTGCATTGCAGGCAATGCATTCTCCGCTTTTACAACTGGGGCTGCAGGTTGTGCATCTCTGTGCCATACTGGCCCACAGGGCTACCTGGGAATGGACCCCTATGAAGAGCATTCATCATTAAAATCTGATCTATGTTTTGGATTGAAGAACAGAGGCAATATAGTTCTGTGCATGGGCCCTGAATACAATCATGTAATGTGGGGTGGGCCCCATGCTTTAGTGGCAGAGGAGGCAGCTGCTACCAGGCATTTGGCAGAAGGGGCCCCATTGCAAGTTGCCTTCCTCCACCTTGTAGCAATTTTGGCCCGCATCTCCAATCCCGTGGTCCACAGTCACACTGCGCTATACCTTTAGGCAGCCACCCCTGCGGCAGGCATTTGTGAGTAGCCAGTGCGGGCACTGCCCCTCCCAGGAGCTAGCAGGGATGTGGCCGTCGGTGTCCTTCCTCCCCCCCCCCCCCCCCCCACTCAGCTCTATTCGGCCCTTAGCCGATTCTTGGCCGAAAATGACTTATGGAGCGGAGTGTGTTGAATGGCTGAGATTTTTGAAGGGTGAGATTTTATGGGCGACCCAGGGGGTTTCACACAGCAAAGTGTTCAAACTCAGGATGCCCTGGGGGTGAGGACCAAAACCCAGGATAATCAAAATCCTGAGTTCTGTTCCACTTTAATAGCATGCTTATATGGTCTATATAATGTACCACAGCAGGGTGCATCTCATGTTCCATATGTAACATCAGCCATATAGCTGGCTGTTACAATGTAATTACAATGTAACACAGCAGGGTGCATCTCATGTTTCATATGTAACATCAGCCATATACCTGGCTGTTACAATGTAACACGGCAGGGTGCATCTCATGTTTCATATGTAACATCAGCCATATACCTGGCTGTTACAATGTAACACAGCAGGGTGCATCTCATGTTTCATATGTAACATCAGCCATATACCTGGCTGTTACAATGTAACACAGTAGGGTGCATCTCATGTTTCATATGTAACATCAGCCATATATCTGACTGTTACAATGTAACACAGCAGGGTGCATCTCATGTTTCATATGTAACATCAGCCATATACCTGGCTGTTACAATGTAACACGGCAGGGTGCATCTCATGTTTCATATGTAACATCAGCCATATACCTGGCTGTTACAATGTAACACAGCAGGGTGCATCTCATGTTTCATATGTAACATCAGCCATATACCTGGCTGTTACAATGTAACACAGCAGGGTGCATCTCGTGTTTCATATGTAACATCAGCCATATATCTGACTGTTACAATGTAACACAGGGTGCATCTCATGTTTCATATGTAACATCAGCCATATACCTGGCTGTTACAATGTAACACAGCAGGGTGCATCTCATGTTTCATATGTAACATCAGCCATATACCTGGCTGTTACAATGTAACACAGCAGGGTGCATCTCATGTTTCATATGTAACATCAGCCATATACCTGGCTGTTACAATGTAACACAGCAGGGTGCATCTCGTGTTTCATATGTAACATCAGCCATATATCTGACTGTTACAATGTAACACAGCAGGGTGCATCTCATGTTTCATATGTAACATCAGCCATATACCTGGCTGTTACAATGTAACACAGCAGGGTGCATCTCATGTTTCATATGTAACATCAGCCATATACCTGACTGTTACAATGTAACACAGCAGGGTGCATCCCATGTTTCATATTTAACATCAGCCATATACCTGGCTGTTACAATGTAACACAGCAGGGTGCATCTCATGTTTCATATGTAACATCAGCCATATACCTGGCTGTTACAATGTAACACGGCAGGGTGCATCTCATGTTTCATATGTAACATCAGCCATATACCTGGCTGTTACAATGTAACACAGCAGGGTGCATCTCATGTTTCATATGTAACATCAGCCATATACCTGGCTGTTACAATGTAACACAGTGGGGAGCTGCCCAGCTTTTTACAGTGTAACAGAAGGGGCTCTGCCCTGCTTGTTACATTGTATAGGGCAGCGGCAACGTTTTAGAGCTCCCAACATGAGCTTCATTGTTCTCATTGTTTCTGCCCCTGTAACGTGGCAACATCCTGGACTATAATGGCAACACTGTGGCCCACCTTGCCCCATAGCAGTCTGCAGCATCAGTAAGTATATCTGGCCCACTGTGAATTTTGCTATGGGATCCTGTGAAACCTTCTTTCTTTCTTTATTTCTTTATTTCTTTCTCTCTGTCCTGTTTCCTGTTGTCCACTTATTTTTTATGTTTCTTTCTCTCTGGTTTTTCTTCTTTACTTTCTACTATTTTAATTTCTTTCATTCTTTTTTTTCTTATCTTCCTTTCTTTCTTTGTCTCTCATTTCTCTCTTGTCTCATTCCTTTCATTTCCCTCTTTTCCACACCTTCCTCACAATTTATCTTCTCTCCCCCCTCTCTCTCTCTCTTTGACATGTTTTTCTCCTCTTCCACCAATTTTTTCCACCTTTCTTTATTTTTCTTGCTTTTACCTCTATTTCTCTCTCTTTTATGCAATTCCTCCATTTTTCCTTTTTTGTAAGCCCTTTTTCATTTCTGCCCTCACATTTATTCTTTTTTTCTTTACCACATTCCCTTCATCTCTATATCTTGCCACACCCCTTTCACATATCCACCTCTCTCTTTTCCATCTTGTAATTTTCCTTCTTAATTTCTTGCTGCTCTTATTTCTCTTCATTCTTTCTTGTTATCCTTTCTTCTGTCTTTCCCTCATTCTGTCTCTGCATTGTTATTTCTCCTTCATTTCTCCTCCTGTTTATTTTTCTCATCTTTTTCCAGTGGTCTCTTTGCTTAATTTCCCTCTCTTTTCAACCTCCACTTCCTCTTTTTACCTTCCCTTTTGCTCATTATCACTTTTTAACATCTTGTTATGTTTTCCTTCCCTCCCTCCGCTATATTTGAGCCTGCATTTATTTTTCTTGCCTTTTACCTCGTTTCAGCCGTTTCATTCCTTTCACTTATTTTGTTTGTTTCTTTCACTGTCTATATTTTCTGTCTTTCTTTCTTTCTCCATTGTCCTCCATTTCTCCCTTGCTAGTTATGCTTTGTGTCTTTTTTCTTTCAGTCTTAGCAACTTTTTTTTTCTTGCCGCATTTATCGTTCTGTGATTCCATTTTTTTTCATTTCCATCTCTTCATCTCTCTCTCTCTCCCATCCCCTTAAAGTTTTAATCCTCTCCCTCCTCTTCATCTCTTACCTCCATCTCTATTTTTTTATGCAAGTCCTCCATTTCCTTTGCTCCTTTTTTCCTCATTCCCTTTCCCTCATTTTCTCTTTCTTTCTCTCTCTTTTTCATCACAACTCCGCAACTGTCACCTTCTCTATGTCATCTTCTGTTTTAAAATTTCCTTCTCCCCTCTTTCTTTCTTTCTTTCTTTCTTTCTTTCTTTCTTTCTTTCTTTCTTTCTTTCTTTCTTTCTTTCTTTCTTTCTTTCTTTCCTTCCTTTTTATCTTTCTTTCTTTCTTTCCTTTTTATCTTTCTTTTTTTTCTTTCTTTCTTTCCTTTCTTCTTTCTTTCTGTTTTCTCTCATCCTTTCTGACTCACCATTTACATTTTCCCTACTTTTTTCTTTTACCTGCCCCAGGCACATGCTGTCACGTTCTGCTGACTCTTGACACTTTTGACAAACTAGTGGAAAAAGTAAAGAGTGTAATAAACATAACATTTACTACTGTTTTTTTTTATTTTGCCTATTATATAATAGCATTTTGTTTACATGTTAAATGGTAGTTAAGCCACACCCACTTATGTTGAATTCCACTCGTTTACTGTTAGATCCCGATGGTTTGGGTTTATCTGTGCAACCTATAGAGCAGGGGTTCTGGTCAGGTGGTACTAGTACTACTGGTGGTACTTGACAAACCTAATCTGCTGCCATCTATACTACACCCCGGGGGCAGACTGGCCATAGGGAGACAATGCCCGGTGGGCCGCACAGCTTTGGGTACAGTTGGGCTGCTGCTTTTACCCACATTCAATCCCTATAGAGCATGTGCGACCACTTGTCCAATCAGCTAATTTCACATCGTCTAAGGGGGTTATTTAAGAAGGGATAGCGCCAGGTAGAGCCTCGTAGCGGCAGGCAGCGTCTGGTGAACGCCGGGGTGCTGTACGCAATACCACATTTATCAAAGCGAATCTGGTGAGCAACTCTAACAGCGCCAGGTAGCGTCCGATGTATTATTAGCGAAAGGTAACAACAGGCAGCGAACTGTGACCGAGGGGCGCTGTACGCAATACCACATTTATCAAAGCGAATCTGGTGAGCGACTCTAACAGCGCCAGGTAGCGCCCGATGTATTATTAGTGAAAGGTAACAACAGGTAGCGAACGGTGACCGAGGGGCGCTGTACGCAATACCACATTTATCAAAGCGAATCTGGTGAGCGACTCTAGCAGCGACACGTAGCGACCGATTCATCATCACAGACGGCTCACCGTATACCGCCAGCGCTCTAGCTTCCAGGTATTACCTGTCGCTCTCCCATACATTTCAATGGACGATACTTTTCTTCTGTTTAAAAAGGGTTTTCTTTTCTTTTTTTTTTTGTTTTTTTTTTATTTAATGCCCCCTTAGTCTCCCTCTCAGCCCCCTGTTCCCACAACCCAAGGAACCCCAGGCCTCCCCCCCCGATTCATTAATAGCGGCAGGTAGCGACAGTTGAGCGACTGTAGCGGCATTTTCACAGCGCCCGCTAGTAGTCGCTGTGCTTGGCCGTTGTTCGGTTGTTGATAGCGACTGAGTCGGTGTGCTGTAATGTTGAATACGGGGTGACGAGTCGCTATTTGACAGGTTCCGCGATGTATGGGTGCGCATGATAGCGACTGGTCAGAGCGACCAGCTCCCACCATATTCATCAAAAAATCACGCTCAAAAAATTCTCGCGCTGTGAAATGCATGTTTAAAGCCCAGAGCGCTGGAGGCGATGGGTTAAAAGTAGTTTTTTACTTTACCCCCAAACAACCATATTTTTGGAAACCAAAAAAAAAAAAAAATTTTTTAAGAATTTAGTAATATGAATACAATAATATCAGACCTGTAATATCAATTCTGCACAATTTTTTTTTTTTTTTACTTAAAAAAAATTCTCTAACATGGCAGAAGTGGTCACAGAATTTTTCACATTAAAATGCATTGGAGAGCGCCAGGTAGCGAGAGGTCATACCTGTCGCTGTTCAAGGTCGGACGCTGGTGCTGTGGGCTGAGGCTGGAATAATGATGAATGAGTGGCTATATGGTGCTATCTCAGGGCCTTATTTATCAAGGGCTAGCGCCAGGTAGTGTCTGACGAGCGCCAGGTACCACCAGCTAACGGCGGCTACCGACTCAAGTACGCCCGGCGGCGGTCACAATGACGCATTTATCACGCTAAATGAGGCTAGCGCCGGCGAGAGCGACAGCTAGCGCGGGATTCATCATGTAGCCGACTGCAACGAACAGCGCCGCTGCTAATCCCATCACAGCGCCAGGTATGACCTGTCGCTCCCTGGCGATGTCCAATGCATTTCAATGGAGCAATCTTTAATTAATCATAATTAATTGCTATTAATGTTTTTTTTTTTTTTTTAATGTCAAAAATTCTGTGACCACTTCTGCAATGTTAGGATTTTTTTTTAAGGTGAAAAAAAAAAAAATAATTTGTGCAGAATTGATATTACAGGTCTGATATTAATGTATTCATATTACAAAATGTTTAGAAAAACTTGTATAATTTTACAATCAAAAAATATGGTTGTTTGGGGGTTAAAAACAATTTTACACCCATCGCCGCCAGCGCTCTGGGGTTTAAACAAGGAATTCACAGCGCGAAAAAATTCGGAGCGTGATTTGTTAATGAATCTGCAGCAAGCCGTTCGCTCTGGCCATTCGTTGTCAGGCGCACCCATACAACGCTGAACCTGTGAAACAGCGACCTCTAACCCCGTATTCAACATTACCGCACACCGACTGAGTCGCTGTCAACAAGCAAACCCCGGCCAAGCACAGCGAATACTAGCTGGCGCTGTGAAAATCACGCTACTGGCGCTCATCTGTCGCTAACTGGCGCTATTAATGAATCGGCCTCCCCGTCACTAAGCAGGATTGGCTTGATAAATGTGTGATTGTGGTGGGGAGCCGGGGTTCTCGTGGCGGGGCCCGTCATTACCGGCCGCTCACCAGTCGCTACCTGTCGCTATTCCTTCATAAATAAGGGCCATAAAGTCCAGGGCTGATTACTGACCCCAGTCCGCCGCTGCCCGTATCCCGACTAAACTGCCTATTTTTGGGATTCATTCACTTTAAGTGGCTGATTAAAGGTGTTACTTGATATAATTAGAAAACAGAAAGTAGCACTTGGTTAAATAAGGTTGGGGGCCCCTGATCCAGATTATGCAATAATACTATACATTACTCAGTTACATTGTAGATGACTCCATAGATCTTGTAAAGGTCCAAAGTGGACCCAAAGCCAGGATTTTGACTATCCTGGGTTTTGGTCCTTTCCCCGGGGCATCCTGATCTGGGGTTCCCTGCTGCATGAAACCCCCCAGATCGCCTTAGCCTCACCTCTTCCCTGTCCAATCAGCTAATTTCGCATCATCTAAGGGGGTTATTTAAGAAGGGATAGCGCCAGGTAGCGCCTCGTAGCTGGTGAACGCCGGGCGCTGTACGCAAAACCACATTTATGAAAGAGAATCTGGTGAGCGCCTCTATCAGCGGCAGGTAGCGTCCGATGTATTATTACAGGCGGCTCAGCGTATAGCGCCGGCGCTGTAGCTTCCAGAGCGCCAGGTATTACCTTTCTCTCAGTGTCACTCTCCCATACATTTCAATGGACATTCATTTACTAGTCTTTAAACAGTGTGTTTGACTTTTTTTTTGTTTGTTTTTTGCTCACATCATTGTGTGACGTCTCCTGGCTGCACACAAACATTTTTACAAACTTTTTTGACTTTTTATATTTTTATGCAGAATTGTCATTACAGGTCTGGCACTAAAGTGTTAAAACAATGTCATTCCATGTGTTTTCGCTTTGTTCTGGATATGTGTTCAAAAACAGACTTTAATCTCAAGCGTCTGGCGCTCTATACTACAGCGCCCAGCTTTAGAGTGCCGATGCTCTGTGTGTGTGTGTAGCGCCGAGTGCCAAACACACTGAGCTGGTGCTACCTCTCGCTCCCTGCAGCGCTGTACTGTTGTTACAGAGCCCAACATACATCACATTCATCAATGCCGGCCAGGTTACTACAGCGATTGGGGAGCTCTGTTACAGCGCCCGATACCCGCTTATAGCGTCTACTAGCGGTCGCTCTAAGCGCCGCTATACAGACGCTCATCTGCCGTTAGTAGTGAATCAGCCTCAAAGCCTTCATCTAAGGCCAGCGGGTCCAAGCACGCTAATGGCCGCATCCTGTGCTACCCTCTAACAAGATGCTGTAGGGGCAGGGATTTGCATGGGCAAAGCTGGGAGGGCAGAAATGGATGTTGCAGAGAGACTGGGCTGGGAGGGGCAGAGCTGAGGCAGGGGAAACAAATTTGATGGGGAAAAGAGACTGAGAAACATAGTTTATGTGCACCTTGCAATGCCACTTCCTGGCAGTACTTCATATTGCAATGCCAGGGGCAGGGAGCCTTGACACTGGCAGGGAGACTAAGGCCCTTATTTATGAAGGAATAGCGACAGGTAGCGACTGGTGAGCGGCCGGTAATGACGGGCCCCGCCACGAGAACGCCGGCTCCCCACCACAATCACACATTTATCAAGGCAATCCTGCTTAGCGACTGAGATAGCGCCATATAGCGATTCATCATTATTCCAGCCTCAGCCCACAGCGCCAGCGTCCGACCTTGAACAGCGACAGGTATGACCTCTCGCTACCTGGCGCGCTCCAATGCATTTCAATGGAACAATCTTTAAATATTCATAATTCATTGTTATTTTATTTATTTTTTTTTTTTTATGTGAAAAATTCTGTGACCACTTCTGCCATTTTAGATAATTGTTTTAAGCTAAAAAAAATTGTACAGAATTGATATTACAGGTCTGATATTAATGTATTCATATTACTAAATTATTTAAAAAACTAGTTTTTTTGGGTTTCCAAAAATATGGTTGTTTGGGGGTTAAAAAACGACTTTTAACCCATCGCCGCCAGCGCTCTGAGGTTTAAACATGCATTTCACAGCGCGAGAATTTTTTGAGCGTGATTTGTTAATGAATATGGTGGGAGCCGGTCGCTAGGGCCAGTCGCTATCATGCGCTCCCATACAGCGCGGAACCTGTCAAATAGCGACTCCTCACCCAATATTCAACATTACGGCAAACCGACTGAGTCGCTATCAACTACCGAACAACGGCCAAGCACAGCGACTACTAGCGGGCGCTGTGAAAATGCCGCTACAGTCGCTCAACTGTCGCTACCTGCTGCTATTAATGAATCGGCCTCTCAGCACTTCATCACCTTTCAAGGGAGTAGCTCTGAGCACAGCAACACAGAATAAACAGAGTGCAGGGCGGTCAGGGCAGGGGTCCGGAAATCTGGCATCAAGGTCCACATTCGGACCCCTGTCCGCCAGTTGAGTATCGCTGAGATAGCTGATAGATTCCTTAGTAATATGATATATCACTCATTAATATAATAGATTAATCAGTAATAGTCTTAATTAGTAACACTGTAGATTATTTAGGGATACTCTGCTTCTTAACCAGTGGTACCAGTACTTCCTATCAGGTGGTACTCGGCAAGGCTGCAGAATGCTCTGTATCCCAACCTGATCTGCCTAGACTAACAAGCCCTGATTCGCTTTACAAGTAGCAAACTGCTACAAAAGGTCATGAGAAATATATATATATATATATATATATATATATATATATATATATATATGGCTTTATTCATCAAGCCATAGCGCCAGGTAACGACTGACAGCGAAAGGTAACAACAGGTAGCGAACGGTGACCAAGGGGCGCTGTACGCAATACCACATTTATCAAAGCGAATCTGGTGAGCGACTCGACACGTAGCGACCGATTCATCAGGGTCGATTCAAAGAAACATGTAACAGCTTGGATTTGGGTGCCGATCATCCTATTTTTCCCGTCCGCTCGTGCGTTCGTATGAACTTGCGAGTGATTCTATAAGCAAATACGTTTCTATCCTAAAATGTACGTCCGTTCGTATGGCAGTTCGGGAGTCAGTCAGTTTCCATCCTGAATTTTCCGTTTCATTTCTCAGGTTGCAACATTGGTTTTGCCCTTTTTCCTTTTTTGTCTGGACGTAAATCCTTCTGATCTTGCGGCTCCGCACTACAAACTTACCTCATTAAAGTGCATTCTAAATATTTGGTCTTTTATTTTTCTTTATTTCATTCATTTTGTAGTAACCAACCATTAATGAATGCATTTGCATAAGTAAATCTTACTTTGTTTAATTTTTAGTTAACTAATTTTTTATTTTTGGATTTAATTTTAATATTTTGGCTTCAAATGGTACAACTTTACATTTTTGGTGTGGTTACCCACACCCTCTACATACAGATTGCTCTCAAATATTAAAAAACACCCAGCAACTTCTGCATGTTATGAGCCTAGAAACAGCCAAGATGGCGGCTCAGGTATTCTCGGGCAGCCTGCAAACAGAAAGGGCCTTGTGACTGTGTTGCTCTGCATTCTTTGATTTCTGACCTTTCCATGCCCCCAGCTCTGCTGTGTCTGTGCAAAAATACAGCAGTAACCCACATCCTGCACTTTATCCCGCTCTCCTCTCCTCAGTAAGTGTGATGCATCTGACCAAAGATGTGCTTAAATAATTAAACAAAGCAAAGGTAAACAACTACACCAATAAATGCAATCTAAAAATATTATTCTAGTACATCAATTTAAAAATAAATAACAAAGGACATAAGTTTCTTTAATTAACGCAAATATATTGCAAAATAAAGGTTTCATGCAAAGGACTAATTAAGGTCCACATTAAAATGCTTTTATAAGGCATACATGAATCAGGTATGCATTGCCATACAATTTATGGCCTCGGCCATGCTGATACATGCAGTTCATTGGAGCTCAAGACGCGCAGACTCCTCCACATAGCCAAAAAACCTGTTCAAGAACAGCAATACGACTGCTAAAAGGTGTCGGCAGTGGCTTTCTTTTAAAACGTATTTAGAGGTTTGAAAACTGTTCTCTGAATCACACGTAAACACATCCGATTAGCCTAAGTTTTACGTTTTGATCCTAAGTTTTACGTTTTGATCCTAAGTTTTACGTTTTGATCCTAAGTTTTACGTTTTGATCCTAAAATTTAGGAACGAACTTGCGATGATCGTAAGAGCATATACGCATTCGTACGTAGGCTCGTGCGAGTCGGAAATGGCCAAAAAAACAGGAAAAAATGACTAACACCCACCCAAACTTACGATTCTCGATCCGAAATCAATTAACTTTTGCTCTTTGAATCGAGGGGATCATCACAGACAGCTCACCGTATACCGCCGGCGCTCTAGCTTCCAGGTATTACCTGTCGCTACCTGTCGCTCTCCCATACATTTCAATGGACGATACTTTTCTTCTGTTTAAAAAGGGTTTTCCTTTCTTTTTTATTTTTTGTTTTTTTTTTTAATTATCAAATAATTGTGTGACCTCTCCTGGCCTATTTAAAGTGGACCAACACCCTCCCAAGATCGGCACGGGAATCTATAAGATTCCCGGACTGATCAGACCCCTGACTGCGGGGCACCCAAATCCTACCTTCACCTCGTTCCAGCGGCGCCCGCCGCCGCCTCCCGCGCGTCCCTCTAGCAGGACGCGCACCCGCGCCGGCCGTTTCTGAATGGCCGGCGCGTGCCCTGTAAGAGTGACGCGCGGGAGGCGGCGGCGGGCGCGCTCTCTTGTCCGTCGCTGCCTCCCGCTTGTCCGTCGGCGGGGATTGGCAGCGGCGGTCACGTAGGAGCCAGGAGAGGTGAGTTTTTCGGGGTTTCTGGGGGGTTTCACACAGCGGGGCACCCCGATCGGAAGTGGACCAAAACCCAGGATAGTCAAAATCCTGGGTGTTGGTCCACTTGAAAGTCATTTTTGCAAACTTTTTTGATTTAAATAATTTTTATGCAGAATTGTCCTTACATGCCTGGTATTAAAGTGTTCATGTCACAATGTAATAACAATGTCATTCCATATGTTTTCGCTTTGTAATTAGTAGATACATATTAAAAAACAGACTTTAATCACGCAGCCTCTGGTGCTCTGGGCTACAACGACCTGATTTTGAGCGCTGGCACTGTGTGAGGCAATTTTTTTGATGAATATGGTGTGATTCGGTCGCACTGAGCTGGCGCTACCGTTCGCTTCCATACAGCACTGTACTGGTGTCAGAGCGACTCACACAATATATTCATCAATGCCGGCCAGCGACTGATACACTCTGAAACAGCGAACCATGGCCGAGCACAGCGACTACTAGCGATCGCTCTCAATGTCTCGCTACAGACGCTCATCTGTCGGTACCTGGCGCTATTAATGAATCAGCCTGCGCGATACTTTTGTTATAGAATATTATACAATTTATATGGTTCTTTTGTGTTTTTCACACTGTTTTAGGTGCTGAGAACTATGTACCACCCAGGGGGTACCTGAGATATTTAGCAAATGAAAAGTAGCACTTGATGATAAAATGTTGCAGACCCTGCTATAGACATCATAGACATAGACTCCGCCCCCATAATACAAATCCTAAGGTTAGAAAAGGACTAGTCTCTACAAATGGCCACACCCCTAAACTACGTATGGCTTCTCTCCTTTATCTTTAAACCTGTTTCCCAGGCTGTCGCCTCCATATGGGGGGCCCGGGGCAAATAGTTGCGCGGCGCTGATTAGTTGTCACATGGGAGCAGCTGCCATTTGTCATTTTAATTTGCGTATTTGATGACCAAAATGTATTTACTGCATGAGCCATCGTTTGGCTTATTTCTATATGGGGCATTCGAAATTGGGGGGCCCCGCAGTGTTAAACCCCCCCAGATCACCAAGCGCAACTCACCTCTTCCCGGTCCTATGGCGCATGCACGGGCGATCGTCCAATCAGCACGCTCGGAGCCGCTGACGCCACGTCGTCTGAGGACAGTGACTCCGAACGTGCTGGCGGCCGCATCCCCTGTTTCCCTCTAACAGGGAGCGTGCCCATGCCGGCCATTTACAAATGCCTGGTGCCCTGCTAGAGGGATGGCGGGGATGCAGCCGCGGCTCGCGCATGCGCCGCTGGACCGGGAAGCAAGGTAAGTGTAGCGGGCGACCTGCTGGGGGGGGTTCACACAGCAGGGCATCCTGATTTTGGATGCCCTAAGGGGAGGGAATCGATGGGCCCGGAAATCTTATAGATTCCCAGGCCGATTGCGCTGGGTTTTGGTCCACTTTAAGTGGTCATTCTTTTCCATCTCTGGATCTGCTTTCCCCGGAGGACAGGAAACGACTGCACTGGTTATTGCTGTTAGAGGATGAACAGTGCGGAGGCAGCATAAGAGGGTGGCTTAACATCATTGGAGATGTACACCCTCTTCATGACAGATGAAGAAAAACTTACCTGGAAACTTAAAGTGGAACAAATCAGTTGTTGTGCCCCGTGGGTTTTTTGTCGGCTGTGTGAAACCTTAAAGATCTCACTTCACGCTCCCATGACTCATGTGCCAGGCTTCCAGCCAATCAGATTAGATTACTGTCAATATTCTACCTGTCAATCTATTGTGAATGAGGGGATTGGTGCAGCGCCTCCTGATGGCCGCTCCCCTGCGGCTGTGCGTGTCCCCGCTGGCCAATCAGATCACCACACCACAAGGGGCCCATTGAGACTCACAGGGCAGATCCTGGGGAGAGCAGTAACCAGGACTAAAGACTGTCAGCTAGGGGCAGACTGGCCATCGGGAGACACTTTCTTTCTTTTTTCTTTCTTTCAAATATTTCTGATAGTCCTTCTATTATTTTTCTTTCTTTTTTCTTTCTGTCTTCATTCCCATGTATTCTTTGAGGCTGATTCATCATTAGCGCCAGGTGGCGACAGATGAGCGTCTGTAGCAGGTATTTCAGAGCGCCCGCTAGTAGTCGCAGTGCTCGGCCGTGGGTCGCTAGTTCATAGCGACTCAGTCGCTGTGTTCCATTGATGAATACATTGTGAGGAGTCGCTATTTGACGAGTACAGCGCTGTATGGGAGCGCATGTTAGCGACTGCTCATAGCGACCGACTCACAACATATTCAGCCTCACAAATCTCTGGCGCTGAAAAATACTGGTTAGAAGCCCAGAGCGCAGGAGGCGGTGTGTTTAAAGTCTGTTTTTCAGCATCTATCAACTAGTAACAAAGGAGAAACATATGGAATTACATTGTAACAACATTGTAACATGAACACTTATAAAAATATATAAAAAATGAAAAAAATATGAAAAAACTGCTATTTCAATGCCAGAAGAGGTCACAGAATTATTTGTGATTTTTTTGAAAAAAAAAAACAAAAAACAAAAACCCCGTTTAAAGAGAAGAAAAGGATCGTCCATTGAAATGTATGGGAGAGCGACAGGTAGCGAGAGGTCATACCTGGCGCTGTGCAAGGCTGAACGCCGGCGTTGTTCACTGAGGCTGTGAAAATGATGAATCAGACGCTACATGGCGCTATCCTAGTCGCTAAACAGATTCTGCTTGATAAATGTGTAATTGTGTGCCGTGTCCGGCGTTGACCAGTCGCTACCTGTCGCTATCCCTTCTTAAATAAGAGCCTATGTTTGTTTCATCTGTTGTTTCTGCCATTTCTTTCTTTTTATTTTTTTTCTTTTCTTCAAATATTTTTGTTAGTCATTATATTCTTTGTTTCTTTCCTTCTATTCCTTTTCTTTCTTTCTTTCATCTATTCATTCTGCCATTCTCTTTCTTTCTTTCTTTCTATCTTTCTTTCTTCATTTCCAAATTCTTTGTTTCTTTCATCTGTTCTTTCTGCCATTTCTTTCTTTTTATTTTTTTTCTTTTCTTCAAATATTTTTGTTAGCCATTATATTCTTTGTTTCTTTCTTTCCTTCTATTCTTTTTTTCTTTCTTCCATCTATTCACTCTGCCATTCTTTCTTTCTTTCTTTCTTCATTTCCAAATTCTTTGTTTCTTTCATCTGTTCTTTCTGTCATTCATTTATGTCTTTCTTTTTATTTATTTCTTTTCTCTTTTCTTCAAATATTCTGTCAATAATTCTGTCAGTCCTTCCTTTCCTTCTGATCTTTTCTTTCTATCTATTTTTGTTCCTTTCTTTTATCTGTTTGTTGCATCACTCCTTTCTTTCTTTCTTTCTTTCTTTCTTTCTTTCTTTCTTTCTTTTTCTTTCTTTCTTTTTTCTTTTCTTCACATATTTCTATCAGTCCTTCTATTCTTTGTTTCTTCCCTTCTATCCCTTTCTTTCTATCTATTCTTTATTTCGTTCTTTCATCTGTTCATTCTGCCATTCCTTTTCTTTCTTTGTTTCTTTCTACTTTCTGTTATTACTACTATTCTTTCCTTTTTTTGTCATTCCTTCTAATCTTTCTTTCCTTCCTTCCTTCTCCTCTCTTTTCTCCTACTCCTTTCCTCTCTCTTTCCTGCTTTCTTTCTTTCTTTCTTTCATTCCTTTTATTCTCTCTTAGGGGATTATTTAAGAAGGGATAGCGCCAGGTAGTGCTTCGTAGCGGCAGGCAGCGTCTGGTGAACGCCGGGCGATCTACGCAAAACCACATTTATGAAAGCGAATCTGGCGAGCGCCTCTAACAGCGCCATGTAGCGTCACATGTATTATTACAGGCGGCTCAGCGTATAGCGCCGGCACTCTAGGCTCAGGAGCGCCATGTAGTACCTGTCGCTACCTGTCGCTCTCCCATACATTTCAACAGACGTTCATTTTCTTCTGTTTAAACAGGGTTTTTTGAATTTAATTTTTTTTCTCTCAAATAATTGTGTGACCTCTCCTGGCCTAGAAAGAGTCATTTTTGAAAACTTTTTTGATTTTTTATATTTATATGCAGAATTGTCATTACAGGTCTGGCATTAAAGTATTAATGTCACAGTGTTATAACAATGTCATTCCGTGTGTTTTTGCTTTGTTACTGGTGGATATGTGTTCAAAAACAGACTTTGGCCCTTATTTAACAAGGGATAGCGACAGGTAGCGACTGGTGAGCGAACGGTAATGACGGTCACCGCCACGAGAACGCCGGCTCCCCACCACAATCACACATTTATCAAGCCGATCCTGCTTAGCGACTGAGATAGCGCCATATAGCGACTCATTCATCATTATTCCAGCCTCAGCCCACAGCGCCAGCGTCCGACCTTGAACAGCGCCAGGTATGACCTCTCGCTACCTGGCGCTCTCCAATGCATTTCAATGGAACAATCTTTAAATATTAATAATTAATTGTTAATAATTTTTTTTTTTTTTTTAATGTGAAAAATTCTGTGACCACTTCTGCCATGTTAGATATTTTTTTTAAGGTAAGAAAAAAATTAAAAAAAAATTGTGCAGAATTGATATTACAGGTCTGATATTAATGTTTATAAAAACTTGTTTATTTTTTGTTTCCAAAAATATGGTTGTTTGGGGGTTAAAAAACAACTTTTAACCCATCGCCGCCAGCGCTCTGGGGTTTAAACATGCATTTCACAGCGCAAGAATTTTTTTGAGCGTGATTTGTTAATGAATATGCTGGGAGCCGTTCGCTATGGTCATTCGCTGTCATGCGCTCCCATACAACGCGGAACCTGTCAAACAGCGACTCCTAACCCCGTATTCCACATTACCGCACACCGACTGAGTCGCTGTCAACAACCGAACAACGGCCAAGCACAGCGAATACTAGCGGGCGCTGTGAAAATACCGCTACTGCCGCTCATCTGTCGCTACCTGGCGCTATTAATAAATCAGCCTCTTTAATCACACAGCGTCTGCCGCTCTATGCTACAGCGACCAGATCCAGATCGCCTACGCTGTATGTGTCTGTTTTTTTGTTGAATATGGTGTGAGTTGCTGAGAGTCAGTCGCACTGAGCTGGTGCTACCTTTCGCTCCCTGCAGCGCTGTACTGGTGTTAGAACGCCCAACATACATTTCATTCATCAATGGCGGGCAGGTTACTACAGCGACTGAAGCGCTCTGTTACAGCGACCGATACCTGCTTACTAGTGGTCGCTCAAAGTGCCGCTATCCAGACGCTCATCTGCCGATACCTGGCGCTAGTAATGAATCAGCCTCCACGTCTGAACGTGTAGCATCTAGTTTTGTACTGTTCTCTGTGCTATATGTTTTACCTTGTCTGTAATCACACCTTGTAAAGCGCTACGGAAGATGATGGCGCTATATAACTAAACATTATTAATAATAATAATAATAATAATCTTGGGTTTAGTTCTTCTTTAAAAAAAAACGCAACGAGACACCTTCTGAATGGCTTGTGTGAGCAGTTAACCCTTTGTAGAGCAGTGCTGCTCCTGGTGTAACCTCTCCGGTGACTGCGCTCGGCCTCGGGCGAGAATAGGAGATGTTTATTGTGTTCTGTAACTCGCTACACTTTCTTTTTTTTTTCTGCATGGATTTCTCCAGGCATAAAACGTATTCCCCGCCCCCTGCTGCCTGTGATTGGCTCCCCCGGCCCATGGTAGGCCAGCCACATATAAACAGAAAGTAACTTTTGACAGCTGCAGTTGCTGCTGTGGGCTCACCCTGCGCAGGCAGCGTGTGATGCCCTGAGCCCCCTGGAACCCTGCGCGTATCGCCCATTGGGCCGCTTCTTCTCTGGGATAAGCGCGATGAGGCAGCGTTGGGACTTACAAGCAAGATAGTTCCGCTTGATCTCTCCAAACTTTCCTGCAGTCTCCATTCTGACACAGTGACGCCGACCTGAGCACACACATGGGGACCCCTGAAGGTACGTCTCTTTTTAAATGGGTTTTTTTTTTCCTGTAGAGACATGCACGGCTGAAGAATATTATGTGCTGCTCAGAAAACTTTTTTTTTTAAAGAGGAACCACACCCTGGATTGTTCCGCTTCGGGGTTGGGTTTGTGTGTTCTGATTTGGGATGCCCTCCTTGGGGATTGTGGTAAAAGTGCATCTTACCTGTTTCATTCATTTACTAAGCTGGTCAGCTGGCATCAAGGGAGGGCTTCCGCAGCTGGTGCTGTTCAGAAATGCCCGGAGTGTGTATGTCACTTAAAGTGGACCAAAACCCAGGATTTTACTATCCTGGGCAGGGGCGGACTGGCCATAGGGAGACCCAGACAAATGCCTGGTGGGACGCATTGCTTTGGGGCAGTCTGCCTTTACTAACACTCCCATCCAATCCCAGCCCCCCATCCCCATCACTACTCTATCCCCTCACCCAAGCCTATGCCCTCACCCTAATGATATAGCCGGGCAGGCTGATTCATTACAAGTGCCTGTAAAGAGGCGCTAAGAGCTACCGCTAGTGGTCTGATCGGCCGTGAGTCGCTATTACAGAGCGCCTCAGTCGCTGGCCAGCATTGATGAATTTGATGTGTGAGTCACTATAACACCAGTACAGCGCTATATAGGAGCGAACGGTAGCGACTGGCCAATCACTGGATCACCGGGATTCCTGGCGATGGAGCGAGGTTAAAGTTAGGTTTAGGGGCGCCCTGGGGGGTTATGTGCAGAGGGGCTCCGGCATTCTGGATGTCTGTCCTATAGTAGTGGTGCGGTGCCACCAACATCCTAGCCACAACGGGTTTTGGGTCTGCTTTTAAAGGTACAATAAATGAGGAGAGACGGGGAGGCCGATTCATTAATAGCGCCAGGTAGCGACAGATGAGCGCCAGTAGCGTTATTTTCACAGCGCACGCTAGTATTCGCTGTGCTTGGCCGTTGTTCGGCTGTTAACAGCGACTCAGTCGGTGTGCGGTAATGTTGAATACGGGGTTAGGAGTCGCTGTTTGACAGGTTCCGCGCTGTATGGGAGCGCATGACAGCGAATGGCCATAGCGAACGGCTCCCAGCATATTCATTAACAAATCACGCTCAAAAAATTCTCGCGCTGTGAAATGCTTGTTTAAACCCCAGAGCGCTGGCGGCGATGGGTTAAAAGTAGTTTTTTTACCCCCAAACAACCATATTTTTGGAAAAAAAAAAAAACATGTTTTTACAAACAGTTGGTAATATGAATACATTATTATCAGACCTGTAATATCAATTCTGCACAAATTTTTTTATTTTTTTTTTTTTTACCTTAAAAAAAATATCTAACATTGCAGAAGTGGTCACAGAATTTTTGACATTAAAAAAAAAAAAAACATTAATAGCAATTAATTAAGAATATTTAAAGATTGCTCCATTGAAATGCATACCTGTCGCTGTTCAAGGTCGCTCGCTGGCGCTGTGGGGTGAGGCTGGAATAATGATGAATGATTCGCTATCTGGCGCTCTGTCAGTTGCTAAGCAGGATCGGCTTGATAAATGTGTGATTGCGGAGGGGAGCCGGCGTTCTCGTGGCGGTGAGCGTCATTACCGTTCGCTCACCATTCGCTACCTGGCGCTATCCCTTGTTAAATAAGGGCCTATGGAGGGCTGAGAAGGACTTAGGGGTTTATTCATCAAGGGATAGCGCCAGGTAGCGCCTTGAAAGCGGCAGGTAGTGTCTTGTGAACACCGGGCGCTGTACGCAATACCACATTTATGAAAGCGATGAATTCCGGTGAGCGACTCAGCACCATGTAGCGCCCGATTCATCATTACAGGTCAGTGTGAGCGACTCAAAGCATATTCATCAAAAAAAACAGCCTCACACAGTGCTGGCGCTCAAAATTGGGTCGCTGTAGCCCAGAGTGATTAAAGTCCGTTTTAAAACACATATCCACTAGTAACAAAGCGAAAACATATGGAATGACATTGTTATTACATTGTGACATTAACACTTTAATGCCAGACCTGTAATGACAATTCATAAAAATATAAAATATCAAAAAAGTTTTTAAAAATGACTTTTAATAGGGCAGGAGAGGTGACACAATGATTTCATAAATAAAAAAAAAATGTAAAAGAAAACCCTGTTTGAAGAGAAGAAAAGGAACGTCCATTGAAATGTATGGGAGAGCGACAGGTAATACCAGGCGCTCTGGAAGCGCCGGAGCGATAAGCTGAGCCGTCTGTATTGATGATGAATCGGACGGTGATGATGATGATGATGATGATGATGATGATGATGAATACATGGCGCTGTTAGAGTCGCTCATCGGAATCGCTTTGATAAATGTGGTATTGCATATTGCACCCGGCGTTCACCGTTCGCTACCTGTCGCTACGAGGTACTACCTGCCGCTATCCCTTGATGAATAAAGCCCTCAGTCTTGGAGCACATTGGGCTGACTGGCCAGGAGATGCCACTGGCTGGTCATGGACAGGTCAGGTGCTGGTAAAATCCAAGGCTGATTTCGGGCCCCAGTCTGTCACTGATCCTGGGTTTTGGTCCTTTCCCCCGGGGCGCCCTGATCGGGGGGGGGGCGTCACTGTGTGAAACCCCCCAGATTACCCAAAGAAACTCACCTCTTCCCGGTCCTACGGTGCATGTGCGGTCGCTCGTCCAATCAGCATGCTCAGAGCCGCTGACATCACATCTAAGACGGCGTCTAAAGCCAGCGGCTCCGAGTGCTTCCCTCTAACAGGGAGTGTGCCTGTGCCGGCCATTCACAAATGCCTGGCGTGGCCACGCGCCCTGCTAGAGGGATTGCGGGGATGCGGCCTGCGCATGCGCCATTGGACCGGGAAGTGAGGTAAGTGAATGGGGCAACCTGGGAGGTTTCACACAGTGGGGTGATCGGCCCGGGAATCTATAAGATCAAGCTGAGTTCTGGTCCCCTTTAAATAGAGGTGTGTATGGATGAAGCAGCAGGCCTGCACATGCGCTGTGGGATCTTCAGCTATGTGAGTGTACCAGCGGGTCAGCACCCAGGGTGAAGATTCAAAATCTGCTAAGACCCCCTTTTGGCGCCCCTGACCTGCCGCACCAGGGGCACGTGCCCCTCATCAATGTTTCACGAAGCAGGACATCCCAAATCATCCACAGACCTGCACATGCGCTGTGGGATTTCCAAAAAAGATGTAAGAGATGCTGCTGCCGGCAGTGCATTCACTGTGGGTTCGTTGGTGGGGGTTCCGCACACCGGGCATCCCAAATCAGGATGCCTCAATGGTGGGCATCTATGAGACTCCAAACTGACATCCCAAACTGTGAAACGTGGGCTCGAGGAGAGGTAAGTGAGCTTGACGTTCTGGGCAAAATTGGGGCACCCCAAACCTGGGTGCCCTAGGGGGACAGACCAAAACCCAAAATAGTGAAAATCCCGGGTTCTGATCCTCTTTAAAAGGACATTACAGGCAAAGTGTTGTTTTCTGCTTTACCCATGCTGGCTGTCAGGGGCGGTATCTTTCATTCAGCCTGCTTTATATTTCTTAAAATGGATCAAAACCCAGGATTTTGACTATCCTGGGTTTTGGTCCTTGCCCTCCAGGCATCCTGGTCGGGGATGCCCCACTGTGTGAAACCCCCCAGATCGCCCGATCTCACTCACCCTTTCTCTGTCCTACGGCGCATGAGCAGCCTCTCGTACAGTCAGTTGGATCCGCTCCCGACCCTTCGCTGGTGGCCGCATCCCTTGCTACCCTTTAAAAGGGAGCGTGCCCCCACTGGCCAATCACAAATGCCTGGCGCTGGCACACACCCTGCTAAAGGGATAGCGGAGATGCACTATTGGACCAGGAAAGAAGGTGAGTTTTAGGGCAACCTGGGGGGTTTGACACAGCGGTGGCATTCTGAATCTGGATGCCCCAGAGTGGGTCTAATAGACTCCAGGGTGGATTTTGGTCCACTTTAGTAACTCCCAGTGAGCTCTCGCAGGACCCCCTCAGCAGCGTACATGACTCATCTATGCATGTATCAATGTCTTGGTCCCTTGAGAAGTGAATTCATTTTGGGGACCCTGAGTCAGCAGAATAGAGCAAGTTCTATAGGATCTATCAGGGAATGCAATGTGCCGGGGAATAAAAGCTGCAGCCCCTCACCCGGGGGTTTTCACACAGCTGGGCATCCCCGATCGGGACCAAAACCCAGGATAGTCAAAATCCTGGGTGTTGGTCCACTTTAAGAAATATAAAGCAGGCTGAATGAAAGATGCCGACCCTGACAGCCAGCATGGGGCAAGCCGAAAGCTCGCTCTTTAAACCCTTTGCTGGGAATGTCCCTTTAAATAGGAAAAGAGAGCACTGTTGAGGGGGTAATTCACCTGTCGGTCTCACCTGGAGAGCTCCTCCACCTCCTAGGTCTCATCATTTTATTATTATTATTCTTTTACTGGCAAGAAGAAAGTTATGATTAATAATAACAATAATATCATGACAAAAACAACAATTATATTGATCAACATTATTATTGTTAATATTATTAGTATTAGTACAATTATTATTCTATAATAATATAATAGATATTCTGTAATAGATTCTCTATGTTGTATGTATGTGTGAGTTAAGCAAAAGCCTGTATTCTCCATCATCTATACTTGTTGTGTATATTGTAATATTATTATTACTATATTCAATTACTAAGAAGCTCTTCACCTCATGTAAAAAGCTCTGTCTCTTGCGGAGAGCTCTCTGCCTCAGCTGACCAGGATTTAAAGAGGAACAAAACCCGGGATTTTGACTTTCCTGGGTTTTGTTCCTTGCCCTGGGGCATCCCGAACTGGCATGCCCCACTGTGTGAAACTGTCCAGATCAGCTCACCTCTTCCTGGTCCTACAACGCATGTGCGGGCCAATCAGAGCCGTTTGCTGTGCATATGTAATGCTAGCCAAATGGTTCCCTGTTTACATGCAGGGCTTCGACAATCGGGGTATCACACGGCGAGGCATCCCGATATGGAATGCCCCGGAGGGAAAGGGCCAGCCCATATGGAATGCCCCGGAGGGAAAGGGCCAGCCCATATGGAATGCCCCGGAGGGAAAGGCCAGCCGATATGGGATGCCCCGGAGGGAAAGGCCAGCCGATATGGAATGCCCCGGAGGGAAAGGCCAGCCGATATGGAATGCCCCGGAGGGAAAGGCCAGCCGATATGGAATGCCCCGGAGGGAAAGGCCAGCCGATATGGGATGCCCCGGAGGGAAAGGCCAGCCGATATGGAATGCCCCGGAGGGAAAGGCCAGCCGA